>JAQJVK010000010.1:20045468-21245468 GCA_035578135.1 Flexamia atlantica
GTCCTACAATGTCTTACGGCAAACACAACCACCAACCTCATTCGCTAGTCTGCCTGACGCAGCTATCGAGCCTCGACTTACAACCCCACAAGTGCAGCCAATCCATAAAACTTAAAGATAATTCTACATAGTAAAGCAATAGATATTACAAGGGTGTGCGAGTTCTCGATTATCGAGCTTTTTTTGAGCCAGGTTATAACTACTCGTCCCGATGTTTGAGAAATACTCGGAGGTTTGAGTCGAGTAGTTACTTCTGCCGTTAACCCTAAATTGTTAAGCGTGATCACATTTTACAGTTGTTTTTCATAGACAACACCAGTCATGAACAGCCACCATAAAACTTTTTTTATTTTACTCCAATCAAAGTGGTTTTTGTGTTATTAATATCAATAACTTTAATCTAGCCTTTTTTCTCTTTCTATAATTTGAAAAGTTTTTTACCAATGTTCAATGAGACTGATTTAACATTAATTTTTTAACTTATAAAAGTATGTTACAAAAACTCTTTTTAGAGCTAAAAAGTGCAGATGTAGCTTGGTTTTTATATCAGGCTGAAAGTTCAATGAAATATTCAGTAATGATATAAAGTAAGGTTAAAAGTTGCCTGATTTATCACTTAATATAATTTGAAAATAGGTTTGCTTTCAACTCATACTAACACTGCCAAGTTTAAACACTAAAAAATATTACATTTTATATGATTAAGAATAAGTAGGTTAGTCATTAACTTCTACTATTTATAATACTCGACTCGATAAAAACTCGAAACTCACAAGTATTTTAAATCTCGTCTCAAGTTCAAAAATCACTACTCGCACACTTCTAAATATTACAGTCCCCGAACAACAAGGTCTGCCAGCGTCAAAACTCTCTGCCTATAATATCGAATCAATTTTACATCCTATGAATGATTAATGTTGTTATTTGTTTCAGATTATGAGTAAGCAAATCCAGAACATGCAAGACCAGAAGGCCTCATCTCACGCAAGTAGGTGGTCTCGACATGATCAATCTTTTGTAGGAATGACTACAGTGTGTTTTTTTTAAACGCAACCCCAAACTTATTTTATCAGTGGAGGATTTTTCCCCACCAAGATCCCCGGATTTGACCCTATATTATTTTCTGTGGGGATACATAAAAAGTAAGGCCTAAGAAAACTTAGGATATTCAGCACCTCAAAACAAACATAACAAATTTAATACAAGTACAGTACCTCGGATTATCCGGACCCCACATTATCCGGATCCCGGATTATCCGGACCAGTCTATCCGTGAACTTCAAAAATGAAAATCACGGCAAAAACTTGATTTTAGCGAGATTACGAATGAAATGCGCCTTCTAAACGTAAAATGCAAATGCAATACAAATTTGGAATAACAATACAATTGAAGGAGTCGCATCACCTAAAAAGTACATTACAGCATTTTCGTGAACGTAGTTTTCTGATTTCCTACTTGGGGCGCGAGTAGTAATCAACAAAGGCGTAGCCTACAGCAATTTTGCTAGTTAGTTTATTGCACAATTGATGTGTTTATATCTGTGAAATCTTTGTATGAACTGATATTGAGTTTCTAGTTTGAAAGACTAACATTTTGCACACTGCACAGTCTTGATATGCCATTTGCTGCATCAATTTAACCGGGACTAAGGTACGAGATCGCTATTTAAGCGATATTGCTATGACCCCGGATTATCCGAATTTTTTGCTCTCATGATCGGAGTTCCGCCACAATAATCCGGATGATCCAAGGTGTACTGTAAATCAAAGAAGTACTTTGCAAAAGTACTTTGCAAAAGTACTTTGCAAAACGTGTTCAGGAATTTGATGGAGAGAGCATAACTTTGTATAAATGTCAATGGCGGATTTTTTGAACACATAATGTAAGCTAAATTTGATCAGACTGTAATAGTAGGTTGTATAAAATGTAAAAATTTACAACACAATTCTAATTTCATCTGTATATGTACATCATTCAATCTTAAAAATGAGTTGCGTTTAAAAAAAACACCCTGTGTAAGTTTTTTCAAAAAAAAAAGTGAAGAGGGGCTGGTTGACCCCAGTCTTTTGTGGTTTGAATTATCCAAGTTCCTGTAAAATAATGTTACATAAAGTTTATAAATTTATATTCGGTTATAAATTTATTTGCCAATAACTGGATTTTACTGTGCAGGTGTAAGCAGTGGGTTCCAGAATCAACAGCAGCAGCAACAGCAACAGCAACCTCAACAGCAACAACAGCAGCATGGCATTAGTCAACAGCAACAAATGCCGATTCCTCATGACTTGGTCATGAAGTTGCTACATGTTCAACAGGTAAAGAGATATGAGAAGCAATATCCAAAAAGTCGTCTCAGTATGAGATATCTGTAGCCGATTTGAAGGTTTCATGTTTATTTGATTATTTGGTTTGGATAACTAAGACAGATTGATCACAGATTTTGGGGTTAATCTTTATAGAAATTACAAATTCAAATGTTTGGAAATTTCATCTGCCAAATTGCAACTCATGGCCGGATCAAAATCATTTATAAGATTGGATGTTAATTTTTTTATCACTTAAAATTTCAACTACTTTTTTCACTTACTGACTCACTGACAATGTCTACATCTATCAAATTGAATATGAATACTATAAGGATATAAATACAACACAAACCTTGTGCAATAATAGGTGCAAGGTGCAATATTATACAAAAAATAAATGGGGCGAGATTTTGCCAAAATATGATTTGGAATACTTTGAATATTTTGAAATGCCTATGCTGGAATTTTGCCAAACATAATTTGGAATACTTTGAATATTTTGAAATGCCTATGCCGGAATATTTTGAAATGGCTATGCCGGAACTAATTTTAAATATGGTCCCAAAGAATCGAAGCAATAGAAAACTGCATTAAATTTAAGGAGACACTGAGGGATTACCTAATTTTTTGGATGAATTATTTGTGGGATGATTATGTAAAAGTTAAGATAATTTTTTGGTTTGATTATGTAATGTGACGCTATTTATTATTGTACTTGTACAAAGTGAACATTAAAGCTTTTTTGAATTGAATAAACACTGCAAAAGTTTCATAACAAATGTTTGCGGTTTCGTTCACCCTAGAAATGATTTGTAAGCAGGGCTTTCACTCAACTGTGAAAACCTTAAAACCATGAATTTTGTCTACTCTAAAAAAAAAAAAAAAATAGGAATAAAGCCGTAAATTTTGTTGTAAAACCTTAAAAATCTCTTTAACTTCATATAGAACAAAGATAGATAGATCAAAAGAAAAGTCGCTATGTTGATAATGTTTTAAGGTGACCAACAACTACAACACGTGCAGAGTCGTAGTCTTCTTATTTACGTACACCCATACATTCAAAGCGCAGTAATTGGTCCGTGCGCCATGATGTCACGTTATTATCGGAAGACGTAACCATGACAACCTGCAAGGCGCTTTGGACACTGTGTGGGTGGGGTAAAAGCATTAACACCCTGCTCAATGTTCATGTAATAAATAAATAAAATAAAATAAACACGTTCAGCCTGACGTGAGCCACCGGTGGTACGTTAAAACAAAGCCGTAGCCAGGAATTTGCTTCGGGGGGGGGGGGGGGGGGGGGTTTGGATAGGGCCGCCGGGTGGATTTCCGGTTCGTTTAAAGTGGTGACCTTTTTTTTTATTTACATCTGTACTTTTCGCCTCCTTTATCGGCTTTTTGGCCCTTTTCAACTGTTTTCGGGCCCCTCTATGTTTGCTCGGGGGGTTTTTGGGGGAGGGGGGTTTTACCCCCATTAACTCCCTTTTCAATGCTATTTCTACTATTTTGGGGGGGGTTCTGGCCCCCTAACCCCCCCCCCCCCCATTGCCTACGGCCTTACGTTCAAATGTACAGTAACTTGCCCAAAAAATCTTAACTGACTCAAGTCATAATTTTAACAAAATCTTTTAAATATCTGTTCATTTTATCTTTTATATACCTACAATAGCTAATTTTTTTTTAATTCACCCATTTTAATAGTGTGCACCGGTGGCGTACATCGTCCTGTGGGCATACTGAAATCACCATGGGCCGATGTGCCAGCCAAGGTGCGGTGGCACACACATGATGGCGCGTCAGGTGGCGAAGTGGCAAACATTACCCTTTTATTATCATAACCTCCCTACGAGTAAAGCTTTTCCCGGCACTTCTGACGACCCCTTCTGCCATTTTTGGGGTTTCTATTTCTGCATCACCTTGATCTTTTTAGCATTAAGGTTTTTACAAAAAAACCTAACACCTGCGCCACTGGTAACCATGGTGTGTCTACACAACCCTAAAATATGAACACACTAATAATATAACCTCAGCAAAGCTCCGGAAGCACTGTGGAAAGTACAACACAAAAAAATGACCTCTATAACTCAAAGTTCAGTAGATAACTAGAATTGAACTTGGACTTTCTCTTTATAAGTTGATGTTCAACCCTATGCTTGAAGTTTACTCAATGGACCTCTGGGAGTCGAAACACCAGCATACAAGTTGCCACGTATCTGAGTCATATCCGGTCCACGTGACTGCCCTTTACCTCTGGAACTCGAATTTTCATTTTGTTTACCTCTATATCTCTCGAATTCAGCTCAAATTACTGTAAGCCGAAATTAACCAAGAATTACCTCGATAACTCGACTATGCCGAAGTCGAACTATACATAACTCGAAGAAAATCATATTCCTGTGGTATCTCCAGTTAGTGAGAGTCGGCTGTAGTTTAAGATACGAGGTACATTCAGAAAGTAAGTGCCGTTTGGGAGTAAAAAAATTCTCTATGTATTTACAACATTTTTATTAAAGAACTACCCTAAACTATTTTTACAAAGTTACCAAAACTATTTTTTCCTCATAGTTTTATCAAATATTTAGGCTCTTGTCATATCTAGGGAGAAGCTTTTTAATTCGTAATGAAAATAATTCTGCCGCCTGTGCACTCAGGCACCCGCTGATGCCATCTTTAAGTTCATTGTCATTCACAAACTGACAAAGGCTACAATGTTGTACAGAAGAGTTCGTGAAATTTGTGGGAAACATTTAAAGAGGTCAATAATTTAGAATTTCCTTTATTCGGAACTTTATTTTTGATTTTGGCAACGAGATCGTCAGTAACGACAGATGCTAGGCCACTTCTTTCTTCATCGTGGACATTAGTGCAACCATCTTTACAGTTCGGGAAAAAAGGAAATCACTGATCTTTCTGAGTGTTTCCCACAAATTTCACGAACTCTTCTGTACACCAATGTAACCTTTGTCGGTTTGTGAATGACGATGAACTAAAAGATGGCGTTAGTGAGTGGCTGCGTGCACAGAGCGGCGAGGGAATTCTTTTCAGCACAAATTGAAAAGCTTCCCCCTAGATATGACAAGTGCCTAAATATTGTGGGAACTATGTAGAAAAGTAGTTTAAGGTACGCTCTTTAAGATGTGTATAATAATAATGTTGTAAATGCATTGAGAACTTCTTTACTTCCAAACGGAACTTACTTTCCAAACGTACTTCGTACAAGGAAGTACAGTTCAAGTTCAAAGGCGGGTTTGTTATGCAGCAACAGAGGCAGCAGGAAGTGTTCGCTAAGCTGCTGGCCCCGCCCGGCCGCGGGGGGTGTTTGCCGGCGGGGCAGTTCTCCGTGCCCCCGCCCATGCCCCCGCTCAGCCCCGACCTGCAGATGCACATCAGCAACACTCAGCCCTCCAAGGAGCTCCTGCAACGTCCCGAGGCACAAACCATCATCAGGAGTGAGTTTTACTTCTTTTGGGACCAATTACGTTCTCATCTGGCTCTTTGTTAAAGAATTTCTTGTATGACCCTCTGTTATTTTGTTTATAAGACAGGTTACTGTTGCAGGATTCTTTTCACTTTTGCCTACCATGCGACCTAATGACTGTGACGCTCTGTCATTATTGGGAACTTGGGGCTGTAGATAAGGGGGGGGGGGGGTGTAAGCTATCTATATATATGTGATGCGTAAAGTGAAAGGGGACCTCAAGTCGGAATTTTCCGGTTTTGAGTTATTGATATCCCGAAATTCAGCATTAAGTTGCGAACAATTTGACATATAATTCATGGTGCTACGATTTTTTGTCTTTGAGTTATTTGCATTAGAAGTTTAAGTAGTCGAAACGGATATTTTAGGAAATCAAGGCCAAAAACTTCAAACGTTCACAGAATATTTATTGTTAATATTTAAGAAATGAATCAGGTATCAAAATAAAGATCTTTGAATTTAAACTAAAACAGACACGATAAACTCACATTTTCATTGTTAAATTAAATTAGAAAGTGGGAAGTTTGAAAAGGGACCTCAAGTCGTAAGGCAGAATACTGAAGAATAAAAGAGAAATACACTGTCAAGACGGCGATTTTTGGACTTAGACAATATTCTTCTACAACGAACAATTTGAACTAGTTCACTTATTCGCTGATAGATGTCAGGAGAGACTAATTTTGTGATGCCCCTGAGAACCCTGTGATGCCCCTGAGAACCCCTGTGATGCCCCCTTTAGTGAGTCGGTGGCGCAGTTGGTAGCGCACTCGACCTCTGAACTGTGGCCACGAAACGTCGCAGGTTCGAGACTCGGGCATGTCGCATACTTTTAACAGTACTGTTCGCCCTTGTACTGTACCGGCTCACTCCTTGGCTTTGCTTGATAACGTCCACGCACAGATCAATAGTCTATGTGGGCGGGGCAAAGGCAAGGTGAAAAAGAGGCCGCCACCCTTTTTTTAAAACAAACAAACAAACAAACAAACAAACAAACCCTGACAGTACGGGCCTGCACATTTCGGAAATGGGACCTGAAGTCGCCCGCCATGTTATTTCCCATTTAAGCGACTTGAAGTTTCTTTTCGTTTTCATGGCATAGAAATCGATTATTTTTTAATATTTATCGGATTCTCATTACTAAAATAACCGAATGAATGTGTAGAGGAAAGATTTAGGAATCATATCCAATCGAAACTAAAAATTGATATTTTTGACCCAATTTGACTAAAATGCCCGTACTGTAAAATTTACTCCAGCGACTTGAGGTCCGTTTTCACTTTCCGCATCACATATGGTCCATGCATATACGAGGGTCGTCCAGAAAGTAAAGCACGTTTTGTCCGTCTACTAACCCATTGGTCCTATCTCCATGACTGACAGTGTGGCCTAAACCTCCACTCCTGGTCCAAATCTGAGCCAAGTCTCGTTGCCGAACGACCATGCATTTCATTCTCACAGCGTTTCAAAATGGCGGCATCCTTTGAATATCCCGCCAAATGTATTTGACCTAATAATGTTGTCTCTTTCAGTTCCTTACCACTTTTAAACACTTTCTAGCCTAAAAATTCCCTTAACTACGAAAAAAAAATTATCCACGTAAGGCCGGGTGAGGGTTACAGACGGATTGGCCGAAAATGTCTCACTTGAGGCAGGAAAGTTCTGTGAAGTTGCTGCTGCTGCGTGGGGTGGGCGCCGCGTCAGCATGGATCAGCAACACCCTGGCCTGCGATTGGATTTATCCAAATCGCTCCGAATCACATGTTTTGTATGGCATGTGAAGTTATGTTAGAGCCACATAATGGACTCAGGATCACTTTTTTCTCCTCTACAAATAAATTCAACAGGGAATAAACGTTTTAGGCCGCAAAACACAATTTAAATCATCTCACTCGCATTCAACAGGATTTTCAGTAGGCACTGCCATTTTGAAAAGCTGTAAAAATGAAATGCGTGATCAGTCGGCAACGAGACTTGGCTCAAATTGAGACCGGGAGTGGACCTTTAGACCACACACTCAGTCGCGGTGTTGGGGTAACAAAATGTGCTTTACTTTCTGGACGACCGTCGTATATAGATAGCTATAATATAATGAAAAGCCCGACCCGAACCGAACTTAAAGTCAAGGGGTCTGTGGAGGGAGTCAAGGGAAGTAGGGGTCTGCGGGCCAGATTTTAAGTTCAGGTCGGGTCGGGCCTTTCATTTTGGCTTTCGGGTCTTTGGTCAAAATCGGGTTAGGCCAAAAATATAAAAATAATTGTTTCACAAGAATTAACTACAACCATAGCTAAATCAAGAAATTAAATAAAAATTAATAGATGAAAGTAATAACTGTCTATCGAGGCCTGATAATTTGTAGTACGTTAAAATTAAATTATAATTCTGTTTTAACCTACTAAAAGAAATTAAAATAAAAAACTAACTGGAGAACAATTTTGTGTGATTTAGTGTTGCGGAGTAAAACTCTGCATGCGCCCTTTGCTGTTTCACCGGTGAAGCGCCCGCTCAAGTGTTAATGATGTTGGTTACGTGAATAAGACAGACAAAATACTTAATTACTGAGGTTTTGAATTATTTATGTTAAAATTAGTGGAATTCTGCCATTCTATTAAGTTTTTCATTATGTTGTAGCAAATTTCAGCACTAATTTATTTTCCTTATGAAGCATTTATAACATTGAAATACATGAATTTACTAAAATTGCATTTAAATGCCCAGGTTTGAAGAGAGGTGAGATAACTGTTCTACATTTAGTGGAGCAACTCAAACGGAACTCGACAATGCAGCCCGTCCATCGAGAAATGATAGCAGCTATTATAAAACTTCATGGGCTTCAATCTGGTATGTAACATTAAGTGTTACATTGAAATCTCTCTTTGGCACCTTATTTTCTTGTGCTCTTAAATATGCGATGCTTTATTATATGTCTCTTATTAGTAAACGATTTATTAAGATTACAATAGAATGTAGGACCATTTCCTAACCATCATTGCCATTTCCTAACCGTCATTATTATCAACGATAACGCTGTTTGTACAGTGATACCTTTGATTATGTTGACGGTACGATTTTATAGGCTTATGTTGGCAATGGCAGATGACTTAGTTCATACTTGCAGGAACCCACTGTAGTAGTGCGGTGAAGCATGCAGTCATCGTTGGATTCAGTGATGACCAGAAAGAATAAATTAATTTCAGTCCTGGTGAAGATCTTGTCACTGTATCGCTAGTCGTACCCAAGCGACTGCTTCAAACTCTCGCCCTTGACTTGACCGCTGGTAACGTAGTGGAAGCGACTAGGCAGTCACCCCCCCATGCCCATCGAAGAATCCCCTGCCCCTGCCATACCTCCCCCCAAACCTGCAGCCAATCACAATTCTTTTAGGCTCCTGCTCAAATGCGTCAGTTCGGACGGCTACGGAGATTGTTGGCTGCTCTTGTAACTTCTTAGGTAGTTTCCACAGGGCTTTGGCTAAGGGTACAACGACGCTTCCATAGATTGTCGGCCACTCTCGTAACTTCGCGGTAGCATTTGCTGGGCTTCGGCTAAGGGTACGACGAGACGACTGCGATACTGCAGTATGCAATTCTCGACTCTTCATGATAAATATATTAAGCAAAAGGTTTCTGATAACGATTACATTGTATTTTTTTCCGAGGCCAACTAAGAATTTATCTCAATAATAAAGTAATTGAACGCAAGCTCTGGGTTTTAACCTCAGTTTTATGTTAATTTTAGATGGCAAGCATAATTAGTTGAGCACCAGATGACGCCAACGCGTCGTCTAAAAGTGTAATGGCTTACGTCGTAATATTGTAGTAGTAGTTTAGCAGATGCTGAAAAAACAGCCAGTCTTAATGCGAATTACAATAACTCTAACCATGTATTAAGGTAACAATACTATAAATCACAATAACATAAGAAGAACAATACTTTGGCCTAATATACGTTTTATGATTGAATGAAAAATGAATGAATGAATGAATTAATTAATTAAATATTTATTCCATCAAAATATACTGTTGGTAACATGCAAGGAATCATACACATGCACTAATCTAGGCAAACATCATAAATAGATAATTTAATTTCAACATGCATGGTATCCTAAATAAATTTATAGTAACAACATTTGCATTGCCTTGTAACATGGAAAAGGCCTACATGGGCAGGAGCCTGTGCATAGGCCTAGTTGTTATTCTAATAAAATTCCATCGGCTGTACTTAATGAATTAAAATAAAATTTAAAATTTATATTCAGAAAAGAAAATGTAAATATTATCGTATCGAAGTTAAGTGGAAAGGAGACGACAGCTCACCTGCTTGTGTATTGACAGGGGCATAGAATGCTGCGTTTGGGAGAGGGGGGGAGGGCTGAGTGTGCGTCATAGTCCAGGTCGAATGTAAGTGGCCAAGATAATGGTGGGAGATGGTGGTTTATAAATCATTGTTTTGTGATTTTTTACTTTATTTCCATAAATCTGCTCTCCTCCATTGTTATTCAGTGTCGTCAGTGTGTTGATACCGTTGTGCAGGAGTGGGAGTGTCGCAGAGAGACCCGTCGCCGGCCGCCGAGCAGGTGCTGCATCAGATGCTGCACAGTCAGCAGTCGCATCACCAGCAGCACCAGCTGAGAATACCCTCTCCTCACGGCAACAGTAAGTTACAGAAATACTGGAATTATACTGGAATTTCAAATTCGGTTCAGGAATTTTATTGAAAACAAGCGATAAAATACCCCCAGTGGGATCCTAACTGGCTTTTGCTAGTTCAGGAACCGATACTGGGCACAGTAACGGAAGTTGTCACGATTGGAGGCAGTGTTGTAGCTGTCTTTCAGTGAACTTAGTTCCCCACGAGGAAGGCTCGGCTTAACAGCAGGGTGGGCTTGACGGCAGGGTGGGCTTGACGGCAGGGTGGGCTTGACGGCAGGGTGGGCTTGACGGCAGGGTGGGCTTGACGGCAGGGTGGGCGGGGGTACTGGTGACCAAGGGGGAAAGCCAATATGAGGACCACCTTATCCCTCGAGGCCCTGTTCCAGCATCCGTTGGATAAAGGTATACCTCTGTCCACCCAGTCTAAGCTTGGCCGAACCTATTCCATCTACCTATTCCTTTTTCCTTTTGCTTCCCTTGTATTAATCTACTAAAGGCTTTGAGCCTAAGGGATAATCGAAGGGAAGCTTCCTTATTTCCTTTCGGATAACCGTACAAAAAGACAAAACAATGGCTGAAGTACCCTCACAGGATTTTACTGCGGGGGGAAACCCAGAGTACCAATCCCCCCTACAAAAAAAATGAAGCTCGAAAAAATCTTGAAATTCGAGCGAGTACTTAAAAACTTGACTCAACTTCAAAAATTACCACTCGCGCACCCCTAATTTTTGTGCCCTCTTGAATATTGGAAAAATCTGTGTTAAAATAATATTTTTTGCTAGAGTTTATGGTATCAGAATGGAGTGATATTTTTTATTTTATGGTTTAAAAAAAATATTAGATATTAAGTTGAGAATCTGGCCTTCGCATTTTTTTGTCGCTTGCAGCAGTTTGATATCCCAGGTTATGCCTCGTATCATCATGACATGCGCAATGCCATTGAAGTTATTAGTTCAAACGTGTGAAACGGCAAGACACTTTTCTATTCAAACACTAATAGATCCTAATTTTTAAGTTCAATAATGGATTAACTTTTAAGACTAAATTTCAAATTGAAGATGTGATGGCAAATGGTAGGCTATTCTATTATTTTCCTTTCTTGAGGGAAACGGAAAAATCTTAAGAGGAAGCCACATTCTCATTTCAACCCGGGTGGAATGTCAAGCTGCAACCTGAAGGTTGTAATGAAATGCTTAAAAAATTTGAGTAAAGTTATAATTATGATTAAAAGTAATCAATCCATTACGTTAATTGTAAAAATTGTGCATGGCATCATATAATATAGACTAGTTGAAAATTTGTTATCCTTTCAGCGTTTTGGATGTGTTGGGATTGTTATTAGTGTGCAGATCCGATTAATCTATTTACCTTTATAAATTGTTTATTTGCAGCCTTTGGACCACCCCCAGTTGTTTCTCCGAATTTACCTCAAAACACAACTAACACACTAACCATACAGCACCCCCACCCAGGTAATCCGATGGTAGCTTACACTAGTGATTCTTCCGCTTGAAACCCATATTGTTTGCATGTAGTTATATTTAAAATATTTTGGTCATTGTTAATTCTTGTAAACTCCCCATTATTGATTTAAATACTTTAATTAGTTGTGTTTATTTTAGCAAATCAGTTATGAATTTGATGATTATGAATTATATTTTTATGTGCCATGTACTTCAGATCATTAGCTTTATTACATTATTTTTTACCCTTCTAATAATCATAGCATGTGATACAATGATTGTTTTTCATTTGATAAAATATATAAAGATTAACCCTCTAGGTGGTCATTAGAAAAACGTGAAATGTCGAGTAGTTTTTTGCAAGTTTGCAAATTTTTACATAAAATGTTATGTCTAAAAAATTAAAATGGTGATGAAATTACAAAAAAAATATATGTTTTATTAAAGTAGAGAAAATGGGCTGTCTTTTAATATAAGATCTGGTGGTCTAAATGTATGGTTTAACTCATTTCAAATCAGATTCAGATCAAATCATTGTAGCTGAAATCAGTTTGGCTCAGATTCAAAACCAGAAGATACTAAAAAGAAAACTTATTTTTTATGTAGCATATATTTAGTCATCAGTAATCAAAAATCCAAGATATACATTTTGTCCAGGTTTTAATAAGGAAAAAGAAAATATATAGTTCGATGGGGTCATTACTAAAATTGAAATAGAGGAAGAAATAAATAAAAATATTTAATCACCATTTCGTAAAAAATCAGGCCTAGCCTAGGCTTAGGCCTATTTTTGACTTTGGCCTAAATCAGTAACACTTGTAAAGTATTCAATATAATTAGTCCTTTAATGTAACTGGATCTTAAATTGTACATATTTTTAGTTTAAAGACATATCATCAACAGCTGAAAGGAAAAGAAAAGGTAATGAATTAGTTTGCAAAGTGGCGAACATTATTGTTTGCCATGAAGCCCAAAAATCCCCAGTCATTTTGGTACGCTCAACGGTCCGAAACAGTCGATCGTAAGCTTAATATGGGCGCTTTACGTAATGTCTTCAAAGTCGTTCAAAAATGGACGATTGACACCCGAGGGTTTGTCTGTTGTCTTTCAATTGTTTGTACATATGGCATGAATGTAACTTGTGCTTGGGGGCAGCTCTTTATCCAGTTTGGTATTTTTTGGCTCATTCATATATAGAGAATCCAATCCTTGAGGATCTTTTTAATCCATGGATCCCACACAAATCCCAGGATTACCACATCTTTTTGTTACCATGTGACGACGCTTCAATAAAGTAGAATGTGACAAGCTCGACTCCCGATAACTCGACACACTGGATAACTCGACACACCGGATAACTCGACACACTGGATAACTCGACACACCGGATAACTCGACACACTGGATAACTCGACACACCGGATAACTCGACACACTGGATAACTCGACACACCGGATAACTCGACACACTGGATAACTCGACACACCGGATAACTCGACACACTGGATAACTCGACACACCGGATAACTCGACACACTGGATAACTCGACACACCGGATAACTCGACACACCGGATAACTCGACACACTGGATAACTCGACACACCGGATAACTCGACACACTGGATAACCTCACACCTTAATTTTTACTATAAGCGTATAATTTTTAGCATGAAGAAAGATATAGATTGTAACCTGTTTCCATTTTCAGTCACTACGGCATTGAAATCAGTGTTGAAAGTTAGTTTGAAATTATGGGTCACATCTCCTTATTTGAAATATCTTATCTCATTACAAAATGGCGGATCCAAGGTGGCAACCGAAAAATTTGCAGTGGTGGAAATGAAGTGGAAATAACTCGTCAATGACTGGTGGTGGTTAATAGTCATTATCTAGTATTATTTTGTAATTGTTGACCTATTTTATCAATTTGTATTGTTAAATATGGTGGGAAGTAACTTAATAAAAAGTTCTTATGTCTTCAAAATTGGTCGAGCTATTAAAAACACATTGCGGCATTGTAATTAGTGAAAAATGGTAGTTTGAAATGATGGGTCACAATACCATTTTAACATTTGAAAAAAATTACTTTTAATCCAAAAAGGCGGATCCAAGATGGCATCTGAAATTGAGTACCCACTGAAAATGAAGTATTAACTTCCCAACAATGTTTGGGGGTGATGTGTGATTGGTATTTGAAAAAATACAGGAAAAAGTTAGGGGGGACTATCATGGGACACCCGGTATAAAAAATGTACATTAAATATTTCCTACATTACTCAAACCAGACGCTACACGAAGTTCATCAATGTACGGCTTTTAACGGCGGAATTAAAAGGATCTTGTAAATAAATTAGTAACGTAATTAATATTAACCATAGACATCTCAGATTTTGATCTAGTGTTGCTAAGAAACTTGACTGAAGATCCTCCTCAGGAAATTTTCCTCTGATGCTCTTTAGAAGAGTTATTTTGATTCAAAAATAGGTAATAGCATTTCTAATTTGTAAAAGTATGGGCGGGGACTATTACGGGACACTCGGTATATTAGTCTTCAAGTACGGTAATTCTCTTTCAAATAGTCTGATCTTAATGGAATTTGGATAAAACGTTAAGTTTATTTTGATTAGGATTTTTGCGGACATTTGCCATCACTGATTAGTAAAAAACAAGTTTCACGACGTTTCGGGATCTGGAATCTGATCCCGTCTTCAGGTGGAAGAAAACCTAGAACATAACAAGATTAGTAACACATAGCCAGGAAAACCTGGAGAAAAACACAGCTAAAACAGAGAACTGTAAAAGCAGTCACGAAAACAATAAGCAGAAAAGAAAAACAATACACAAAATAACACAGGAATCACTAGTATCAAGAATCACCAGGCAGGAGAGAGCACGTCCACACCCAATCAGAGCTGAGCTGAGACTGGTGGGAGGAAAGCAAATGGCGGTGGCAACGTTAAGTTTGTTATTATTCAGAGAGTTAGAAAACAGTCCAATTGGACTATCACAAGGGGGGGGGGGGGGTAAAGGAGATAAACCTAAAAAATTGAGTTTTTAGATTTTTTACAAAAAAATTTAATTTTTTTTGCAATATTGAGTTTAGCTTTAAACATTAAGCAATTAAGTATTTTGAATCATTTATCTAGGTCTAATGGTCACCGAGATAGTGAGAGTGGTAAAAATCTCCAGTGAATGAGGAGTTTTCCTACAATGTTTTGTAAGTAATTTTCAACACTTTGTTGCAGTGCTGCAACGCGTTCCCTCGCCGCGAGAACTCGTAGCACACACTCAGAACATTCTCCAGAATGCTCTCCTTAAGAAGAAATTAGAAGAGCAGAAGGAGAATTTCAGAAAAAGACAGGAAATGCAGAGGTTGGTCGTGGTTTGTTACACTATTCGGTTGTTTTTCCAACAAATTTTAAGTTTGCTGTACACTTCACTTTTCCTGTTCCAATTATTAGGAAATTTCCCCCATTGGGAAGAAGCTGTTACCGTAGTACTGATGGTAAGACCTAAGCCTCAGACCATGATAACTTTTTGTTTTGAGGCCCCCAGAAGCAAAATACATCATTCCAATTTATTAGAGGTGTGCGGATAGTGATTTTTTGGATCGGATCGGATTCGGATCGGATAGCTTATGTTCGGATCGGTTTCGGATCGGATAACAACAGGTTCGGATCGGATAATACCGGATTCGGATATTTACAGCGCAGCGTAATGAGCAGATTTAAGTTTTCTTTAAAGCCTAAGGTAATTGCAAGGAACTACCATTTCATCCTAATGTGTAAGGTAAGATTTGCCTTGATAGGGTTGAGTTGTTGATTGTTGTGATATATTGTTTCCAATAAGGCCAAATATCAATTATTAAAGTATGCAAAGGTTCAACTAAATATCTGTTGAGAATTTAAAAATTTGTTGATTCCCCTTAAGCATAGGTAGTATATAATTAATTGAATAAGCTTATTAGGCCTAAATCAATTTCAGGATTTGCAACTTAAAAAATCCTTTTCCAATGCAACATAAATTTGTTTACTATTAGGCCTCTGTCTTTTTTGTTCTTTTCCTTAGCCTATTTGATCAGAAACTAGGCCTAAGTGACTAGACAAAAGAATTAAATATAAGACTTGATTCACCAATCACCTCATATTTGAAGAAAGCTTTACATTTTTATTTATGCACTAATGCCTGACAACCTAGATTTTGATTCACTACAATAACACTAAAAAAACAAAATAAGTCCGATCAGTAAACTTAACCTAAATTTCAAGATAATTTTCAAATGTTTAAGTTTCGGTATTAAAGCTTGGTCATTTAATTAGAACAAAGGTCTATTTGTTTTATATCACAAACAACAAGCTAACTCACTAATTATTTTCATAGACGTAGGCTGTCAAGTCGCATTGTACTGTTATCTAAGAAAGTCCATTTTAAAATTTTAATCACGTATTGAAAATACGGCCGGCCGGCTTTGACTAGACTTAAATCGTCAAAGATAAATATTTCAGCAAAATAAAAACTTATTTGTGATCGTTCAACTATCTATTTCTAGGTAGGTAATTGTTTAATTGATAAATAAAGTAAGAAGAAAGACGTTCTTGAGTTAATTCGGCTTTAAAGCAGACGACAACATTCAAAATGAAGTGATTTAGTGATTTGGAAAGACAAAACAATGAATGAACAGGTTTGCCAAATCTTTCACAGCCCAAAATTATTGTAGGCTTTTTATTTTATCGTATCGACAGGCCACGTAAGATATTTACGGCCTGAAATAGTCGTACGAAACATCAACACGACTATTTGTTTATGGGGTATTTACGGGATATTTCGTTTTGGAAATTCAAGACGACTGACTGTTGGACACTGTCGACACTGTCGGTCAATGGCGAACACTGATTTGTCTTGATTGCGATTCTCCCTCATACCAATCGATGTTTCGTCGGTAATACTCGGTAACGGATACTAATCGAGACAGAACTATTACAGTTTGTACTACTATTTGTTAACTGATTTAATGCTATGATACAAGAGTTTATCTTAAGAAAATGTTTGTTATCGTGTCGGGTATTGCGCAGTAATCTGATCGTATACAACGATCTCGATTCTCGATCTTATCACGAGTCGCAATATCGGCAACCGAAATACATCGCTTGATGTATACCACTACATAATCGCATTGTGTTCAGGCGTTGTTCTAGCCGTTATCGCAACCGTCGCATTTCAAAGCGTCGTTTTTGCTCCGCGATGTTTTCTGTCACTAATGTACTTTCATCGGCAGTGACTTCTTTTGTTTGGAAGACTTTCCTTACTTGAAAATTTGTTCTTACTTTACAATTTACCCCAAAAAATGCAGTCTATCCGATAGAGTCGGATATCTAGTCAGTCTTACCGGATAGTTATAAAACCCTCGGATCGGATTCGGATATCCGATCCGATCCGAATCCGATCCGAGTTTTCGGATATCCGCACACCTCTACAATTTATATATACGTCTGTTAACACGATGGAAGCCATAAATATAATTTGGTAAAAATATATTGGCTTCTTCTAGTTCAGATCTACTATCTACTTAATAAATAAACATAAAATTAAAACCACCCAGTTTTAACATACCTATTGCAGCAAATCTGTATATTCATTCCCTTTGTTATCCTTATGGAGCTTACAAAAAACATATCACGTCTCACCACATTGGATTGAATGATGTTCTTTTGCATTTGAAATTTGCTGAGTATGCAGGTCTGCTGCAACAGGGTATTTACAGTATATGACCTTAAGCCATAATTTTGGCATAAAAATGTAATAATTTAGCATGAGATTAATATGTGACAATTTAAATCAGTTAAAAGATTACCTTAGTCATCAAAGAGAGTGAACAAGAAGACTTCCCCTACTCATAAGTTGATATGAAGTAGAAATGCTGCCTCTGAACTTTAGAGATGTTGCACCAAATTGAGACATCATGACTAATATAGTGAAATAAAACAAAGTTAAAATTACCTTAAACCGTGTGCAGTTCAAATCCGTGTTCTTCTGGTCAATTCATACTGACATGTTTCGATACAATAAATACCATTTTCAAAGCACAGTAACGATCTTGCAAGAACACATTGTTTGTGCGGTCGTTAAAAAGTTAAAATAATAAATCACACAAACAAACATGTACTTACGACAGATTTAACAAAATTGGATAGGCCAATCACACGAGGAGAGCAAGCCATCGCGAGTAGTGGCAGTAATGTCATGCTCCCCTCGTACGATAGGCCTATCCAATTTAGACCGGGAGCTGGGAGGTCAAAAATTACGTCATAAGGTACACATGTAAAAGCTGTGCCATTTTGAAGGAGCATCCTGGGGGGTCTCAAAAATGGGTTTGTGAGGCCTCAATCTGGGGGCTTTCTCCAAGGTGGACAAACTAGAATGTGACTTTTTTGTATTCTACATAAGAATAACATGGTGATAAAGTTTTCAGGTTTGTTGCAACAGGTATGTACAAATTGGGTGGTTTTAAGTCAATATCCAATAAACTTCGACTAGAAGAAGCCATATACCAAGTTTTATCATTGTATGTAAAAAAATAAGGATAATATATGGGTTATTTTCAAGTTTGTCCACCTTGGAGAAAGTACCCAGATTGAGGGCTCAAAAAATTTCCATTTAAAAAAAAATGGAAAAGAAAATCCATTTTTGACACCCCCCAGGTTGCCTCTTCAAAACGGTATAGCTTTTACAAGTGCACCTTATGACATAATTTTTGAACTCCCAGCGCCCGGTCTAATTCCATTTTCAATCTATCGTACGTACATGTTTGTTTGTGTAATTTGTTATTTTAACTTTATGATGATCACAGGAACAATGTGATTTTGCAAGATCATTACTGTGCTTTGAAAATGGTATTTATCATACTGTAACATGTCAGCATGAATTGACCAGAAGAACTCGGATTTGAACTTCAGACTTTAAGGTAATTTTAACCTTGTTTTTTTCTTATAAATTTGTAGTTGAGGGGCTAAAAACATGAACTTTAATATAGTGACTGAAGTTTGGCTGTTCTGATGATGATCACATTCCTGCATCCTTGGTTTCTGTAAAGATAGGCATGTTGTTATGATTCGTGTTATTGCTGGAAATTCTTTATCAGTCCGTTAGAGTAAACCTCCCATCAGAATTACTTCAGTTTAGTCGAATCCGCATTTACAGATCTCACTCACCGAACATTTCGGCAGCCGGGTCTCTATCTCCAGCCAATCAGCAGCCTAGCACTACCTCTCCGACCCCTCTGGCTTTCACCCCCACCTCGGTGTTGCGGAAGATGACTGCTGACAAAGAATCCGACCTCAGCAACAAGCAGCAGAATTTGCAGCAGCAGCCTCATCAGCAACCGGACACATCCCTGCAGCCGCCGAAGCAAGGTAAAGTCGCTCATACGAATCTCACAGCGTGTCTAGTAGTTCTGATTTTGATTTTTGCGCACATTTGCCATGACTGATTAGTAAAAACAAGTTGTACAGCATTTCGGGATCTGGAATCTGATCCTGTCTTCTGGTGGAAAAGATCCTAGCACATTTTAAGATTAGTAACACAGCCAGAACCTGGAAAAACACCTAAAACAAAGAACTGTTAAAGCAGTCACAAAACACTAATGCTGGAAACAAAAAACGTCAGTGCGTTTTAATACAATTCCCCTATCAGTCAGTGTTTTTATACAAATTTCAGTTCTGTTTTTTCTAATTACCATATCTCCCTCATTCCTTGTGTTATAGTTGTGAATTTTGTTGTGGATTAAAAATTTGTCTAAGTTTTCTTTACATGGGAAATGGTTTCTAGTATATATATAAGTCGAAAACTCTTAAGTTATGTTCCGCGGAAAATTAGTCTCCAGTCACAACAAATCTTAGCTGACTTGTGACGTGGCCGTTGGATTTCGAGGATCAGCCCTATATGAAAAATCCGTTTCCGGATTATTTTGGTCCGGGTGATCCGAGGTGTACTTTATTGTTTGTGTGTGCAGGGAGGGCAATAGTGAAAGGGAACAACAACTTCTCCATCCCTCCCCCGATGGACTACTCCAACATGCCTCCACAATACAAGGCTGCCCAGCGCTCCAACCCACAGCAGCACTTCATGATGGGGATGAATCGCAACAATATTCACCCCCCCAACCCCAGAGGTATCTATACGTAGCGATAGTCTGGTCTATACAAATACAGAGGTTGACAATGGCTTCAGTAATTAGAAGCTGTCATTGTTCTGGTAAGTCTATTGGCTGTCCGGGTTGATCAGCCTCCAGTTCACCTTGGTTCCTCCTTTTCTCTCTGGGAACTTTGATTCCCAGCTAAGCTTGGATACCCAGTCAGGTCTGAGCCATGTAGGGAGTTGTGGCGACCTGGCTTGTCCATCTGGGAGGGGATGAGGGACCCTTATCCGACAAACTTCTAAGCGTCTGCTAGTCTGGAGGGCGAACCGACCTGGGTGAGACTCTCCACAACAAGGAGAGCTCCCAGGTGGAGGTCCTTGTCTGGGGATGCTTGAGAGATCTCGGGTTAGAGGGTGAGTCGTCCCCGGAAGAGCCTGGGTTGGAAATCTGTCTCTCTTCCTTCAGGGGCGAGGCTGACTGACCATACCATACATTTCCTATCCTGTCAATCCCTTCCTTCCGCAAGCTGCATAATATCCCTAGGGAGACGTGCCTAGCTGGCAATGCTGGGGCTTTAATTCCTCCAAAGTCTAACAGTCTAGCGATAGTCTTCATGTAGAACATTCATTTTGAGGCAGGCGCTGGAGAAAGTTTCACAACAGATTCATCTAGTGGATCTTGACCGATGAAATCCTCTTCTATGTCTAGTTGAAAGTGGTGAATTCATATAGTGCCAGGATACAATAACTGTCCGATGTAATGTATTGTATTTTCCAAAAGTCGGAAACAACATTGATTTGAATTATTACATCTAAAATATTTTAAGAAATTGCATCTATATACAACATTCTTAAACATTCAAGTTAGGTTTAGGCCTGCAAAATTTTAATACTGTATACTTTGTGCAAGTACATTGTTAAACATTATGAAAATGAAAATGATATTTTACTAGCACTAAACATAAAAACATTTCAGCCTGTCATAACCTCTAAATTAATCAACTTCACTTTGTGCATTTTACCTTTGAGTACATCAGTCAAATATCTGCTGGGAAATTAACTGTTACTGTGGTTGTAAAAAACATATGATTTTCAGAACATGTGATAAAAACCTTTAAAAAGTCATGAAAGATTTTAACGGTCGCTTAAACATTAAATATAATTTTATTCATGTAGCCTCGATATTTTAACCTTTGGTTGGAAAAAGTCTTGTAATTTGTTTTGAGTGACTAACGAAAACTGGGCAACAGCTGGACAGCAGTTAAAACAGCTGTTGTGTTGATGTGTCATATGGTAAAAAGATTTATTTAAGGCAATTCCTTTCAGTAGAGCTTCTCATAAGTGTTGCAATGGTTTCTTGTAACGGTATATACTTGCCTCAATTTTCAGCAAATTTCAACCTTTTGCCTCAATATTAAGTGTTATAAACTACAAGTTATTTGAAACGTGAATACAGACAGATTACGCGGTTCTAAACACCGTTTGATGTTTCTATACTAAGACAAGATGGTGTTGTCTGTTTCATTTGAAGGGTTCCCCCATAATACGTTCTAAGCGATAAAAATTTAGTTTAGACTAATCAGGCGTTGAAAATTGAAATCTAAAATTTAGTTAGTTCTTATAGCTAAAAAAAATAGTTTTTTTTTTCAAGGTTAGAACTTATAATAATTATGAATATTTTTTAATACCCCATTCATGCCATCATAACGAAGCCTTATATTTAATTTTAAACAGCCATTAAACATTTTAAAATGTTTTACACTATTTTTTGGGTTATGATGTTCTAAGCTATTTGTGTTTTAAACGTTCTTTGACGGGCTGCTCTTCTGCTTTGGAAGAAAACATCAGGGAATGTAGGAATACCAACCTAAACTAAAATAAAACCGAATTTGAAACAATTTTGTAGAGATAAAAGTACAAAAATGTAAAGCTGTTACACAACGTGATACATAATTTTGCTTAAAAGTCGTCTAAAGGTGGCACTTAAAACATTATTCTACTCACCTCTTTTGGGGGCAATTTTCCTTGCCTTGGCTTCTTAGTTTTTGAAATATAGAGTAATCCTGCGTTTCTATATTCATTCCTGGTCTTATCCTTCCACTTTCCAATATTTTCTTTTTGCATTTTATTTTTATTTACGTGATTTTGGTCTCTGGTCGACAACGTAACCGGCAGGGAGCCCATCTTTCGGCGAATGGAACTTTATTCCCCAGAAAGTCCGTGGAGTCCTGTGAACCGTGTCAACTTTGACAGGCAAAATCAGGGCTGCCAACTTAAATATTTTCAAAACAAAATATACCACGGTGTAACTCGTGTCCTATGGAACCTTTTTCACTGAATATCTCCGATTTTGAAATTTTGTCGCTTAGAACGTTTTACGGGGGACCCCTTCATTCACTGTATTGTTACAGGGTGTCTACTGATACTGGAAATCTAAGAAATACTGGAATTATACTGGAATTTTGTTTTGATACTGGAAATACTAGAATGAAACTGGAATTTTCAATTTTGTACTGGGATTTGGTTGGAATACAAGTGATGAAATCCCTTAAAAATAGTTTTGTCCAATAAATTCAGATATAAAATGCTCAATAACACTTTTTTAGCAATGTATGTTTGCAAACCTAAATTAAACCACTTGTAATTCAGTTCCACTACTAAACATCCTTAATCAGATTTACAGTTTTATATGTTGTATTTTTTTTAAGATTGGAGATGTTCTCATCATTTCCTATATTCATATATTCACATTTTTTATATATATTTTTCTAATAATTGATGTGATATAAAAACTGAGAGACTGTGTCGAAAAAAACTAGAAATTTAGAATTTTTTAATGTGTCATTGTAATTTTGTATTGATTATAATTTGAGTAAAGTTGGAGGAACGAAGGGTGACAAGGGGACTTGGGATCCCTGATAAAAATCAAACAAATATGTTTTTTCTTTGACAAGTTTTTATTCCATTATTTATCTTATCTGTCAATGCTGTAAATCAGTTACTTAATTTTAACAATAAACATTATTCATGTTAATTAAAAAAATATTAATGGTGCTCCTTAGCTAGATAAATAATTGGCGAGTGATACTGAAATTTTGGAAATATTTTACTTGAAATACTGGAAACATACTGGAATTTTAAAATCAGATGTCAGTAGACATCCTGTGCTAGTAAGGTAGGCTCGCTCCGTCTATTTGCACTGAGTGTCACTGACCTGGTTCTGTTGCTAGTGCGCAATATGGGCAGCTCCAACATGCTGCCCCACCCACAGCCCGGGATGAACCAGTCCGTGCAGCAACTTCTCATGGGCCACAACTACAACAGCTCCCAGCAACGCAACAACTCCCTCCTCAAACCAGGTTAATCTCTTCAAACTTTCACGCAGTTGTTTACGTGTTCTTATGTTTACAGATTTTAAAAATAAGCGGAATAGTGGTGTAATTACCTCGTGTCATTCGGTCGAAATGTCGGACGGTTTTCATAGCAGCCTACATTTCAGTATTGAGAGTCGTACTGTCATCGGGGCATACGAAAACATTATTCAGTCCTCGGACATTGTCAAAAGTAAAAACATATATAGTCCACTCTCTGAAAAGGAGTGTTTGGAATAAAATTGAAATTGATGAGTTTGTAAAACGAACTGAATATATTCGTGCAATGTAATATATTTTATATTAACTGTGAAAATAGCATTTTCATAATCTTAGCCTAAAAAAAAATACAACATAATAATTAAAGCCAACTAGCAAAGATTAAAAGACAAAACTTACAATGGTATAATTTTACTTATCCGTATTGTCAGTAAGATATTCTGAAATTGAATAGTAATTTTTTGTCAAGAAGATAGACTTTTAAACTTTTTTTTTAATTTTCCATTTTATTAATATTTTGCAAATTAGCAGTCAGACTGTTGTAAAGTCTAAGACTCATATAGTATGGAGACATTTCAAACAGACAGAGGTGATGTCTTGGATATTGTAATTGATCTTAGAAACGTGTTTTATATTGATGATCAAATTGTCTTTCAATGTAATACTGATAGTTGTTTTTTAAAGAAACCAAAACTTTGAAAATGTAAAGGGAAGGTAATGTTAATATTTCATACCTCTTAAATAACGATTTGCATGAGGTTCTTTTCAGTAAAAAAGATAAAATTCTTAAAAAATTTTGAATTTTGAAAACTTTGATGGCATATGAGATTGAGCCCCATAATTCAATACCATATTGCAAATAATTAGAAAAGAAAATTCCGTAATAAACCATGAGCTTCGTTTTTAAATCGATTTTATTTCTTAAAACATACGTATTGGAAGCAAGCAGTATTTCATTTCTTATTTACCCCAATATGTGGTTTCCATGTCAAATTTACCTAAGGGCTGTGTACCTTATTTTTATTTTTGTGGTTTGTGTGTGTTTAACTAATTTTTTAGTAGTATAATGTAAAGTATTGTACTTCACACGCCCAAAAAGTTTTACCGTAATCGCATGAAAATCCCATGAACTATCATGCTCACACAGTAAAACGGTACTTACCGGGCTAGTAACGTAATATACTATAACCATCACCTCAATCATTTTGTCTCGTGGAATCTTAAAAGCCTATGATAGTGTTTTGATTTTCAGATCAAGGCATGATGCGCAGCGGACGGAGCTACAACTACAACTGCGCCGAGAGCCAGGTGAGCGACCAGGTGAGCAACCAGCTGGCGCGGTGGTTCTCGCCGGAGCTGCTGGCCCAGGCGCGCGAGGGGAAGTTGCCCCTCATGCCCCCCCTCTCCCCCACCCAGAACATGCTCAGTGTCGAGGAGTTGGAGAGACTCCAGCAAGCTGTACATAACTGACATTCGTGTGTATAAGTCTTATCGTATTCCTTAGCAGCTAGTATGATTTTAAATCTCATCGTTTATTATTTTTATCTACAAAACTATTTCTACGATTATTTATTTTACAAAAAATCAGATCTTTTTTACGCCTACAATTATTCACAATTTTTTACGATGTATTATAATGTTTATCGCGATTTTGCGAGTTTTTGAATCATTATCGATGGTAATTTTATTCTTAATATAAATAAAATAATTTATAAAGTTTTTTTTATTTTTATTATGTTACATTACATTTATATTGCTGTTTTTTTACAACGTATTAGTACAAAATAGTAATTTATTTTTGGAGATTTATGCCGACCGTACGAATATCAGTAATTTGTGTATCATTATCGGATCTAGAAAATCATTGTTGAAATTGACATATTGTGGAAAAATGATGTAATAAAATGTGTATTCTGTGCTTATGAACTTAACAATAGTTAGGTTAGTGTTCTGCCGATTCCGACTTCTAAGTAGATACTTTCGAAGCTTGTTATTTATTTTTTTTACAAATGTTTTTAATTCCGTATTAATGAAATACATAAATTTTAATGTGATGTCAAAAAGATCGTTTATTGTGACTGTTAATAAAATGAAAAAAAAAATATTAAAAGATCAAATGTAGTTTTCGACTGAAAACGGTGATTACAACTCTTTTATTTATTTTCATTTCCTGTATATATAATTATAGGCCATGTGTATGGTATGTACGGTATGTATGGGACAGTGAAGAAAACTTTGATGAAATAATTAAAAGTGGCTGTGAAAAATGGATGTTATGTATTATATATGTATATTTTGGATGAATGAGGAATTTATATCGGATTTCAGTCCTTAAAAAGTTACGATACACTGTAGTACTCTAATATGTTACATTTTGGTGAAGCGTAATTAAGATCATTACTGAGCATTATAAACTCTGGTGTAATTCTCTGTTTGTATATGTTTAAAAGCTTTGTCTGTATTACTGTAAAGAACTGAATTCTTATTTTAATGAGTTAAAAGTTTAGTTAAGTGGAAGTTTAAGCTTTATGTTATGGATTCGTCGTATCGGCTGAAATTTAAAATATTAAGTTGGTGGAAAATTTAGCTAATACATTCCAAAGTAATAGTCCTGTGGGATAGGTGAATTTTTTTCTTTGTAGTCACACAAGAAGGTGTTTGTAAGCTTTAATTTTTTTTCCGGAGTAAAAATAAAAATAACTATTTTTATTTATAGTATTACAATTTTTGTAATATTAGTTTGAAAAATTTTACATTTGATTATTGTATCTGACTGATTGTTGAATAAGTAAAATCATTTACAGCATCAATGTTGCATTATTGTTTTTTATTATCTTTTCTTTAAGAATTAGAGACTTAGCGGACTTCTTTAGCCCTTTGCTCAGTGCCCGATTTACCACAAGGCCCACAAAGCCCCGAGCTTAAGGCCGTGTGCCGATAGGGGGCCGCACATGGTAGAAAACAAGGTAGTTTGAAGGGTTAATTTATTAGGCTCCACAACCAAATTGAGCATAAGGTCATCACTTTTTACAAGTCCATTTGGGCCGCTGGTGGGGCACAGAAATCTGGACTCAGGGCAGCAAAGGCCATAAATCCGGCACTGCCTTTGCTGCCCGAATTATGAAATCAGTTGTGGAAAAATTATTATCTGTATTTTTTCTCTATAATATAACTTATGTTAAATTATACAAACAATTTTTTTTCAAAATTATTTTACCTTCAATAAAAAAAAAAATTGTGTGAGTAATATATTACTGACTGGGATGTTGTGAAATGACCATGAGTGACATAATCACCATCGGGACTAAAAGGAGAGACTGTGTAGAATGATGTTTATAAAATTTATCTAAAATTAAACCTTTTATAAAATTACATATTCAATGTCCTTTGTTTGAAATTCATTGTTGGTGATGGTGATTTTATATTTTGATTAGGATTTTTGCGGACATTTGCCATCACTGATTAGTAAAAAACAAGTTTCACGACGTTTCGGGATCTGGAATCTGATCCCGTCTTCAGGTGGAAGAAAACCTAGAACATAACAAGATTAGTAACACATAGCCAGGAAAACCTGGAGAAAAACACAGCTAAAACAGAGAACTGTAAAAGCAGTCAGCCCAGCTCTGATTGGGTGTGGACGTGCTCTCTCTTGCCTGGTGTTTCTTGATACTTGTGATTCCTGTGTTATTTTGTGTATTGTTTCTCTTTTCAGCTTATTGTTTTCGTGACTGCTTTTACAGTTCTCTGTTTTAGCTGTGTTTTTCTCCAGGTTTTCTTGGCTATGTGTTACTAATCTTGTTATGTTCTAGGTTTTCTTCCACCTGAAGACGGGATCAGATTCCAGATCCCGAAACGTCGTGAAACTTGTTTTTTACTAATCAGTGATGGCAAATGTCCGCAAAAATCCTAATCAAAATATATTCAATGTACTCCTATTTATCCTTTTTATGAATTATCCTGTTGATTTATGATGTTTATGGTCTGTATTACGTATATTATGTTAAAAAAAGTCAATATATTGTAAGTAGTTGATTTTCATTATAACGTCATAAGATTTATATTTTTTAACCAAAAAAAGAAAATAATAAGTGACCTTGTAATGTTTGGTAACTTATCATCCCAATGATTAATTTATTACTCAAAACTAAAAAATAACCGTAACCCCCAATGAGTATTCTATTCCTCACAGATATAAAATAAGTACCCAGTGAGTAACCCATTACTCATGACAAAACCTAACCTATTAATCACCGAGCAATGTATATCGCCTTAAAATAAAGTGAATTTGAAAGAAAACACTTCAGGTTATGCCATGCAATTTTTTGGTAAGTGTTAATAAATGTGTACTTTTTTTAAATTTCAAAGTTTCAAAATTTTGTAATTGCAGATTACCATGACCTTCCACTGTGAACCTTTTATAAATCTAAAGTGGAGGCAAGGAGCTATTTCCCAGTGCAGCCAACATGTTCAGATCTAAATTTACCATGATAAATGATTATTACATGAGTCATTGGGACTTTTAACCCTATCATTCAAGGGTGTTAGTTAAGATCATGAGTACTACAGCAACCAGTCGGGAGGAAAGCATTAGAGAAGTCTTCTTCAACCCGCCTGAAGAATTTCCCTAGAGGGACGAAATAACAATGAAAAACAATGTGTACATCTCTGGGCTGACTTTAAAATTATTTCTTCAGGTATGCTCGCTGAATTCTGCCCCTCTCCTGAATGAAATCCTTTTCTAAGAATGTTATATCATTTTGCTTAAATATGGGCTCTAGGCCTGAGTTGTAAGAAATCAGGGTAGGATAGGGGAATCAGCAGGCTTACCTGGTGGTTAAAGCTCCTGGAGAGCACACCAAAAAACATAAAACACAAAATCAAAATGAATTTTCAAAGCCACTGGCTCCTTCAGATAGGAGGGACTTCATTGTATGCTACGGCCGATGGCACTGAAAATTCATTTTGATTTTGTGTTTTATGTTTTTTGTGTGCTCTCTAGCAGCCTGCTGATTCCCCTACCCTGATTTTTTACTTTTCTAAGAATGTGTGAGAGAAAGTTTATATCTAACCTGTACTAAGACACTTCAGAAACTAAGACATTCAGTTTGCACAAGAAACATCGTAGCATCTACACCAGCCAGAGCTATCCAGTGACTACTGATAATCTGTAATGTTGAAACATGTTTTATAGCTAACGTACATCTGACTTCAAAAAATTAATTTTATTTTTTTGCCAATTTCACTAGCATGATAGATTTAATTATGTAAAATCCGGCCTAAAAGCTACAGGTAAATTAATCTTCGTCAACCTTGCTCATTTTCTTATGTCCAATTTTATATAGTAGGCACTCGAAAATCAGGACTAGTGTGATGGTCTAGTTATTCAGGTTCTAATAATCTAGCTTTTTACGGAGTCCGCAAAAAGTTGTGGAGCTCATAAGACTGGTTTTTAAGGCATTTTTGTTTTGATTGTTACCTTCAGAAATTAATATTGAATCCGTAAAAAAATTATCCAGTTGCAAAATTACTATTTTCTTACAGTTTTAATATTTTGATGATTTGGGTTGAAACAGTGTTTGAAAAACAGCCCACATGTGCTGGCTCTAACTTCTGGAACATCCTACCTGAAGAAGTGAAGAAAGGAAATTTGAAAAAAAACATCACGCTGGCTCCTCGACCATCCCTACTACACTGTGGAAGAATTCAAAAACTGGAGGAGGGACCTGCAACCGTGAACTAACTAAAAATGACAACAGAGACTAAAATTCACAAAGACAACAATTACACTATTATTACAACACAAACACTATTTTTTAACTTTTACTCAGTTCTCAAGGAATATGATAATAAATGATTCTGATTCTGATTGGTTGCAACCAGCTCTAGCGAGAGACAGTTTGCTTAAAAAAAACGGAATAATTTTTAGCCAATGGCATTATAGCATTGTGGTAATGAGACTTCAGGTGACCCATCAGCTGAAGCCTGAAGTTTTTGTTAGTTTGTACCTTATAAAGTTGGCCCAAATTTTCTGCATACTTGAGGGAGTTGCTACTAACCAAGAAAAACATAATCTGTTATTATAATTTCATTGTGAAACTTGATAAGAAGGTGGTAAGGTTGAACTATGGAGTCCCTGCATTTAAAACTGAAATTAAATTAAATTTGTTGTACAATGACTAAAAACGAACAGTCTCATAGTGTCTAAAAATAGTGGGGAAATAAAAAAATTAAACTGTCGCACAGCAACTAATAATTTGTCAGTGAGACCAATAGCGTCTAAAAATAATAATTAGTCACTAGGGACTCACATCTTTAGTCGCTATGTGTCAAATATACATTTTGATTCCCATAACATCTAATCCAAAAATAACAATATTTGGTTGAAAAGCATGAAATTTTTAACTGTCCCCTAGGGACTAAAGAACAAATCTTTCGGATTGAACAACTCAATAAAAAGAGTCATTCCATGAGAACTCGATCTGAGACGGAAGAAATTGAGGCACCAGTGCAGCTGGTAGTCAAAGACAGCACTGGTGGCGGCGGTGCCCTCAAAGGACCCCTTTCTGGCTTCTGATTGGTAGGATTGACCCTACCCCTCTCTCCCTCCACCGGGGGCTCCCACCACCATCCCTCTAGAACTTTACTATTTTCTTCATTTCTTCGCTTTGAGCGGCGGAGTTTTGCTGTCTCGTTTTAGCGGGGATTTTGCCGAAACAATGGGTATGTCGCTTTAGAATATATTCATAATTATTGTTTGGTTAAATTTTTGTGTAATTAGTTGTAATTGTATTATAATAATATAATACAATCACAAATAATTGTAATTGTATATTTGAATATATATATATATATATATATATATATATATATATATATACAGTGCTTGATTTGTAAAAATTGAGGTACCGGAACTGTAATTTGACAATTTGTACATAGCCCCCACTTTATCATTTTTCCCTTAATAAAGTAATGTTTGGCTATGTGATTAATTAGGTCGATTTAAAAAGTCACTTTTTATCCGACTCAATTTTTTTTTGATAAATTAAAAACTAACAAAGCATTATTTTACTAAAAAAATGAATTGTCTAAAAATTCTAGTTTTTCATGACGACGCCTTGTGAGAGTATTCAGGTCTTTTTGGCGATTTCGATTCGGCTTAGCTCAAGAAAAAAGAGCACTAATTTCAGAGAGAGCGCTAATTTCAGGCCGGGATTCCGCGCGTAATTTCCCTACATTTTAAGCGATCGTTATTTTTGGAACTCCAGCCGGTTACACATAATCCTCTCTTATAGCGAATTCTCCGGCCAATCGTACGCGATCGTCTTTTGTGGCCAATTCCCTGGCCGTTTACACGCGATTGTCTTGTGCGGCGAATACTTCGGCCGATCATACGCGATCGTCTTTTGCGGCAAATTATCCGGCCGATTGCACGCGATTGTCTTGTGCGGCAAATTATCCGTCCGATTACACGCGATCGTCTCTTGCAAAAAAAAACTCCGGCCGATTATACACGATCGACTTTTGCGGCAGAAAGAGGTCCCGGAACGCCGTTCCGCCTCAAATCAAGCACTGTATATATATATATATATATATATATATATATATATATGTACATATAGATATATGTATTGTATAATTTATCCCTATAATATAATAGGGATAAATATTTTTTTACGTGCGGCGCGAAGTCGATGAGTGTGAACTAGACCACTGTACTTGGACCCACCTCTACCCCAGCGCAGTGAAGCGATTGCAACCACCCATAGGAATTGCCCAGGGCGCCAGGGCCTGAGGGGCGCCCAAGTGGGTGCTGGATGGTCGAGTTTGTAAAAATAGCAGGGTGCAAAAACAAAATAACAAACATGAACCATAGATAGACTTAAATTCTAGTTTTAAGTTATTAGGTTATAATTCAGGAATAGCTTTTCATGCTCTGGGTCGCGTGTAGTTACTCTTAAATCACTTCAAAACTTATCATCAGTGGTGGAAACCCCCAATTTGTCCTTTAATCGACTACTTATACCAATAATTAGCACCCGTCATCATACGTTGTCTTGGCGCCCTCATGGTTATGTAGTCTGGGTTTATACTTTTAGCCAAACGTCAAATTAAATATACGTGGGCCGGGAAGGTTTTTTACACCAAAATTAACAACAGAATACGGATCAACATGAGGGAAAATCTCCATGTTAGCAAGGCACTTCTTGCTAAAGGAACATGTTTTTGTTTTTACAACTCTGCAGTTTGTAATAATTTTTGGCTAAGTGTTTAAATTGTTGAATGTTGAATCATACATAACACATTTTTATTTTTTCTCAAATCAAACCTAATCAAACAGCGCCTTCAAGTTTCTAAACTAGGTATATAAAATACTCTTTTTAATTTTTTTCAAAGATTCAACTCTGTATAAAATCTATCGAGCCTCATTTTATGACTATAATTTGTCAGATGGAATCATGTCCTTTCAATTCTCGATGTGCATTCGATCTTCACTCATTATCACTAATGAAACAAAGTAAAAACATACGGCTGAAAATTAACAGCTTTTACAGTACTTTTGTCGGATCTCATTCATATTTGGAGCGAGGCGCCGGGCAATACTCTCGCCTGGGGCGCCAAAAACTCTTAAGCCGCCCCCGCAGCCGCCGCGACTCAAGCGAAAATCGCATGGGCGGATTTAGGCCATAATCTTTGGGAGTGCCTGCTGACCACACTGATACCCCTATATAAAAATCGCCCATTTTAGTGAATTTCGCCTATAGGGAAGAAGCTATTACCGTAGGTCTCATGGTAAGACCTAAGCCCGGGACCACTATAACTTTTCGTTTTGGGGCCCCCAGAAGCCAAAAAAACCATTCGTTCAAATTTAATATATATCTATGTGTCTGTGAGCACGATAGCGCTCGCAAAAAAGGACCGATTGGAATGAAAGAAATTTTCGCTTTCAAAGCAGATTGTTTGAAAGCCTATTGAAACTTTACAAGCCGTTTTGAGTTGGTGGGTATAAAAAAAACTAAGGAACTTAAAATGGACTTAACGAGGTATGATTTTAGTACAAACTTCAACAAGTAAACAAGTCGAAACAAAGGACTGGCAATACTGGCGTGAGAACCAAATAAATCACACTAAATAAAATTTGATGTAAATTACTTGGAACACAATTTATAAGTTATGCTATAAAACGCTCCTTCTTTTCTGCCGAAACCTTTCCAAAAATCAGGTGTGCCGGGCAACCCCCCAGAAATCCGCCCATGGACAATCGCTCCAACGAAAACAGAACAAGGCGAGAGCGGCGAGAGCAGTCCCCGGCGCCCCGCGATGACCGCGGCGCGGCAGGGCGCCAGTCGCAAGAGTCGCTCCAACGAAGACCGCCTCGCTCCGAACTTCCGTCGCAGTTTAGCTCGCACGAATCGAGGTTTGCCACGGCCACGCAGGTAACTTAATTGGAATTTTTTTATCTCACTGAATTTATCTGATCACCAAAATTATTAGTTGCTCTCGGGCTTTCGTTTAGCGAACATCCGTAGTCCGTGCGAGTCGCGAACGTTTTGTGTAGTGAGTGCCGTTAATTCGTTATTTTAATAATAACCATCTGTGATCAGTGAGTTATTAGTGTGAAGTGACCTAATTTGGGTGACCAAATTAAATAATTATCAAATCATTTGACAAAATTGTTTCACTTATTTTCATATGTTTTTCAGTATTATTTTTAAGATACGGTAACACTATTTTTATAGCGTCGGTGAAAACGAGAAATAAAATAGTAAAATAATAAGTAAGATAAGTAATATAAAGCTACAAAAATTACCTCTCCTTATTTTTGCTAAAATTAATAGTTTATCTAAGCAACTAAATACCAAAGGATCAGAATTTTGACTTATTTTTCCCAGAATCGGAGGCGCGCGTGGCACGGTCACAAAACGGTCAATATCTGATAGCTGCAGCCTTTCAGACAATAGTCTAAAGTGTCAAGCTACCCAGATTTGACAAGTTTTAAAATAAAATTACAGTTAGTTTTTAAAAACCTTCAGTTAGTTATAGTTAAAGTGACCAGACGTCCCGTTTTGAACGGGACGGCCCTGTTTTCAGCGATGTGATCCGTTGTCCCAACGGACTCTCTCGGGACGCCCATTCGTCCCGTTTTGGCATTATTTGTACAAAAGTAAACTTAACAAAATCTGTTTATTATTCCACCAACTGAAAATTTCTTCGGTTCTTTCGTAAGTATATTTTCATCTACAAACTGATTTTAATCGATCTTTCAAATTTATATTTTCTAAATTAATTTTATAGATAAAATATTATACTGGAATTAAATTTACGTTTAATGTACTGGTTATGTTTGTTCTTTAATAACCTTTTTGTAATAGCTTCATATCCTAAGGTGTATATTATTGTCCAGTTGTACAAATGTGTAGGACGGTAATACCAAACTTAACTTTTAACTTTATCTACGGCAGGTTTTAAAATAGTCAATTAAGAATTAAATGGTAAAGATCAAGAGGAATATGTTTAAATGTACACTCTGAAAAAAAACAAACACTAAAATGCTCCTAATTTTGCACATTTTCCGAGGGAGGACCCCCGCCCCCTCTCTTAGTGGGGGAAATTCCACACCCTTCCACACCCCCCGCCCGGAAGTCGGCGTCCCGTTTTGGCTTTCTCATTCCCAAAATCTGGTCACCTTAGTAGGGCTGTCATTGGTCGACACTTCGACACAGCTGCCAGGGGCGCAGGGCCCTCCGCTGAAGCATTGAATAAATACTACCTTATGATTATTTATGATTATTTATTCTATGGCTGAAGTCTGTTCGCCGCCCCCAATCACAAAACTGGCATCTCATCTTTAATATTCATAAAAAATCTCGTTTTAAATTCATAAACTATAATTTAGTAAAAGATAGTAGGACGATTTCAAATCTTACGATAGATTTCAAAACTTAATAGTAAGTTATATATGTTAGTTTTAAAACACGCTAGATGTAGATTAACTGCAATTTCTATGAAGGGGAATAAGTTGTGCCATAAACGTTATAAAACATCATTAGTTGGGCATTAAATAAAATTTTGCATAATAATAATGTGTTACTACACTTGAGACTGCAACAGCTTCATCCTTAAATTTTTCTCCAGCCATTGTACCAAAACTGTTATTTTTTGTAACAAAATATTTTTATATTTCAGCTTTTTTCTTTTAAAAAATCGTTAAAACTACACGAAAGTACTAAAACATTCGTTTTATTGCGTAGGTTTCGTGTAAACAAACCCAAAGAAAGTATTATAAAAAACAATTGTATATTATTGATCAACATTTATTTTGTTCGTATTTTTATTTTTCTTATCTAAAACACAGGTTTTAATTCGAACTTATATAATTCGAAATATTCCTTAATCCGAATATTTTCTCAGCTCCCCAGAGAATTTTATATGTTAACAATGCTAAAAATATAAAATTATATGTTAAATTTTCTATGTCAATAACGCTAATCGGATAATTTGAATTATACTTCAAAATTACGAGATATTAGCGTTGATGTTATTATTTCCGGGAAATACTTCAAATTCGCAGTCTAAAATCGACTCTGAATACGACATTTCCTAGCAGTTTCCTGAACATTTCTGAAATTTTAAATGCAATTATGTTGTAATATTTTATGTGGAATAAATACTATACTGTTACTATTTTCATAAGGCAACAGTGCCAACGGATCCCGCGTCAGCTTAGTATTTCCTCGCCAATCAGCTTAGTATCAGCAGAGATGAAGGATAATTAATTCATATGTGGTATCAGTAGTAAATTAACTTACGGCCAATTGAAGCTGGTCGTTTAGAAGCGGGCGATAAGAATAATGGCTGGCATCGCACCACGGGACAGCTGTAGAGAACAGTGGCGGATCCAAGGGGGGGCAAAGGGGGCAATTGCCCCCCCCCCCCCGAGAATGAGGAAAAAATCTGAAATTTTCGGGAAAATGAAATTCCCGATTTTTGGGTGGGATATAAATTAATTAGCTTCAGGAAATTTTAGGTACGGGATCGTTTTAGCGATCGCAACGAGTGTGTAGCTTCACAAAACTTGCAATCCGCTGCAAAAAACGATCGCGCGTATTTACCGATCGCAAATAAACGGCAACTCCAGCTTTGAGAAACCCGCAATCGGCCGCATAAAGTATCGCGCGTATTAGCCGATCGCGAATAAAAACGGCAAACGCAATTTTGCAAAACTCGCGATCAGCCGCGATAACGATCGCAAGTATTTGTTAATCGCGGGTGAACAGCTAAAAAAACTTTGTGGAATTCGTGAACGGCTGAGAAATACGTTAGCGCGTATCAGCCGATCGCGGATAAGTGGCCGATGTAGCTTTGCGGAACTCGCGATCGGCCGTGAAAAAAGATCGTGAGTATTTGCCGATCGCTGATAAAAGGCAAATGTAAAGCTAGTTAAAACGTGGCAACGGACAAGAATTGGTTGAAGAGAGGTAGAACGGATTATGTTTTTTATACATACGTCGTGATATTGAGGTTAATGTTGGTAATATAATCGAGCGTTATGCTAAGAGAGGGAAAACTGGAAAAAGAAGGCTCGACTTGGGACTTCTTTTTATTTTAAGTTTTCTGGACAAAGTATTGTAAATAATGAATCTAAGGCTTGAACTTCTAAACAAGTCTTTTTTATTTCCCTAATTACCTAAACAAGCATACTGTAATAAATTAATCCAATAAAAAAGAGTTGTTCTAAATTGAAAATTGAACATGTTTTTGACTCTAGATTGCCCTAAAAACACGGGTTTTCAGTTCACCAATTTTCCGGGGGAGGGCCCCCGGACCGCCGAAAGGTTACCCTGCTTGCCCCCTCCGAACTCATGCTCTGGATCCGCCACTGGTAGAGAAGCATACAAAGACCTAAAGATAATCACTGTGACTGTGACAGCTCTCTACATTCTTGAGGTCATCCTGCATGATTATAGTCTAAACTTGACTCGAAATAACCACCATGGAAGGGAAACCAGGCATGGACACAACTTTACCATCAGCTCACATAACTGCACTGTTTGCTAAAAAAAACCATCTTATGCTGGAGCAAAGCTGTTCATCGCTCTCCCAACCCTACTCAAGCAACTGGAAGAAAGCAAGTTGAAAAGAAGACTGCGTTGCTGGCTTATGGAGGAGTCTATCTACACCATTGGCGAGTTTCTGGAGAGGGCAAATGAACTCTGAAATCCTTTAAATCATTGTTTTTATTTTTTTATTTTATGACGCCTGTTCTATACTTGATGTTTATGATTGAGGTTTTCTGTATTCTGTATTCAATTGCCTTTTGTCTGTACGCATCTTCAACGTCATAGCATTTACCACTTCTCACCCCAAATAATTTTACAATCAGCAATAACTACTGTGGCTTAGAATAGCATAATTTAACTTTTGGCGATAAAGCTCACAAGATATTTAACAATGAACTATGCCTACTCATGGCATTTTTAATAACAAAATCGTCGTTTTGTCGTGGCGTGGTATTTTTTGTCCGATATTGCGTGTTGTTTTCAATTTTAAATGTACGAAAACTAATGATGGATTAACTGTCATTAATACTAAATACTGAATTAAATGTTACTATATAGTACGTATTAAAAAGAAATATTAAGAAACAAAACTGAATCAAATCATAAAACGTATGTGACGACGAATCCATCAGTGAAGGTAACTATCATCTTCTTGGAACACTGAAAATGTAAAAAAAACATCAACCACTTGAATTATATGGCAAAATTAAAAACAAACAGTCGAAATAAAATAAAATTCGTTTTTAGGAGCTTGCTAATCAATTTCAAAAATACTTACGCTAGTTTTAATTGGTCTAAAACCTTCTCATATGATGCATACAATACAGAAAATAAGTTTCAGCCATAATAGTACTCTAGTTTTTGCGTGAAAAGCAGTTTAAACAGTGATGCAGAGCGTTACTAACCAACCAACCAACCAACCAACCAAACAAACAACCAACCAACCAACCATCCGACAACCGACAGACAGACATTTAAATGCAAGTTACACCATGGTTATCCGAATCAAGCCTTATTTAAATTAAATAAGGCTTGATTCGGATAACCATGGTGTAACTTGCATTTATCTAGGCTTCTGACCTTCAAAACGACAAATTAACCAATAATTTCACTATTATACGCAATACACAGACAAAACTCTTACTTTATTTATACAGATTGTTCAGCTCACTCTAACCCTCCCCCATATAACCTACCTTACATTTTTTCTGTTGCCGCAACTCTATCTCAAAATATTGGCCCTAAATTATTTAACAAATTACCTGAAAATATCAAATTAGTAAATTCAGAATCAAAATTCAAAATTCTTTTAAATAAACACCTTTTGGAGCGTGCCTGTTACTCTGTAAGTGAATTTTGGGAACAAGCATTTTGGGCAATATGTAGACAAGTTAAATACATTTAATTAATTAGTTAGAATTAGAAGATTTTAATTTTAAGTTTGACTATTGTAATGAAATTGTATGATTGTTCTACTACAATAAAATATTTTGAATTTTGTTTTCCCGATTTCATCGGGTTTTCATCTATTATTTCCGGAATCATACTTTCAAATATACTATGCACTAGTTGTAAATATTTTATTATTCGTGATACTGATAGTAACTTGTTTTATTGTAGGTGGAGATCATGAAAGCCACGGAGAGTTGTTTTATTTTGTTAGTGTGCCTCGCCGTCGGATCGTTCCCAATGCCCTACCAGCCGGCAGTCGACATGCGGGGCAACCCCTTGCTCCCCGACTTCGGACCTAACGAGTTCTTGAAGCCAACGATAGAATCATCCACCTCAACATCGACTCGGGCAGTTACAGAGTCGACGACGATCGTTCCCATAGATCTGGACTTTTTGTTTCCTAAAGACCTTGATCCTACTGTGACCAAAGAGACTGACAGAAAATCAGAAAATTTAGAAAATTGTTCGACAAATTGGTCGTCCGAGGTATGTGAATCCTTGGTCGTTGCCATACTCACTCTTAATTTATATGCGAACTATCCGATTTGGAACACCGACCATTATGCATAGCTAATTTGATGAATTAGAAAGGTCTGGTCCGGAAATATTTAAAAATTCAAACAATTGTGATAAATAATCAGAGTGAAATTTGTACATAATAATTTAGTATAATTAGAGCGGTAGTTTTACTTAAAAACTTGGCGTAATACGATAGAAGACTTGAAACATAATTTTTAGCCTTTAGTAATTTAGGCCTATGTATTTATGTGTGTTCAGGTCAAAATTAGGACAAAAAAGATTGAAACTTATTTAGGCTACTTTTGCATTAAAAATTACAATCTTTATGGGTTGATTTTTCCTAAAACGTCCATAATTTGCATTAAATTTGAACGCAAATTCCTATGAAGTAAGATTTTTACAGATAAGATATTATTCAAAATATCTAAAAAAACTTCCTGAAAAGTTTCAACAAAGTAATTCTTGTTGAAGATAATAATTATGTCTTTTAAACAATGGCGCTGTGTAAAATCATGTCAAGAAACAAGATAGAAGAGTTTTGTATTAATCTAGGTTTTCTTTATTTATAATGATTTCCTTTGTTATTCAGTACCTATTACATTAATTTTTTAGTCACTGAATGTAGTTTCTGCATTTGTATATGTTCACGAGAACTTTGATTTAGGTTAAAAAGTAAAGTTCCTTGCCTTTTTTTATTTTTCAAATAAATGTTATTTCTTTGAAGGGGGTTTTCTTTAAACCTTTATGATTTGAGTATGAATGTGAATTTGTATAAATTTAAATAATTTTTTACAGATAAGGAATAGTTCCAAATATTATACAAACACTTCCTAAAAGGTTTAAACAAAGTAGTTTTATTCAAGATAAAAAATTGTTCCTTTTAAACAAAATTATTCCTGTGGAAAATAACGCCAAGTAACAGTAAAAGAGTTAACATTGAACTGTGTATTATTTATTTATAATATGTTTTATAACTCCGACTTATTTTATTTATACTATGGAGGAAAAGGTCTTAATTACTTCGTTTTTATCAAGCTCTTTGAGTAGAAGTTCCCTGGATCTCTGAATTTGTATTTATATTTATTGTAAGTAAAAAATGATTTGTCCAAAGACTGGAGCAGCTTCTGTGGGAAGGGGGAGGAGACAGCGCCTACTATCAAGACACTGAATTATAGACAGTATTAAATTAGTAACTGAATAATTTAGGACACTGAAGGCCCTGTGAGAGGCTCGCCTGTCATCGCCGCCGCTTCCGCTCCGTCCAGTAAACACTTCCTAGAAATGTCTGGGGTCCAAACGTCGCAGATCTCCTTGTCAACTGAAAACTTTATGAAAATGGAGAATACTTAAGTATAGTCCATGCCATATTGAAAAAGAGAGTATCCGACCGGTCCAGGTAGGCCCGGACAGCCCTAATCCACTGTCGTCACAACACCTATTGTTGTGAGGCCGGCCGGCAGGTTATTTCTTGAGTTATTCCAGGTATAAGGAATTTCGAAGCGGCCCGCAGACAATGACTCAGGCGTGAGGGCTGCCCACCCCCATCGCCGGTCGGCCTCACAACAATAGGGGTTGTGACAACAGTGGATTAGGGCTGTCCGGGCCTACCTGGACCGGTCGGACACTCTCTTTTTCAATATGGCATGGACTATAACTTGTTCGATGACCGCGAGAAAATGGGAGTGTCAATTCAATTCAATCCATTCAATCCCTAGCGAGAAGATCGTAATTGTGTACTTGTCACTTTTCGGAAATTCTGTATTTTGTTTTTTTATATTTAAGTTTCATCATTAGGCCTACATCTACCAGTGTTACCAGCTTATTCACAACCAATTAGCCTATATATCATTTGAAATTTGTAATTTGACTTGGTATGTGACCTGCATTAATGTGACTTTCCCAATTATACTATCACTGAATTCAACGGCAATATACATTTCTGATTTCTGATTTCTGTAGAGTGAACAGCGATGTTTGTAGTTTCAAATTTATTTGTAGTAAATAAATTTATAATTTTTTTAAAAATTTTCAGTAGAACCTTGATAAGACTCTCAAGGGGATTCTGGAAGGAGTCTCATACCAAAGGAGTCTTCTTATTTAGGTTCGTGTTAACAAGACATTAAGTGTCATTACAGTATCAAGGAGACTTGAACAGTGCACTTTTATCAAGGATTTTGTGTTATCGAGTGTCTTCTTATCGAGGTTCTACTGCACTTAATCTACCAACAAAAAATATTAGTAGATTAAATTCACTTTTACAAACAACGTCATGTAAAAAATAAAATAACCCCGTTGAAGTAGACCAGCATACTCAGCGAATTTCAAATTCAAAAGAAGATATTTCAATCCGACAGCTAGATTTGACATGTTTTTGTAAAGCCTCTGGTATGCACGACAACCAGTACAGTGGACAGTTAACACCTTTAAACAAAAGATAACAAAAGAATTTTTGTCTACTGTCCTACTGTCTGGTCGTCGTGCAAACCAGGCCTACGCTCTATGAATAACATGGGGAATGAGAATGCAGGTTTGTTGCAACAAGTACAGTATGTTTAAAGTGGCTGGTTTAAATTAGTAGATCTTAACTAGAAGACGCCAGCGGCGCGGCGGCTCGTGAGTTTATGAACTGGGGGTTCACACTTAATAAATATATACATGATACCAATGTATTATATTAGAGTTAAATCAATCAGCATTTAAGTACATTGAACGCTTAAAAGACCGTAGCGCCTGCAGTTCATGTGATACCTGTTGTTGTACACAAGTGGAATGCTTAAAGTATTAATAAAAAAGACAGTATACTACCGTTGACGACAACGAATAATCGTATTTTGCTACTACTGTACATGAAAATGTCGATAACCCAAAATTATCATTAAATAACTTTTCATTATTTTTTATTGTCTGTAATTTTTATTTTTAATCTTACATATTAAAATAACCGTAGGCCTATTTTATTTTAAAAGACAATTAGTAAACATACAAATACAGTAAGGCTTATTGTTAATGTTGAATTTTAATGAATAGGCCTAGCTAAAAGCAATTTTCAATCCTGAAATAGGCCTACTGACACGATCAATGTTATAATGTTATTATTGACAAAGGGAATATATTCAGATAATATAGGTAGATAGATACATGTATGAAAATTAATGAAAGGTGTTTTTGCTTCTAAGGGCCCCCAAAACGAAAAGTTATCATGGTCTCGGGCTTAGGTCTTACCATGCTTATGCCCGAGAGCATGCTGTGCTACGGTAGAGAAACAGCTTCTTTCCTATGGGGGAAATTCGCTGATAAGAATAGTGTCTTAAAATTTTACCATTTAAACGTTTGATATTCACAGAGAAAAAAATAGTCGCATCCTGAAATGCTGATATGACTAAAGCTAATTTGACCCGGAGTAATCTGACAATATACCTCGGCTCTCACATCAGACCACCAGACTACGGTAGAACCGTGACAGTTCAAAAATCTCTTATGTCTAGGGTTACCAGACGTCCTGATTTCCCCCAGACAGTCCGGTTTTTGAGGGCACTGTCCAGTGTCCGGTCCGAACTGCTTCTTGTCCGGGGTCTTCATGATTTTTGCAAATAATTTTCCCTCAAAATTTTACATTAGGTTAAATTATTTAACATTTAAACTGGAATCTTGAGTGTCAATTCCAGTTTATAGAGTTTTTGGGTGAACGATGAACGACATGTTAAATTTAGCGTTAAAACACATTTGGACGATCCTGCAGTTAGCAGACAACTGCGTTAGTGGTAGTGCCTAAGGATTTCCGGAACAAGAACAGTTCTGATAGGTCCGTACCCTCCGGAACCTGTTCTTTTTTTAACGTTTCCGTTCATTTTTTTTATCTACGATCAAACTCTCGTTCTTTGCAATAAAATTGCGTTCCATAAAAGTAAGCTGTTGATTTTTCTTAACATTTTGATGGGTAAAGTATAAGTTTGATTTAGCTTTCGATATAGAAGTACACTTTTCAAACCTCTTAAAGTGATTGAATGTGGGGGAGTTATTAATTATATGTATTAACCATATCTTTGGTTATTCAGCTTATCAGATAAAATAGTCCTTGTATCCTACTTGTTTAAAAAGCAAATTTCAGATAAGAAAAGGAAATTCTTATAATAGGCAACCCAGCTTATTTTGCTCTTTATTTATTTGCGTTATTGAACGACTGACGATAATTTCGATAATTTGTTTGACTGAATCCCAAACCGTCCTGGGTTGGCCTAAAAATATCTGGTAACTCTACTTATGTCCCATGCGACCTATGATTGGTTCTTGTCTTTGTTATACTTCTCTCTCTTACTAATCATTATGATGTCTTCGTCAGTGAATGGAAGGGGGCCCAGGGGCCCAGGATGGAAATGTCGGTAGAATGACGTGCACGGGTGGGTGGGAGGTAGACGCTGAGATAAAGTAATTTTCCAGGAAAATTGTAAATATTCTCTGTCAGTTCATTAAATTAAAAAACAGCTTGTTAACTATATACTCTATTTTTACAATATATCCGTTAAAATGGCCTTTTTAGCTGCAGGTGGAAACAAAGCTACTGTAAAGCAGATTTTAATTATCAATGTGTTTTTAATTTGCAGGCAGAGCCAGCATCCATCACCACAGTAAATACAAAATCCTCGAAGTTCTGGTTTGAATCGTTGATTAACATCAAATTAGCCGAAAATCAGTTTAAAACTTAATTTGATGGTTTTAAAAACCCAATAGAAGAGCCCTTTAATGGGACTTTCCCAAAGACTGGCATTATTTTAGGGTTTTGTACCCTATGACATAAATTTTCAATTGGGGGGGGGTTAGGTGGACTTACATCTTACATATTATGTCCCCTTCAACGCAGGCATAGAGACCGGAGAATCGTCAATTCTTGAGATTTAGGGGTTGTGAGCCATTTTTATGTTTATATTAGGGCCTATTTTTTTTATTAAAGTCCTATGAAATGGTTATGATCTTCGTAAAATTCTTTTGGGTTGTAACAGGGCCTATGTATGAGATAGTTTTTAGTTGTGCAGAGAATTTTTGTGGCCATTTATTGATTTTAGGTTTCCTGGAAGTACTCGAATATTGAAAATGTTTGTCTCCATAGATTGTGGGTATTTTAATTGTTTTTTAGTCTATGCTGCTGTGTATTTAGGTTGGAACCTGGTCTAATATTTTATTTTTGGCATACCTGTCTATATTTTTGGGGGGTTTTACTTTGGGGTCATAGCGCACATGCTAGTAAGATTTTCATTTTACAGAAAAAGGCCTTTAGAACTATTTGTAAAGTACCTTTTCGAACACACTGTAGGCCTTTATTTGTTAATTTAAGTGTATTGTCTTTTCTCTCGTTATATGTGTTATTTACTCTTTGCTATGTTCATAACAATCTAAATAAATTCAAAACTAACAGCGATTACCATAGTCATGATACTAGAAACAAAAATAAACTACGTGTTCAACAATATAGCTATAGTCAATCACAGAAAAATGTTGCTTACATGTCAATCAAATTATACAACTCTATTCCCTTACATCTTAAATCATTGTCCCCAGTTAAATTTAAGTTAGGCCTTAAGAGTATATTAATATCCGAATGTCTTTATACCATTGATGATTTTTATTCAATTAATTGGAATTTGCATTGTTAAGTATTTTAATGAGGCCTATATAGGATCCATGAGCTGTGATTTAGGATTAGGTATTTTTCGTTTTATAATTAGCCCATATGTATATGTATTATAAGCCTATTTTATGTACCTGTGTTATACACCATGTTACTATTTTATGTAACTCTATTATGTATATGTACCATGTGCCATTTTATGAATTTGTTTTATACATCATGTACCTTCTACTATATAAGCTACTGACGAAGTCCATGTATTTTTATAATACCTATGACGAATAAAATCTATTGTCTATTGTCTATATTTATTTAATGAAGTTTACTCCCATGTAGCACAGATCGGGTGGGCCATCGTTGGCCCACTGTCGGTCGCCGAAGGTGGGTCCACGGTTGGGGATGTCGATCCACCTTCCCCTCATTGGCCCAACCCACAATTCACCAACCATTTTCCAACCAAAACTTTTTTTTCATTTAACTGTCATAATACTAAAATATGTTGAGTAAACCAATACATAAACAAATAATATTGGCTTTACATTTGGTTTTCATGAAAACAAAGATAATGCTCCTACCGAGATTCGGACCCAGTACCTTCACCTTATCTCACTCACGCCTTAACCCGCTCGGCCAATTCGACCCATGTATGAAGAGGTATCACCTTTGAAATCCTTATATGTTTCAATGGTTATTTTTTATAATAGGTAATTTTAAAGAGGATAATAATACAAAAAAATTGTATCAAAAAGGTTTGTTTGAATTTTTAACGAGATTTGAGTGTGTTGGCTCATTGTTAAAACCCACCATTTCCCAACGTTGGGCCAATAGACTCACGATCGGTTGGGCCAACCCACAATTTTTCACTGTTGGGCCAACAGACTCATAATCGGTTGGGCCAACTAACCACTCAATATGTCAGGCCCACATTGGCAGATCGTCGGCAAAGCCACCAACCAATTCCCAACCGTCGGACCATTTCCCAACGTTGGCCCAACGGTGAGTGCTACATGGGCTGAATAAGATGTATTAAGAGGTACATAGGTATTGGGATCTAAAGGGGGTCTAAAAATTACCAAAAAACAATGATGTAATTTATGGACGGCCCCACTTAAACTAACCTAATCCAACCTAACCTTCCCCAACATAAACTAACCTAACCTAACCTTATCCTACCCAACCTGGACGTCCTGCACCTGGACGTTTTGAAACGTTCCCACCAATAGCACCATATTATTTTGCGAGACAATTTATTAGCTGTTGTAAACTGTAAGTAACAACTTATTATTTAATGATAGTTAATGTTGTTTTATCTATGCTTACACGGACAAATGTAACCATAGATAAAGCATCTCTTAATTGGGATTTTCTTATTTATAATGTATCACTACAGGAAATGTTAGTGATTTTCAGTTTTACAAACTATCAACTTTTCATCGACAACATCGTTTTGAAATGAGGCCCAGCAATATTGTCCAGGGAGCCCTAGGACCCAATTTCATAACGATGCTGGTAAATGAATAATATTGATTATGTAATTCGTAATATTACGACTTTGTTTAATGATTAATTACCGAGAAAATACAAGTAGCAAGTTAACAAAAAATAAACATTTTAATAGTATACACAGATTTTTTGGTAGATTTTAACAAGTGGTTTGTGGTTTATTATTGGTTAAGTAGTATTGGTATTTGTGAAACCCGTTTTGACATTTTAAAACGATGTTTGAAAATTAATAATACTGACTTTAGCACTTTTAAACTGTAAATCACTAACATTTTCCGCAGTGTTTAGTCCGTGTTAAGGACTTGTGATTAGTTGGTTTTAACTTGTGACACCAGTTTTGAAATATTCCCAGCAACAAAAATAGCACGCTAAAAATCGATCCGATTTGAGTACTCATTCGGTTAGTTCATTCGACTATATCGCATTCACTAACACTACAATCATTTTTTCATTTCATGTATTGTTTAGCAAAGTAAAGTCTGAAGTCTCAAAACAAGCAGAGTCTTGTGCTTCGTACAGCTTATGTGTTTTAAATTAAAATTAACAGTCGTTATACAGGTTGACTATTCATCACAGAACATTTTTTTGTAATGTGCAAAATTTTATATCACCGAATCATTCTTCTAAAAGTAAGTTATTGTTTAGATAAACGATTGTTAAGGCCTATTGAACCTACTTATCTGCGCTAGAACTCGTCATCTTGATTCAGTTTCATTTCCGCCCTTAGTCGTAAATTTTTTTAACTTCATTTCGTAAGTTATAGAATCAATTTCGATTCCTTGTCAACCATCCTTCACTTACTTCATCATTAACCTGTTCTATGGATACATAAGGAAGACACAAACTCGTGTAAAGGATGCGGCCATATTGGTTCGTTTTCAAGATTGATGTGGTGAGGATATGTTAACGGGTCCAATTAGGTATTATTTTCCAGAGATATTCATATGAACACTGTACTAATAACTCACTGTATTCATTTAGTAGTTCTCCAAATAGGCTATATACAGTACATTCCAAACTTGAACACTGCAACTTTGGTCCTAGCACAAGTGCCAAAAAAATTTGGGGCACTGAGTCCTAAGCCAATTAAAAAATTATACAGTTGTCCCGTTTTTTGTTGGCCTGGATATTTTGATTAAGTGATCCTAGGCTTCCATACAATTGTTGCATTTAGGCCTTATTTTTGAATTAATTCATAGCGATGACCAAGTTGGATTAGGGTATGCCCATTGAACTCAAACAAATAAATACATGCAAGGTACAGTAGGCCATGGCTAGGCCCTACTGATTTAATTTATATTTAACTTAATTTTTTCTTAATGGTCTAAGCCTGGTTACCGTGATGTCTATTACAGTGGGCAGTGATCAAGTCTTATAGTTTTCTTCACTTTCACAGGAGACTGTCAATGTAAGTACTGATCGTCATGAAAACTTGACTAGGCCTATATGCTCCAAAATCTTGCATTTTGCAATTTGTATGTATCAGAAAAGATAGGATAACTTAGTTTATAAGGTTATTTCTACGGGTGTGGACATTCTTTAAGTAACACTACAATTAACTCACAGTAAGTGACCCCAATATGTCTATGTGCCATGTTGTTTGTGCTACACTAATTTGGAAATAGGCCTACTACCTCTCAACCTCTTCCCCCCCCTCGTATATTTGTCAGGGTGTCTCCCAGTTGGGAATTTGGGAGCAACCGGGAGAATGTCAGGAATTTTAATCTTAGGGGTAAGGTGGGATTTCGGGGTATTGGGTGGGGAAAACACGTGTTTTTAAATGATTGAGAACATAAATCTTTCACGTTATTTATAATGCAAACTAAATGAAGTTTGATGAAGCAACCACACTGAATCGACTAGGCCTATTGACTATTGGTGATCAAAAGTAATTGATAACAGTTAATCACAGTAATCGATAATAGATAGGCCTAGTTGAAGTAATCGATAAGAGTAAAACGATTATCGTACAATAGCTGTAAACGTAACTTAATAAATGTATTAACTGAACAAGTGTTTGACTTGTTACCAGGGTTGGCGCCACCCGACGCTGTGGGCATCACCAGTAGCCGAATGCTGCAGCCTTTTGTGGCGCCACGGCTGCAGCAGCGGCCATTATTTTAGAGAAAGGAAACTTTTTATGTCAGCAAATCATTTATTCAGACTTTTTTTATTCGCATAGGCCTAAATTTTTAAAATTTAAATCAAAAACAAATTATGAATAACCACGTTCATTGTAATTCATACCACATTTTTTATAATGACATTTAAATCTTGTTTTCAATTTTAAATGCTTACGGTAATCCTGAATCCACCTATCCCTGCCGAACAGGTGGGTGGTAAACATTTAATGGCCCTTAAGAAACAGAAGAAGCCGTCAATGTCAGACAGTTCTTCTTCCCTCCTGTACAGGTATTCAGCGAAGTGTTCGGCCATCTTTGACTTCCTGACACTCTGCAAGCACCTTCTAACAGAGCGCCACTAACTTTCTATTGTCTGGGTAGGCCTATTTGCCCCACCTACCAGATCTATGAAATTTTTGCTGTGATTGACTGTGAAATGGCCACTCAATGGTCAGTTTTTGTTGATTGACCCATGTTCCGGTAAACTGAAATACTACATGTCTGTAGGCCCAGCTACTGTTGTTCCTGGTAACGTGTATTTCAAAATTAATGGGATCAAAGTTATTGCGTCTCTTTTATTACCTAGCCTATTTGGACAAATTTTGATGCTAAATCTCGCACCATGTCTTTCATAGCTTTTGAGATTTAAATTTATTTCTGCCATCCCCAAAATCCATTCATCCTCCAAAAATCTTCCCTTCTCATATTTTCTCCTGCCAATTTTTGCATTCGTCAATATCAACCATGACACTTTCTCCCCCCAGTAAAGCTTCCCTCTCAAAAAGACAGAGACTTCGAGACTCGAGCTTGCCATATACTTTTAGCAGTACTGTTCACTCTTGTTCTGCACCAGCTCACTCCTTGCCTTTGCTCATTCAAAGTCCATGCACAGATCAATAGTCTATGTGGGCAGGGCAAAAGCTAGGTAAAAAAGAGGCCGCCACCGTCTTTTTTTTTAAAGCAAACAACTTAAGATTCTCTACAGGAATACCTGTTGAAAAGTTATCTACAGCAGTTTCACAAGGTGTCACCCTTGTTGGGAAATCCATCAAGTAATATATAGGCTTATATGGTTTTCTTTTAAAATAGCTTTCAACTTATCAAGACCACTTAACTGCAAAAATAATATTTTCATACCTTTTACACAAAAATATATAGATAAATCAAGTTAATTAAAAAATCTATTTGCATAGATTATACCAGGTGTTTTATAAATGTGTACATTCCTACAAAAAGAAAGATAAATGTTCAACTATTACTTGGACCATGTACAAATTTCAAATGTTTCGTCTTCAGTTATATTTTCTAATTCAGATAATTTCTTTGCTTTGCATTTACATAATTTTTACACAATATCATGACCCTCCACCACCAAAGGTATTTCGGCAGTAAGAAGCTTTAACAGTAATTTAATTTAATTAGGTTTATTTTGTAGGCCTAGTCTTTGAGTTTATGCGCAGAAAGTACAACACAGACTGCACCTATTTCATCTAAAGCAAATTCCAAAGCAAGAGCATGGGATGGAAAATCTTGAATGCCCTGGTGAAAAAAAGAAATGTTCTCATTTTATTAATTTTCATTTCTAAGGTATTGTAAGTGGAAATGGAAGTGTCGTTCCAACATATTTGAGCTGTAAATTTTTTTGCTGGATCAGTGATTGGCTGCCTAACAAATTTTAAGCATCATTTGATGTTAAATCAACATTTTGAATGACAAAGATTGAAAACATTAGTTAAGAGTCAACAACAGGAGCTATTTGAGGCGGTGGTTTCACAGGCAGAGTGGGAAAGCCACTGAGAAGCTGTTTTTAACCCTTCAAGGCGGTTTGACACGAGTTACTCTGCTACCGTCGAGTGGTGGTATCTGACGACAGTTTAGTGAACTGTTTCGAACCGGGACTGTATGAAGCACGTTGCCTATTAGTTGCTCGATGCTCGGGTTGTAGGCTTTAACTGTCAAATGAGCATTCGTTATTCGTTTGACAGTGCTAACGCGACCATTTGGTCTAAGGCGTTGACTGACAATTCAACGTCAAAGACATACAGAGTGGCGTAAGTTTGATTTCCGCCCATGAGCAATCCCTATTAGGCCAGCAATAGTGTGGTAAAGTTGGTGGGAGGGCCGATCTTAAACAAACGGTGTTCGGCTTGGGTCAATGTCATTGGCTATTGTACGTTAAATAGGGATTGCAGTTGACAACTGTTTTGCTTCTTTTTACCCTTGTTTAGGGTTATAGGGGGGCATGTTTTAATTTTGTTTTTTATTAATTTTTTAATTCAGCATAGGCTATTTAAAAAAAAATTTGGGCAATCGAAAACTAAATACAGACAAAATAAAAATATTCAAATGAAAACTTGGTCAAAGTTTTGACGCATAGTTCTTCAAGGGTTAAAAAACTCCCGCCTTTAGGGGTTGATACATTATCTTGTAGACTAGTTGAAGGTGTAAGAGGTTTACTTGAAGTAGCATTTGATAGGATAGGTTTGGTATACCTTAAAAACTCATTAGAAATTTCTTTTCCCAGCCTTTCCATAAATGCGTAAAAAGAAAGTCCAAGACTTGCTCGTACTGCCTAGTCGTGGATAACCACTGTTGCAGATGCACCTGTGGACCTGAAAATTTACAATATTTTTAGCAAAACGCTTTAGAGGTATCTGCTCTCTAACACATCCTATTGGGGAACAAAACAGCTGCTTTAGATCTTTCTTTTTCTTGTTAATTCAAAGAATGCCTTTTAAATAACTTCCCACAATTGGTTCTGTGTATTCAAAAAATGCCTTATCATAACTTGCCGCAGTTGGTTTGAGATGAAATTTTTGCTTCATCACTAAAGTGAAAACAATTGCATCATTATCAATATTCTGACATGTGAAATATTAGTTTGTTGGCCTAAAGTCAGAAATATATGGTTTGCCAATAATAGCTGATTTATTCAAATCAAATTGCTGATTTCTTTCAAAAATAGCTGATTGCTTATTTTACAAAGTTATTCCTGCAATTGGCAAATATGCATAGTCGAATTTCACAGTCATTTTCTTTTTTGCAAAGTTATTCCATTTGTTACCAGTGATTTATACGTTGTGTTTATTCACCCGCAGTCGATAAACAAGTGCGATCGTCTTTCGCATAATTACTCCCGCTGTCTACGCTCAATCTCATTTAAGGCCATTTGCGTCTTTAGCAAAGTTCCGCCCACTTTTTTCATTAATAGCATTTCGGATTTCTAAGTTTCGGATTATCGGGACTCCACTGTACTCGTTAATTTTGATTTAATTTTCTCTCCTTTATAAAATTAATAAGTCCATTTTTCAACAACTCCTTGGAACTTCATATACATATCATGGATGCTGCTTGGGTTTCTATCTGGTAGCCTTGGCCTATAGATAATTAGTCAATTTTTATGACTGTAAAGTGCTTGTTTACTACCATAAAGTATTACATTAATAAGATTGAAGTTTCTTTCCAGTTAGTTTGCCTTATACTGTAGATTATTAGTATAGTTTTTGTTTTCAGGTAATCAAATGACGAAGAAATGAAGGAAAACAATGAAAGTGGTGAAACTGAAACCAATGAAGATGATGCTGGAGAAGAGGTCAATGTCGAAAAAGAAATGGCGGGTAAGTTGGGCAACTACAACATTTTTTAGCTCTTAACCCTCCCTATCAGACAGGGGAGGAGTGAATAAAAACCAGCATTTGCAACGACGAAGGGTTTTCTTAGCATTTGACAGGGGTTTGAGATAAATAAATCCTCTAGTTGTAACTAAGGCTAGCTCTAGCTTTTTCCCCCAGGTTTAGCACTTTCTAGATTTGAGTGAATAAATATTGTGACTTACAACTACATTGGCTGAGAAAAAGTCCAGTCTAATCAGACAGGTTGTGATCTAGCTTTGATAATTTGAACCTAAACATTCAGTCATGGCGGAATTTATTTGTTGAATATTTAATAGGATAATAATTTTTTTCATACAATATTGTCTTACTTCCTTTGATCATAAAACAAACCAAAATTAAAGTTTTGAAACCTAAGTTCCATTCTAAAAAAAAACTTAAAACTGTGTTGAACTATGTTTTGTTGCGATAAAAATGCCAGCATTATTAAGCTATAAAAATTTTCTTTATCATTCTAATTCGTCAACGGAACGTTTTAGTTTATTGTTCATCAAAACATTTTGGGTTCTTTGGCCTTAGTCCATAAAGAGTTCTTACAATATTCCTAATCAAGAAATACAATTCTCAAAGTAAATAAGAAAACGTATTACAGGTCCAGATTAAATTTTCAACAGCTTTTTTTACGCATTAAAATGCTTTGGTAATTTTTTTGAACATTTTTGGAATTTGCCTTACTCTTGCTGTTTTCACCCAATTGGTAATTACAGCATGATCATCTTTCACAAAATTTGTGACTGCGCCATATAAATCCCCACCGTAATCCCGCAATTGTGAAAGATAAAAAAAGAACCCTCATAGAATGATGGGCAGATTTATTTTCCGTCTGCCTAGAATTTTTATAAACGACATTGGTAATTTTAGACTATCTTGTATGAAAATAAATCTGTAGGCCTAACTACATTTTTTATCATTCTACAGTGTTGTGTATGTATTTTCTATTTACTTACAATTTTTATATGACTAAATGATCTGTGAACGTGCGTTTACTTAGGCACTCAGAGGTTAATGATAACTAACAAAAGTGGAGTGTGCCTGTACCCAGACTCCAAAATAACAAAGTTTCAAATGTAGCTGCGTTGCTTTATCTCGACCTCGTGGAAAAGAAAGGAAGAATATAATCTATTTCTGTGGCCAATACGAACAAGTTGGTGTACCGTACTGGTTTGATGGGCATGATTCTAAGTCACTCTCATAAGGCCTCATGCGGCCAATAGTTCGCCGAATATTTAGGCAAGTAAAATTCACCATTGTTCGACAATATTCAACTCCAGCCTTGAGATCCAGTAGAAGACTGGGTCAATTCGCCTACTTGTGATTTTGATAGAAACACAACTCAAGGTTATTGTGGAGTATTCACATCCCAAAATAATTCTTTGAATGTTTTTTTTTGTAACTTCTTATAAGTGAATGAAATAAGATATTTATTTGTGCTTCTAGGGACTAAAGTATTTAAGTCTTTTGATGCACACAAAATTATTCTTCCACCTACACCTATAACAATAACGCTGTTAACTTAACCTTCATATGATATTTTGCTCTAACAAACTGGATTAGAATCACATACCGCGTAAATAAATAACACGAGGTTTCAGGCCATATATAAACAACCATTTTATTCACACTTTCACATGAAGAAAACATATTAAAAAAAATTTTTATTCTGTCTGTGAATTAAAAAAAATACCTCCCAAAATTTATCGGGTAAAAACAATCAGGTTAGGCCTATCAGATTTATAAAGCATTCGGCAACAATAAACTCTAGATCATTAGAACATGTGTTTATATTCAGTGTTGCCAAATTCATTCATGCATACTCTGGCTATTAAATGTTTTTGGTTCTATGTTCTTAAGTTGAAACACTAGTGTTTTAAAATCAAATTTACAGTATGCAAAGAAAAAGTGAATACTCAAATCAAAATCAATAGTAAGGCCATATTTTCTCATTGTCCATCGTGGCGTTGCTGGATTTCTTCCCATGTTTTTCATATGAAATTACTTTTAGTTCCGTGGGAGAAAAAGTAGATACTTTAAGTCCTCTAGGAGGAAAAGTAAGCAAGCAAGTCCTATGGAGTATAAACTCGTACTTAGTATTCTAATTCAGAGACTAAAAGACGACTAGGCCTATGGATTTTAGATGGAGGAAAAATTATTTTTATCTTCACTGAAAACCAAGTAGATGTTAATCACATAATAAAATTCCTACAATAGTATATTACATTTCCAGGCCGGAAAGTACTGTTTTGCCTGGTCAGGGATGATTGTTCTCGGCCTTGTAACGTATGATACTTTATTGATCACATTACTTAAAAAAACATACTTTCAATCATAACGTTCCTTGCATAAACCAATACGTTTCTCAATCTTTCAAACCTAACACATAATAAACAAAACAAACATTTGCTACTGCTGCCAGTGCTGCCACTACATTCCTCTAAAAAGTAACCAATAAACACACATTAGACATCGATTTGCTGCAAATCAGCTGAATGTTTTCTTCCATTTCCTGTAATCGCAGTTAGGAAAAAAATTTCCAGCCTGGAAAATTTTTTTCGGGCAGTTACGGCAATGGGTACGGTAACTTTCGAGCCAACAAAAAGGAACAGAAAACCAGTATGATGTACTTGTTTTGTACCAGTATGATGAAAAAAAATTTTAGCTTAAAAAGACTTGGATAACCCTGAGTCTTGGATCATATATTGAATCCGCCGATTATATATTGTGTCATATATTCGGACGTCTGAATTGAATTATTGATGGAGTTGATTTATTGAAATATTGATTTCAATGTTATTTTTATGAGTTTACTTTACTCCTTCAGGGAGACAAAAGTATTATTTTACTCCCTTAAGGAGACAACACATTACTTTATTCCCATTTACAAGGAGTAAAAAGCGACTAAACTTGGCATGTGGGAGAAAGTTCCTTTTTAACATTTTATTCCTGGTGACATAGGCCTTGTATAGGATTCAAAAAAGTTTTGGAAGTTAAGATTGGAAATGAGTTTTAAAATGCTTCTATAGTATGAAACGTCACAGTGGGTTTCACAGTTTTCCTCGGTGAACAATTGATATCGTTAACGGTGGCATACTGTTGACTTAAATGTCTAAATGCTATATAGTTGTAAGAGCTTTTGCTAGGTGATTTGTAAATGTTAATATTTTTGCGTGTAGGACTCATTGATATTTTCAATGAGCAAAAGAAAAGGCAAGAAACACAGAATGTGCTTGCTGCAGACAATGGTGATGCGGTGACAGGTGAGTACAACCAACAATGCATGGTTGTACGTCAATTTTTCACCCGTAATTTCTTTTTGTAATTAAATTACTCTACTTGTTTATATATTTTTTGCTACATTTTTGTTGTAATAGTTCTGTAGTTATGTTTTTACCTGTAGCCAAGTATGTAGAGCTGGTTTTGGACTTTTTTCAAATTGTTCCTTTTTTAATATTATTTTCTTCTCTTGGGTCGTACCAGAAAAAAACCCCATGGCAGGATCCCACTCAGCTGTGAAACTATGAATTAGCGGTGATTTTTGTCAAAGAATCTTAAAAATCAGTTGAACTTGAAGCAGAATATTTATACGAATTTGACAAAACAAATTAATTTGGTTATTGAGGAGTTACCGATGAAATGATTATGCCCTTTTGAATATGGAAAGATGCCATCGATTTAACCAATTTGATATCACTGTCATCTACACCTACTCGCAAATGTGATGCGGAAGTGAAAAAGGACTTCTTGTTGTAATTTCTTGGTTTTGAGTTGTTAGCATCTTGAAATTCAGCTGTAAAGATGAACAATTTGATATATTATTTATAAATCTATGAAAACTTTGGTTTTAGTTACTGTCATTTGATGTTTATCTTGTCAAAATAGGAATTTCGAGAAATCAAGGATCAAAACTTAAAACATTCATACAACATTAATTATTAAGATTTAAGAAATCAATTGGGCATCAAAACGAAGCTGAAAACTAGATCTTTAAATCTAAACTAAAAATAATTTATACTTTCATGTTTAAAAATGAAACATTTCTGTTAAAAATTGAGAAGTTAGAAAAGTGGCCTCAAGTCAGAAGGCAGAACATTAAAAGAATGGAAAGAAATATGCGTCGGGACATTGATTTTTGGACTTGGATAATTTTCTTCTACTACGAGAAATTTGAAGTAATTCACTCTTCAGCTTATAGATGTCAGGAAAGTTTAGTTTTGTGATGCCACTTACTGGGCAGTCAGTACAGACTTGCTGGTTTGGGAAACGGGACCTGAAGCTGGCCATGTTTTTTTGCCATTTAAGCGACAAGAGGTCTCTTTTCGTATGCATGACATTGGCTGCTTAATCGATTATTTTAAATATATCTTGGATACTTGTCGCTAAAGTAACTGAATAAATCTGTACAGGAAAGACTGAAGAATCGACTTTCGAAATAGAGCAGTGATTCAAAGTAATAATTTTTTTTTCAGCTGAATTAAATGGTGCAAACAAAAGTTTGATTATTTTGATTTTTCAATATAAAAAACTTAAAAATCTCATTCTTAAAAACTTGAAAACGCCCTTTCCGGTGGTTCAATTGGGCTGGTTTATTAACTCATCTGTCATTACCACTTTAAACGTCTGTACCAAATTTCATTAAGATCGGCAAGGATCGGATTTTATAATTTTTATGGCCGTATGGCTAGCAGACACACATATTATATATGTATGTATATGTATATAAATATTTGAACGAATGGTGTTTTTTGCTTCTGGGAGCCCCAAAACAAAAAGTTATCATGTCTCGGGCTTAGGTCTTACCATGAGGTATAAGGCCAATCGCTACAGGTTTCTTCCCTACAGGGGCAAATCGCTATAAGTTGTGTTTGCTTATTTTTCAACATATCTCGATAAAATTTGGTATGTGGCTTAATTTAGTTGAGATCAACTAGATTATAGCCTGAAAGTCTCCATTTTTACATTTATTTGGTAGCCAAACCTATCTAATCTCTCCTAGGTTATTTTTTAAGAGAAAATTTTCGCATGATTATTTACGTACATTGATTTAACTTAAATTGACAGTTGAACTTGGCAGCAATTTAGGGTATTTATTAATACATTTTTGATTGTTTTTTGTTCACTGTTATGTTGATGAAAACCCCTAGACTCTCCTTTCTGTCCCCTTTAGCCAATCTGTTGCCATTTGTGATGCATGTTTTTTAGTATTTTTTTTAAGTTAATTAATATTTGCGCCTCAAAAAGCCTGTCTTGGCCTAGGGTGTATGCAGTAACCTCAGTAGAACAGGGTTGGAGAAGGGGTCTAGGGGTTCCCTCCCCCGGATATTTTTTTATAATTATAAGTGATAACGTGTGATTCGAGGCCTAACATTTAATGGAACACCAGATGTCAGAACCGATTATTGAGGTAGATCCCTGTTGAAATTTATAAAAAATCCGATTGTCCGAAGTTTTAGTAAATGCTGTTTACACAATTTAATTTGAAATAAACATTGTTTTTCACTATGGTAGCAATATTCAATTAGTAGAGGTCGCCTTCTGGTCGAAATCCAACCAGAAAATGTTTGGGTTTAGTTTTTACTCATTGCTCCAATGACACATGTACCTGCATTTTTTTACATTTGTTGCTATTCCGCAACCATCTTGCCTTGTCGTTATTCCGCAACTATCGTGGGAAATCATAAAGCCCATTTTAATTTTTGTAATTTCAAATTTATTTTTCTACAATTCTCAAAAACTATATTAAATTATAATGAGATTTTCTAACGGTGTACTTAGATTTTTCCTATGTTGAACACAGACTGAGAAAAAAAGGATCACAAACATCATGCTTGCTTGTTTGTTTTTTTTTTATAATAGTATTGAATAATCCTTCATCTTGTAGTCGTTATTAGTATTTCAATTTTGTTATACTTGCATGTAAGACCATGTTTAGAGCTGACGAATAGAAAACTAAATATAATGAAAAGAGCCATTCAAATTTTAAAATTAAACTTTACAAATTAGTCTGATGTGATATTTAAAGAATATTTAATCAATATTTGTTAAAAATGAAATAAAGTGGTTAGAAGTACATTAATTTACCATTCATTAAAGTATTCACTTGAAAATTAATTTTGTTAACATACAATAAAAAATACCCTAGAATAAATAAACAACATATACAAAAGTTATTTATTTGATTTAAAAAGACCATTCAAACTCTAAGAAATGATTACTCGGAGCAATTGAGTTATGGAACTACATATAAATTTAATAGCGGCCATCTCTCATGGCCGAATTGGGTGTTCTATACGAATTTAAGGTCGGACACTTTCTCATATTGTTCTCAGTAGGTGTGTGCAGTCCTCCAACACTAGGAGTGCCAGTGGGTTGGATTTGACAAATTACCGTGGCCTTGGGCACAATTTTTTATTTCAGTAATAATTTTTCCAATAAAGCAGAATCCAGCCACCTGATTTGCTGATCGTGATCCGATCGAACGTTGCGATGACATTATCGAGTGGTGCCATTAATTAAGTGTCGACTGTCGACACAGGAACGTTTTGCCGCTGTAGCAAATTAGCATAATTTGGTTTCAAATATTTTGCATTTCACAATCTGCAAGAAATAGGCAGAGGTCCAGATTCGGACTGCTGTCCGCTAATTGGGGACTGTTGAGGTTGACGATTTGAAAAAATACAAAGGATTATAGTGATAATTGGTCACTGTTGACCCTATCTTGACCTATTCACAAGCCTTTTGGGTAACGGATGGGAAGAAGAAAAAGAAGTATCAAGATAGCTATTTCTGGTTCCTATACAATATTACTAACTCTTGGGTCTCTTGTATGTGTATCACCATTAACCATTCTGGTTCTTATACAATATTACTACTATTCTTGGGTCTCTTATATTTGTATCACCATTTAACCACTGAGGTTTGAGTTCTTTCCTCCCTCTAATCTCTCCGCTGGTAGACTTTATTTGTTTGAACATCAATAAAATTAACAATCTTTAATCTTTGCGAAATGAAATTTTGCACCATAAGAGAAAAGTGTCCTAATTTGTGTTCACCACTGCAAACTATACTGTTTGTATATTGTTTCACAGAGAAAAAGACCAAAAAGTACCAAGAGAAATTACAAGCACTGCGGAAGTACATCCCAGCCCTGCGTAGAGTCATGGACAACATGGATCCCGACTCTGACATTGGGACCCAGAAAATGTGCCGCAAGAGGCTTGCGATTGTGTACTCCATGATTGATCGTCCAAAGAAGGAGTAAGTATTTTTGACCTGACACCTCATAATTTAGTTCTGAATATCAACCAACAAGTTTTGACAGGGAGGTATTGAATACAGCCTGGTATTATTATGGGAATAGTTACATGTTGGCCTAGATGATATTGCTCTAAAAAGGTCCCAAGTTTTTACTGACACCATTTTATTTTTATTAATCCTAAAAAAACAGAATGTTTGAAAAAATTAAAATTGTACTTCCTTATATCTTAAATGGGCTGTATACATTTTTAAAATTTGTATAACTTGTAGCATTTTTGTATTATTATATAAAAAAATTAAACTTTCTGAATTGGGCTACATTGTTAAAGTTATGCTGTCTCAGAACTCCAGTAAAACATCGTAATGCATGCCTTAGTAAAGTAACGAATACAGATTGCTCGAAAAATACATATTACTTCTAATTAAATTATAATATTAGAGAAACCATATAAAATAAAATGAAAAATTCGAGCATCTTCGAGCTGTCGAGCTGAATATCTTGACATTTGAAGAAAAGCTCGATGTTTGAGCGGTTAGATTGCAAAATGGATAGTTTTACTTACAAAATTTGCCTTTGGTGTATATGTTATCATTAAGATATTTTTTATTTTGCCATACTTACATGTTAGACTATGTCTGTGGGCTGCTGAATAAAAATTGAACATTTCAAAAATGAAGGGGCTGCTGAATTAAATCTGGACATGTCAAAAAAAGATCCATTAAATTAAAAATAAATCCAAACTAGGCTAATGAGTGAATATTAAAGTGTTCATCTATTATGAAAGTAATAATCACCAGTATGCAAGTACCTAAAAACAATTATTATGCTCAGAGGATAAACTGATGTTATAGAAGTTTGTTAAAAATTGATATAAGTAGCCTAAAATCAATTATATCTCATTTCGAATAAAACAAATTTTTATATATTTTCTGTAGAGTTTTTAAGTCTAAAAAGTTTTAAGTTTTTAAAGTTTTAAATTAAATAAAAATGATTACACGACTACAGAAATTAAGTGCACATTTTCCGTTGGTCGAAAGGATAGTCGCAGCATGCGTCCGTTCATTGCTGCTCTCAGGAAAGTTTTTGCTGTTTCGGCACTGCAGGAAGTTTTTATAATCTTGGTTTCAAATTTAGACCAATGAATGTTCACTTCGTGGGGATGAATTGAGACAGTAGTTCGGATACCGACCATTTAAACCTGATTGGATTATTTTTATGTTGTATGCTGTACTTAAAGGCAGTATAGAGTTCACAATCATCAAGTGAGGACACAACAAAGAAATTATATTAATCAAAAGCCCAGTGAGGTACACAAGCACTAAGCTATCGCCCTGTCTGTCTTTACTTGGCTGATTGTATATACTCTCCATGCATGACGAACCTAATTAGTACAATGCTTTGACCAGTGCATGACACTACGACATCCTACTCTGAGCACTGGGTGTTAAGTCGAGAGGTGGAATGTTAAAGATGGGGCTACAAAATTTTAAAATTAACTTCGAAGTAAAACTATTGAAACCGCTTAACCTTTATATAAAAGTGCCCCCAACAGTTTAAATAATATTTAAAGCTATTAACTTTATTCAGACCTTTCCATGTAAATAATTTTCAATAAAATGACGATTTTTATTAGTCTTCTATCTTTGGTTTTTGAGCATGCAGCATTTCATGCAGTCTCTTATTTCAGCTGTGCAAAATAAGTGGGAAAATTACCTCCATTCTGTGGGGCTTTACATTCAAAAATTTGAGGAAATCCCATCGAAATACAGTTCTGGGGTGAGGGTTAGTGGTCAGAAGTACAGGAAAAATCCATGAGAAAAATGGTTTAAAAAGCTATTTTGCATTATTTGTTGCTTAATTTTAAACTAAATTTTCTTGGGGAAGGACCAGAAACATGGCCCCATATCCTTATTTAAAGAAAAAGTATAAGGAATATTGAATGTATATTTTATAATAGTTCAATGGCTTTTTTTATTTTTCAAACTTCATAAAAGAGATATTTAAATTTAAAATAATGCATTTTGCATATAATTGGATAGATTAATGCTGCATCGCTCACCCTTAGATCATGGCGATTGTAGTAGTTACAGTTAAATTAGCTCCACCAATACTTTCCATTGACTTTCTTTTATATAATTAATCATTGAAGTACTATTCTCTTTTTCAGCAAACCCTTGAAGTATGAGGTCTTGGAAAAGCTCGAAAGGATACTTCAGACAATAGCAACACTTGTCAAGGTAAAAAAAATTGATTAGTCAATGATAATTTAGAGACCTTTAACATCAGACGATTTTGCAGCGCAAAAAAATCACCTGTGCTTGTTTTACAGCGTTGAGTTAAAAAGGAGTTAATGCACTTGACAAACTTTGTGGCACAAGAAACAGCCCACACAGGCAGCAAAACAATCGCCCACTTATTGCTGCCTAACTCTGTTGTTGTAGCAGAAAAACAACCTTAAAAACTGCCAGATAATCTAATGACTTGTGTAGCATGGACTACAAAATCCGTCAGTGTATTTGTCTCCCAATATGTTATTTAGACAAAAAAAATCCATCAATATGGCAAAAACATGCATTTGATCAATGAAGTTATATTTTTCATTGTGAAAAACAATATAAATGGATGAATGTTTTTATCTTTTGGCTAAAATACTTCACAGTTGTTTGTTCTTCTCGATGAACTGATAATATTGGATGTATGATATATAATTTCACATTGAAAACACCAATATTTTAAATAATTTTTATTTTGTGTGGCCTTCCACCAGCTATGCTGGCATCATAAGACACATCACGAACAGTTTGTGATGTGTCTGATGATGCCAGCATAGCTGGTGAAAGGCCTCACGAAATAAAAATTATCTAAGTTGTTTGTTGTTTAAGGGCAAAAAGTCTTCAAGAGCGGGTTCACCTTCTTTGAGATCTCTTCTTCATGAGGACAAAAAGGATTCCGAATCTTTGGCCAAGAAAGATCAGGCAGGTCCCAGTAATGAAAAAAGGTCATCGAGCAGTAAGCAAGATAAATTATGGACCAAAGACAGTGGAGAGGGCTCCTCAAGTGGTGTTGGGAAAATCAAATGTAACAAAAAGAACGATAAAGTGCCTAACAACAGCAGTCAGTTTTCCTCCAGCAGAACCTCTGTAAACAAAAAGAATCCTGGAAACAAAGTGGAAAATGTTGATTTGCTGTTTACTCCTGACCTAAACGTGAGCAAGATTCGACCTGACAATTCAAGAAGCTTTACGGAATCAGGTAAAATCTTTTTTTTTCTAAAAAGTTCTCAAATCTCTTTTCAGTTAGCTTACGCTCGTAAAATAGTTAATGTTCAGTTAAGGTTTATCCACTGACAAGGTTTTGTGTACTATAACAAAGCACTTTGTCAATAAGATTTTACTCTCTAACGTAGAGTTAGCATTCCAGATCATCTCACATAAGAGAAATCTTTCAAGTGTGATGATTTGTATTCAGTGGTTCTCACCCATTGTATCTCTTTGTATTATACATGTTTTTCAGGTGTGCATGAGTTAATTTTTGGTTGTATCGAGTTAACATTTTTAGAGACTCAGTAATCAATGTCGTATCAGAGCATATAGAATCCCCTTTAAAATGGCGATCTCACATTGGCTCAGTCATAAATCATTAGAAAATTAATCTCATGATGCACAGGCATCAAACTATACATTTGATGAAAGATGGTCAATTGAACTACTGTAGTGAGCTCACGAGTGTGGGACTGGGATTTAAAGGCTAGCATTTGACGGCAATGCTATCGTCAAGGGTGTTCTCTGCAGGCTGCATCATTTTGGTCCCACAACTTGAGCTCCCTTGAGTATATAACAATATGAACTCATTTGTTACTCACATGATATGGGGGTTACCATCACATGGCCTCCTAAAAACTCAGACTTGAACCTGTATAAATCTTTCTTAGGGGTTATATCAGAATCGAGGAGCATACTTGTTCTCAATTACATCCTTATTTTATTTTATATGTTGTTTTTACAACATTTTTGTTATTGTTATGACTATCAACATGTGATACTTATTGAAAAATAAACTTATCCTCGTATATTTTTTGTTCTCTATTCACACAATATCTTTTCATGGGCAGGTAATAAAACTTATGTAATGTACAAAATTAAACAAAAGTAATGTTTTTCAGGCCCTCGAGCTAGATTTTCATATTCAGGAGCAGAATCAGGGAGACACTTAAATTCCTCCGCTTCAAGGGGAGAGAGGTACAGAGCTCCATATCCGGACAATGTTGAAAGACCAAGAGCTCCCGTCTCTGAAAGCCAAAGATTCAGGGCTCCTAATCCCTACAGGGATGAAAGATGCAGAGCTCCTCACTATGAGAGTCAAAGGCAAAAAGCTCCATACCCTGACAGTGGGGAAAGACACAGAGCTCCATATCCTGTCAGTGGAGAAAGACAAAGAGCTCCATACCCTTTCAGTGGGGAAAGACACAGAGCTCCATATCCTGACAGTGGGGAAAGATACAGAGCTCCATATCCTGTCAGTGGGGAAAGACACAGAGCTCCATATCCTGTTAGTGGGGAAAGACACAGAGCTCCATATCCTGACAGTGAGGAAAGATACAGAGCTCCTTACCCTGATAGTGCCGAAAGATACAGGGCTCCAAATCACGAAGTCAGATTCAGACATAGACTTACATACAGTGAAGCACTCGAGAAACACAGACCTACATTCACTGATGAAGAGGAAAGATATTACGAAAAACCGAAATCCTCGTAAGTATTTTCTTAGCTTAAGAGGATATGGCCACTTTCTTAAACTTTTTTTATTTTTGTTTTTTTCTTAGTATTTTCTATTTATATTTCACTAAAAAGTTGTGAACATTTAATGAATTTTGTAAGGTCAAAAAAGTATTTTGTTGTAAAAACTAAACTAAATAGCTGTTTTTAGCGAATTTCCCCTATAGGGAAGAAGCTGTTACCGTAGTACTCATGGTAAGACCTAAGCCCGAGACCATGATAACTTTTCATTTTGGGGCCCCCAGAAGCAAAAAACACTATTCATTCATTTTCATACATACATATATATATATATATATATATATATATATTTATTTATATATATATATCTATGTGTCTTTAAGCACGATAGCGGCCGTAAAAATGGCCCAATCTGAATGAAATTTGGTACAGCCATGTAAAGTAGTAATTATTCGGACGAGTTCAAAACCCAGCCCGATCGGACTACCGGAAGGGGGGGTAAAGGGGGGTAAACCCCCCAAAAATGGGTTTTTTGAGTTTTCTGCATAGAAAAATAAAAATAACCCAATTTTTTTTAGCACCATTGAATTCAGCTCAAAAAAACAAACAATTTAGTATCTTGAATCACTGCTCTATGTCCATTGGTTACCGAGATATTGAAAGTGATAAACACAGTACTTTGTCCCAATGTTAATCTTATGGGGAATAAGTACAATTCTATATCTTGCTTATTTCTCAACATATCTTAATAAAACTTGATAAATGGCTTCTTCTAGTTCAGATCTACTAAATATTGAATTAAAACCACCCTTAATATAACTGTAGCAGCAAACCTGCATACTCATTCCCCATGTTATTCTTATGGAGCTTTCAAACACATGTAAAATCTCACTATGTTGGATTGAAAAATGTTGTTTTGCATTTGAAATTCGCTGAGTATGCAGGTCTGCTGCAATGGGGGTATAATCGTTATTAGTGCAATAGCTGCTGGCAAATCTTGGTCAAATTTTGGCAGACAAATCTCTTATTCATCAGGGCTTATATCAGGTTAATTTTTATGTTTTTTTGGGCCATGGTTTTGTGTTATTTTTTCAGGATCTGGCTATTTATTTTTACTTCTATGCCATGTAATCTCTTTTATATTTATGTTCATAATGAAAAAAATGAGTGATAGATCATTTAAACCAAAACAGTCCTTGATAAACATAACTATTCATTTAATCTAATTACAAGTAATCGAACTTCTTCTTTTAACAATACACATTGTGATAATGTTATTGCACAGTTGGTCTACATTTAATTTTTGACTTACGCAAAGGGAAACATTTGGGAAAGGGGAGAAAAACCATTTTTTATTTTTTAGTTTACATCATTGGCCGAGGTTTTCTTTTTGTTATTTATGTACATCCTTGTTATTTTTTTCCAACCTCAAAAAAGTTACCACCCCTGAATCTTATTTCAACTAGAACATTTCTAAGTCTTAGCATCTGTAGCAGCTGGCAGATACCATCTCGATCAAATTGCGGCAGACAAATATTTCATTCATATTGTGGCTGGGAAATCTGTTGTTAATACCGGGATCAGTAGATCACTCAGACATGTTGTTGCCAAAGAGCCACTCGCTTGTTCTAGGCTGTTTGCTTACAAAAAAAAATACTTCACAAGTTTCCCACCCCCTAAAATCTACTGCCTTGGGCTGCCTTGAATAAAGTTTCAACTTGTGTAATATGTCACATCAGAGCAAGTATTGATTACTCAATATGATCATGGTGAAATTTATTTTAATAATATGAATAGCTGTAGGAGATTTTTTAGTAAACCTTCTTGATTAACTAAAACTCAAATTACTCACAAAGCAAAATTAATGTTTTCAGCTTGAAATTAAAGAAAGGAGAGACTGGTGCTGAATCATCTGTTTTTGAGACAAGCTATGCTGCACATAGCGCTACATCAACTAAGTCCATAACTGAGTGAGTAAAATATAGTTTTACTTTTCTTTGTTTTTGTCTTGTTTGATCTTATTTTGATTAGGATTTTTGCGGACATTTGCCATCACTGATTAGTAAAAAACAAGTTTCACGACGTTTCGGGATCTGGAATCTGATCCCGTCTTCAGGTGGAAGAAAACCTAGAACATAACATGTCCGCAAAAATCCTAATCAAAATATAAAATCACCATCACCAACAATGAATTTCAAACAAAGAATTGTTTGATCTTCCTGGTTCTTCTATGTAACAAAGATAATGGTTTGGGATATGGTAATAATATTGAGTGTAATTATATATTGTAGATTAAAAAAAAAAAAATAAATGAAAGACTAAATGAAACAATGCTTTATTTGATGTTAAATAATTACAAATAAGAAGTAGTTTTACGGTATTTCTGATGAATAATTTGATGGTAATATTTATATTTGAATCAATTAAATGTTAGAAATATTATCACATAGACTGATTGATTGATTGGAGTATGGGTATTAGACTCAAAGGTCTCATCATGTCAGCCGAAGCTTATTGCGCTCCCGTAAGCTGCTAGATTGGCAGCCCTATAACTGTGCCCTGAAGGAGGCTTAAGAGCTTTTTCCCAATACTAGCATCTGGTTTGTCACCTGGTTGTCGGAGTCTTAGAGGGTTCTTCTCCTTACCCCCCCTTGGTCTCTTGCAATCCAAGATGATGTGACTTGCAGTCCCAACAGAGCTGCCGCAAATTCTGCATTGTGGATCATCATGAGTGATACCAAGAGTGAAGAGATGTTTCCTGAAATGGCCGTGTCCATCAGGCAATTACCCTCCTAACCAGACTCAGCATCCAACTGGTGAACCGAGCAGAAGTTTCAGGAAGCAGCGTTTCGCCCAATGATAAAAAAAAGAAAGAAAATTTACACAATCGAAGGCGGTGCTGTTCCTTAGCCGAGTTATCAATGTCCCCATTACAAGTTAAAAAAAGCCAATATCCATTTAAATACACTCTTGACAAAGAAATTAAATATTCCAGTTTCGTTGGAAACCTCAGTAGAAAGTCAATGGAAACTGTCCAAGGAAAGATTCTGCTACCCTGACACAAAAAGCTTGGCAGGAAAAAAGTTGAGTGGAAATATCTTGGAGACCAATAGACTTAGAGCAATGATTCAGAATACCAATTCACCATGTTAACCTAAAGGGAGAGTTGGGTCGTTTGCTTATTTCTCATCGTATCTTGATAAGACTTGGTATATGGCTTCATCTAGTTAAGATCTACTGGATTATAGCCTTAAATTCCTCATGTTCACATTTCTGTTGAAGCAAACCTGCATACTCACTTCACATGTTATTCTTTTAGAAAATATTTTTGCATGCTTATTTACTGATGTACTTTGATTTTACTTGTGGCTAGGCTTTGAGTAAATTATTTATTGATTATTGAAGCATTTGAAATTTGTTGAGTTATGCAGATCTGCTACAACTCAATCGTATTTAGTCAAAAATTTTTTCATCAGTGCTGTAATTTGTATTGTATTTTAATATAAAGCCTCTGGTCTGTTTTCATCTTAGCGAAAATATAGAAGTAAGACTTGAATCAAATTCAAGGAAGTGCCGATTAAAAACTGAAGGGGAATCTATTGATCTTACCAGTGAGCAGGTGGATAAAAAACATTTGAATTTTCCTGCAAGTGGATTATCTTCAGACAGCAAAACTCGGTGAGTAAATAACAGTTGATTCATTGATTTGGCTAAGATGTAAGAAAACTTATCTTGTTTAGGCTGTCATTAGGTTTGGAAGGGATTGGATTTTCAATTCGGGATGGGATGGGATTTTTTTATTCCCTCTTAAATTCAGGACGGGACGGGATTTTTGTCCTCCCAAAAGCTTCGGGAAATGCTCGTTCAAGAATTTATTTTAATTTATTAAATAATTTCTTGATTAGTATGATTCGTGTTGTATTCACTGGATGTAAATAAAAAAAGTCTTACAACACTAAAAATACATTTACACTTATACTGTATTTACATACAAGATGATAAATATACAAAAGTGGTGGAAAATGGTAATTGATTTCGATTGGTCACACCAATCATCATTAGGCCCAATGAGAGACTGGCAGATCCATCATGGCGTCTGTCCTTTTATGCCATTGGCTGCCAGAAGTTCCGTGGGAAACAGGTTTTTGAACGTACCAAAAAAAAATTTCCCGGAAAAAGAGAAAATTTCTGTGGGAAAAAATTTTTGCGGGATCCCGGGATTGAATTCTTTAAACTTGTCTGATCTTATATTTGGCTTTTTGTGGAGCTTCTTATCACCCAGGAGTTTTTCGGTTCCTATATATATTTGATTGCTTATGCCCTTAAATAATGTGGGATCCGAGGATTGGATTCCTTAAACTTGACTCACCTCATATCTGGCTTTTTGTGGATCTTCCTATCTCCAAGGAGTTTTTCGGATCCTATATGTTTTTGACTGCTTACGCCATTATATCGTGCGGAATCCCGGAATTGGATTCCTTAAACTTGTCTGATCTCATATCTGGCTTTTTGTGGATCTTCCTGTCTCCAAGGAGTTTTTATGGTTCCTATATCTATTTGACTGCTTATGCCCTTAAATTATGCGGGATCCCGGAATTGGATTCCTTAAACTTGTCTTATCTCACATCTGGCTTTTTGTGGACCAAAAGTGAGAACTTTTTGTCTCCAAGGAGTTTTTTTGTTCCTATATCTATTTGACTGCTTATGCCCTTAAATCTTGCGGGATCCCGGGGTTGGATTCTCTAAACTTGTCTGATCTCATAACTGGAATTTTGTGGATCTTCCTGTCTCCAAGGAGCTTTTTTGGTTCCCCTATCTATTTGAAAACTTGATACCACCGACCTCTAGCCGCTTTATATACAGTTGATGAATATTTAAATATTAACCCAGTAATCCAACTCAATTTGGAAATATTAGGTGTTTACATAACAAAGCATTGTGAAATGTGAATTCTAATGTTGTTTGACAAAAATAAATGCCATACCTTAATCTTAATATCAGAAAGTTCCAATGTCACACGAACAGTTGCTTTTGTTTTGCAGACAACTCAGTTCAGTTCATCAGTCTACTTTCATTGTCTTAGGTTGTTGCATTTTCAATAACCTTAAATGCAACAGCTGAATTGATTGATATTTTCGCACACTGTGGTGAACATATTATATAATAATAAGAAACTTTATCTCTCTAAATTCAAAGTAGTCATGAGTTATATAACGTAGTTTTCCCCTGTAAGAATAAACTTGATAAAATATTGGCTACTCTCTATGTATTTCTTTACAGACCATCGGGGTTTGTCGCCTGATGCTCGCGATGAATTGGGACACTTTAAAAACCGTCCAGATTCGTCGCTGTCTGACTTTGTTGTCATCCGACTTTGATGTTTTCAATATTTTAAAACAGTCTGAGTTTGTCGTTGTCTGACTTTGGTAGCGCCCCATTAACTGTACTTTCCCTAAAAAGGTTATTTATAACAAGAAAAGGTTTTTTAGGTGAAAAGTTTGATTTTAATTATTCAATCCCCTTCTAAGAAGAACTCCATTGTTTTTTTGTTTTTTTTTTATAGTTAATTTCTTTAGTGGCGCCTTGGGTTTTGAATCACGGGTCCCTAGGATTTACTGCCTTGACTTTGTTATACATCTTAATTGGTTTGTTGTAAGAAATTTTGATTAAGACCTTACTCTAATGTGAAACTTCTGGTCTGTTAAACATAATAGGGGTAAAGAAGTAATATTTGAATCAAATTCAAGAAAATGTCACATCAAAAATGATGGAGAATTCACTGATCCTCTCAAGGAAACAACAAAGAAGAAAGAAAACAATTTCAGTTGTTCCGTTAATGCATTGCCCTCAGACAGCAATATTCAGTGGGTATATTTTTTTATTTAAGTAATTTGATGTTTGTATTAGTCGTTGATTTTTGGAAAATTTTCTTATTGAAGGTCAAAAAAGTATATCTCCTTTTATTTAATCTTTGGCTTATTTTGCCCCTGGTTTCTTGGGATCTTCCTGCGCTAATTTAATATTTTGAGGTGTCTTCATAAATATATGAAAAGTATTAGATTTTTGTTTGCTCAGCACACCTCATTATATTCAGACGGAATGATTGTGACAAGGTTTTGGAAAAGATATCAGTCAAAGCAATTATTTTTTTTGTTGCATTCATTGTGTTTTATAAGTTTTGGAAGCACCCACGATAATGTTATGTCCTTGCAAGGTATAATAATCTAGATTTATTACTGAGATGTCAAATCTAAATCCGAAGGGAGAATCTGACAATGGTCAATGCTTTCAAACCGTCATAATTTGTTTATGTTGAAAGAATATGTCAAATAGTGACATCCTTCACACTAAAATGTCAGTACATTATTCAGGTTACAGTTTAAATAGTTATATAGCATGTTAATTAGGTAAATGGTAAAGAATCCCTCAAAATAACAAAACTACATATTATCTTAAACATTGTCATTGCTTTTGATAGTTTTTAAATAAGATAAGATAAAAAACATAAACTTCTTATGCAGATTTCATGTTATAACTAAGGTTTATTTAGCTACTAAGGTTTATTTAGCTGTTTTTCTTTTCCTATCCAGACCCACAGTATTTGCTTGTCTCATAAACTAGTCATTTCCATAAACCAACCATGAGTCGGTGTCATATTTTATGAATATGAGGGGTCCTACTCAAGTTTAAAATAAGTCTAGTACATTAAAGCGACTCCTAGCTGAGATAGATCCACTAATGATTGATTTTTTATTTTCACAGGCCCACTTTGAGCAGCAGCAGTTTACTCCATAATATGGAACAAAAAGACCTGGAAAAACTCACTTTAAGTACTCAGCAATTAAAATCCCACCTCAACAACCGGTTGAAGAATATGCAAGCCCAACGACTTCTAATGGCCAGTACAAATAAGGATTCAGCTGCAACCTGTAGAGATACTGCAACTGCAAAGATAGTTGAAAATTTGGGTGAAAATAGACAAAACAAGGACGTAGCTCAAGAAAGATGTGATAAAGGAGTTAATGAACTTAGCATAGAATCAGCAAATCAAGAAGCAAGTGCATTTATTGACAACCTTATGTCTAATCTGACAACAAAATTTGGTCTAAAAAGGGTCCCAATTACTGCTAATGAACAAAAAGAAAAAAGTACAAATAAGCCTGAAACAACAGTAGGGCATGGATCAAATGCTTCAGAAAAAAAGGAGTTGGAATTACAAGGGACAAATACGCATGAAACAAATTGTAACTTGATAAAGAGACCACTTTTGAGTGCTGCAGACAGAGCAGAGGTCATTTCAACAGTAAAACAAATTCTCTTACAGAAAAAACAATCTTTAATCTCTGCATCAACCATGAACCTAACCAATAAACATGCAAGTTTTACTGCAACTAGTAAAACTGACACCCTGACGAATCATTCAGAAGAACCTATTTCGATTGAGCAGGATAAAGAAATTGTACGAAACCCTCCATTTGTGCCAAATTGTGATGATAGTAGTATAAATATTCCTGGATTAGATGGGATTATTCCTGAAACTTTAGAGAAGAGTTACAGTGAGCCTACAAAAACCAAAGATCATTTTATAGTTACCAAAGGGTCATCAAGTTTTGAAAGTCATCCTAGTCAAGAAAACTGTGTAAAATCATCTGTAAATGAAAGTGATGTTAATAAAGAGGGCAGTATGACAAGTATTACATTAAAATCAAGTTCAAATGAAAATTTGGGAGAAATTAAACAAAACCCACCCTCTGCTTTTACCCCTAATGAGGATGGAAAGAAAATAGTACCCAATAAAAGTCTGAGATCTAAGTTAACTGGTGAAATTTCAACTTTGCATAAAGTTGGGACTCCCTGTGGAGGAGCATTGAGAGGACTAGTTAAACGTGACAAAATGATGCCATCTGGGCAAATAGCAAGCCTTAAACCTGGTGCATTGTATGATCTTATAAGTGAAGACAAGCCATTACGGTCAGCCTCAAAAACAAAAAATAGACAACTGCAGTTGACTTCTAATGCGGACACTCGTGGTAGTGTTACTTTGTCTTCTGAGACTATTAAAACACCCATTTGTTCGAGCGAAGTTGAAACTATCTGTAATTCAGGAAAGGTAAAAAATCCTGATGACATTTTATCAAAGCTTTCAGAGAATGATCTTAAAAAAATAATCACAGATAACATTGGAGCTCTACCAACACCACCTAATTTGCCATTCTTAAATAATACTGTTCCTACACAAACTAGTAGTGATATTGGTGTGATAGCAAACTCGTCAGTTCCAGGGTTGTCTTGGAACAATCAGAGCAGTTCAATGCAGCAAATTAATGTACAAACTCTGAATGTTGTTGTAAATAACACAAATGTTCAGCCAGTTGACAACTTAACAAATAACCTAATAAATCACTCTGCTTCAAACTGGGGAAAATCTGATGTCAGTGATTTATGGAAAAATAAAACTCACTCCAAAGATCCTCGAAGAGAATCTCAGATGACAAGTAATATATTAGCATCTAATCATTCAAATTTGGAGACAGGACAAAGTTTATACAATCCAGTTCCTGACATAACAGGTACACCCTTCGAAAAGCCATCTTATAGCAATAATTATGCTGGAAATAAAGAAACTTTTATTGGAAATGAGAGGGAAAATTCAATGGATTCTTTTTATTTCCAAAGTTACAGTGCACCAGTTAAGCTTCAAACTGATCCATATACTTCACCGTGTTATGATGGAAGTGCAACCCCTGATCCTTATAGACCAGACCCCTATACATTAAGCTTAAAAGGCTTTGAACAATCTAGTCAAATTGGCAATGACTCAACTGAACAATTAAATGCCTGTTCCAGGCCCTCTCTTTTAGGAGAACCAACTTTTGAGCCCCATTCAAACTTTGTAAGGGAAATGACTCCAAAACCACCACTCTTGAGAACTCCACTTCCTGTACCTAGACCTTTGCTTTTGGGAACTCCATCTTTGTTACAAGAAAGAGAATTATATTCAACCTACAGTGACAACCAGCACTCACGTTATAATGATCCGAGAAATATCAGACGTGCACCAACCACTTACGGTGAGTGGAAAGCTGAGAAAAATATGGCTGAAAATAGGAACCTCAACTTTCAGGATGGTCTGAAGTCCAGTAGTAATAATCAAATAATTGATGAACGCAGGAATTACAATAGGTATAGATGGACTAGAGACTCAGGATCAAGTTCATATGATCATCGAGGTAGTCACTACAATGATGTTTCAAGTAGGATTCAACAAAGAGAATCTGAAGTTGTAAAAAAACTGTCTGCTAGAGATCCTAGGCGAAAAAGTATTGAAGATAAATCGGAGAGGAAGGATAATATACCATTAACAACACAAAATTCCACAGGCTCAACCGAAAAAACATGGGAAAGATCAAGTCAACGAGATCCTAGAACTAGACAGAGGACACCACCAAGAGGAAGGTCTTGCAGCCGGGATTCTACTCGTCATTATGGATCTAGAGATAGGTCTTCAAGTAAAGGTCGTAACCAAGATAGGTCACCGTCAAGGCGTTCTGATGATTGCCGTTCTAATGATAAACATAATCGCCACAGTAATAATAAAGATACATATACTTCTCCATTGGATCAGCTCTACACAAACACATCAGTACCCAAAACGGGACTTGGATACGGGCTGCAAAATTTTAGGATTCCTAAAGTTAAAAAAGCTACCATTGATCAACCCTCAAAATCTCATACTGGGAAAATCCCTAATAATGAAGAAAATTCAGTTGTAGTTGAGAACTCGTCAGAAATTAAAAAAATTGATAGTGAAGCTCAAAAGACAACAGGTGAAGCTGCCCATGAACTTCTCAATGCTTTAGTAGAAGAGGAAAATGAACGAAAGAAAGACATTAATGCAAAGGTTGCCACTAGTGTGAATGATAATGAAAACATTAAAAATGATTGCTTAGCAGATGAAAAACATTTTCTTGAAGATAAAAATAAAAAAGCTAAAGGAGAAGAGCTAAAACGCACATCAATTTCAAAAAAAGATGAAACTGACATCATTAGCAAAATTTCCTCTGCTGAAGAACAAGAAGATTCACCATGTAGAAGAAGTAAGCGGCTGTTGAAAAAGAAAAGAGGTAGACCTGTAAGAACAAAATCTCTCAAGAAGCATTTGGACTCAGAGGAACAGGAAAGTTCCTCCGACAATAAAGACGAGACTGAAGGGCATGAAGTTTCTTCAAGCAGTGATTTTTCAGAATCTAAATCAAAATCAATCGCTAGTGAAGAAAAACACAATTTAGATGTAAAAAGAAAAAATAATGTCCTAAAAGATGACCAAGCATTGCATGATCATGACCAAAAACTTGTTCTTGAGAAGGAAAAATCTGATGATAAAGAAAGTCTTTCAAAGTTACCTAACAGTATACCTCTAACTAGATCAGATCTTGATGGTTTCGGAGTAAAAATTAAAGACGATGGACTTGATCATTGTATGTCTATATCAGACTCTGTTAAAGATTTGAAAGTGGGGTCATCGGAAGATGTGATCCAAAAAATGCAATTAGTATCAAATTCTATTACTCCTTTAACTAATGTACCATCAACAAAAATAGATGTAAATGATCGTGAGGTTGCTACTAACAATGTCTGTATTGCTCAGTTATCCAGCAGTACAATTCAAGAAGAAACTTCAAGTTTGGTGGTCAAAAATGAAAAAAATGTTAAGTCCGCATCAGAGCGACTCCAAGAAGATCAAAACAGTGTGAAAATACAAGAACAAGACCCTCCATCAATAACCAGTTCCCACATTCAAAAACTTCTTGAATCTGAAGTAACACCTAAATCAAGTTCAAATGAACTTCCCAAGGAATCTATACTTAACCATTGTGACACTGTCCCAGAAATTAAAATTATAAAACAAGTAGAACTTCTGGAGGATGTAATTGGTATAAAGTTGACACCAGATAAAATTAGGAAAATGGCCGAAATTTTATATATATCTGATCCAAAAGGAAGTACAAAAGAAGAGCAGCCTCAAGAAGTAACAGTTGATACTTCTAAACCAGTTCAGGTTGAGGCTTCAGTTCTTGAATTTAAGAATATCAAAAAGGAAAAAAATGACGTAAAGTGTAAGGAAGAAGATAGTCAACTGAATCAAAATGATGGGACTTCGGCGGAATTTAATAAATTAAGTGACGTTGATGAGCAAGAAATAGTTCAGTCAACTAAAGCCAAAGTACTAAAAAAGAAAAACACCAAACCCAAGACTCAGATTCTCAAAAGTGATTTGGAAAATGAGGATACAAACAAACCGAAACGAAAGTATAAGAAAAAAAATGAGCTAGACAGACTTCAAGATGACATAAGTAAATATCACGATTCAGAAGCTATTGCCGCTGCTTCTGGGCCAAGACAGTGTCGATTGCAGAAAGAGAAAGATCAAAGCGCTGGGAAACATTCTCAAGCTAAGCAATCTCAGAACATGAAGAAAAACTTAAGGAAAAGTAAAGAAGATGAATCTTGTGATTCAGGAGAAATATCAAATAAACATGGAGCTAGTAAATGTGAAGAAGATGAACTGGATGGATTAGAAGACAATTTTGTTAGAGAGGACTCGGATGATGAAGTTAAAGATGATGAAGCAAGTACAGATGAACCAAGTGAAAATAAAAACTATCAGTCAGATAGTTCCAGTGAAGAAGATGCCTTTCATTTATATTCTGAGAAATTGAAATCAAAATATGGTTTCATTTTAAAAGAAGAAACGAAAGAAGATCATTGTTCCAGTGAAATAAAAACTAGGAAGTCTAGAAGTAATAGTGAAACAGAACTTATAACGTCATCAATCGACATTAAAGATTCTGTTTGTCCAAAATCAGAAACTAGTGTAAATAAAGGTATAAATGACAGAGGTACCAAAGAAAAAGACACACTTTCATTGCAGCCCGATAGTAATGCAGAGAGTGATGAGCAAAAAAAATCAGATGAAGGTAACACATGTGTTCATGACAAAATTGCTGATAAATGCCTGGAAAAAGAATCTCATTTTGAAAAAGAAGACAAACGAAACAAAGTTCTTGCAAACAATATTTTACACAAATATGGCCTGAAAAAGCAAAGAAAAAAATCATTCTGGTCTGCTGGTATAATAAGGAAAAAAAACAAATCCAAGAAATCAGAAGGTTCTGTTTCTACAAGTGAAGATAACATTGATAAATCAAGTTTTGATTTGGAAGATGATGAAGATTTTGTTCTAAATGAAGCACCTGATTTAAATTACTATCAGGAGGGGGAATCTAAAGCAACGAAATGTAAACTTTGTTCATTTTATGGAAAATCAATTGTTACACATTATGCAATTACTCATCCAAAAGATGAGGTTTTAATTTCACGGATGTCTCCTAAAGCAGCAGAAATTGCAATGAAAGAATCTGGGCTGTTTTTCTCCCTGAGCGATGAGAAGAAAAAGGAATATTCCTCTTTTTTTGAATGCAGAGTTTGCTTTTTGAAGTTCTCCAAGTTTTCTAGCTTTTTTGAACATATAGCCCTTCATACAGGTGAATTTCGCCATGAATGTTGTAAGTGTGGTTATAGAACATCTACACGAAGTGGAATTTTGAAACATTACCAATCTCACAACGTAAAAAATACCAACAACAAAAGCTGTCGCGTACTATACAAGGAACCTCAAAATAAAACATTTTTCTGTGGATATTTGTGCTCTCTGTGTAACTATTTTCAGATAAGTCAAAATAATGTTAAACGACATGTTGAAAATGTACATGATGTTCAAGACCTTAATAAAGTTGTCAAGATAAATTTTTCCAAAATCTCTTTAAATGAATCAGATTTATTAGAAGTAAGTAAGATACCTTCAGGGACATTAGAAATGAAGCAAGTTGTAGAATCGCCAAAGAAGCAAATTGATGACTTAGAAGCTGACAAAATGTCATCAGAAAAGCGATCAGTTGAGGAGACTAGCAATTTACTTCAAATGAGTAAAGTAAGTGAAGTGGAGGTGCCAGAAACTAGAATCAAACTCAGCAAATCAAACTCCAATATAAGTTCAATTAATACACCACAAAATGATACACTTGAATCAATGGATGATTTAGCTCATGGAAAAGATGATTCAACAAACCCAGATTCTTTGAACGTAGATTCAATCAATGCTACAGGTGAGGAGCAAGCATCATGTTATCAAAATATTACTTCTACACCTCAGAAGCCGAAAAATCTTAATATCATGAAAAATGAACAAAATACAATGAAAAATTGTATTTCTAATGTTGTTGCTGAGACAAAAGAACAAGCTTCAGGTACAAATAATAAACTAGAAAATACATCTGAAATAAACACATTTCATATCTCTAATTCAGTGAATAATGCTGCAGTAGATCTTAAGAAGAGGATAAATTTACTTAATACTACAGAAGATAATTTGAAAGCTTGTTCAACTGTTGGTGACTCTTTATCAGAAGATGTTAAAGCAACAAACCAGGAAACAATCAAGAGAGATTCAGAGAAGGATACTGACAATAGTGCTGATAGTTCACCTATTGAGGAAAAGGAACAAAGAGCCCCAATGCTAATTCAAAATGACTGGTTTCTTTCTTTGTGTAAAAATATTGCTGAAATCAACCATCAATATTTAACTGAAAACGTTAATGCTTCAGTGTCTTCCAGAATTGAGAACCTCAAACGCAAAGCTGATTCTGTAAATATGGCAGATGAAGTAAATCAACGATGTGTATCCGGAACAGAGAAGGTTTTATCTTTAGATTATTTCCTCGAGTTACCCATCAGTTTTAAAGTTGAAAGAAAAAATAATCTTTCAACTATTAAAAGTAATGAAAATCGAGAAAATCTTCCTGGACATGAAGTGGAGGAAACTGTCCCAGCCCGTCGACATTTACCCGACAGAACATGTAAAGGAGGATTCGTCAAACAAGCAAGCGACAAAGAAAAAGGCCATGAGTTAAGTTCTGATGAGGATGATGAAATAGAAATTTATAAAATGATAAAAGATGCAGGGCAAAATGATAATGATTGGAATGATGACGTAATTGTGAAAGAAGAAGTTTTTGACACCCTGATAGATAAACTGGAAATCTCAACATCTAATCCCGAAAACATTTCTTATTCTCTACCATGCCTCAGTGCTTCCATAGATAGCTACTTGATCAAGAATTCAAGTAGAAAGCCACTGTCAATTCAAGATAAATTATATATGTCATCATTACCTCTGAACTCCAACTATTCGGAATTCACTCATGTAATGAAACAAATATCTCAGGTTTCTCTAAAAGTTTCAGAAATTAAAGATGTAAAAGTTGGAGGCTTGAAAGTTCTGTCAAATGAGTGTGGGGTGACTTTTTCTTGCTCCGTAAAAATATTCAACAAAGAATGTGGTTTTCACACGTCGGATCTTGAAACTTTTGGGCAGCATGTGAACATGTCTCACCACACATCTTACTGGAACGGAGTTTGCAGCTCTTGCCTGGTTCACTTAGTGCAAGACCCCAACAGCCATGATAAGGTCTCTATCAACACACAGAGTAAAGCCTTTTGTCATCTTGTAAGAGAACATCTAACATTCACAAAAAAACCAACCAAGTCAGCTGCTAGAGGAAGTTCTACCATAAACGACGGTAAGTTTAAGTATTTGGTTTTTCAGTAAAATAAATAACTTTATTCATAGTTATTACATTATTTCTTTTTCATAAATGTCAAAAGATTAGGCTTAACATCCCACGATTTGTAAAATACTTTTTATTTGCATTTTTTACTTTGAAAGCATTGCCTCTTTATAGGCCCCTATTGATCGGTCCGTGCACGCTGAAGCCCATGACTTGATGGCACAACATGCGGGGCACGAGCATGAACAGAGGTTTTAAAAGCCAGTCTCTCATACATTTAAATTTATTTACATCGGCAGGAGATACTAGATGTTATGTAATTATCACTCAAGAACAAACTCTTTATTTCACAATATGATAATTACAAAAAAAATCAACATTAAAAGATAGTAATCTTAAATTTTATTGTTGAGTCTAAGTTATTTTTAATTAGATTCTGTCTATTGTTAAAATGGGATTCCTATATACAGGGTGTCTGTAAAGTCCGTCACCAAACACCATAACGTTGTTTATTGGGTCAAAATAAGCAAAAAGGTTCCTGTGAAGGTATGTCCTAAAATGCATATTTACCCAGATATCCGCCATTTTGTATTTTTCACAAAATATTTTTTATCTCCGAAGTTTGTGAATCGATTTTTTTGAAACTTGGTATGTACCTATAACTAGTCAAGGTTAGTTTATGAAAAAATAATCAGCATGATCGAATAGTAAATTTCAAAATGACGGCCGTTTGAAACCTTTAATTTGAAACATCGGAAAAAAGTTACGTAGTACAAAAAATATGAAGAATTAAAATGTTTAGAAAATTTTATTTCCTGTCTATTGACACCAGAATTTTGAAAATCGGTTAATAAATAACTGAGTTATGGTTAAATTTATCTACTGGGGCAGCGTAATTGACCTGTCAGCGCATGACTCAATGCAACAATGGGCCATTCTCCTTCCAATTTATGCTGCCTCGTTGGATAAATTCGACCATAACTCAGTTATTTATTAACCGATTTTCAAAATTCTGGTGTCATTAGACTGGAAATTACATTTTCAAAAAATTTTAATTCTTCATATTTTTTTGTAATACGTAACTTTTTTCTGGTATTTCAAATTTAAAACTTTAAGCGGCCGCCATTTTGAAATTTACCATTCGATCATTCTGATTATTTTTTCATAAACTGACCTTGACTAGTTATAGGTACATACTAAGTTTCAAAAAAATCGATTCACAAACTTTGGAGATAAAAAATATTTTGTGAAAAATACAAAATGGCGGATATCTGGGTAAATATGCATTTTAGGACATATTTTCACAGGAACTTTTTTGCGTATTTTGACCCAATAATTTATGGAGTTTGGTGGCGGACTTTACAGACACCCTGTATATTTAAAAACAATAAAATTTTAATAAAAATAAAAGTTCAAAATAAAATATCAAATTTAAGTTTTAAACATTTTTGGCCTATCTGTCTGTCATCTGTCTTCTCCCTTGCATTCCTGAGAATAAAGATTAAAAATGTAGAATTTGGCGTTATGTGTTACCATAGCTATAATTTTTGGCCTATTTACATAAAATTTTCACCGTTGTTTTTAGAAAAAAATTTCCTTCAAGAAAAAATGACTAAGTGGTATACAGTGTGTAAAAAAAGTCCGTTCCCCCCTCCTTAATTTTTTTGTTTGTTAAGGCAAACAATTAACCTTTGGGGAATGATACTAACTCAACCCAAATTATTTTTTGACGTTACCAAAAATTTTGAGTATCCCCAAAAAATGGGGGATTTTGGGGGCAACTCAAAATTTTCAAATGCAAACTCCTTTTGAGTGACCCCTCATTTTAAAGAGCTTTCAAAAAGTAGATGAATGGTGAAAATTGGATATCTCTAACGTGTTTCTATCCAAATTGACAGCTTGTCAAAGTTTTGAATACAACACATCCTTGAAACCTGGCGTCTAGGACATTTTGAGTTTTAATTCACCTTTGGTGACGTAAAAATGAATCGAGCCTGGAAAAAATGTTATTAAATGAAAAAATTCTCTCTTTTGGTGATATTTAAATTTTGAGTGTACCCCAAAAATGGGGGATTTTGGGGCAACTCAAAATTTTCAAATGCAAACCCCTTTTGAGTGACCCCTCATTTTAAAGAGCTTTCAAAAAGTAGCTGGGGGTGTTGTTACCCCTCATTTTAAAGAGCTTTAAAAAATAGGCGATTGGTGGAGGTTGGAGGTCGCTAACTTGTTTCTATCAAAATTGGCAGCTTGTCAAAGTTTTGAATACGACTCCTAGAATCTTTGACAGCTTAAGTGGCACTTGACAAATGAAGGGGTCCCCCGTAAAACGTTCTAAACGACAAAATTTCAAAATCGGAGATATTCAGTGAAAAAGGTTCTGTAGGACACGAGCTACACCGTGGTATATTTTGTTTTGAAGATATTTGAGTTGGCAGCCCTGATTTCGTCTGTCAGAGTTGGCTTACTTCGCGGGACTGCACGGACTTTCTCGGGAATAACGTTCTACTCGCCGAAAGATAAGACCCCCCGCCGGCCGTTGCCTTGTCGCATAGCGACCAAAATCTCGTAAATAAAATTAAGAAACGTGAAATAAATATTGGAGAGTGGAAGGATAAGACTAGGAAGGAATGTAGAAAAGCTGGATTACCCTTATTTCAAAAACTAAAAAGTAAAGGCCTGGAAAATTGCCCCCAAAAGAAGTGAGGAGAATAACGTTTTAAGCTCCACATGTGGATCACTTTTAGCAAAATGACACATCACGTTATGAAGCAAAATTACGTTTTTGTACTTTTATCTAGATAAAATAGTTTCATATTAAGTTTTATTTTCGTTTAAGTTGGTATTCCTACACTTTCTGACGTTTTCTTCCAAAGGCAGAAGAGCAGTCCGTCAGAGAACGTTTCAAACGCCAGTCATTTAGAACGTTTTAACCTCTCAAAAAACACGTAAAATGTTTTAAAATGCTTGATGGCAGCTAAAAATTTATTAAAAGACTACATTATGATGTTATAAAAAAATTAACACTACATTAATACTACATTATGAAGTATGAGTATTAAAAAATTATACATGACTTTAAGCTCTAACTTTGAAAAAACCATAAATTTTAGAATTCAACTTTCAACGCTTGATTACTCGAAACTAGGTTTTTGTCGCTTAGAACGTTTTACAGGGGACCCCTTCAAATATATAGTCAATAATCCGTGGCCATAATACATTTTCATTTTATTCTTTTAGTAGAGTGGATCTTCAGCTTATCCCTGGAAAATATTCTATAGGCCTCCCACCCATAGTTTTGTAAACTGAAATGGCTGCTATTTCCAATTTTATTATACTCTCTATTTTAGATGTCTGAGAGAGAATATTTTAAAAACCTTTCTTTTTGTTCCACATCCAAAGCCTATGAATAATATTTGTGCCAATTTTCATGGTCGAAAGTCTTTGAGAAAGTAAGCTTTGAAAGCTAAAAATGGCCGCCATCATGAATTATATATTATACCATATCTAAACCTTTTGAGAGAAAATATTGAAAAATCCTTTCTTGGTACACATTTAGAGCCTGTAAAGAATGTTTGTCCCAAGTTTCATGGCTCTAAGCCTTATAGTTTTTAGAATCTGTGATCAGTCAGTCAGTGGTTTTTGGCTTTAATATCATATAGAATTTAATAATAAATTTCATTTTTTAATTTCTTGATTATAAACTGTTGTCCTTACCGACTGATGAAGTTAGTAAAAGGAAAGGAAATAAATTTCTTTTTAATATACTTAGTAGAATGGCCAATACAGGTACAATTATATTTTCCCAAAAGTTACATGTTTGACATACGGCTAGCTCCCTCTCTTTTTCATATCCTTGCTGACGACATAATTATTCATAATTTGTTAGAGCTTATGTATGTGGTGTTCAACAATCATCTTAATTCTATTTAAAAATAAACCTAAAAATAAGCAATAAGGACCATTCTTAATCTTCAACATTCAAGCTCGGTCAGGGAACATTTCCTTAACAGTTTATATTAAAAATATTAACTGTTTTCAGTATTTATATTTATTAGACAGTTCTGGGTGTCAAACGGAATTTCAGTAACCTTAATTTATTAGGAGACTTCCATAACTACAAGATACTGTGACGAGTTGGGTATTCCCTCTCACAATTTGCAGATCTATATAAAAAACCTCAGTATGCTGGATCTGAATTCTTCAGTCATCTTCCATGAAACATTAAGGTAGGACAAAACATGAGGACCTTTAAAAGAAAGATTATCTCATTGATAAAGCAATTTATTCTTTTGACAGGTATTTCAGTTGTTAATCAACTACCGGTGCTATTAAAAATTTAAAGTTTTCCTTTCAAGAAATCATTTAATTTCTTAATTTTTTTATTTGATTTTTTCTCTGATAGACTCAAGATTAACATGTAATTTAACTTTCTGTTTTCTGACACTGTTCAATGTAACATTTAATAAATGAATAAAGTTATTTGAATTTAATTGAATTGAATTGTTATGCAGTTTCTGAGGAAGCCCCACCTCCAAGGATACGAGTTAGAAGACTCAGCGGGGATCATTATTCAGGCACGGACACTGCAAATGTTTTACCACAGCCAACTGTTGAAGGTAAGTTTATAAAAGTGCAATTATGACTAAGGTGACCAGATTTTGGAACAGCCGAAATGGGACACCGACCTCCAGGGGGTGGGGGGGGGAGGTATGGAATACCCCTCAGAAAGATTGGGGGGTCCGGGGGCTCTCGCCCAGAAATCTTTGAAAAATTAGGAGCATTTTGGTGCGTTTTTAGAATCTTTCAAATTGAAAATATGTGCTAGACTCCAGTTCATCTGTACCATTAATTTTAAGTTAGGGAACTGCAAAGGAACCAAAAAATTACATAAGAGGTTTTACATTAAAAGTATTTCCATACCCCCCACAAAGAGAGGGGGTCTCAAGGTTCCCCCCCCGGAAAATTTTGAAAAATTAAGAGCATTTTGGTGGTTTTTAGACTTTTCAGATTAAAAAATATGTGCTAGACTCCAGTTCATCTGTATTATTCATTTTAAGCTACTAGGAAGCTACAAAAGAACTGGAAAAATTTATTTCAAAGTTTGTTTATGTTAAAACGCATTTTTTAAACTTACCAATACCGGCAAAACGGGACGAATGGGTGTCCAGAGAGAGTTCGTCGGGACAACGGGACACGATGCTAAAAAACGGGACATCTGGTCACCTTAATTATGACATTCAGGGCCTCATTTCAAAACGATGTTGGTTTTTTTAATTGATTGGCTTTTTAAATCTGTCATTTGTATTTCAGCTTAAGAATATCTCAGTCTAAGCAGCTGGGCAGATATCTCTTTTGTATCTGTGGCTACAAGATCAAGTCGCAGTATACACATATTTCTGTCATATCACGGCCAGAAAATCTGTTGTTTATGCCGCAGCCAGCTAATCTCTTGGTTGTAATGTGGCTGAAAAGTTACTTCCTTATTTCATGAAATATCCATGGCAGGCACTCGTATTTTGGCAAATTAATTTAATTCATTGGAATGTAGATGAACCTTTTGGTTTTATTACAGTAGACACGGTCTCCAAATCTGGCAGTCCAAGTTACAAAGATTGTTCTCAAGACATATAAGAGGATACATGGCCATGTTTTCAGTGGTCAAAAATTTGTTTTTAAATAGTCGGGAATTTAATATGGAGAATCCAAAAGTCAGCCTCATATAGTGTGTTTGTATTAAGATCGTTTAAGATGTTTTTTCTAAATCAAAATATTCTCTGGAGAGCTTGAAAAAACCAAATGCTATCAGATAAAAAATATCGCTTTGTTTAACTAAGGGTATATCGAAAGTAGTTATATTTTTGTCGTAACTCAAGGTTTTAAATCTATTGATTTGATTAACTTACTCCTTACCTTCGATCACATTCAGTATAACTCTTTTCTTTGCAGTCAGAAAACTTACATGTCAGATTTAAGAGCCAAGCGAAAGTTATCTCTGATAAACCGGAGTTATTAATTCAAAACAAATTTTACTTCTCAATGGGAGTCAGGCTAAGAACAGACGATAAGTCACATCACTAGTGGGCGAGTTGTAGAGGTATATGATATATGGCGGGAACATGCCAAATGTCCTAATTTCATTTGTCCCAAACTATGACAATATTGACATTTTCACTTGTCCCAATTTCAGTTGTCCCAATCACAATATTTCCACGTGTCCCAATTTCATTTGTCCCAAAAATCTTACAAAATTTAGAAGGTATCAAAAAATGCATTTCTCCCAAATTCATATGTCCCAAATTATTTCAATAATAAAATTTGTCTAATGTCCCAATTTCATATGTCCCAAACTCTCTAAGATAACACTAAATGTTTAAAATTGCATATGTCCCAAAATCCATTAGTCCCAAAATCAGCTACAGTAAATATGAAATAACAAAAGTTTCATTTGTCCCAATTTCAGATGTCCCAAAAGTAATTTTTTTAATAACAACCTGCACTGCACATGTCCCACTTTCATATGTCCCAAAGTACAGTCTGTGCCAGGAGTGAGTCGGTGTAGCGTGTTTGCCGTCAGTTTTATGCAGACACCTGACTAATACTGAAACATGTTAGCCCCTTAATTAATTTAAGCAAATCAGACCTATGGGCCTGACAAAGTCGAACACAAACACAACACGATGAGCCTGTGTTGTCATTGACTTTACAGGCAAAGTGAATGTACTCAATCGGTTCGTAATGTTCACATTTTACGTACATTCAGATCCATTTTACCTTATAAAACAATAATATACGCAGTATTTCACTATTGCAAATGTATAAATCACTTTAAACAGTTGTTCCGTCACCAGATTTTTGAGAGTGTAATTGTTTAACACCGAGGATGTACCAGCTCTTCCATGTTGACCGTTTTAGAGATATTAATCTACTAGCAGTTGCCCGTAGCTTCACTCACAAAAAAATTACAGCTGATATTACTTCTGCTCTTTGAACTGTCAAATTTTAGTATTCATAGCTGTTTACAATTCAGTATTTGATTGTTTACATCCTTATAAAATGTAAACATTGAAGCTAAGAACGTTCACGGGGGTAGCCCAAGGGGATTTTAAGAAAGTGAATAGGCCTATGTCCTTTTCTGATATAGTGCTCTATTCCTGCAAAATGTCAGCTCAGTTGGTCCAGTATTTTTCACGTGGTTGAAAGACAGATATTCACATAAACATCCATACTTTCACATTTGAAGGGGTCCCCGTAAAACGTTCTAAACGACAAAAACCTAGTTTCGAGTAATCAAGCGTTGAAAATATAATTCTGAAATTTACAGTTTTTATCAAGGTTAGAACTTACAATCATGTATAATTTTTTAATACCCAATTTGTAACATCATAATGTAGCCTTATACTAAATTTTTACTTGCCATTAAGCTTTTTTAAACATTTTTCGTGTATTTTGGGGGGTTATAACATTCTAAATGACTGGCACTCGAAACGTTTTCTGACGGACTGCCCCTTCTGCTTTGGTAGAAAACATCAGGGAGTGAAGGAATACCGACATAAACGAAAATAAAACTGAATATAAAACAATTTTATTGGTCTAAAAGTTCAAAAAACATAACGTTATACGTCATTTTACTAAAAGTTATCCAAAGGAGGCACCTAAAACGTTATTCTACTTCACCTCTTTTGTGCTAATTTTCCAGGCCTTGGCTGCTTAGTTTTTTAAACATAGGGTAATCCAGCTTTTCTTTATTCCTTCCTGGTTTTATCCTTCCACTTTCTAATATTTACTTCACCTGTTTTATTTTTATTTACACGATTTTGGTCGCTGGGCGACAATGCAACGAGCGGTGGGGAGTTTATCTTTTGGCGAATAGAACGTTTTCCCCCAGAAAGTCCGTGCAGTCCCGCGAAGCGCCAACTTTGACAGACGAAATCAGGGCTGCCAACTCGAATATCTTCAAAACAAAATATACCACGGTGTAGCTTGTGTCCTAGAGAACCTTTTTCACTGAGTATCTCCGATTTTGCTTAGAACGTTTTATGGGGGACCCCTTCATTTATTAGTTGGATAGTCAATGATATTTTTTTGGTTAGCTTTAAACAGCTGCTCTTGATCCAGCTCAATGCAAAACATCAATTTGTCACATACATCTACTTTTAACTTATTTTTCAGTTTGCTTACTAAAAGTATACGAGGTGTATTTTAAGAACTGGAATGGATTGCTTTTATGCTTAGCTCAATCTGTTTATTTGGTGGTGTGTTTATGTCCTCAAAATTCAAACAGATATATCAGACAGAGTTTACAATTTCATACCTTTACGTTTTTTTTACAATTTTATCACCGTATTGTTACTTTGGACAAATACTTAAAACAACTTTGAAATCGGATCAACCAAAGATTATAACCTTATCGCTTCAGCATAGCCTTGAAAAATTTCTAAAATTCTGATACAGCGGTCATATTATGTTATGCGGTTATGTTATGTTATGCGGTATATAACATCGTGTGCACAGTTATAATTTCATTTGAACCCTCGAATTTGACCACAGATTTTCTCGGTCAGTTTACTGCAGAGATTTTCATCACAAGATAACCATGAGCTTGGCACCTGGCAAATGGCAAATCACTTCATTTAAATACATTAACAAAACTGTTCATGGATCTACTCATAAGATGGATCCAGATCCAAATTGCGATGCGAAAATAATAATCATCAAATCATATGTTATTATCCAAGGAATAAAATGAACAACTTTTGAATCCCAACACATGTATCAAAAGCAGCTGTTTCTGAAGCGGTATGATGAAAAAATATTTTCATAATACACATAAAACCTACATATATAGGCCGATAACCTTAATGTTGGTACAACCCCCATGTACATCGGTCCAGTAGAACGGCCATGGTCGCTGTCATTAGTTTTACAAAAGTTAATATATGAATTTTCCACAAATTATGCCAATTTGGGGTCGTCCCGAGCGTTTTTTTCCAGTCAACGGGACACGTCGCTAAAAAACGGGACTGTCCCATTCAAAACGGAACGTGTGGTCACCTTACTATCCAATAAATGGGTTGCCGTGGTTGACAGAAAAGCTCTCTGTAGATAGCCTACCTAGGTCATGACCAGATGGTGTTTGTATACACATGTATTCTTAACTACTCCAGGATGTTTTTGTTCTACAGTTGGAGCGACCAGTTGGAGCGGTTGGATTTAAATTATATATTTAAAACCATTTATTTGTCGTCTTCTTAAATAACAAAATGTGTCTTCTTTAAAACATATGTCAGCGCAGTTACAATTAATTCATCTACTACTATTTACTGAGAAAACTTACTGCCTGCAAAAAACAAGCGGCAAACGCGCTACACCTACTCACTCCTGGCACTGACTGTACTTTGGGACATATGACATTGGGACACATGACATTACAGGTTTTTATTAAATAAAATGTGTTGGGACATCTGAGATTGGGACAAATGAAACTCTAGTTATTTAATATTTGTTGTAACTTATTTTGGGACAAATGAAAATTTAAAAATGTTAGGTTTTTTTAAACAGTTTGGGACGAATAAAATTGGGACATGTGACAAATTTTATTAATGAAATAATTTGGGACATATGGTTTTGGGACAGATGAAAATTACAACTGAAGAATAATTTGGGACAAATGAAATTTGGACATATGATAATTCTGATGTTATAAGAATTTTGGGACTAATGAAACGTGGGACAAATGAAAATGTTAATATTTTCATAGTTTGGGACATATGAAATTGGGACATTTGCAACGTACCCTTAACTTTTATCTTTAATTTTGTCTTTGAGAAAGTCCAAGCTAGAGTACCTGAGCTTTTAAGATAATAAGGCTTCTTTTTTTACAGTTGCCGGAAATGGGGAAAATGAAAACGTACAACCACAGATAGTACCTCGTGTCCAGGAAAACAGTGATGAAATTGAACTGCCTCAGCATCCTGAACTGCCTCAGCATCCTGACGTGCAGGTAAAGACCGTTGTCATTGGTGTGGCTGGAAGGATTACCATGGTCATCCAGTGTCTGTTCCGCATTGTTTTGAATAGCGCTGCTGTCACTCACCGACTGCCGCTAGAATCATTGACATCGACCGTTGGGGTTCTGCTTCTGGAGCAGTAATGATCACAGTCGTTATTATTACAATTATTCTGGTCTTTGTATTGTTTTATCAGGTGATCATTGTTCTTTTATTTTTCATACACTATGAAAACAAACTTTTCGTTATTAACATACTTAGTATTTCATAACTTTAGACTGTTAGGACTCCTGATGAACTTGAGCTATTAATTGATATATAATTGTCATATTAACACACACACTCATAATTATTTCCTGCTTATAAACGGTATGTTTGTTGTCCTTACCAACTGATGAAGATAGGACCCACAGTTATGTTTATATTAGAGGTGTGCGGATATCCGGAAATTCGGATCGGATTCGGATCGGATCGGATATCCGAATCCGATCCGAGGGTTTTATAACTATCCGGTGAGACTGACTAGATATCCGACTCTATTGGATAGACTGCATATTTTGGGGTAAATTTTTAAGAAGGATCAAATTTTCAAGTTTGGAAAGTCTTCCAAACAAAACTAGTCACTGCTGACGAGAGTACAGTGGTGACTAAACACATCGCGGAGCAAAAACGACACTTTGAAATGCAACGATTTGCAATTGCGGCTTGAACAACGCCTCAACACGATGCGATTATGTAGTGGTATGCATCAAGCGATGTATTTCGGTTGCTGATATTGGCACTCGTGATAAGATCGAGATCGTTGTATACGATCATAGTACTGCGCAATACCCGACGCGACAACGAACATCCTAAGATAAATTCTTGTATCGTAGCATTAAATCAGTTAACAAATAATAGTACATCCTTTATTAGTTCTGTCACTGTCGTGATCTCGATCAATATCCGTTACCGACAAAACATCGAATGGTACGTGAGAGAATCGCAATCTAGACAAATCAAGAGTTCGTCAATGACCGACAGTGTCCCCACAGTCGTCTTCAATTGCCAAAACGAAATATCCCGTAAATACCCCATAAATAAATAGTCGTGTTGATGTTTCATACGACTATTTCAGGCCGTAAATATCTTAAGTGGCCTGTTGATACGATAAAATAAAAAGCCTACAATAATTTTGGGCTGCCAAACATTTGGCGAACCTGTTCATTTCATTGTTTGTCTTTCCATCTCGCATCGTGTTTGAATGTCGTCGTCTGCTTAAAAGCCGAATTAACTCAAGAATGTCTTTCTTTCAATTGTATTAATTTTTTAGAAAGTTGAATGATCAAAGTTAAGTTTTTATTTTGTTGAAATATTAATCTTTGACGAATTAAACCGAGCCGTATTTCCAATACGTGATTAAAATGGACATTCTTAGATAACAGTAAAATGCTGACTTGACAACCTACGCCTGTGATAATAATTAGTGAGTTTGTTTGTTTGTTTATTTTCTAAAACAAATAGACTTTATTTGTTCTAATTAAATGACCAAGCTTTATATTAATATTAATACTGAAACCTACAACATTTGAAACTCATCTTGAAATTTAGGTTAAGTTTACTGCTCAGACTTATTATTTTATAGTATTATTTTGTAGTGAATCAAAATTTTGGTTGTCAGGCATTAATGCATGAATAAAAATATAGAGCTTTCTTCAAATGTGAAGAGATTGGTGAATCAAGTTTTATATTTAATTCTTTTGTCTTATCACGTAGGCCTAGTCACTGATAAAATAATTTATTGATTTATGAAAAGGAAAAGAACAAAAAATACAGAGGCATAAAAATGAACAAATTTAGATTGCATTGAAAAATGAATTTTTAAGTAACCTAATTCTGAAATTTATTTAGGCCTAATAACCTTGTTGAATTAAATACTAACTATGCTTAAGGGGAATCAATAAATTTCCAAATTATTAACAAAACAGATAAATAGTTGTACCTTTGCAAACTTAATTGACATTTGGCCTGCATGGAAAACAATATATCTCAACAATCAACAACTCAGAGCTATCAAGGCAAACCTTACCTTACATATTAGGATAATACGGTAGTTCCTTGCAATTACCTTAGGCTTATGAGAAAACTTAAATCTGCTCATTACGCCGCGCCGTAAAAATCCGAATCCGGTATTATCCGATCCGAACCTGTTGTTATCCGATCCGAACATAAGCTATCCGATCCGAATCCGATCCGATCCAAAAATTCACTTTCCGCACACCTCTAGTTTATATATATATATAATTGTGTAAAAAATTTTTGCAAAGAAATTGTAGGTGTTTGGCATGTTGTAGGATGGTGGAAGGGGGCTCAAATATAAGGTCCAGAAAAAAAACATAAATTAAAAAGCACTTTCCTATTTAAAAATATTGTGGCTAAAAACGTATGTTTTGTTTACATTAAAGGTGTACCGTTTCTTGATTCAAAACCATGTTCTTGATATTAATATTTGGTGGATCTATGGCCCCTTTTACACGATGCCACTGTTACCCATAACTGTTCCGGCCACTGTTTCTTGGCCACTCACGAAACATTGTTGTTTATGTAGACTTTTAGACGATTTGGGCACATTGTTGCCCAAAGGGACACAGTGGCTGCACGGTGTCACCTTGCACAACTGATGTCGACCACTGAGAGCAACCGACGGTGGCCGACACTCCAAGCGAGGGGAAATTGAATGAAATGGGGCTGTTTAGACTAGGCCAATGTCACCCCCTACAGTTACCGGCCACCGCATGCGCTTGCATCGCACTTCGTCACTAAAACGGTGTTTCACTATATTCGAGGAAACAAAGCCTTTTGGTCGTGTCTTTATTTGGTTATTGGGTTGTCGGAATGGGTGATGAGTGCCAAAATAAGGAGGGTGATGTGATGTACAAAAAAGTACATTTATGAGTCATTCATCATTAACCTTCATACTCACGGTTTCAGTTGGAGCGGACACCATCACCCACAGAAGATGAAATCAGTCGTGGTATCAAAATATTTAAGCCCTTTAATAGTACCAAAGGTGCCAAATCCACATTCAAAGTGGAGAGGATTTTCCAAGCGATGTGCACACATTCTAAGCTTAGACATTTGTACAAGTGCATGGGAGCCAAGTGCAGTTTCACTTCTACATCTCCGAAAGAATTTGCTAGACATTTTGACGACCACAGGGAGATACATGTGCTAAATCCAGGTAAGTTGATTAATGACAAGCTTTATGCAGAATGTGAAATTGATTTATTTTCTCCTCCATTGCATAGTATATGGAGAAAGATGGTTTTTATCAAAATTTTGTAATTTGAGTCATTAGTGAAAATATTCGTTTAAGTGCTATCTGAATCCTATAAAGTGGTTTTCAGAGTGTTGTCTGTTTGTCTGTCTGTCAGCGTGGATACGTGTATGCATGTAAACAAAGCTAGAGGCAAGACTAGTTGTCTGCTTTTCAAGGAATTTGGCATGTATGTATCAGACGGGGATATCTCCCGCATTTTTCATTTTTTATTTTAGGGTTGATCAATAATTAATTTAATATATTTTAGGTGGTGAGTCCTAATTAATTCAGTAATTTAAACGCCATTCAATACTAAATTTCATGTTCCCGAAAAAAACGAGTAAAATTTATGTATGCTGCATAGTTTAGTTATTCATGAAAAAATAAAAATATGCTCAATTTTTAGGGTTTGATGTGGAAATTATGGAAGCTGCGGAATTCAAAATCTAGGTGGTTTGGAGACTGCTCTTTGGCGGTCTAATAGTATATGCAAAGCTGAGGCATTTAGTCCTTTCTCAGTTAGCCATGCACTAGTTTAGAATATATTTAACAAATCTAATACGCGTGTAATGTAGAAACTGTTGAATGTTTTCAGATGAGGACCCACACCGGGGGTTTTGGAATGTGTGTGCATATTGCCTGACCCCCCACCCGACAAGCAAAGAGCTGTGTATCCACATCAGGAAAGAGCACGCGATATGCACGATGCAATGTTCACAGTGTTTTTACAGAGCAAAATCGATCGCTAACGTACATTTTCATCACGTAAGTTACTGTTGCACGATACATTTTTCTAGCTTAAATTATGTACTAAACCATGTCATAGTGACAGTGCACTTGCTTGAAAACGGGCTTTTACGTATGTTTAGTCCAGTGAAGTCCCACAACTCGTTGTAACGTGGAACGGGAGGGCACTGATTTTTGAAAGTGTTTGTCTATTGGAAATAACAGGTATCAAATAAAAAGTTAAAATTTCCTTATTTGGTAAAAAAATATAGACATTTTTATGAATAATACAATTTTAAAATGGATAAATTGTTATCATACAAATTTGTGTTGAGTTGAAAAATATAGCGAAGTTGGGAGACCCTCATGCACAATCAATCAAACATGTTATTATTTGATGAGTTTTTACTATATTATTTATCATATTTGTCAGAGTTGTAAATCAGTTTGGCCTATTTGATTTTAACAATTAACGTCAATCACGTTAATACAAATTTCATTAGTGATACTCCTCATTCATTAGCTACTCCTCTTTGACACTATTCATGTACATGACTTGTATAGAGCGAATAAAGAATTTTTGAATCTTGAATCTTGAATCAGTTCGGTAAATATTTGGCAATTGATACTGGAATTTTGAAAAAAGTTGTAATGGAAATACTGGAAATAAACTGGAATTTTAAAATCAGATGCCATTAGACACTCTGCACCTTAAATTTAGTTGGGATTCTGTCATATGTTGATATGCCCTATTATACAAAATGTATGGGAGTATATCTCCGTAGTATGATGTGTTAATGTATACTATTTTTTTTGGTTTCAGACTTCTGAACACACAGGTCAGAGGTTCATCGTGCTTCATTGTGATCAGCTAGAAACAAATTTGCCCCCCTACATTGAAAAACCATTCACGGAGTTTGTGAGCGCCTTCCGATGCAGTTTGAGAGGTTTGTAAATACCGTTTATTAATATTATCAATAACAATAAAGTTAGTTTTTTACAAAAATGCATCAGGTACTTAGGCTGTTATCTGTACTTGCTGATTCCTAAAGTATTTTTTTCTTGTTTGGCTGATGTCTTAGTAGTTACAAGAAGTTACATACCTTTACCTCAGCAGTTCCTCAGTACAACTTGACTTATTAACAAGTAATAAACTTGCAAAAAAATAGAATGTTATTTAACTCCATAATTGTGTCTGAGTTCTTTTTCAGTTGTTTAGGCTCCGGATTACTGTGGAATACTATTAATGGTTTAAAATACCTGCTTCAAAGTAATCTAAATTTTTTTTTATGAAAAATGTTTTTTGTTATCGTATCAATATGTCCGTGTTCGTGTGTGTCAGTGTTAATTTTTAAAAAACTATAACGACCTTCAATTGAAGTAAATTATGAAGGCACCTTGGATGCTGGTTCACCAGAATCGAAACTAGTTGCCACAGCAACAATTTGGATTACTTTGAAGCAGATATTTTAAACCATTAATATGTCTGAGTTTTAAAAATCTTATCAAACATATTGGAACATAAAATTAAAATTACTAGAGATTTAAGACACTTTTAAATGTGACTTGCGAATGTCAAGGTACATAACCTTTTATATTTGACTCAATATAAAAAGAGCTTCAATATAAAAAGACTTGTCAAAGTTTTGTATAAAAAATTCTATTTATTGCAATGTAGTGGTTTGCAATGTGTTTTGTACTGTCTATAAATCTTGTCATCTAAAAATACTGGTTGATTTTGATTATGAAGTGAATATTTACAAAAATACTCACTGAAGTTCTGCAGAAACATCAGCCCACAAACACTGGAAATCTGTGGTAAAAGCCGGTAAACCTCGGAGTAAACAGTAGGAGTAACCTGGCATAAAAGCTAAATTAAGTTCTAGTTGAAACTTGATTATCTGATGCCCGGTTATCCAAAAGGGAGCTGAATTAGCTCATTTTGGAACCTGTCGTAATGGCTGATACACACAAGATCGTCCATCACGTGATTTTTGTTCCTCTCAAAGAGGGGTGTGCGAATAGTGATTTTTGAACTCGAGCCGAGCTTTTTCAATAGTTTTCAAGCTCGAACTTTTTCGAGCCGAGCTTTTTAACAATCACAAATTATTTAGGAATTATGAAGCTTGATTTTAATTTTAAAAGATGCAATAGACAAATGTTTGTATACCGTAAGTGAATGCCAGCTAAAACAAGTTAATTATCTGATAGGTTCATCACTATTTTGTATTGTTACATTAAATTTATCAAACTGGCTCAAAAAATGATTAATGAAGAAAAATAACAAATTTAAAATCTTCATTTATTATTTGACTCACCAACTCCACAATACTTTACTTAAATAAATAGTTAAAATTGCATAATTAGACTAGTTACATATAGGTACTACAACATTAATTTCAAGAGTTGAAAGGAGTAGATGGAAAGGTTTTGAAATAACCTAGTAAAAAAAAATAACATATTAACATATTCCAAGGTTTTGGAATCTAGTAGAAAAATAACATATTAACACTTAGTCAAACACAAGATTGATTTTTTGAATGTTTACAAAGTAAAGAAAGATGATTTCAAATTAAATAGCAGTCCCGATTGTGGGTAGTATTCATGGCTAAACTTATTATTTTAGAATATAATATATTAATCAAATAATATTTAATACTTTAACAACAATAATTTATTGCAATCCTAAGATGAGTTGCATTTCTAAACTTTAGTAAAGAAAACAATGTAAAGTTTAAGAAAATTAGAAGGAAGATCAGAAATTGAGACGGAATAAAGAGAAAGAAAGAAACAGCTACCTCTCTCACTCTCCTTGTCAGTGGCCAGGGAGGGGGGGGGGGTGGAGGTTGTTTACTTCAACTAAGCTTCTGTCCCTGTTTTTTGTCACTGTATGACTCGTGCGTGCGCGTATGTCAGAGAGCTGAGTTAATTAGGAGATAAGGAATCCTTACTACAAAATGCAAAACACAAACTACTTGTCATCCAACTATAATTGACGGTTTATATTTTTTGTCTTATTTTTATAAATCAAATGAGTTCAAAATGAAACTTATACTAAATACTGTTTAAGAGATAAGCCATGATAAACAATAGACTTAAATGCTGTAATTCGTGGTTCTCCAAGGTCAACTAAATATAGCTCAGATTTCTGTCTAAAATGGAGAAAATATTTCTTGTTATCTGCCAATGTCCTTCCTTATCATTAGGGAATATTTTTTGTTTGTTTTTCGTGGGAGGGAAATGACCCTCCCACGAACCCGAAACCGAACCACGAAACCGTCTTCCGGTTTGACGGTTTGCAAAAATAGATCGCAAAAATTATCTTTCCGATAAGAACTCTCTTATCAAAAGCTCGGCTCGAGTGTCGAGCTTTTTTGAAAAAAGTCGAGCTGAGCCGAATATTGGAAAGCTCGACCTAAAAAGCTCGACCGTTCGAATACTCGCACACCCCTACTCTCAAAGTAACATCTGCTGTTTGGACGCGATCTGAATGTTTGCATGATCATCTTTTAGACTGTTTGTCTTTGTCATTACTGGTCCAGTAAATAAATACAACTTCCTTTTACGTCAGCTTATGTACAGTGGAGACCTGATAATCCAAAATGATTAAGAACGGTCTTATTTCCAACCATAAAATATTTTGGATCGAGCAGAATTATTGTTTGAGCTGAAATAATTATTGAATACACAAAACTACTCATCGCGCTGTTTGTCCACGGTCAGTAAATACGCAAGATTGAATTTTACATCTATTTGCATATTAAAATGTATTTCTGAAATAACGTTGTTTATTCATGATCAATAAAGATGCATGATCTGTTCGCTGAGATACTTCTGCTGCCGCCACACAGTGTACCTGTGAACGCTCAAAAGGCTGAATTAAATTTTCCAGTCCTTTGCTTCGTTGACAAAGTTCCTCCTGCAATCAGTACATATGCTCAGTTGAGTCTCACGACCTTTCACTTCTATTACCAAGCTTTTCCAACCGTTAACCTGAGTTCTGTAATTTTTTATACCTGAGATTGTTTTGTGCATGTGAAACACTTGCGATTGACTTTCCCAAAGTTACCCGTGCAATCGATAAAAATTCTCTGTCTATAGCTCTTTGAATGAGCGAACTTTCAGATCACAGAAGTTCAGATTAACCGGGCTCCACAGTAATCTATGCAAAGCTCATTTGCTTTTTCTAATTTTTGATACGTCGTTTAATACATCAGTGCTTTGGTAACATTAGTCTTGTTGTTTTTCGTTCAGAGAACTGCTCCCTCTTCACTTACATGCTGCATACGTTCTGCACCCACCTGAATGTCGCACATCCCGACGACTTGCGTTGTCACTTGTGTCTGGAATCTCACCCGACCATCAAAGTCTTACTCAAGGTATGTTGAGATAAGTGTAAATAAAGTTTTCTCATCGCCATGTGCCTGCATCGTCCTAAAAAATGTTCTTGTTATTTTTCACTTAACCGAGTAATGATGGAGGAAACCAAAACAGATAATATTTCTAATCCTCGGAACAAATACGACCAATTTGATAAAACGTCTAGAATAAGTGGAACACGGACAAAGAAATAGCACAAAGAGGCCCCCTTCAGCTATTTGATGGAATATTGTTCTCGTTCGATAGAACTACGATCGTCTATCACTTTTTTAACTGGCACTCTGTTATCTGTCACTACTGATGTACTTTTAATGTGCTGTAATTAACACCTTATGAACATTGAACAAGTACAACATACAGTATAGCAGTATATTTTACTTTTGTATATAATTTAAATATGAATATGTATTATCCACTTGTAAAGAGTTCAATTTCTTCAAAATCCTTTTAATTCTTCTTAATTTACAGGTTTATATGGAATTTTCTGTCATTCGTCTATTCACGTAACTGTCGTAATTCTGGCCTCAAGGGTGACCTCATTGTGTTTTTGTGGAAATAAGGGCCGCTTTTCCAGTTAATCATTTATAAAAAAAAGATCACAATAATGGCCTTCCCAATAAAATTACCACGCTGAGCGATTTATTCAGTTTATTTGAATATCTTTGATTTAACTGTAATAGGTTATTGTAATACTTCAACCATTCTTTACCTCGGTTAATCGGGAGTTGACTGTTATGTATTATGTGTGTGACTACGCCTACTCAGATTCAGATTCCTATTTTCGGCGGCAAGAATGTCACTTGATTTTTAAAGGTCATGGCTGCTAGAAGCCAAGTCTCTGCGCAGTAATCTCATTATCAGAATTTTTGTTCTTTTTGGTTTCAGATTTCAATTTTGATCATAACTCATTAACTGCGACTGGTTGCCAGCTTATTGAATCAGCGATGTAAGCTTTTATTTCCTGTTTCAGTTTCTGACCAATAACCTAAATCTGAGTCGGCTAGCACTCTGAATTACCATTATTATGTCTCATTTTTATCGGTTTATCTGAATTACAACTAATTGATTATGTACTTGTAGCATTACCGTGAGAGACACGGCATCGGATTGTTTCAATGCCTATTCTGTACCTTCGGAGCATCCTCAGAACACGAGATTCGACTTCACTTGTGTTACGAACACCCGAGCACAGATCCTAAAGCCCTGCAACGAACTGATAACACAGCCAAGCAAAATGTAAGCCTTATTAAATAACCTTATAAGCCGTATAAATTTTAGTCAATGGTCGATATTTAATGACCAAATATTCCTATCTTTGATAACATTCAACCAGTTGATATACTACATTCCATATTAACAGTTTTGTATGTATTTTTTCATGTAGAATATTTATTCAGTTGTTGATTATTATTTTTGTTTATCATTACTATAGTATACCGAAATTACGAATGTTTTGAATTGTTATCGTGCATTGGTGAGGGCAGAAGGAATATTATAAGAATAAATAAGAGCCTAACTAGTGAATAATCAATTGCAGTCAGGAAATGTTTTCATTTAAAGCTGCAGACAAGCCTCTTTGGTTTTTGCAGCTTGAATATTTATACATGAATGCAATTGTATTTTTGCAAAGTGATGCAGAAAGTGAAAAGGGACCTCAAGTCGCTGGAGTAAATTTTACAGTAAGGGCATTTTAGTTGAATCGGGTCAAAAATATTGATTTTTAGGTTTCAATTGGGTACGATTCCTTAATCTTTTCTGTACATATTCATTCGGTTATTTTAGCGATAAGAATCCGATAAATATTAAAAAATAATTGATTTAGTAGCCTACGTCATGCAGACGAAAAGTAACCTCAAGTCGCTTATATGGGAAATAACATGGCGGGCGACTTCAGGTCCCATTTCCCAAATGTGCAAGCCTGTACTGACAGTGTCGTCAGGGGCATTACAAAACTAGTCTCTCCTGACATCTATCGGTGGATAAGTGAACTACTTCAAGTTTTTCGCTGTAGAAGAACATTGTCTGAGTCCAAAAATCACCGTCTTGACAATGTATTTCTCTTTTATTCCTCAGTATTCTGCCCTCCAACTTGAGGTCCCTTTTCAAACTTCTCACTTTCTTATTTTTTTAAACAATTAAATTGTGATTGTATCTCGTCTGTTTCAGTTTAGATTTAAAGATTTAGTTTTCAGCTTTATTTTGATACCGAATTCATTTCTTAAATATCAATAATAGGTTTTCTGTGAACGTTTGAAGTTTTGGGTCTTGATTTCCTAAAATGCCCGTTTTTACTATTTACAATTCAAACGCCAATAATTCAAGGACAAAAAATCGTAGCACTATAAATTATGTGTCATATTGTTCACAATTCAATGCAGAATGTCAGGATGTTAATAACTTAAAACCTGAAAATTCCGACTTGAGGTCCCTTTTCACTTTCCGCATCACAAATAAAGTTTTATATATGGAAAAAAATAAAACTTTAACTTTCATGCTATTAGTAAGCAATATTAAAAAAATTATGATCTTAAAAACATCTGGGCCAAAAAAGATTTTCTAATTTTGTGTTAAAAGTATTATTTATAATGACCTCCTTAGTACCTTCAAGGAACATTCGGTTTCTATTTTTAGGAAACAATTGAAAGATCTATTTAAAAATCAAAGTGTGTACGTTTTTGTTTGTTTGATTTTATGATACTTTTTGTTTCTATTTGTTTGAATTTAAGTTGTCCTGAAAAGTGATTTGTGACTGAGGAACTCTTAAAAATTTGGGTTTGGATTGAAGAGCACATGTTAACAACATGTTATATAATTTTGGTGAAGTATGGGCTCTAGGCCTGAGTTGTAAGAAATCAGGGCAGGATAGGGGAATCAGCAGGCTAACCTGGTGGTTAAAACTGTTGAGGAGCTCACAAAAAAAATATAAAACACAAAAATAAAACTAATTTTCATAGCCACTGGTTCCTTATGGTAGTAGGGAGTTTATTGTATACTAGGAAGCTTCCTAGTATAAAATTAACTCTCTACTATTTGAAGAAGGAGCCAGTGGCTTTGAAAATTCATTTAATTTTTTGTTTTATGCTTTCTTTTTGCTCTTAAGCTGTTTTAACCACCAGTAGGTAAGCCCGCTGATTCCCTTATCCTACCCTGATTTCTTAACGACATGTTTGACTCATAGGAATAAATTCCTGATTCTGATATTTTCTTTTTCAGACTGGATTAACAAATCGAGAAAGTATTAAGAGGCTCATGTTTTATAAGGACCAGGACAAATTGATGAAATACGTCGATTTTCCACAATCTGAGCCAGAATCCGAATCCAGGTCAGCAGTGTCTACCGACAATGTGCAAAACGAAGTAAGATCTTCCCCGAAGAAGGTAGAACCCGCCAAACAAGAGAACAACAGGGCCATGTTGCTGCAGACCGCCTCGGCTCTGTCCTCCTTGATGACTCCGAAGTTCAGCAGACCCGCGATTCTAAGGGCCAGACCTCTTCCTGCAGACGCCTCAAACCCACCGAAGATGCCCAGACTGTCCCCTCAAAAGCTCTCCCATGAAGCGGCAAAATCGGTACCGATTCAAGTATCGCAGCCCTCTCCGACTGAGGGAAGTGTATCCCCCTGCCCACTGTCAAGACCAATCGATGTCTTAAGCAATCAGAGCAGTGACACAGCTTCCACTGCCGAGTCCAGCGAGAATACCACTGCATCCCCTGTCTCGTCCGGCTCTGACCAGCCGACTTCCGCGGAGTTGGCGTCTCAAACCAGAGTAGACGTACCATCACAAAACTTTTCCAGTGAAAACTCTCAGAGCAACAGTGATGCCAACTACTTCAAGTGTGGCAACAAGGGTAAATATTTAGTTCTACTCTTTACGTAAAAGAACTGTTGACACGACTGGGTAGTCATATCGAGTATATGGTATACAGTACACCTCGGATTATCCTAATTAATGTAGAGGAGCAGCGATGTGGATAACAAAAAAATCTGGATAATCCGCAGTCATTAGTGTGTTATGTCCTAAGTTGTGGCCTACTCCAGTGCCGGAGCTGTCAGTCATTATTTATTCCCATTGATCTGGGACTGTAAACAATATAAAAATGAACACCAGCTGTGTTTGTTTACAAATGACAATAAAGATATAAATAGACAGCTGTTGGAAAATGTTACAGTAACATGTCAGGTTAGTATGACTTCAGTGATCAGCTTTGCTGATCTGATGACTCTCACTCCACTCCAACTGCTTCAGGTTTAAACGGTTCCCATAGCTCAAGGTAGAACGCACCAACCGTATATAACCAACGTATTAACGCACCGACGTATTAAAGATTAAGTAATACGTTGGTGGTAAATATAGGTTCTAACCATTGGAATTTAAATGATAAGGACATTCGCCACAGGAGCCACACGGTATCAGTGATAATTATTTGACTGTGACTGATATTTGTGTTTGTGATATGTAACTGCCATCAGTACCTGATAAGATGGCATGTTTTTTCCAAACAAGGTTTGTGAGATCTATATTGTATTATTCATGGTTGGAAATAAAACATTTCTTTCTTTCTTTCTTACAATATTGCCTAAATAGCGATCGCGAAACTTGCCTCTGCTATATCAGTGCTATAAACAGTGTATCAAGACAGTACATGTCAGATCACATGTAGCTTCCGTAAATGTAAAAACAAGTTATAGTAAGAAACAAACCCACAAAATTGCTGTAAGTTAAATTACACATTGTTGATCACTAGAGATGTACGAGTACAGGTTTCATATTGAGTCAGGTCAGAGTTTAGCAATTGCCAAAAGATTTGAATCTCGAGTTCTAGCAGAGTATAAACTGAAAAAATCTAGCATAAGTTATAGTAACACATTCGATCATTCAAAAAGTTTGTTGATTTTAATTTTGATTTCCTTAAATAAAAAATTGTATTTCATTCATAAAAAATACACAGTTTTACTTTTCATTCTTTAAAAGTTATTCTATTTGATTGGTGGATGTGTAAACCTTACGTAATTAAATTAAGTTAAAAAATTAATGAATTAAGTTAATAAAGTCCCTTATTGAGGTTCTACAAAATATTTCTGCAATGAAGCGATTCTTTATCTGAAACAATATCGAGGTTGAAAAAGTATTATTGCTAAAAAATGGACACACAAAGAGTGTCAGAAACTCATAATTCAGAAATATTTTGCGAACTTTAATACTTTACAGGCATTATTTAAGAAAATTGAGATGTATATAAAATAAAATTATAAATTTCATCCACAGCCGAGAAAAAATCCAGATTAACAAACACCAGTATTTTGAAACAAATAACTAAGTCATTCAACACCGTTTTTAGAATCGATACCTGTAAAACATTTAAGGGAACTTTCAATAAAAACTCGTTTTTTTTATTTTGATTTGGATTTTTGTGGACATTTGCCATCACTGATTAGTAGAACTAATCAGTGATGGCAAATGTCTGCAAGAATACAAATCAAAATATAAAATCACCATCACCAACAATGAATTTCAAACAAAGAAAAACTCGTTCATCGTTTTTACAAAAACAAATCGCTTCAGGTTGCTTCTTCCAAGCGAGTACTTCCGCTCCATTGAAAAATCATCTGGTGATCTGCGACCAAGCTCGCCAGTCACAGAAGTTGTCGTGCGCCTTCTGCAACCGAGTGTTCAAGCAGGCGGTTTCCTTCGTGGAACATCTGCGCGGCCACGGACCCGAGCGCTACACATGCTCCATGTGCCCCTTCAGAGCCTCCCTCCTCTCCAAGGTCAACTCTCACATGAAGGCCCAGCACCACGTGTTCACCACCGTCGTCGTCCCAGTGGACCCCACCAAGCAGGACTCGGAGAAAGACTACTTCGTCGTCAACGGCAAGGTACGCACATATTAGGCCCGTATTGTACTCGGACACTTTGCGTCCTTGTGACTGGGACGCTAGCTTCCCTGGACACTCGCTTAGCATTGAATCAAATGAGAGTGTCCCGTGATCTGTTATACAAGGACACAGTTGACTGAGACACAGAACTGCGTCCAAGGTGTGTCCCGGCTGTGTCCGAGGGCAAGACGCAGACGAGACACACCCGAGAAACAGTTTTGTGTCCTAGCAGCTCGGCCGCCGGCGTCTCTAGTCTTAATAACATTGAATCTTATGTTGAAATACTAATCGGAAGTTCAAAACCAAATGCAGCTGGATGTTAATTTAATATTCCAGAAATGCGTCGATCATGCTTATTCGAAGTTCATCGTTTTTTTAACTAGTTTGAAATCTCTCTGTCAGACTGAAAATATATGGGAACTAATTAAACATGTTTCGTGGTATATGGAAATAAAAAAGGAATTAAAATGGAATAAATAGTAACCCAAATATTTAAACCCATGTTAAGGAAGAAGAAAAGGAAATTTGGAATATGAAACTTACGTCTGACTTGTTTTTCTATCGTTTTCTGCCAACGTTAGATCGGAAACATGTAAGAGGTAGCCATATTATACTTTTAACCTTAGGAGTTTAAATACAGTAGAAACAATTTAGACAAGTTTTATATAATTACAGTAATATTTCACACTAATCCTATAAGTTTTTTAGGATAAACGCAGAGGAGGCGAAAAACCCGGGCCGAAAGGGAAAACGAAAGCTGAAACTAAAACCAAGTTTTCCCCTGAAGAACTCGGTGAAGTTCCTAAGGCAGCTATCTTTCAAAACCCTCTTGGTTGTTACCTTTGCTCGTACGAGACGAAGGTCAGGAGTAACTTGATCCGTCACATACAGCAACATACTCTCGGCGACAGTGTGTCTCAGGAGGAAGTCGTCAACCCGGTTCCCGAGAAGACTGAGAAAATGTTTGACAAAATGATGAACCTCGCTGGCAGCTCTCATAAAAAGGTATATTATAACCTTTTCCCCCTCCTGCTATGTTTAGACGTTTTTCACTCCTTTGTCTCCCGGCGGGAAAACCACAAGAATAACACTGAAATCAATAATTAAAAAATCAAGCGCCTTCAAATTACTAAGCAGTCATGCAAATATGAGGTTCAACAGATTGCAGGTGTTAACAGCTGATTTAGTGGCAGGAATAATCACATAAGAATAACAATAATAACAATCAGCTGTAAGAATGTCTACGAGTTAAGAGTGTAAGAATGTTACAACAATCAGCTGATCACTGGCACATGAATGGTTGCAGCTTCTTGGATACGGGCACTAATTGCAGATCAAAATAAAATGGATATTGTTTGTTAATTACTAAGTTAATGAAATAGATGTATAAAGATCGAGTATTAATTACTGCAGGTGAGGGAAAAATGTTGTTTGTACTTTTAGAGTAAAGTACATTGTCTCCCTTGTGAAAATTGTTGCCCTAGCCACTCGAGAGACAATGTTGTACTTTACTCACTCAACACACTAATAACTAATGTTGATGAAAGTGAAGGGACTGCATAAAATAGTCTTTTATGCAATGTCTTTTATGTTGTGAACTCCTTTTAAAGTTAGGCTACAAGTGATATGCAAGTCAGAACACAGCGAAGTGAGTGATCTTATCATCTTATGAATGGCTTAAAGGCTGAATACTATCATGCCATCGCTGTCGCTTTAGTTACAACCGACAAGATACAACATAATTTCCTTGGGATTAAACAAAACTCAACACCTTCACTCATAATGGAATGAGAACTCACATTTGAGGATAGGCACAGAAACAAATTAAAACGTGACTGGTAGTGTATTAATCAGCTGATGGGCAAATTAAATAGTTTCTTTCTTGACACTTTTGTCAAATGTCGAGCTTTCATTTTTCTAGAACCTGTATTGTTAAAATTCATGCAACTGGTTTGCATTTTTTTTCTTTCTGTTTTTCTTTTTTGAAAAAACCTTCCTTTCTATAAATCCTTTAGTTAATTTTTTAAAGACCAGGTGTTGTATTGTCTTGGTTTTGGGAGGTGAGTTTATTATGAAATTTAGTCCAATATTTTGTGGAAGAGATGCAGTCAAACCTTATCTATGGGAATTTCGCCTATGGAGAAACCTTCTTTTTTAAAGTGTTAATGAATATGTGTGCTTGTTTGGAATGAAATTTTGAAAAAAATAACTTCAGGAAAAGGTTTTTTAGCAAAAGAGGATTACATTTCTCTTGTTATAAAACAGGTTTAGTTTTATTCCTTATTCCACTATAAATGTCGGCGAAATGGAAAACTTCTTGGTGTTTTTAGATATATATCAAGCTTATAGGATGATGTTTTATGACATATAAATCACTTGCAGCAACCAAAATCATAATCTAATTTGAGTAAGTAACCCTCGACGAGAGCACAGGTGAACCTTACAAAAAATCTTAGGTACAAATTGTTTATATTTTCTACAATGATGAAGGCAAAAATTTAAGACCAAGTATTTAAGATTAAAATAGTTTGAGTCAGCCACCAAAACTATTTTCCTATGACTTTTCTCATATGTTGCTTATGTAATGACACATATAGTATGTTTTGGATAAATAAATCTATTCCTATTCTTGAAATTCACATTGTACAGAACTGTATTACAATTCTCAAATCAAATCAAATCACAAACGATTATTTCACTTCCTAGTTCTTTAAACATTTTCAAAATTACAACAACAAATTTTATATCAAAATTATCAGATACCAAATAGTTCTATTTTCTTGATAGCTAAATGTTTCTTTTTACTTTAAAACTTTTGCTCGCCGTGACGAGGATTGCGGAATGGAGCTTTTTTTTTATACAACCATCACTGTGTCTGAATTGATAGGCAAAGTAACATTGCTGCAAAAGACAATCGTTATAATCAGTCGTAGCGACGTTGCCGCAAAAACAATCACATGTAATCAGCCATGAGAAACGATCGTGTTATCAGCTAAAGGAAATTTTTTGCACAGTAAACAAGTGTAATCGGCAGATTTTTTTGTTGGGTCTAAAGACAAGCCAAAAATTTAAAACAACGAAAATGCTCTAAGGCTAAAATAAAGCTGGTTTTAACATTTCATTTTTTTAAATTGAAAGTGATGCTTTATTGATTATTTTCATTGTGTTAATTACAAACTTTGATTTTAATACAATGTGACTTTTTTACCTAATTCTTCATACAAACAATTATCATACACATTTTGCTCTTTTATATATTTTCATATATATTAGTTTATCTTTAACTTCTTATTTTTCAAATCAATTTACTTAATTGATTTGAATCAATTAAGTAAATCAATTAATTAAGTAATCACTTAATTACTTAATTAAGTAAATCAATTAAGTAATCAATTTACTTAATTTTGGCGTGTCAAAATTTTGTTTATTCATGCTGGACGAGTTTTAGGCGAATGACCGCCTTTCCTCAGCAGCTAAAATCAGAAACAACATTTTGACACGTTATGGAAATAATATTTATTTAAGTAAATTAATTTGAAAAATAATATTCACAGGTATCAAGGCTGTATATTATTTTTTTTTATTTCAGAAACAAGATGCAGAAAACATGAAAGATGAAGCAGCAGTTGAGTGTATATATAAATATGTACCAGATCAAGACCGTTATAAGTGCCATGTAAAGGAGTGTGGATATCGCACATTGAGTGAAACAATGTTAAGGGATCACATCTCCGTCATTCACAAGGATGAATCATATTATGCGTAAGTATTTTTACTAATGTAGTAATACTCCAAATTACCAGGAAATAATATGCTGGCAATACAGTCGTCCACATTCTGGAATACTCCTTAAGAATACTTAATCAGGATGAAATCTTGGAAGATTATCATGGGTAATTTATGTTTAGAGTTACATAATGCGTTCAAAAAAAAAAAGAAAGAAAGAAGAATGTAAACTCTTAACATTTTGAAGGGCTGTAGGGATTTAAAAGTGTTTCATCGTTTGCAATATCTGAAGTTATTAATTTAGCACCAGCGTCATTCGCTGACAACCGTGTAATGAAGCACTTCAGAACACGGAGATATGATGTTGGCTGAAATAGCATGGATCTAAAAACTGATTATGGCAGAAAATAGGAATTTTGAATAGAACAAATTGAGCTTAGGCTAAGATGATTTCTTGCTCCAATCATAATCATATCTAGTAGGGATGTGTCGGTACCTTAAGTCGGTTCTCGGTACCAACGGTTTAGGGCAAAAGAACCGGTACCGAGAACCGATGTCAAAATGTCGGTACCGGTACTTTGGTACCCGAGGTAATCGGCGGGAGTTACCAATGGTCACGGAAGACGATCGATCGCACTGCGCATTGCCGCGGGCGTTGCGTCGATGGCAAATGCCCACCGTGTACCACTATTGAAGGTCGATAATGTTTCTAAAATTACTTTTGATATGGAATTCATCTTGAATTTTTTGACTCTAGATTGATTTTTTACTCTAATACTTAAAATTAATGGGGATGGGGTTATTTTCTTTGGGAATTGTGAGATTAACAATGGAAACTAATTGGAAACTGTTATTTTTCACTTTGGAATTTGTTCTTAATTGACTTTTTACTCCGATTTTTAAAATTGATTAGAATGGTGTTATTTTCAATGGGAATTGTAAAATTATGAATGGAAAAAAATTTGTAAACTGTTATTTTTATATTATCTGTTAACAGAACAGTAACATACAACAGATTGTCTGTAGGTTTGAGGGTACATTACATTATATAACACGTTTTGACAAACACTTGGTAGGTACCGATGGTACCGGTACCGAGAACCGAGAACCGATCTTGTCAAAAACCGGTACCGGTACCGACTTTGAAAAAATTGGTACCGACACATCCCTAATATCTAGGTTTATAGCTTCTAGATCATTATTTAACGTCGTTATTCAACATCGTTAGGCTTACCTTACGACCCTATTATTTTAGCCTTGGAAACCTAGGTTTCCAAGACTAAAAAGGTTATAAGATTATAGCCTTATGAACAGTACTAATGTGTGTACAAAAAAAAGTCCTAATGTGACATAATTATACCTTCAAAAGTACTCTTAAGACTCTTATTGTGCCTATAAACAAATTAATCAAAGTGTATGCAACTAATTACTATTGTGTGGGAAAAGGTGTCCACACTGCACTGAAGAAGTCGATGTTGTTCCCATCCCCATAGACCAGCTCAGCATGCATCTGAAACTTCACGACTCTCCTGTCTTCAAATGTGCCTACTGCCACTTCTGTAGCCACATCAGGTAAACTCCAACCTAATCTAGTGGTTTTCAAAATAATATTAGAAATCAGAAATACTTATTCCATGTTTTACACACTAGTGTCTTTTATAACAAACAGTACACTCGACTACACATCACGACTGTACAATAAGTTAGTCTTTCAAGCATGTTCTGCATAAAATTTTTTTAACTGCGCTCGATTCTTCAAGTCAATTACCGTACTTGTCCCAACACCCAGTTCCTTACCTAATTTTTTCCCTGGCTCTCTTGCGTCAAGTCTTTTGACAGCATTCAGTTTCCGTTCTAAAGTTAAATACAGCACTATTGGCTGTCCGATCGCATAAGACTACTGCTGTGGAAAAAATCTGACTTCTGTACCCTAATGGTTGTGGCCAGTAGGGCTGGCCACATGATTGCTGAGAAACAGTGGCAAATATCCAATATGATCGCAAAGGGTTAAGGTTTTATTAATCAATACAATACAATCATCTTGTTGCAATCATGTTTTTCATGCTAAGGCAGTAATTATTTTTGTATTGTTGATTTATCCTACTAGGTGGGGGGGCGGATATTATGTGTATTTCAGGAGCAAAGTAAATCGTCTCCCTCGTAAAACAATGTTGTACTTTACTTCTTCAATACACAAATTATTAATAGCCTATTTTGCATTGTTGCAGCAAACGCTTATTTCTGTTACGTTTTCATTTACTACCTGGTATGCTTGCAAGATCTTGTAACATAGATATCTTTTAAACAGGGCCATTGTAATTAAGTTAACTGTTGCGCCTTGATAAAAACTTTATTATGACATCCGTTTATTCTTTACTTTACCCTGTAATACGATTGCAGGAGATCGATTGAGCGACATACAGAAATACTTCACCCTGGAGAGCCGATGGATGTGCAAGCAGTGCGCCTGACCAAACCAGACCACAATTTAGATCAACGTACGCCTAAATCCTATCCTACAGACAAAATGGATGAACAAGGTATTTTCATCTTTTTTTATTAAAGCTAAAGATTATGGAATGAAGCATTGAGGTTTAGTTGACGTTCATTGTAAATTTTCTCTTATTATACATTAAAAAAAACTAAGCAACTTGTACCTTTGAAAGTTTTCTCTTGAAATAGCTTTCATCTTTTTCTTGCCGTTGAAACAAGCAGCTGTAACAGATATGTCAGCTGTTGTCTGTTAAGTATTAATGTTTGGTTAGACCATCTTGTAACCTGAGATATGTAATTCTAATCTCAAGTACTGATTAAAAAGTACAAATCGTAAAAAATATGAAGAAAACAGGCCAAAAACTGGTAAAAACTGGTAACCTGCAACTTTAGATTTTAGATCTTCATCAAAAACTGATGATTGAATATTGACCATTTTACATTCACTGTAAGAAGATGATTGGTTTTAAATACCAAGAAAGAAACGAAAACATAAAATATTTTAGCAAAAGCTAATTATTATGGTTGATTTTGTAATGATGTCATTACCATAATCAAAAAATACTAAAACATAAGTCAAAAAGGACTTAAATTAATGCATCAGAACACATAGTACCGTATCTTTGGCTGGTGTGAAGCCAAAGAGTAGACATTATAGATGAACTCGGATGGTTTTGTTTCTGCACAGGAATAACAAATTAAGAAGGCGACAAATCTGGATGGTTTTATTTCTGCTCAGAAACCTCAAAGACTCATGGATACAAACAAGGACCATATCTGGACGGTTTTATTTCTGCTCAGAAACCTCAAAGTCTCATGGCTATAAACAAGGATGTAAAAGTGTTAGGATTTTTCACCATCAGACATTGTTGTCGTCCGACTTTGTAACATTGCCTTCTATTCAGACTAACCTTCCTAATAGAAGCTTTGATTTTTTTCACTCTTGTCGAATAATTTTAATGAATAAATAAAGTAATTTTTTCACGAGTTCCCAGCATAAAATCAAATATTTAGTGAAGTTAAATCTACTAGCACAGTTTTTTTCATTTTCTGTCTTCATATCTCTTTTTAATTTAGGTGAAGAATGGTACTGCTGCAATCATTGCGTCTTCAAAACAAAGAAGAAGAAAATTATGCTGCAGCATGGAATAATGGAGCATAAAATGACAAAGCCTTTCCAGTGTTCGTCGTGTGGATACCAGTGCATGTTTGAACAAACCTTCCGAGACCACGTTAACTCCCACCACTTAGGCGAGGACTGTCAACTCATCGCCTTGTACAAAAAAGTAGGTTGAAATGACTTAGAATCAACGTTGAATTGATCAACACGTTCAGCCCGACGGAGGTCAACAGTCAGTTTTTGTACTTACCTTAATCCTGACGTGCGCCACCAGTGGTGCACTGCAAACTTTCCAAAACTCTGATGTGAACCACCGGTGGCGCTCTGTTCCCATTTGATTCAATGCATTTTCATAGCGCTTTCGGAGCTTTGCTGGGTATATTATTAGTAAATTCGTATTGTAGGGTTGTGTAGACGCGCACGTGTAAACTTTTTTGTAAAAAAAAATGTTGAAAACATCAAGGTGATGTTAAAATGCCAAAAATGGCAGAAAGGGCGTAAGAAGACCCGGGAAGTGCTTTACTCATACGAAGGTTACAATAACTAACAGTGTTGCGTTCGCCACTTCGCCGCCTGCCGCGCCATCGGCGAATCATGCTTGTGCCACTGGTGGCGCATGTTGGCTGGCATGTCGGCTCGCAGTGATTTCAGTATGCCCACTGGACGACGTGTGCCACTGGTGGTACACTATTAAAATTGATTAATTTTACTCAAATTGGTACATACAAGGTAAAATCAACAGATATTTTTAAGATTTAGTTAAAAGTACGACTTTGGTTAATTTTGCCTTTTTGGTCAATTTACCAATTATTGCAACGTCCTTTTAATAATTTAGAAAATTCAGTCTTGCACCACCGGTGGCGCATGTCAGGCTGAACGTGTTAAGTATCACAGTGTCTCATAATAGTCCCTTTCAAACTGGTTTGAAGGGAGCTATTAATTGTTTTAGAGGACTATTGTTGTCATATGAAACTGAATTTAAAAACTTTCTTATTGGTACTGGAGCCAGAAGAAAACAACTCACTAGCTGGTCATGAGTAACAATAGCTTCGAAGGGATTATTGAATCAAAAAGGGTGTTAATTCAACTAAAAGTTAATAATTCTAGAGGTTAAAATACTTTATTCTGTCAGTGATCGACAGTTAACCAATGAACCGGTGACCGGTTTTGACCCTACAAAGGGGTCATCTTCAGGGAGTTGAAGGACGATAAAATCACTCCGAAGAGATCGTTAAGTTTTTGGAGTGATTTTATCACCCTTCAACGCCCTGAAGATATGATCCCCCTTTGGGGTTGAAATCAGTCACCGGCTCATCAGTTGACAGTCAGTCACTGATGGAGTAAGGTATTTTAACCCCTAGAATTAATTAAAATAGTGATCGGAAGCATAAACAACAAAAATAATTCAACAAAAGTTAATTCAACAATTAGCTTGGTCAAAAGTTTCCCTTCTGACCGTGAGTGTAATTTTATCATAGTACTTAATTTTCTGTGAGCACTCATTTTTGGCTGCCATATATTGTGGAATTTAGATTAGAATGCTGCAATCTGTTAAAAAACCTTGATTGGTTCTCAAGATCTTTAATAAACTTGATATAACATATTGTAACTTTATTTTAACATTTTGGTTTTTCTTGAGGATGAGGTACTGGTTGAATAAAGTAGTGTAGTATAGGTTAAGTTTTTATCTAGTTTACTACGAATCTGTCCTGTCCTCAATCTGTAAAATGTGGTGTAATAACACCTTCAAGTGTAAAATTAAACAAGTTAAACCTAGGATTACATTCAATACTGCTATATGAAAAGAGAAGCAGTATTGAGAACCGAAATTCGTAGAGGTTAGTACTTGGTATCAAGGAATTGAAAATCAGGATCAGCTCATCTCTAATTAAAATCATACTAAGGATTTGCTTGTGAAAGAGACTGAGGACCGAGTTAAGATTTTTTTTTATAGTGGACATATAATTCTATTATTGCTATGAATTATGACACCCTAATAGGAAAGTAAGCACCTACCAAATTTTCTTCTTTCATGTAAAAGAATTCGGACAAATTCAATTTAAAAAAAAATTTGCTAATTAAATTAAAGTAATATTTATCGTGTTAATCAAAATTATTATTATTAATTATAATTATTATATACTTTACAAAGCAATTTTCAATCTGACTCTTTAATTCTGCTATATAGGTGACTGAAGTGAAAAAACCAGCATTGCCCCCCATTCCACCCTTGTGGAAGAGAGATGCCAAGCGGCTGAAGTTGATCCGTGGGATCAAACTAGATGAGAAGGGAGACGCTCCTCCTCCCGTGGCGACGGCGACCACTGGCATCGACGGACTCGATGTCCTCGAACTTAAATTTGGGCATTTCGGTAAACCTGTGGGATCAAACTACATGTGCCCTCGATGCTCAACCTCCTTCATGTGCAAAAACCGCCAGGAGATGAAGGAACACCTATTTAAGGATCTTGAATACACCCCGTAAGTATTTTTGTTTTATTTAAAATTATTTCACTCTCACTATGAAATTGTGAATGAATTATAACAATTCTGTAAAAGAAACCGATGATTTAAATCTTGCTCATCACAAACAAAAGACCAGTCAGTATCTTTCAAAATAATAATTTGTTTATTGAAATCGATTTTTGGCTGAGTTTTGGTACTACAAGTAAATTTGGTGATTCAGGTATGTACATTTCGGACACTACTGCATCTTGTTTACTTTTACAGTATTCACATACCTTGACTATACACACAAATTTGGCTCTACTTCCAAAAAAAGGTGGTTTGAACAACTATTGCCGCTTATAGGAGAGTTTATTAACTGTTCCTAGACCATCACTGGCCATATTGTCAAATAATTGTCTGCTTGACAGTCATGGTTAGTAATGGGCTTTCAACTGGAAGATACAAAACATGTCCCAGGTCCTGAATCCTCCAAATCTACCAACTCACCAGGGCACTAACTCTGGTATCATCCCTATTTGGTGGATGTCAAGTGATTAAATTGCTTAAAACCATTTTATACAATAATTACACTAAAGTCACTTCTTCAGCAGTGAGAAATAGAGCAATTTAAAATAAATCCAAACCATCATATTCGTTAGAAATGCCTAGGTTACTATGTTAGTTTTGATTTTAGCAACTCTCCCACCTGAAGTGACTGTTTAGATGAGCGAAACAGTGGGGTACCATAGCTTATTATCTCATAGCTTATAATGTGGAAATTGTTTTATAAATTGTACCATAGCTTATAATGATTTGGCAAACAGGCTCTTAACTTAAAACATATTTGCCAAAACATGTCATGGCTTATAATTTACATTTTGTATCGGTCTTATCGTCCTAAAAGTTTAACTCATCCATCCATTCATTGGAAAAACTTATAAAACCCACTTTGTCTCAGAGCTTATAATGGCATTAGGAGCAATAACTCCTAATGCAAATTCGTTATAATCTATGAGGAAGTTTGTCAAAAGCGTTGTAAGCTTTGTGATAGTTCTGCACTCTTTAAATAATTTCTAATAACAAACTGGGTCGTAGCTTATAATGTGGAAATCGTATCATAGCTTTTAATTTCAGACTGTATCATAGCTTATAATGAAATAGGCCTAAGCAAGTGCAAGTGTTTCTTAACTAACAAAATCCCAATTGTATCATAGCTTTAGGGGTGGGCGAGTACCTGAAGGTCGGGTAATTACCCGAAATTTTATAACTACTCGAGCACGAGTCGGGTAGCTCCTACTACCCGAAAAAACGGGTCGAGTAGTTAGTTTCTCCCGCCGTTTACGTGCGATTTACGTGCATGCAATTGAATTTTACAGACGATCGCGAGTTACACAAAGCTACATCTACCGTTTATCCTCAATCAACAGATTCTTCCGCTCGCTAGTTTCACAAATAAGCAGGATTTTCTGTTCATTTGTGGCCTGCAAATACGCGTGACCGTTTTTTACGGCTGATCACTGGTTTCGCTAAGTTGCATTTCGTTTATTTACACGGCAAATACACACGATCGTTTTTCGTGGCCGACCGCGACATTAACAAGGCTACATTTGCCGATCATCTGAGATCGGCAAATAAGCGCGATCATATTTCACGGCCGATCGCTAGTTTCGCTAAGTTGTATTTCGTTTATTTACAATCGGCAAATACACGCGATCGTTTTTCTCGGCCAACCGCGACTTTAGCAAGGCTACATTTGCCGATCATCGAAGATAGGCAAATAAGCGCAATCAAATTAGATTGCAAGTTTCGATAAGCTACATCTGCCGTTTATCCGCGACCAATAAATATGCGCTATCATTTTTCGCAGCCATCCATGAGTTTTTTTTAACAATAACCTCACCAATATTTCATTAACTCATAGAAGAGTGGATTTCAACAGTTATTTAGAAATACCATCTCTCAGAATCCAGATATTGAAAAATTACAGCTATATTTAGCTCTGACCTTGCACTTTACAATTTCAAATTTGTATTCATAGTTTATCTTTTGAATGATACACAGCCTTCATTTCTGCTTTATTTGATTCGTAAAAATGAGAAGAAAAGTGTGGAGTTAATTGGTGTACATAAAAATTAGTTTAGTTTTTAGGTTTTGTAGGGGTGTGCGAATAGTGATTTTTTGGTTCGAATCGAATAGTTTATAACTATTCCGAATATCGAATATTTTCGAAACGAATATTTATGGTAATTGGTGTACATAAAAATTAGTTTAGTTTTTAGGTTTTGTAGGGGTGTGCGAATAGTGATTTTTTGGTTCGAATTGAATAGTTTATAACTATTCCGAATATCGAATATTTCGAAACGAATATTTATGGTAATGGTTATTCGTTCAAATGAGATCAAATTTTAAATCGCAGCATGTAAGTATAAATACCCTTTCGCAGCAAATCTGTATACTCAGCAAATTACCAAGCATTTTTTAGCAACTATTCAATAATTAATAAAATGTTATCAAAACAAAAGTGTTATTTCATTGTGTTTTCTTTACTCTTGTCCTTTACTTTCTCCCTCTCCTCCCTGTATTTATCCTATTTAATTATTAATAGCATTATAACAAGTCAAAATAATATATTTCAAATATCAATTACTAAAGTACACAAAGGTACAACTAATCAATTGTTAAGAATTTAGAAATTTATTGATTCCTCTTAAGCATAGGTAATATTCATTTGAATGAGCATAATTAGGCCTTTAGTGGCAATTTCAGGAATTGGCTACTTAACAGTTCCTTTTCTACTGCAACCTAAATTTGTTCACTTTTAGGCCTCTGGATCCCTTTGTTCCTTTTAATGAACCAATAAATTATTTGATCAGGGACTAGGCTTAAGGGATTAGACTAAAGAATTACATATAAAACTTGGTTCACCAACTACTTCATATTTGAAGAAAGCCTTACAATTTTATTTCTGCATTAATGCCTGAGAACAAAGATTTTGATTCTCCTAAAGTAATACTATAAAATATAATAAAAAGCCAGACCAGTAAACTTAACCTAAATTTTAAGATAATTTACGATTGCCATTTACTTACAACAAAGTTTATTAGTTTTACATTATAAACAGCAAGCAAATTCATTAATTATTATCATAAGCTTAAGTTGTCAAACCAACATTGTACCGTTATCTAAAAATGACCATTTCAATCACGTATCGAAAATAAACACGCTCCGCCTGATTCGTCAGATTTCAACAAAATAAAACCAATTTTTGATCATTCAACGTTTCTATTTCTACGTAATTGCTTATTTGAAAAATAAAGAAATCTGAGCGATTGAAACAAACACGCGATAGACGTTTTCGAGTTATTAACAACAACTAAACTTCAAAAGCAAAAGCAGACGAAGTTTAGAACGACGACAAAATTCGAAAACGAAAAGACAAATAAAAACGGGTCCGCCAACTCTTTGCCAGCTCAAAATTATTGTACTTCATCGTATCAAAGTTGGAAGCGATGGTGATCCCGGATTCCGTTTAAGATATTTACGGGCTGAAAAAGTCGTACGAAACACCAACACGACTATTTATTACTGGGGTATTTACGGGACATTTAGTTTTGGCAACTGAAGACGACTCTGGACACTGTCGGTCATCGGTGAACTCTGATTGGTCTTGATTGCAATTCTCTCTTTTACCAACTGAACTGATGTTTCGTGGTATCGGATACTGGTCGAGACAGAACTGATGAAGGATGGACTATTATTTTTTATATGATTTAATGCTGTGATACGAGAATTTATCTTACGAAAAAATTCGTTGTCGCGTCGGGTATTGTGCAGTATATTAACCTAAGTACTGCACGACTGATCAACACGGCAGAGGGAATTTGGTGGCAAAACTGCGATTTCAATGACAAGAATAAAACGAGCATTATGACAGTCGGCGGCAGCTGCAGTGCAACCGCGATCGTGATGGTTATACAGGCTGACCGAGCAATGAAACAAAAACTAAAACTGATGTTAGAGAAATTATCCGACTCTCGGGTATTTCCAAGCCCGTGTGGGGATTTCGTAATACTTTTCAATAGTTTATTCCAGCAGAGACGGGTATTTTTGTGGGTAAACACAGCCTACAACTGGTAACGCTGGTGATGCTCAGCTGTCGAGCTGTCTGCTGTCGCCGGTCGCTGTCGTCGTAAAGCTCAGCACTGCGCATTAATTAATGTCTGTTTCTTTTGACTGTCGCGCGAATGCAATTGAATGTTTTGTTTTGGAGTAATTGAATGACAAATAAATAAAGGTGTTTGAAGACTGCGACGAAGAGATCGTAGACGATACGGGTTAAAGTTGCCGAAGCTTTGTTGAAACAGATACTAATGACGATACCGACATCGGTAGGAATACTTTAATTTTATCCGAGAAAAGATACACTCGATTCTTGATTATTTCCTCATTGAAGGGAAAGATGCAGGAATATGCAAATCTTGCAAAACAAAAATATCTGCAATAATAGGCGGTTTTTTATGATTTTCTTTATTAGTATTACTTAGGCTAATTGTTATAATTATTAGATGATTTAACAAACTTTAAACTGATTAATTTTTACTTTTACTGCTTGTGTTTTTTTAAGAAATACTTTAGGCCTAGTAATAATAACTATTTCTTGAGATCATGAAAGGGTGTATAGGAATTAAGTTATAACTGTATAACTGTATTTATATATACTTCCAAAATCCCTATTTATAATGGGTCAGTACCTATTACAAATGCTTTGGTTCAGACTCATTCAAACTTTGTGTGGCATTTTTTTACTTTAATCTTTTTTAAGGTTACTGACCCATTACAGTGATGCAAGCTGTATGTAACTGACAGCAAATAATGCCGCAGTGCATCGAATCGAATCGCATCGATTGGAATCGAAATTTTATGAATCGCATCGACGCATCGAATCGAAAAAAATTTGCTGCATCGCACACCCCTACTTATAATGATTTGACAAACTGTCTCATAACTTCTAACATATTTGCCCAAATATCTGATAACTAATAAAATCCCAATTATCTCATAGTTTATTCGCTTTGGAAAAACTGTCTCATAACTTGAAACAAATTAACATCAGGAGTTATAGCGCCTAATGTCATTATAGTGGAGTCCTGATAATTCTAAACTCGATAAACCAAAATTCCGCTTAATACGAAACACTCTCAATCCTAGGTAAAAAGACGGGTGAAACTTTGCTAAAGACCTTAATTGCCATAAATTTGATTGCACATGTCTACCGACTGCTGGTGGGTAGATTAAACGTACAGATTCCATGTAACGGCAGGAATAACTTTGCAAAATATGCTATCGGCCAAGAATTCCATATATGTGTATTTACCGATCGCAAGAACAACTTAGTAAAATAAGCAAATGGCTGTTTAATTTGATCACCTGTGTTTACCGTTGGCGGTTATCCGGCGTGGCAGTGGCGGAAGTACGTTTGCGAAGGCAATTGCGCGTCTTAATCAAATGCAGAAAAGACTAAAGTAACTCTGCAAATATATTTGCAAAATAAACAAACGAGCGTGAAATTTAATTGCAAGTAATTGCGGATTGCGAGTAAAGAGCAGAAATAAATTAAACATTGTATTTAGTGTAATTTAGGGGTGTGCGATGCATCGAAAATGCATCGACTTAGCCTTGATGCATCGGTATTCTTCGATTCACTAAACGCCATTAGTTTAAAATGTATGTTGAAAGCAATTAAATAAAAGTTTAAATTAAATAAATGCATAATTTTAATGTTCAAAGCAGTTTATTGAATCGTTATGAAGTTATGAAAAGCTTAGTGCGTAGTAATACTTTCAAACTCTAGGCGCTTAACAACAGAGAATGCATAATAAAGGCTGCGTGACAAAGTAGTGCATTGTTATTTTTTCGCCAAGTTTAAAAATTATTGCAATAGATTGTTTCTCTATTTTATAATGTGTTTTGAATAATTGAAGGGGTCCCTCCAGTAACGTTGTAAACGACAACTTTTTCAAAATTGAGATTTCTATGCAGTAAGGTTGTAAACGACATCCTGCATCAGTGCAGGGTATTTTTTCGTTGATATCTCTTGTGTTGGCAGCACTACCACAGGTTGAAAACCAAGTGCTGTTGGTCCCACAGTTGCAGCAATGTTGTAACCGCCAAAATTTGCAATATCACCGCGCACCGTTCTGTCGCTGTCCCGATGTTAATCGGCTAAATCGTAGTAAAAAACGCCCTGTTAAGTTCGAAAGTTGAACCAGAAATGTACGTAAGCAGAGAAGAAATGCTGGGGAACCGTACATAAATGAAAAGAAGAAACCAAAAGAAACATTGTTGCAATTGCCAAGCCGGCAACAACGTTGCAAACGACTGTCATTTACAACGTTATTGCAATTTTAAAATCACTTTTTTTGTAATAACTTTTTTATTACGTGCGATAATATTGTAATACTTCATAGTTTAGCTAGTTTTATGATATTATAATTATATATAACAAATAAAACATATTTAAATCATTACAATCCCAATTATATGTTTTTTCCATTTCCTGAAAAATTTACTTTATGTCGCTTACAACGTTACTGGAGGGACCCCTTCAATTGCAAACAACTTTTTAATGTATGGCTGTATAATTCCATACACGAATTTCAATGACGAGAATTAAACGAGCACTACGACAGTCGGCGGCAGCCAACTGCGTGGTTCTTGTGTAACCGCGTAACCCCCAGAGTGAGGGTGGTGCCGTAGGCATGTCCCTGTCTCTGGAAGTAGCTTGACCGGGGCTGATCCCTGTCTCTGGAACTAGCTCCTTGGTGGGGGGCCTGAAGGTTTTCCTGGGCCAATATTTTGGGGCCAGCCTTTCGCAGCTCTCAGCTGGCTTGCCAGCTCATCTGCGGGGTTGTTCCCCTTGTTGCGGCCTGGGTTCTCCGGATGGTTCCCCTCTGAGATGTGAAATGGGACTACTGGTCCTGCCCAGAGTGAGGGCAAAGGCCTGCTGGCGGTGAAACTGGGGAACCTGGCGGGGCTCACGTCAGGGCTTTAGATGGTTCGCTGTCCATTGGAGGGGGCTTTGTGGGAAGCCTCTGCTGAGCAAGGGTGTCGGGTTTTTAACCTAGTATCCCGGGTGGGACCCACTTCTAATCCCGCCTCTGTAATGGGAAACCTATCGCGAAAGGCCGCAAGGCTGGATGCATGGGCAAACGAAGTACCACGGGTGCTGGTTACCGAGCCCCGCTGGCTCTGGCTGGGGTCGACTCTTGGTCAGGGCTGGTGGACCAGCGTTTGGGATTGGTCTCGTGGTGGTATTTGGTTACGAAATGGGCAGGGTATGTCCCCCCCGGGCTTATGGGGTCACCCCCATGAGTCTGGCGTACCCTGTTCTGGCTCAAAATGGCGGATTGGCTCTGTCAGAGGTAAGGTAGGCCTCGTGCGAAGCTCACGTAGACCTCCACCCCACTGGTGTGGTAAGGGCGCTTGTCATCCGTGGTAAGTGTTCCTTTAAGCACGCAGTTGGTGGTCATAAGTAGTCAGTTTGCCCTCGTTAGAGGCTGGGGGTAACCCCTTCCTTGATGGGCTCGGCTTTGCCGCTGACGAGTGTGATGGTCTTAAGCCATCCCGACAGCCAGGGGCGATGGTCTCAAGCCTGGCTGTGGCCGGGTAAGGCAAATGCTCAGGTACCGACCAAGGAACGTAACACGTAAAATGAAATGAAATAACCGCGTAACGCGATCGTGATGGGTGATACAGGCTGACCGAGCGATGGAACAAAAACAAATACTGCTGTTAGAGAAATTACCCGACTCTCGGGTATTTCCAAGCCCGTGTGGGGACTTTGTAATACTTCCAATAGTTTATTCCAGCAGAGACGGGTATTTTTGCGGGTAAACACGGTCTACAAGTGGTAACACTGTTTTGTGATGCTCAGCTGTCGAGCTGTCTGCCGTCGCGTCGTCGTAAAGCTCAGCGCTGCGCAGTAATTATTGTTTGTTTCTTTTGACTGTCGCGCGAATGCAATTGAATGTTTTGTTTTGGAGTAATTGAATGACAGATAATAAAGATGTTTGAAGACTGCGACGAAGAGATCGTAGACGATCCGGGCTCAAGTAGCCAAAGCTTTGTTGAAACAGATACGGAGAATGACGATACCGATACCGGTAGGGATACTTTAATTGTATCCGAGCAGAGTTACTTAGGTTAATTGTTATAATTTTAGATGATTTAACAAACTTTGAACTGATTCATTTTTACTTGGACTACTTGTGTTTTTTTAAGAAAAACTTTAGGCCTAGTAATAATAACTATTTCTTGAGTTTGTGAAAGGGTGTATAGGAATTAAGATATAATTAGGCCTATTTATTCATTTATACTTCCAAATTCCTATTTATAATGAATGGTCAGTACCTAGGCCTATTACAAATGCTTTGGTTCACTCATTCAAACTTTGTATGGAAGTTTTCTACTTTGATCCTCTTTAAGGTTATTGACCCATTACAGTGATGAAAGCTGTGAATAACTCTTAACAGCAAATAACGCCGTACTGCATCAAATCGAATCGCATCAATTTGAATCGAAATTCTAAGAATTGCATTGGCGCATCGAATCGAAAAAAATTTGCTGCATCGCACACCGCTAGTGTAATTATTTGTATTTTAATAATTCCGCTCAATCTGAAATATTCCCTAATCCGAAATAGGTCGGGTCTCAGTTATTTTGGATTATCAGGACTCCACTGTATAAGCTGTGAGACAAAGTGGTTTTTATAAGTTATGATACAAAATTTAATGTAAATCTTAAGCTATGAGGATGGGACTCCACGGAGCAAAGGGCACCAAAGTGGAATATTTTGCTTTTCTTATTTAGATTACCTAATTAGTATCCTCCAGTTAGCATCACGTAAACTACGTGGTATCATATTTATTCAACAAAATATTTATTTCACTTCAAACATTCTAAAACTTTTGGAATCAAATGTCATTGTGGAAGCCTTTGTTTGTAAACACTAGGGAATCCAATCCTGGCTGATATTAAACACTAGGGAATCCAATCCTGGCTGATATTTTCAATCCCGTGATTACGGGATTGAGAACGTTAATCTACATAGTATTTAAGAATCTACATTGTAAGAATCGGGATTGAAACATCTACATAGTATTTAAGAAAAAGTTATCATAATTTTGCATATATACCATGGTTTAGTACTTATATGGTAACACATGAATCAGTTTTACTTTTAGTTTAAAGTTGTAAACGTTAAAATTTTCAAATTAACAAAAATTTCAATGTGTAAGAAATTAAAATATTTTCGACTTCATCATGAAACACTGAATAATAAAGACGTCAGGTGAATATGGAACACATTATCAAATATATAAAAATAAAAATAATATTTGCAGAATAATTAAAGTAATATTGTTTTAAACATAAGCTAAAGAAAGTCTCATGCCAGATATGAATAGATTTATTCATATCATTTTGTGAAGTAGGGCTGTAAGAGTTGTAAGAAGAGACCTAAGTTGTAAGAAATCAGGGTAGGACAGGGGAATCAGCAGGCTTACCTGGTGGTTAAGGCAGCTGAAGAACACACAAAAAACCCACAAAATACATAAACAAAGTTAATTTTCAGAGCCACTGGCTCCTTCTTCAGATTGTAGAGAGTATATTGGTCACTAGGAAGGAAGAAGAAGAAGAACAGTTTCCTCCTTCTAGAATCCAAAGAGCACTAAATTGTCTGTGATTGTCTATATTACACTATATTCACTATATACATACAGTCCTCAGAGCCTGCTGAGGATGGGAGGGGAAAGTTATCTGAGGTTGAGGTTTGGGGGTTCTCTGGATTTTGTCACCCACTGATGGGCCAGCTCCCATTTTCTGAGTTCAGAGGAATTACAGGTTGGGGGGAGGGCTTTAAGAATTTTGGTGGTATAGCAGCTGTTGAAGTCTTTGTTGTTTTGGCTGGCAGCATGTTGTACTACAGGTTTGTCTTTAAACTGATTTTTAACATCTTGTCTATGCCCATTCATCCTTGTTCTTAGGCTGTTAGAAGTTATGCCTACTTACTGAGCGGAGCATATTTGGCACTGGAGTTGATATATGACTTGGACGAGTTGCAGGTGTGGTGGCCAGAAATTTTGTAGGTTTGGTGGGTTTTTGAACTATTGAAGGTGGTAGAAGGGATGTGTATTTCACAGGCTTTACATTTGCTGTTGTCATAAAGATAAGAGCCACTGGGTTTGCAGATTCGTTCAGTAGTAAGCGGGTTCGGAATTTTAGGTTTCACCAGAATGTTTTTCAGGTTGTTAGGTTACCTAAAGACAGTGGTTGGGGGGAATTAAGAAGATCTTTACTGTGAGGTGAAGCCTGAAGAATTTTGTAGCCGTCTATTAAAATTTTGTTCAGAGATTGGAGGCCATAGTGGTAAGTAGTGATAAGCCTGACTTCTTGGACATCTTTAGTTAATTGTTGTGGATGCTGTTCGGACTGTGCTCTTCTTATCTGACTGGTGACAAGAGGTCGGGGATAGCCGCGACTAACAAAAGCTTCGGTGATTTTATTGTTAAATTTTTTGAGTTCTTCAGTGGAGCAAATTCTTTTGCCTCTGATGGCCTGACTACAAGGTATAGAGCGTTTGGTGTTGGTGGGGTGGGAGCTGTCATAGTGCAGGTACTGGAGATGGTTGGTGGGTTTTATATGTATACCAGTTTGAAGGGATCCGTTTTCAAGTTTGATATTAATGTCCAGAAAGTTGAGCTCGGAAGTGGAAGTGGTGCAGGTTAAGTTCAGCGGGCCAAAAGAGTTGAGTTCAGAGATGAAATTATCAGGCTTTCTTGTTCTGCAGTCAGCAGTCCGGTTGGTTTTTTTGCCTTGCTAGGAACTGTTGTTCTAACGGTAATTCCAACCTGTAATTCTGAACTCAGAAAATGGGAGCCGGCCCATCAGTGGGTGACAAAATCCAGAGAACCCCCAAACCTCAACCTCAGATACTTTCCCCTCCCATCCTCAGCAGGCTCTGAGGACTGTATGTATATAGTGAATATAGTGTAATATAGACAATCACAGACAATTTAGTGCTCTTTGGATTCTAGAAGGAGGAAACTGTTCTTCTTCTTCCTTCCTATTGACCATGTACTCTCTACAATCTAAAGAAGGAGCCAGTGGCTCTGAAAATTAATTTTGTTTATGTGTTTTGTGTTTTTTTTTTTGTGTGCTCTTCAGCTTCCTTAACCACCAGGTAAGCCTGCTGATTCCCCTGTCCTACCCTGAGAATAGATTTATTTACTTGGTTGAGTAATATTAGAATCAAAGTAAAACTTCGCTCGTAAAGATGTAAAGTATAATAAAACAAAAGAAACTGACAAAAATTACTTGAATGATTGCAAGAGCATCGTGGTGAAACTTAATGACAATTTCAATATACTGAATCAGAAACAGATTAAAATGTTTTTGTACAATTTTAAAAACAGCTTGAAAATACCAACTGAAAACCATCACTTACATAGACTACGTAAAGACTGCAATAACACATCAAACCATTGTTTACTTGATTGAAAACGTCATTAGACAAGGTTATCTTTGTTATAAACGTAGTTAAAATTGATGGGAACCTAATCAACATAGATTTACACATAAATTTGATAATCCTGAAAATCCTGGGATTGTGCCTGAGAATCCCGGGATTGAATATGCCCTAAAATCATGCGGGATCCCGGAATTGGATTCCAGGATTGGATTCCCAAGTAGACACCCAAGCTTTGACATGTTCCTCATGTGCGATGTTTTTGTGATCAGTCATCAATTTGAGTGAAATAATGAATGGATTCATTTCCTACATCAAAAATAGTTTTCAATATTTAATTATCGATTTTAATAAGTCGAGTGTTTGATTTATTTTATTTGATTACAGAATCCTCTGCAAAATCTGTAAAATTGGAAGTACGCAGCGAACTAAAGTCATGAAACACATAAATAAAGTTCATAATATCGAATGGGATCGAATCTCTGAATGTTTGGATATCAGTGTGAATGATGAATTGGAAAGATGGGTAAGATGTTTTCAAGTTAATATTATTAGTGAGATCAATTGTAATAAATTGTTATTTGAGTACGACATTAAAATTAACCTTGTATTTTTATTTAGCAAGTCATTTTATCTTAAAATTTTGCGTTACCTACCCCAAAGATTTAAGCAACATTCAACAAAAGTCATAAATTAAACTGTGAATTCATTTTCAATTTTGAATTATCAGACTTGTACAATATGTTAGTCTTTCAAGCTTTTTCCGCATGCCACTCTTCTAACTGAGCTCGATTCTTCTTCCAGTCTCTTACCGTACTTGTCCCAACACCCAGTTGCTTAACCTGATTTTTTACCAGATTCCCCCTCGTCAAGTCTTTTGACAGCATACAGTTTCTGTTCTAAAGTTAAACCACTTTTTCCTTTTACAACCACTCATTTTGAAACTCAGTATCAGTTCACACAAAGAGTTCACAACAATAAACACATGAAGTGACAGTAATAAACTTAACTTGCAAAGTTGCTGTAGGCGACGCCTTTGTTGATTACTGCTAGCGCCCCAAGTAGTAAACCAAAAAATTACGTTCACAAAAATGCTGCAATTCCAAATGTGTACAGCAGCGATTCCCAACCTTTTTTACCTCGTAGCACACTAACTTACATCCAAATTTTGTTGTGGTACACCTACATTTACCGGTTTTTAAATAGACTATATTGTTTTATTATGATATGGTATTTTTTTAATTTCCTTTAAATAGCTCATTTTAATGGAAAAGGGACCATTGAAAACAGCATTTTGGTATGAATAAAAATATATTTCAATGTAGCTCTCCAGAAAGTGATATTAGCCAAGTTTTACAAAAATCCCATGGCACAACTGTGAAAGCCTCACGGCATACCAGTGTGCCATTGCACATCCCTCGTGAACTCGCTAAAAGTTTTACCGTAATTATAATTTTTTAATTTCTTGGATGGACCGATCTGAATAATCTGGGATCCGGATAATATGGGGTCCGAAAAAATCCGAGGTGCACTATACTACTTAAGAAAAAACCTAAGTTAAGGTCCCTTTTCCCTCATAGGGTCATAATTCATTCATAGGAAATCTACTCGATATAGTATATCACGTTACTAGGCCGGGAAGTACTGTTTTGCCGGACGAACATGATAGTTCCTGCGCGAGCGAAAGCGAGTGCGGGATTTTCATGCGAGTACGGCAAAACTTCCCGGCTGTGTAACGTTCAATATTTTTCATCATACTATCCAGGAAAAAACTTATTTTCAGTCATAACATAGTACTTGCATAAACCTATACAAACTTGCTCAATCCTTCAAACCTAACCTATAACAAACAGAACAAACATTTGCTACGGATGCAACGCTGCCACTACATTCCTCTAAAAAAGTAACCAATAAACAAGCATTAAACGTCGGTTTGCTGCAAGTCAGCTGATTGTTTACTTATGTTTTATGCGGCCTAGGCCGGATGAAATTTTTCCGGAAACAGCAATGGGTAACTTTTGAGCCAACAAAAAGGAACTGAAAACAGATGTTTCTGTGTCCGTATGATGATAAGGATGTATCGATTGTTGTAGGTGGAGAAAGTGTTGATGAGGCAGCAGAGTCTGATGGGTGAGACGCCCCCGACGGCCGGCGCAGAGGCAGGCGAGCCGCCGCGCAAGCGCCGCCGGTCCTCAGCCGAGACAGTCGCCGTGTCCCCCACGCCCCCCGCCCCCCAGCTGTCCGACTCCGAGAGTCTTCATCTCAGCCAGGAGTCCATCTCTTCTTGTGGCTCGGGTAACGCGAATATGTCGCAACCGGTAATATGTATGCGCAACATGCGAGTTGAGGTCTTATTCATTGAAAATTCTCTCGATGAGTAGAAAGATTTCTCAGACGAATATTATTGTTAAATATTAAATACAATGTGTAAGTTATAGTAACAAAGTTGCTGCTGTCGTTAACTGGCAGCTGTTAAAAATATGCTATTGAACTTTAGGCTGTCTGGTTGTTTGCAGAGTCACTCTCGTTTTTATACCCGAGGTTGCTCAAAGTTGCTCTCTCTTTTATTCGCGAGCAAATTTATGGCCGTTTCATGAATTTGCAAATTGACATTTTACTATGATCGGTTAAACAACCCTGCCCATTCGCTTTTCAGATTAAATGGAATTTAGGCTTGTCATAGTTTGTTTGGATTATCGGCACTGTACTGCATATTTAAGGTAAAAGTGTATTGGAAATTCTTTAGAAGTCATAAACAAATCCTAAAGTTTGTTGATAAATGCATGAAAATAATCATAATTTTATCATTTAGTTGAGGACAATCATTCTTTATCAGGTGGGGCTAAATATATACTTCCTACACTAGAAGTTCCTGTAAACCTTTATTTTTTCAAATTGTAAGATTAAATTTTTTTTAAACTTGGAGAGATGGTCTCTGGTGTTTGTGCGGCGCTGGATGAATCTTCTATAACATCTTCACAGAGAACTTCCGTCTGCACGCAATTCTTACTTCGCAGGACACATGTTTCGGCTGTCGCCGACTGACAGTTGAGGGTTATAGTTGAAAATGGCGATAGCCGAAACATGAGTCCTACAAAGTAAGAAGAAGTACGTGCATACGGAAGTTTTCTGTGAAGATGTTATTGAAGATTTATAAATGTATATTGAATGAATACCCCTTCATTATAAAAATTAGCACAAATTTAAGGAAAAATTTCCTTTTAAACCACTACGGTGAATTAATGTATTGATACCAATAGCTGAAGTACCTGTCCAGGATTAATGAATTGAATATTTTTGTTACAGAAGATAGAGATGATGTTAGAGGTCGGGAGAGGAGGAAAAGGGACAAGTGTCCCTCTAGACATAGGTAATAGTTTTTGTTGGTTTAATTTCTTATGTCACATCTTTCTAGAATTTATTTCTGCAATTTATTACTTTTTCTACTTTGCCCTTTATCTTTTGAGGAAAATACTTTTTTTGATTTTTTTTTAGAAATCAAGAGATTAAGGACAATAGATTGTCATGTCAATTCAGAAAATCTCATGTAATGAAAATGATTCTTGTACAGTTTGTAGCTCACCTCACCGTTTTCAGTAGAGAATACTAGAGGTGTGCAGGTAACAAATATCTCATGGAACTGAAGACAGCAAAGAAGAATATACTAGAATTGGCAGATTGAATCGGATAGCTAATATTTTGATTTTTGCGGGTATTTGCAATTACTAATTAGTCAAAGACAAATTTCACGACATTTCGGGATCTGGAATCTAATCCCGTCTTCAGGTGGAAAAAGAACCTAGAACATAACATGATAAGTAACACACAGCCAGGATAACCTGGGCAAAAAAGATAGCTAAAACAGTGCATTGTAAAAGCAGTCAAACAATCACTATGCTGAAGAAAAAAAAAGAACACAATATAACACAGAAATTACAAGTGTCACAAGTATCCACGTCCACACCCAATCAGAGCAGAGCGAAAACTGGTGGGAGGAAGTCTGCTCTGATTGGGTGTTGAGGCATTATTCAGATCGCATTTCCAAGTGTCGTTCTTTGCTCCGTGTTGTCTAATTGTCATTACTTTTGTTGTCGGTGATGTGTTTCATTCGGATCGTTTTTCACATGTTAAAATTTCATTATTATTTTTATAAATGTACAGAACATGCATTCTATCCGAATTAGATGGATATCTGACTAACCTTACAGGAAATTTATAAAACCCTAGGATCAGTTTCAGTTTTCCGATCCAATCTGAAACCAAACCGACTTTTGGATATCCACACAACTCTAGAGAAAAAATATTGTCTCAACCAAAAGCTTTCATGATTTTTAATATTAACTCGTTTACTTTCAGATTTAAATGTGAGTATTGTGATGTCACAACGAAGTATAAACAGTCCATCATCCTGCATTGCAAAAAAGTTCATCAAGAGCTAACTCCCAAAGTCAACATCCTCGAAAAGGCCGCAGAGGAATCGGTAGATGCGTATAATTGCATGTATTGCAATTGCACAGCTCTGAACATAAAGAACCTAAAACATCATTGGACTCATACCCACAAAAATAGTGGTTTAAATTTTCTTTTTAGGAATACAGTGTTTAAAACAGACCAGGAGTACGAGTGTTACTGGTGTAGAAAACAAAGTGACTTGGGAAGCTTGGAAGAGCACTGTAGAATGAGCCACGCCGCAGACCAGCGCTTTCTCGTCGTCTCTGCATCAGTGCCTAAATACAAGTGTGCCCAATGTATTTTAGTTTTTAAATCCATCGACATGTTGAAGAGACATTTTTCGATGGCTCACCCGACCAAAGAGTTCTGTTACATCGTAGGCAATGACCCGAGGCACGATTCGTCGTCGGATCAAAACTCGGTTCCCTCCGGTAGTCCTCCTGAAACACCGCCGAAGCCTCCGATCGTTTACAAATGTTTCAATTGCCCGTTTGTTAACTCCCAGTTTAGGCTTGTGGTCAGACATATGCAAGAACACTTTGTGACGTTTGTCTGCACGGAATGTCAGAGTTGGTTCCCCACGGAGCCGGGGCTCCGCAGCCACATGTCCAGCAAACATTCCACGTCGAATGCTAGACCACGGATTCTCAAAGGATCCGAAATGGATTTAGAAAATGCGAAAAAGGATATAATTGTAATCTTAGAGTCTGGGCTGCAAAGGAAAATAACAGAAGAAGAGTTAGCCGAAGGGGAAAAAGAAAACCGACCGGAAGAACCGGATAGTGAGTTTTACAAACACGAAGAGCCATCGGAAGTGTGTACGAGTCCACAAGCTAAAAGGGGAACAGCACGGAAATCGACCGGATCTCCTAGATACCATACGACTCCACCCAAACTTGAGTCGCCACCGAGATTGCTAGGAGTTCAGAAATCACCGAGTAGTCTAAGAAAAGCTTTGTTTCAAACCAAAAGGAAAAGACTGGACTTACAGAACACATTTGTGTCGATTAAATCCAATGATAAAATAGTAAGAATACCGGCAGAAGCGTTAAGGAAGTTGATTAATTTTGATGCTGAGCCAGTATTGGCAACAAATGCGATTTGACCTATGGCATTTAGAATCTCTGTGACTCTCGATCCATTCTCCAGTCTGATGGACCATGATTACTGTTAATACTTGTAAGTGTCCTTTGCAAAAATGCTGCCCAAATTATTTCGAGTAAGCAGTAAGTTAGGTATTTCTGGTTAAAAATCGTTCCTCCTTTATAATTAGCTTTTTAGTTAATTTTTATTATAATTTTAATAGATCAAACTGTTACGTTTGTTGTTATTGTTTAGTTTTGATATTTGTGTATGTTAGATCACTTCACCCTTGAATATATTTTTCTTCTCAAGCACAGGTGACTATGCAGCTACTTTTGAATTCATCAGTAATTTTTTTATTTTCTATTTACTGATTATGATTTATTTGAAAGAAAAAAATTAAAAAACAAAGATTATTGCATCTAAATAATGATTATAATCAATCTTAATCTTAATAATTATTATCACCATTACTTTAATTATCATTATTATTATCATCATTGTTATTATTATTATTATCATCATCATCATCATTATTATTATCATTGATAATCGATTGTTTGGATATATCGCATCTTAACTTAGATGCAGTAAATTCCTTCTAACTCTCCAGTATCTTTTATGGAATGAAAATGTGTATGAATTTAAAAATGTATACTGTATGACTATTTTTACTTACTTTTCCATGATTTATGTCTTGTGATTTAAAATGTATAGTTGTACATTTAATGTATATTTTACATTTGTACAATTTAGAAAGTAGTTGTAAGGAAAAAACTGAATTTTCTCGTTGTATAAAGTGTAAAGTGTAAATTATGAATTTTTGTATTTTTAGTAGAACGATGTATGAGGCTATATCAGTTATGTAGCTTTGCATACCTAAACATTCGTTATTAATAACCTGCAAGTTTATTTTTTTAAATCCCTGTGTATTCATTGAACACTGCAGTAGAACCTATTCAGCAGGAGATTGCTACACACTGACTCTCACCTTCCTCTCACTCGATCACTGAAATCGGCTAACATTTTATGAGCACCTTTTAATTTTGGGTAAAGAAAGACAGGCAGCTAGCTTATCTTTGAAATAATTCAGACAGGCCATAAAACACGTATAAATCACAAATAATTACAAAAAATCACAATATTTCGTCCCATCTTCTTCTATTAGGTGGGTTTAATTACACTTACTTGATGGGTTGTTTTAATTACTATAAAGTAATTAAATCTCTCCCTAAGGACCATTGCAACCCTTCTATGTTAAGGAGGTGGGAGCTGGCATTACAATATGTCATTGACTCCAGATCTCCCCCCAACCTCAATCTCAGATAAACCCCACCTAATTAGAACCAGCTTAGTTAAATAGGCCTAAATTTTAAATTCAATTTTCAAGTTTTTTGGTGTTTTTATATATTTTATGTGTACAGTAGAGTGCCGATTATCCGAACTAATTGGGGACAAGGGGTGTTCGGATAACTGAATATTCGGATAATCGAACATGAAAATACAACATAAAAAATTAAATATGTAACGTAATTCTTAATAGTAAAAATGCTAAAAAATGATCGAACAAAAATTATTCACATAATTTTATTATGAAATCTATCAGAATACATTGATATCCCGGCGCAGCGGGAGTTTCGGTTGGCGCGCGAATTTGAATTTCTTGAGAATCATGTTCAAAATATGAATTATTACAGCGTTCGGTTAACCGACGGTTCGGATGATCGATGTTCGGATAATCGGTGCTCTACTGTATCTATTGTAAAAAGACAAGTAGTGAAATGTTGCAACACTGCATCATATCAGTTAGGAGTGTATTCATTTTGAACCTTCTCTTCTTCACCTGAAGAAGTCCCACCAATGGGATAATTCATTGTAATTTTTTGTAATTATTTGTGACTTATATGTGTTCTATGGCCTGCCTGAACTCTTTCAATGGTAAGCTAGCTGTTTATCCTTCTTTTTCTAAAATTAAAATCCTGGCCTAGAGCCTTTCCTGAAGAAACTAATTTTATGAGCATGTTAATGGTTATAAATTCAATCGGTAGGTAATTCTATTAATTATCTCATTTGATGACACTAAGAGTATTTTATGATTTCAAAGCACACGAATGTCTCAAAATAAATCAGATTTAGAAAAATAATCTTCCCAAGCTAAACCAAAGTGGTAAAGTAATGTATGTGAAAACTAAACTAGAACTCGCCGATTCATTACAGTAGCACACCTCATCAGCTCCTGAAAATAAAAACTTATTGGTTTTGTTTATGACAAATTACGCATTTAAGTATATTTAAATTTTTAATGATGTTTGTGGAGTTGCAATCTCCTGGGTCTGGGGCCTGCTGTGGTTTACTTGTGATATTAAGATAAGTGAATCTAGATTATTTGTTTTCTTGTTTTTCTTTCCAATACTATGAAAACCACAGTTTATGCCTGAAGGCAGTTTTTGCCATTTTGTTTTATCATCCAAATTCTTAAATCTTAAAACTCTTTGAAATAATGCAAGTTTAGCACTGTAAATTTTCAACTGCTCAGAGGTTTAATGTAAACAAAATAAGTCTTTTATGTGTTTCTTGAAATTTATTCTTTTCAAAGCTATCGAACAAAATTTGTTTGTTGCATTATACAATATTAATCATCGTTAAACAGTCTTTTTTCCTTTGTTTTTTTACTGTGGTTTACAAATTATTGCACTTGGTTTTTTGGAAAATTTTAAAATGTGTTGGTACTGTTTACTAAAATGTAACTTGATTTAATAGACCAGGTTGACTCCTATTGAGTTCGACTCGTACCAGTAGGCAGATGGCTTCTAAGGAATATACTACTCTGATTTCAAATTCGAAAAGTAAAATAAGATTAGTTGGCTTTTTGCCCTTAGAAATAGTTTCTTATTACTGAATTTTTACGATGGCCTAGTTTTATTATGTTAATGATTTTCCAACAGTATTTATTTAGGTTAAATAGACTCCTTAGAACTTTGGATCCCTCAGAGTTTTCATTAGATTTTTAAGTATTTTATAATGTACTTCTTATACACTTGAAATTAAACCAAATCACACATAAAATTTAAGTTTTCCCCTTAAGTTTTGTTTAAGTTATATAGAAATAACCAGCATTTCTGTTGTATTTTTATAAAAGAATACAAATACCAAATTCGACCTGTTTTATTTTCAACCTGGATCCACCTGAATTGTTGAACTGATATTGAGAAATATATAACACTATTATTCAGTATTATTGAACTGGCAATAATAATACAGTTGAGTCTCAAAAACTCGAAACAATGTAAACTTTGACCCTGTCGGGTTTGTGAAATTTCGAGTTCCTAGAATACATGATGGGGGATGGAGAAACCCAAGAAATCGCTTTAGATTGTGTATTAGCTTTTACTTCAATGGTCTGAATAAAGCAGCGACCAAAGAATAATATAGACTGGCAATATCGCGCAACATTTGAAGCCGGTCAGCCGCGCAGACAGGACAAAATGAGTAGATGGTGTAGGTTGAGGCGACAAACCCACTGGCTACCACAGGCCATGCCACGCGTCGCAATGTCAGCAACAAAACAATAAAGTGGATTTTGTAATTACAGAAAAATAATCATTAGTAATCAAAGATTTAAGGAGAGAATGGTAATTTTTGGACAATCCAAGAGCAGTTTTTTTTGTAGTTGAAAATGTGGCAATTTCAATAAATTAACTATTGTTAAACTAACCTGTTTTTAGCAATAAAACTTAATATTTTTTTAGATTTTTATTAGAAATTTGTCAATATTTTGAAGGCAAAAGTGGCGAATGCCCTTAAACACAATAATTAAAAACGGGTGCGGCATTGAATTCGGCTAGTGAAAAGCTAATTTGAAATGATGGGTCACAATACATCTTCCTATTTAAAATAACTTGCCTCATTTCAAGATGACGGCCAAAAAAATTACATTGGTGAAAGTAAAGTAATTCTATTCGCGATTTACCTCCATACAACGAATCTTTCAAAATGGACCTCTGCAATACGAAATCCCGGGGTTCAGGCGGATGCAACCTGAGGGGTGTTGCTAAACGCGTTTCACTAATACTAGTTACTAATCACCAATCACTAGTTACTATTCATCTCCATTGTATCCTTACGGTTTTGAAACGGAATCTTTGTATTACAAAATACAAAGTCAATTTTATTAATTCACCAACAACATCGTTTAAAACATCCCCCTGTCGGTGAATCATAACCGGGGTCAAGTCTGTCTGCAGTCTCGGGTCTGTCCGCCTTGCGAAGGGCTTTTCGAGTGTGTGACGACTGTTTGTGCAGAGGAAGATTACGGACTTTTTAATCAGAATTAATATGATCTTAACTGTTTTTGTGTTTTACATGTTAAGTATTAAACTATAAATACTGTATTTTTCATTGATATATAATATTTAAGTAAGTTAAAAGCTTAGATTTATGGAACATGAAGGGAGTAAACTAAATTATTCTATATATCTGTAAATCTGTTTCACGAATTTTAATTTGGTTCACCAAATAACTCGAACTATGCCTACGACGATCTTAACGTAACACGAAGAAAAATCGTAGTCCCGTGGAGTTTCGAGTTAGCGAGAGTCGACTGTAGCTTGAAATGAGTCACAACACCACTTTAACATTAAAAAAAATTTGGATCCAATGTGGCTGATTCAAGATGGCGGCCAAAATTGGGCACCCAAAATGGTGGCCCAAATTGGGCCATGTTTGGGGGTGGTGTGGGATTGATATTTGAAAAAAATATTGGAAAAATTCAGGGGGGACTATCATGGGACACCCGGTGTATAATAATACTAGATTTTTACAATATCCGTTAAAATGGCCATTTTAGCTTCACGTGAAAACGAAGCTACATTGTAGATCTCGTCAATGCAGATTTATGTTTTAGATTTGCAGGCAGCGTCAGCGTCCATTACTACACCAAATGTACTACTACAAAGTTCTAAAAGTTATGGGTTGAATCGTAAATTAACATCAAATCAGCCGAAAATGAGTTTAAACTTAATTTAATGGTTTTAACATCCCATTAAAAGAACCCTTTACTTTTCAAAAGGCTGGCATTCTTTTAGGACTTAGTACCATATGACGTCATTTTTCAATGGTGGGTGGGGGGTCAGGTGGATTATGACGGTAGGATGATTGTAGGGAGGGAGCCCATAAATGGCCAAAAAGCGATGAAGTAATTTATGGACGGCCCCTTATCTTTTTTTAACTCAAGCATAAACATAAATTTTTACAGTTATATCCGTACATAAATGTGTCTCTAACCACGCATTTACTATTTCGTCTTTCATTTCACAGATTACTAACCAATAGCCTACTACCTACTAATAAATAACTATAACAACCAAGGAATGGAATGAGCAACAGAGAACTTCAAGGCTTCATGGATACATTCCGAGCAGCCAAATTTTGACACTGAAAAATACATTTTTCTTAAATTAATCGTTAATTTGTCTACATCACAAAAATCAATTATTATATTAAACAAAGCAATTAATATACTTACAAAAATAGATTAAGTTACAATATTTTGGATATTGTACACATAAACAATAAATTATACATCAAATGGTGGATGCAAATTATAATTTTCGGGAGTTAGGGTAATTTTAGTTTTTTTGGGTGATTGTCTAAAATTGAAGGGTAAAATTCGTGGGTTGTAGTGGAAACTGGAAACACTGCTCTCGACTCAAGACCAAGATCCAAGACTCAAGTCAAACTCAAACCTCAAACCTATCGTTGGCTGGCTGCTGGCAGTCAGCAGTTGTTTACAGTACTTGGGTGGAAAACTTGCTGCATTATTCTCTGTTAATATTACATTAGTTTGCTTAAATCCTTCAAGCTCAAAAGCCTTACCTGGGTCAGTTTGTTTAATTAAACCAACAAAAGCTGTGTAATTACCGAAAATGAACGAATGGGAAGGTGAGCAAAAGTGAATTCTAACTTACAATTCAGCGTTTAGGCTACAACATCCTATTTATAGTTAATATAGTTAACATGCTTGAGCTAACTATAATTGTAAACTGCTGGAAATTTACATGGGTGTATGTAAACATACACATGCATGTGTTAAGCCTATAATGGCTTGGATTCTGCAAGTGGCTGAGAAATGTTATTCTCTCACATTGGTGAAGTTCATCAGCCACACTCACTGGTCATGGTAGTTGGTAAAGGCAAATACCTACCCCATACATTTACAACCAACGATTGCTGTTGCCGTTCCGGTCACCAACCGAACCCACTTCAAAAATTTGTTGGTAGATGCTCAACATTTTTTTTTTTTAAGAGGGCCATGGCTTCACTTGACCATGGTGTTGCAACGCAGCAGAATTAGCTTATTGTGCACCCTCCGCCCTTACCTTAGAAGGGTTACCAGGCCTTCACTCTCCGTCAAATCCCAAGGTTCTTAACGAACCTTGAGGTCTTCTTGACGAAGGTACCCCATGTCACAGTGCTTTCCGTATGATAAAATTGCTTAGAGCCGCGGCCGGGAGTTGAACCTGGGCCGGCTGAGTAAGAATTCAGAACGCTACCATCTAAGCTACACGGCGCTGTCTATGCTCAACAATGATCTGCTGGTGGTAAATTCAACACTAACACTGGTAACTTAGGTAAATTAGTGGTGTGGCTGAACTCCGCCATTGGAACAAACTCCAAGCCAAGCAGACTCTGTAATAACTTGATTCTTAATCCCTTGGCCTCTAACTTTCTAATTGTAAACTTTACATGGCTGATTAGGTGCCTAGTCAGGGGCCAGTAATTTCCACTAAGCCCTTTGACGCCAGCCAGCCAAGGTGCGCCACATAAAGGACGCTAACCCCCTTCCCTCCCGGAGGGAGTAGTTTTGTGGGTGGTCAGGCCCAGAAGTTTTTGGAAATTTCCAAGACGTTTTAAACTATTTATATTATTACTCCATCCTAAAATGAAACTTAAAATGAGCGACTTTTTTTGGCACGTTCTACTAATAAAACACACACACACACACACACACACACACACACACACACACACACACACACACACACACACACACACTCACACACACTTATATATATATATATATATATATATATATATATATATATATATATACATATACATATATTTTAAGAGAAATTAATAGGGGCCTACAAAAATGATGCATTAGTGGGGAATTTTCAACAGTTTTCTGAAGTAGCCTACGCCTTATTGTTTCAGTCATGTACAAATTTCATCTTGCAAACTGGGTGTAAGCAGTATTTTTTAATTGCAGTAGGCCTGATTAAAGAAGAGCCCTTGATATCCGGCCTCAGTTTTTCCGGCCACATCTTAGAAGCCAGTATCTAGACCTATTTTCCACAGCCTGGCTTACAGACACAGCTAGGCTGTATTATCTCCCTGTTTATGTTGTATCTTACCAAGTTGAGCTAGTAACCTCTAAATAGTCACTTGATTTTCATCTAATGCAGTTGTTATTAATTATTTAGTTCCGTCAAGTATTGATGACCGTATTGATTTTGCCAAAGTTTACAGTTACTCAATAACCCAAAAGAGACTTAGGCTCTAAAACACTACTTTGGACTTCATTAATTGCCAATAGATTATTAATTATGTTTATGACCGTTTTCATTACCGTATATAGGCCTAAGTTGGTTTATCCGTCCAAATCATTACCTGGCCAAGGCTCAGTCCGTGGTGGAAGGATATGAGGAGTTCTGCCGCATTGATACTTTTACTCGATGGAGTTCTCTAACTCAGTCGATGTTAATGCAGTTAAAAAAACTGGCTAATGCTCCCAACATGAGTTTAGGGTTTGCCGCTTTTGCCTTTCAGATGGAATAAAACTCGACTGCTCTTTTCATGACAATTTTTTCAGTCAACACAAATAGCCTAGGCTGAATTTTATTATTGGGTTCTGTTCTAGATCTACGTAAACAAGCAAGAAAATATGAAAATGAAATTGATCTGAAGCTGGTTTCATTCAGCAAACTCGGTACTGGGACTGTAAGCACCTACAAAAGTAATGAGAGGTACGAAGAGATTTTTTGGTACCTTTTAATCATATTCTACAAATGTATTTGTTTCATATTTTAATTTTTACTTTTGCAGACATCAAAATCAAAACATGAACTCACCGACAGTGAATTTTAAATATAGGACATATCTCCTAACTCCTAACACTATTACATTTAATTTCACAAATTCAAAACATAAATAGGCCTAGGCCTAGTTCTAGTCTGAACACTTGTTTTAGGTCCATATTCAAGCCCTCTATCAAGTTCGGCATATGTTTTTTGGACCCAAGGAAGTTTCCCCTCAGTATCCCCTACTTGCCGCATACCAATTAATACTTGAATTAATTATAAAGAAAATCAATTCTGGCCCTTTTGCTTTGAAGAAAATGTCTCTCCTCCGTAGTTTATCTGTTTTAAAGACTATATTCTATGCTCATTATCTGTTTTAAAGACTATATTCTATGCTCATACACAATCTCATATTGCATATGGAATTAGCGTATATGGCAGTACTTCAAACCAAAATTTAAGTAAAATTCTCATATTACAAAAGAAAGCGATTAGAATAATGATAAATCTTAAATGTGTTGAAGCTGTAAGACACCATTTTGTAGAGCTTGACATATTAACTGTTTACAGCCTTTACATCCTTGAATGTATCATTCATTGTAAAAATAATATGGACAATTTTAAGAGCAACCATGATTTTCATTCGTACAATAGGCTACAAAGAATAAATGTGAGAAGGTTTTACCAAAACATAAATTGGAATATTGTACAAAACAAACGTTCGATGCAGTTTAAAAATTTCAAAGTATGTCCCTAAAAAAATAAAATAGATTGAACATTCTGCCAAATTTAAGAGAGTTTTGAAAGAGTACCTTGTAAAAAACTCTGTACTCTTTGGGTGAATTTTTTTGACATACATTTTTAGTAGAGATTAAGGGTCATTCTCATATAAAGAGATAATTTAAGCAATAAAATCAAAAATAAATAAATGAAAAATATAAAAGTACAGGCTTTAGTTTGTTTGCTAATTCCTTTAAGAAACTATATTCAAAGCAGCAGTGATGAATTTTTTTATTTTCTATTTATTCTCAATTTTTAATGCATCATAACTCATCATGATCAATGGTTAAAAAATGTAAAAAATAAAAATAAATACTTCAATGAACCATATAAACGTATTTAAAATGTAATGAGGGTCTTAACTATTATAATGGATACTTGATTTAAAATGGTAAAATGACTTTAATTTCATGAATTTGGCTCAAACGTTAAAAGTATAAGTCTTACAACTATCAAAAACTCAATTAGTCTGTGAAAAAAATTACTTAAAGAAAACATTTTTCACGAAATTTTACAAGACGTCTTCAAGTGTTAAACTGGGTATTTTAATATTTTTTTAAATTTCATTATTAATTGGTATATTTCAACTAAATTCACGGTGACCGAAATGACGTAGTGGCGACCGAAATGACGTGGCGGCGACCGAAATGACGCAGCCGCGATCAAAATGAACTTTAAAGGGTTTTATCGTTTAAGAAATATGTGGTCTCTATTAAAATTAAACAATTTGTCATTTGGCAGAACATTTATTTTCCAAACATTATAGGAATATGAAGTAATAACCTAAAAATAACTGATAGAAAGAACCAGTTTAAAAAAAAGTGTGTTTTACAAAAATAAATTAAATATCTGCTTTAGTTTTATTATAATTTTGTTAGTTAATAATAATATTCTGTTAGAAATATTAAGGTAAATGTGGTAAAGCAACGTTATGACTGTTTTTCAATGTAAATTCGTCAACTCGGTCGCCAAAATCATGTTCGGTAGGCCGACCGAAATGACGACTTCCGAATTGACGATTTCACTTTCTTGGCTCTGTCGTTTTCAGAAGAAGCAACCTGGATTGTTTTCATTTCTGGGTTATGTTACACCATTCAATAGCTTTTGATTGATATTGGTAGTGTAATTGTTTCTATGATTATATAAAAGTAATACTGGAGACCGAATTGATCTACAATTAAGGTACTGCAAGTTTCTTAACTTGTTTTGGTGATATATCTATTTTAAAACTGGTTTTTAATTCACGAAACGACAAGGGGACTCACGTTCCACCTTTTTCAACACTGCCTCAGTCGTCTGGGATCATGGAAGACGGGAGCTGGTCTTTGTGTGGGAGTTTTAAAAACTCACGTTCGGACGCCGTGTATTTTTAGGACAGCTGATTCCATTCAATTATTAATTTTGAAATGAAACTTTTTCTTTTGACACTGTTATTAATTAATAAATTTATGTTAAAACAGACATATTCAGCTAGAATATAAAATATATCTAGTTATTTTACTCGTTTTTACAGGCATGCAAGTTTGATTGACATAGGTTGGGACGGCGACCGAATTGATGAATGGGATTAGGGAAGGCACTTTTTGGCAACAATTTGATATTCACAATCAAAGAATTATATGGGTTGAATAAATAAACAAACACATATTTTGGGTAAATATTTTATTTCAACAACATTATTTAAAAAAGGCATTTTTTTAACCTAAGGACTTAAATTATCTCTTTATGTGAGAATGACCCTTAAGATTAATTGTATTTTTTTGACATTATTCATTGTACTGTATTTGTGCTGGAGAAAATAAAGATCATTTGATTTGATTCGACACTTCTAAATGGGGAATTCCATCACCTTTGACAGTACAAGTCCCATGCACAAAAACACGTCTTAGCAGCCACACCCAAAGGCCTTAGGTGGCTCTCTATCTTGTCATTTACAGTACACAGGTCATCATTAGGTACATCAAAATGAAGCTGTCACAGTTTTGGTAAGTCTTTAGGTTATCATATGTGAACAGCTTTCCTGCCTGCACCTAGCGTTTTCAAAGATTCAGGAGAAACTGGGTCTTGTATTACTCTTGGATGAAGGATTGGTGGAACCTTCAAGCCTGTGCAGTTATACCGTTCTCCCTGGGTGAGTGACTGGGTTAAGTCTGGGGCCTCCAAGTCCCAAATTGATAATGTTATGCGAGACAAACTGTACCCTAAATGTAATATCTTTAAAAATGAAACATTGCTGTGCCTGTGATGAGCTTCTAAGTCAGTTAAGAAGAAATACTCTCATTGCAGCAGACCTGTGTAGGCCTACTCAGCGAATCCCAAAGGCTTAAAAACAAATTTCAATCCCACATAATTCAGATGACAAGTTTTAGTCTTCTGTTCTCCATAAGGATAACATCGGCAATGAGTATGCAAACATGCTGCTATAGATATGTAAAACATGAGGTGGTTTTAAGGCAGTCTCATACTAAATTTTTCTTTTACTGTCCCACCTTCACATCCCAGGACGCTAGACCTAGCCTGGAACTGTTTTGCACATTACTTCAGGCTAGGACTAGTGGGTCACGGCATTATCACATAGCGAAAAAGCCATTGGTGATTGGCAGGATTTGAACCTCGGCCTTGGAGTTTGGAGACCCACACCAGGCCTAGGCTTACCATATGTTTTTCATTGATTCTGAGGACAAGCCTTTTGAAAAATCGGAAAAATCTACAAAAAAGGAGGACATATAATATGAAGTGGGGCCAAATAGTACGAATTTTAAAAACAATTGATGCATGTATCAATGTTCATGAACAATTTTTCAACTTTTCCATCTTGCTATCTTGCCACTACTCTTGAAATCTGGTTAAAATATATGGAACAGGTCCCTTTCTATTGAAAAACTACAGTCTATGATTAAAATCGCGGAAATTTTATGATAGCAAATATATTTGCGGACAAGTATTAAAAACGAGGACTGTCTTCAGTAATCGTGGACGTCTGGTAAGCCTAACCAGGCCGCTCCCTAGTATCATAATAATAATAATAATAATAATAATTACAATTCTTAATTGTCACATGAGACAGTCCACATTAACTAGAAAAGGCCATATACCAAGTTTATCATGATACGTTAAGAAATGAGGAAGATATATAATTATTTATTTTCCTTACTGATAACGTAGGGACTGGTATGCAGGTTCGCTGTCAAAGATATATATTAATGATTTGTTTGCTATTCGATTTCAAGTACATGAAGCCACGTACAAAGCTACATAATATTTCTTATTTCAGTGATATGGAACCGCTACTTTCAACGGAACATGTGTTTGAATCTGTAGCTGTTGAGTTAGAGCAGCTCTTAGCGAAGGTAAACACTTAAGCCTCATAATTTTAAGATTTGCCTTATCTGGGAACTCCTATAATTACAATGTAACATTGATATTACAAATCCCTTGTAGCTTATTTTTTAAATCACCTAGGATCCTTTGTCACTCTTAACAAACCTCGATGTTACATTACTCCTTGATATACCAACTTTTTATCCAGCCCCTTCTAATTTGTTACATCAAGGATATACTCTTAATGGATCCCTTTTTTTACATCAAATGTCTCTAAAAATCTTGATCTTTGTGAACTAACTAGGATTGCCAAAAGATAATTCAGTGTAGTATAGTATAAGTCAGTAAGTATATATCGAGGATACCGAAGTGGGATTGTCATATAAAGCCAAGATAAAAGCATCAACAGATCATCGGTCAGCTCCGAAATGAAGATGTCATTTAGAACACTTTTGATTATAAAAGCCCTGCTTCTCCAGGTTGCCTGAGGTAGCTTTTATCTCATGAATATTTGTTTTAAGCCTTAGAGTTAATGATTTTGATAGTGCCATCTTAAAACAACAAAATAAGATAGTCACCTAAAATCAGCTTATTAAAATAAAATGACTGATACAGTACACCTCGGATTATCCGGATTAATGTGACGAAACACCGATCCGGATAACAAAAAATCCGGATAATCCGAGGTCATTACAATATTGCCTAAATAGCGATCCCCTGCTAAATTAATCCTTATCCCCTGCTAAATTAATGCTGCAAACTGTGTATCAAGACTGTAAAACATTATAGTATTTTAAGCCTGTTCCGCATAATATTTTTCTAACTGCGCTCGATGATCCTTCTTCCAGTCACTGACTTATATTCCGGCCTGAGGGCCACTCTTTACTGTACATGCGAGCAGATTCAGTATTACCGTACTTGTCCCACCACCCAGTTCCTTAGCTGATTCTTTACCTGATCCTCCCGTATCAAGTCTTTTGACAGCATTCAGTTTCTGCTCTAAAGTTAAAGCCACTATTTTCATTTTTCCATAACTACTAATTTTGAACTCAATATAAGTTCACACAAAGAATTCACAGCTGTAAACAGAGTGACAGCAATAAACTAACTCGCGAAATTGCCGTAGGCTTTGTTGATTTCTGTTAGCGCCCAAGTAGCAAACCAAAAAACTACGTCCACAAAAATTGCAAAAATGCTGTAATGTACTTTTTAGGCAATGTGACTCCTTCAATTATTGTGATTCCAAATGCTTACAGCAATGTATTGCATTTGCATTTTCCTTTTAGACAGCGCATTTCACTCGCGAACTTGCTAAAAATCACATTTTTGCTGGGATTTTAATTTTTTGATTTCTCGGTTGGACCGGTCCGGATAATCCGGGATCCGGATAATGTGTGGTCCAGATAATCCGAGGTGTACTGTACTTAATGATAAGAATGACTTGCAAATACATTTCACTCTGTTATGTAGTAGTCTCACCAGAGCCTAAACCTCAAAATACAAAGGAGAGGATAGAGCAATGTAAAGAAGTAAAGTTGGAACGTTTTAGTGATAGGTGCAAGATTCGGTCTGAAAAGAGTGATGTATAAAGTTGAAAGAATGAGCAAATTTTATCATCAACTTGAGAAATGTGTTAATCCTTTGCAATTGGATTGGATATTTGCTGCTATTCTGTAGCAATTGCGAGGCCAGCTCTATTTGTCACCACCATTATCGCGCAGAAGTCAGATTTTTTTCTACAGCAGTTGTCATATGCGATCGGACGTCCTGCCAACATAAAATCCAATGAGCTCAGGTGTCCAGCAGGACTGGCCGATAAGTGCCGATAACACACGTTTTTGTTTGTTTTTCTAAATTTTGCATGATGCCCGTAGAGTGCTGTAGCCTAGTGAGGAATTGTTTAACTAAATGGTCAACAGGCGAGCAACATTGATTAGTAAAAATACCCTTTGATGACATTGCAGGTTTTCAATGAAAACAATTCCGAGCTGAAGGGAGTGAGCCGCCATGATGAATGCCGAGCTCATGCGGGGTGGAGCTTGGCCAGTAGAGCTGGCCATCCAACCTTCAAAACCAAGCCATACGGAATTAAATCCTGACTGGCTGCTGTCTGCGTTGTGGCCACTCCTGCTGGCCTTACGATCGTAAAGGGTTAATTGTGTAGAAAATTCTCAAAAACGATCGAATCACTGATTTGCTGATGAAAATGTCAGGATCAGCTAAATATCATCAGCAACCTTCAGACGAGAGTAAGAGAATGATTCCTGTTGCAGCTGACTGTTGTGAACGAAAAGCTTGGAGAAATAGCGTCCAGCGAGCAGGGGAGCGGAGGGGGGGCGGCCATGCTCCACACCTTGCAGCGTCACCGGGACATTCTGCAGGACTACTCACAGGAGTTCCGAAAGACTCAACAAAACTACCGAGCACGCAGAGAGCGAGAAAACCTCCTACACAGTGTCAAAAAGGATATCGAGTAAGTACTAAAAATGATCATGAGTAAAATATTTATTTGACAAGCTTAAAATAAACCAAATATTCATTTTAATTTATTTTGCTAGAATTTAATCGTATCTTATAGAATTTTATTTTGTAATTTGATCGGTGCAGTGTTCAATTACCTGAAGAGCCAGCAGGGGGAGGAGGTAGGAGGATGTAGGTATTTTTTATGTTAGACTTGATCTTCATGCACTATGTTTTTATTTAATTTTATTGAACTTTTGAAATTCACTTATGTAATTTTTATACTATGTAATAATTTTACTGTCTTTTTTTATGTAAAATGTTAATTAGATTTCTTTGTAGAACTACCATGAAAATGAAAATTATTAAATGACATGAAAGCCTCCATTGGAACAATATTTTTTTCTCATGTTACACATTGAAAGGTCATCATGTTGTCTTATACTGCTCTAAACAATAGCGTAATTCATACCTTTTTGTTTGTATTCATACAGAAAATTAATTATATTATATGTAATTAGGGAACTGAATGATTTTCTTTCTTTCTTTCTTTCTATGGGTGATACCCAGTCTATTTTATTCTGCGGTCGCTGCTTATATGGGATATACGTAGACGAAGCCTAAACTCCTATTACGTTGTTAAATAATTTTTATCTTTAACGGTAACCTTAGGTATCCCAATTGGTCATAGGTGTTGCGTTTTGTGTCAATTACAACACAACTTGAGTCACATAGTCTGAATGAGTCAAAACTGCTCATTTGAGTGGTTGTCAGAGTAAATAAAACATAAACACTCTAAAAATTTACAATAAATTTTACAAAACATATTTAGTACCTTAACATGTGGGACGCTACCAAAGTCGGAAAACGTCAAATCCGGACTGTTTAAAATTCCCATAACGTCAAAGTCGGACAGCGACGAAGTAGGACAATGTCAAACCCGGACTGTTTTTAAACAGTCCCGTTTTGTCGGGAGCATCAGATGCCAAACCCAGACTAGCTCAGTTTTACACAGAAACGTCAAAGCCGGACGGCGACAACCCAGGACTGTTTTGAAACAGTCCCTATTCGTTGGGAGCGTCAGGTGATGATCCCGGACAGTTTCATTTCTGACCACAAAAGACTAAGTCGGACGGCAATAAACCTGGACGGTTTTGTTTTTGAACCTTACTGTACCGGTAACTCCTCCCCTTTTTTCTCAGTGGTTCTTTATGATACGCCGCATGAAATATTTACTTAACTCAAGAGTTAACAAAATGTTGCTTATAAGTAGGGGTGTGCGAGTATTCGACCGGTCGAGCTTTTTGGTCGAGCTTATCAGTATTCGGCTCGGCTCGACTTTTTTCGAAAAAGCTCAACACTCGAGCCGAGCTTTTGATAAGAGAGTTCTTTTCAGAAAGATAATTATTGCTAGAGGTGTGCGGATATCCGAAAATTCGGATCGGATTCGGATCGGATCGGATATCCGAATCCGATCCGAGGGTTTTATAACTATCCGGCAAGGCTGACTAGATATCCGACTCTATCGGATAGACTGCATATTTTGGGGTAAATTTTTAAGAAGGATCAAATTTTAAAGTTTGGAAAGTCTTCCAAACAAAACTAGTCACTGCCAACGAGAGTACAGTGGTGAGAGAAAACATCGCAGAGCAAAAATGACACTTTGGGATGCGACGATTCGCGATTGCGGCTTGAACAACGCCTCAACACGATGCGATTATGTAGTGGTATACATCAAGCGATGTATTTCGATTGCTGATATTGCGACTCGTAATAAGATCGAGATCGTTGTATATGATCAGAGTATTGCGCAATACCCGACGCGATAATGAACATCCTAAGATAAATTCTTGTATCGTAGCATTAAATCAGTTAACAAATAATAGTACATCCTTTATTAGTTCTGTCACTGTCGTGATCTCAATCAGTATCCGTTACCGACAAAACATCGATTGGTACGCGAGAGAATCGCAATCAAGACAAATCAGGGTTCGTCAATGACCGACAGTGTCCCCACAGTCGTCTTCAACGAAATATCCCGTAAATACGCCATAAATAAATAGTCGTGTTGATGTTTCATACGACTATTTCAGGCCATAAATATATTAAGTGGCCCGTTGATACGATAAAATAAAAAGCCTACAATAATTTTGGGCTGCCAAAGATTTGGCGAACCTGTTCATTTCATTGTTTGTCTTTCCATCTCAAATCGTGTTTGAATGTCGTCGTCTGCTTAAAAGCTGAACTAACTCAAGAATGTCTTTCTTTCTTAAGAATGTATTAATTTATTTATCAACTAAGCAATTACCTACCTAGAAATACAAAGTTGAATGATCAAAATTAAGTTTTTATTTTGTTGAAATATTAATCTTTGACGAATTAAGCCGAGCCGTATTTCCAATACGTGATTAAAATGGACATTCTTAGATAACAGTAAAATGCTGAATTGACAACCTACGCCTGTGATAATAATTAGTGAGTTTGTTTGTTGTTTATTTTCTAAAACAAATAGACTTTTATTTGTTCTAATTTAATGACCAAGCTTTAATACTGAAATCTACAACATTTGAAACTCATCTTGAAATTTAGGTTAAGTTTACTGCTCAGACTTATTATATTATAGTATTATTTTGTAGTGAATCAAAATCTTGGTTGTCAGGCATTAATGCATGAATAAAAATGTAGAGCTTTCTTCTTCAAATGTGAAGAGATTGGTGAATCAAGTTTTATATTTAATTCTTTTGTCTTATCACTTAGGCCTAGTCACTGATCAAATAATTTATTGATTTATGAAAAGGAAAAGAACAAAAAATACAGAGGCATAAAAATGAACAAATTTAGATTGCATTGAAAAATAAATTTTTAAGTAACCCAATTCTGAAATTTATATAGGCCTAATAACCTTGTTGAATTAAATACCAACTATGCAAAGTGGAATCAATAAATTTCCAAATTATGAACAGATAATTAGTTGTACCTTTTCATACTTAATTGACATTTGGCCTGCATTGAAAACAATATATCTGAACAATCAACAACTCAGGGCTATCAAGGCAAACCTTACCTTACACATTAGGATAATATGGTAGTTCCTTGCAATTACCTTAGGCTTATGAGAAAACTTAAATCTGCTCATTACGCTGTGCCGTAAATACCCGAATCCGGTACTATCCGATCCGAACCTGTTGTTATCCGATCCGAAACCGATCCGAACATAAGCTATCCGATCCGTATCCGATCCGATCTAAAAATTCACTATCCGCACACCTCTAATTATTGCGATCTATTTTTTGACACGTTAAGCCGGAAGAGCGGTTCCCTCGCACGGAAAACAAACAAAAAAAATTCCTTAGTGATAAGGAAAGGACATTGACAGGTAACAAGAAATATTATCTCCATTTATACGGAAATCGGATTTATATTTAGTTGACCTTGGAGAACACGAAACACGGCATTTACGTCTATTGTTTTATCAAGGCTTATCTTTTAAATGGTATATCGTACAAGTTTCATTTTGGTCTCATTTCATTTATAAAAATAAGACAAAAAATATGAGCCTTCATTTATAGTTGTATGACAGGTAGTTTGTATTTTTGCATTTTGTAATTAGGATTCCTTATCTGAACTCACACTCTCTGGCATACGCGCACGCACGCACTGAGTCCAATGACAAAAAACAGGGACAGGGGCTTGGAGTAAACAACCTCCACCCCCCCCCCCCCCCCTTCCTGGCCACTGATAAGGAGAGTGAGAGTGGTAGCTGTTTCTTTCTTTCTCTCTATTCCGTCCTTATTTATGATCTTTCTCTTCTTCCTAATTTTATTAAACTGAGCATTATTTTCTTCACAAAAGTTTTGAAAGCAACTAATTTTTGGATTACAATAAATTATTGTTGCTATTTCATTTGTATACAGTAAACCCTCTCATATCCGGACTAATGTGGCGCCGGCCGATCCGGATAACAAAAAATCCGGATATGAGAGAAAAATGTTTTTAAATGAGAAAACAGATTAATACTGTACAACAACTACGGTACTCAATTTTAGTAAGCCTTAAATGCGGAAACGTTTCTTTATTAAATAAAACAACGGTATTTTGGTCTAATAAGACTTTAATACATTAACATCAAAACTCAAAAAAATATTACGTAATACAGTACAGAGCAGTACAGTACATAGAGTAATATAATTTTAGCCTACCCTACAGCTCAAGAGTCGACTCGAGACAATTTGTTCGTAACTCGAGTTGGACACGAACTCGTACGGAGATTGCCGAACTTACACGAACTCGGATCCTAACGAGTCGACAACTCGGAAAACTGCAACCCTATTGGTCCAATTCGAGTCAGAAACGAACTCGTCCGGGGATTGCCGACTCGCTTCTCAACTCGATTCAGAACCCGAACTCGTCTGACGATTGCCAACTCGCTTCTCAACTCGAGTCAGGGCCCGAACTCGTCCGATGGTTGCCGACTCGAGCCGGGCTGTCCCCCATAATTGGTGCCTGACAGCGAGTCGAGTTCGACTCGACTCGTAACTCGAGTTGACTCGAGTCATCAAATGGCTCGACTCGACACATCACTACTGACTACTGACGCAGGTGATGCGTTGTCTCCACGCACGATGAGGGGGTGTTGGGGTGGGTAGGGACAGATGGGGGGGATTCTATATCTGTACTGTTTCGCGAATCAGTGACCTTGCTCACGCACGTGCACATCGCACAACCCTCCCGTCCACTTTCTCCGAATCCGACGCCTTCTAACCGGCCTACAAACACCGATCGCGACTACTTGGTCAACAAACATTGGCCTCCTAGAATGTTTTTTTAATTTTTACATTTTTCAAAATTGCATCCGGATATTGGAGGGTCCGGGTATGGGAGATCCGGATAAGAGAGGGTTTACTGTATTATACTCTGAAATAATAAGTTTAGCCATGAATATTATGCCACAATTGGGACTGCAATTTAATTTTTAATCATCTTTACTTTGTGAACATAAAAAAATCAATCTTGTGTTTGAATAAGTGTAAATATGTCATTTTTTTACTAGATATAACTATTTTAAAACCTTTCCATCTACTCCTTTCACCTCTTGAAATTAATGTTGTAGTACCTATATATAACTAGTCTAATTATGTAATTTTGACTATTTATTTTAAAGTAAAGTATTGTGGGATTGGGGAATCAAATCATAAATGTAGATTTTAAATTTGGTATTTTTCTCCATTTTTTTTAACAGTTTTATTAATTTTATGTGACATAATACAAAACATTGATGAACCTATCAGATCATTAACTTGTTTTGGAGATAAGCTTTCTAGTTTTGAGCTGGTGTTCACTTAAGGTATGCAAACATTAGTCTATTGTATCTTTTAAAATTAAAATCAAGCTTCATAATTCCTTTTAAAGATTTGGTGATTGTAAAAAAGCTCGGCTCGAAAAAGCTCGAGCTCGAATACTTTTGAAAAAGCTCGTCTCGGCTCGGCTCGAGTTCAAAAATCACTATTCGCACACCCCTACTTATAAGTTAATTAAATATTTTGTTAACTATTCCATGTCTTTGGTTGGTAGATTTCAAATGCGGCCCGTTTAAAAAGTTATATAATTCATGATAAAGAGTAAAACAAGGTCATTGATTAGTGTTGATAAAAATAATTTTGATCAAATTAAACTGTGTTCAGTAAGCATATTACTCTGTAAAACGATTGTGATCAAATAAAGCGATAGAAATTGTTTGACATAATAAAATGTCATAAATATTACTCAGGAATATATTAAGAAAACCTTTGATCTAACTTAGTCTTGGTAAACCTGATTACTGATCGATCTAAAACTTGGCCTATATTAAATGACTCATTGTACAAACTCGATTGAAAAACTGCCACTTCATACACACGAAAAATCATAAGGACATCACCACAATTAAGGTGTAAATATCATGTAAACATATCCAGCTGTTCTGTTTCAAATACCCTCAAGTAACGGAGGAGCGGGATTCTCATAAAACAACCAATAGAATTTGGGGGTGTGGGTAATATGGCGGAGAGTACAGTCAATGACATCAATCGGGGTGTGGGCAAAAGTGCTTGGTTCCGTTTGTGCTCGAGGCGACTGTTTTGAAACAGTCCCGATTAACCCGGGAGAGTCAGGTGCCTAACCCGGACTGTTTCATTCTTGCACAGAAACGTCTTGGATGAAGACAAACCCAGACAGAAAAGTGTCTGAATTTTTCACGGTCTTAGTTTGTAATCATCTTACTTTGACACATTCCCATTGTGTAATGTAAAAAAGTGTGTTTTGTAAAATTTAAAGGGAATATTGTGAGTATTTAACAACAAACTTAAAATTCTACAAAAAAACATCTTATATAGGGATGAAATTTTTAAAACAAATTCCTCAAAAAATGAAGGATGAAAAAATTTAGGAAAATTCAAAAGGTTGTTGAAGGAGTATTTGGTTGGTCTGGCTATATATTGCCTGGATGATTTTTTCCATTCCTCTTAAATGAAGCGATGATGGTGATCGGTAGGGGACATTTGAATTATAAATAAATAGTAACGATATGTTTTTTCTTTTATGAGATGAAGTTTTTTTATTTTGTATTGACGCTTTTGAGATGTATCAGTGTGCATTGATAATAAAGATAATTTGATTTGATTTGATTATTTGTGTTTTATTAACTCTTAGGTGGGGAGTTTTTTCAACCACTTAGGTGGGGAGTTTTAACTTGCACAGACTATGCGAAAGAAGATAATTTGTAATTAACACCAAACATATCTCAAAGCATCTATCAACAAATCATGCACCTAATGCTTCTGTAAAAGGTAAATACTATCGAATACGTACGATAATTTCATAATGTGGGAATATACATCTGATTGTTTGTTTTCAGTTCTTATAAAAATTCAAGTGGACTGAACCGACGAACGGATTTATACATGAAAGAAAATAAACACATAAGGAAGTAAGTATTGTCAGAGTAGGTACCATCAATAATCTTATTGTCACACATCTTTTCCTTTGTCAGCTGTAGTTTTCTTTAGGATGGAATATTATCAAATTCACTGTGAATTTTTGACTCATCAAAGAAATAGGTAGCTGTTTAATAAAACTAACATTTATCTTCTGTTATTTCAATTTTTTAGTTTAATTTCTGTTCTTTAAAATTTTGTTTATTTTTCAGATACCTTTTTGTAAACATTTATTAACCCATTGGCCTACCGATATTGCAGGACTTATTGACCCCTGCAATAATTTTTTATAACACAATGGTTTTTCATGAACTCATCTATTTTCCTTTATATATTGTTTATTAAGAAAATGTAAGACTATTGATCATGCCCAACATGACACATCCTCGCTGTTAAAAAAAAAATAATTTGAAAAACCCTATGAGTAATATTTCAAGTTGCGCAAGGGAACTTCCGACTGCAATATTACATCAGAATTTCCCCTTTACTGCAAGTGCCTTGTTGACAATTTTTTCAGCACAGCTGGATTTTATGTTCGAGTTCATAAAAAAATAATATTTTGTTTACTTTAATTTTGGCCAACTGGGGTGACTCCTAGTCTACACAGTGTTTTTACTTCCTCCCCATATGTATAGCATATGGAGAAAGTTGTTTTCATACCAATTCCAATTTTTGAATCTGAGTTGTGAGTGGAAACATTCGTTTTAGTGTACGCTGAATCCAAGAAAAGTGATTTCAGTAGTGGTGCCTGTTCGTGTGGCTGTGTATGTTTGTGTGTATGTGTGTGTGTGTGTGTGTGTGTGTGTGTGTGTGTGTGTGTGTGTGTGTGTGTGTATGTGTGTGTGTGTGCACATGTGTGTGCGCGTGTGCGTGGTCGTGGGCGTGCACAAGGGCATGTGCGTGTGTGTATAAACAAAGCTAGTGATGATACCAGTGGTCCAATTTTCATGAAATTTTGCATGTAGGAACCTTAAATATATGAAGTCGTAATATCTCTGCGTGTTTTTTTATTTTTTAAAATTTTTTATTTTAAGGTGTGTTTACCCTATAAAAATGACAAAAATCCAGATTTCTCATAAACGGCTCTAATCATTATCATACAAATTTTATGGTATTTAATGCCTAAGATGACAAACAAAATGACAACACTGCATGTCTGTAAAAATACAGGTTCAGAAGTTATGGGAATTTAAGTGTTAATTCAAATTTTTCAAATTCACTTAAAATCATAATTAATCAAATATATAACCACTAAATTTATACACCACTAATATCTTACATGTTTTGTTGTATGTAAAAAGCCATTTTAATGAATTTAATTTGAGATCTGATATTCAAGAAAAAGATGATATAAGAAAAAGGAACTAATTGAATGTAAATACTTAATGCTGGGAAAAACCCAAAATAGCATGATTCATATAGTGATTAGATTTTTTAATCAATTGCCATTGCATTACAGGGATATGACTCAAAATGTTTTCAAAAATAAAATAGAAGCATATTCAAAAAGAAAAGCCTATTAATCTGTTGAGGTGTTTGAAAAAGACTGCCATAATGTAAATGAAGGCTAAGTTTACGTCCGAGAAATTGAATTTTTGTAAACTCAACCTAGGCGTACACTGTGTATAATCTTTGAGTGTGAAGGGGTCTCCCGCAAAACGTTCAAAGTGACAGAATTTCAAAATCAGACTTATTTAGTGAAAAAAGTTCGATAGGTTACGCGCTACACCGTGGTATATTTTTTTAAGGATATTTGAGTTGGTAGCTCCCTGATTTTGTCTGTTAAAGTTGGCGCGATTCAAGGGACTCCACGGATTTTCTGAGGAATAACGTTCTATTCGCTGAAAGATGGACTCCCCACTGTTGTTGCGTTGCCGCCCAGCAACCAAAATCGTGTAAACAAAAATGAAAGACAAAAAGTAAATATTGGGAAGGGGAAGGATAAGACCAGGAAGGAATATAGAAACGCGGGATTGCCATATATTTCAGAAAATAAAAAACCGAGTCCTGGGAAATTGTCCCCTAAAGAGGTAGAATAACGTTTTAAGCGCTACTTTTGGATAACTTTTAGCAGAGTAAAGTATCACGTTATGTAACAACACCACGTTTTTGTACTTTTATATCAATAAAATTTATTTATATTCAGTTTTATTTTCGTTTATGTCGGCATTCCCACATTCCCTGTAGTTGTCTTCAATAGAAGAACAGCGATCTGTCAGAGAACGTTTCAAACGCCAGTTATCTAGAACGTTATAACCCCAGAAAACCCACGTTAAAGGTTTTAAAATTCCTAATGACAATTAAAATTTAATGTAAGGCTACATTATTATGTTATAAATAGGGTACTAAAAAATTATACATAATTCTCAGTTCTAACCTCGAAAAGAACCTAAATTTTAGAATTCAACTTTTAATGCTAGATTACTCGAAATTAGGTTTGTGTCGCCTAGAACATTTTACGGGGGACCGCCTCAGTTGTGTTTAACAACAATAAAGCTACTGATAACTCTGCCCTTTTTAGGAAAAACGCAGTAAGTGTCAAATTTTGACTTTTGAAGTTATATATATCAATGGATTCGTCTCGAAGAGCTCTAGTCAATCGCCTTAGCAGACACGCAGTAACAAAATTATAAACATGAATTCCTTAGAAATAAAACGCACTATCTACATTAATAATGTGGACTAACTTAGGAAAAACACAGTATCTTTTACTTGATAGGCAGGAATGCAGTAACTACATGTAGTTACTACACTTCTGCTAAGCTGAGGTCGCAGTTTACTTTACTGTACAGTAGTTACAGCTCTTTGCTGAGCTATGCAACCCCCATATACTTAGCCAAAATGCAGTAATTGACTTTTTTTATAGTAAATAATAAAATAACGATAACAATTAAAAAACAAAAAAAATGTTTACTATAGAACAAAAATCATCGTAATTTACACAAATTTACGAAAACTACAAGGTTGTAACTTTAGAGCACTTTGACTCGTTTAAGAGTAAGTTGCAGATACTGCATTTTAACTTAGGAGGGCAGAAACCGATTACTGATTGTTTGTGTGTGCCAGTGCGGAGCGACTGGTGGACGACCAGATCTCCATCGCGGTGGAGACGCGCGAGCACCTCGTGTCGCAGCGACTCAGCATGAAGCGCATCCAGACCCGCATCCACGACCTCGGCAGTCGCTTCCCCGTCGTCAACAGCCTCGTGCAGAGGATAAACCTGCGCAAGCGCCGCGACTCCCTCATCCTCGGACTCGTCGTCGCCGTCTGCACATTCCTCGTCTTACTCTACCTCTTCCGCTAGTCCCTCGCTCGCTTCGTATTCGTATGTGATCCGCCGAGAGAAAAGGGACGTTATCTTCCCAGACAGAATTTTACAGTTTTAGAGAATGGGGTCAAAAACACGTTTTCAGATTTTTATCGTTTTTTACTCTATATATGTTTCCGAACAATATTTAGTTTAGCACTTTAATTTAATTTTTAATATGATTGGATTAATTTTTTTCTAAACCCTTTCAATCCGGAGAAAGGGGGCCTTAACTTCCACAATGCTATTCTAACGCTTCGAAGATAAGAAAATCAAGAGTTCTGTGAGGAACAAATGCAAAACTTGCGAAGCCCAGATGCAGGAATCAGAACCTAAAAATGTACAGGATCTTTCAGAAGAAGTAGTAGAAGACTTAGCTCCTAGACCAAGTGAAGTTTCAAAACAAAAAATGTACTATAAGGTAAATAAATAAATAAATAAAAGCTCAGAAAGATAATATAATTTAATTTTTTGTTAAGATTAATAATAAATTCTTAATCGAGTAAAAATTTTAAATTAACTTAATCTTTTTATCATGAAACGAGACATTTTGTCTTTTAAAGGTTGCATTCTTTGATTACTCCCATCTATTTAAGCAACGTTCAACAAAAAGTGCGAACAACTATCACAAATTCAATGGTGGATTCATATTCAGCTTTAAATTTCTGACAAAATGATATATTAAACGTAGCCAATAATAAAAGTAGTAGGCTACCAAAAAAAGTTTGAAACTTGCAAAACTTTGGATTACAATTTCCTAAAATTACTGTTTTCAATATTTAAAATTAAAATATTTATAGGTCAGGCATTTTTTAAGATAGCATGAAAATTCTTTCACCATTTTGTTTGTAGACGAGGAAAGATATGAAAAAAACCACCTAACCCTGAAAAAATTCCTATAAGGGAGATTTTTGCGGTTTTCATCATATTTTATGTGCTGAACAACATACTAAAAGTTTACCGAAGTTTGACCACCGGAAGTGCCTCATTTTCAAGATGGCGACCAAGAAGGTGACAATAGCATAAAATAGGAAATAATGCCATAGGTGATGTATAAATGAATCTGGTGTCATAATACCACTGCCAATAATTGAAGGGAGGTATGAACTTCAGTTTTCGTAGGTAAAAAAAAAATCGTCCGCCATCTTGGATCCGTCATATTGGATGAAGTAATTATTTTCAAATGTAAACATAGTGTTGTGACACATAGTTTCAAACTAGATTCTCACGCTGTTTACAATGCCGAAATCCGTTTTTGAACATCTTGACTCGTTTTCAAGATATACCCAAACAAAGATTATTTCCTGTATAATAATCCATATGGACGTTTCGAGCTTGGAATATTTTTTGGGATTTTTTTGACAATATTCCTTATAGCTCCGTATTTAATCAAAGCATGTGGTTCGCTCTAGTCTTAAAATATTCAGTAGTATTTTGGCTTCCATACAACCAACTTATAAATTGATTCAGATTTATTAGAGATGAGTTATGATACCTTTATTAACCATAAAATGTGATTTTTCTAAATTCAACATTCAGTAAAAATTGTATATCTCAGATTCTAAATAAGATATAAACTTCTTTCTGGTCTTAAACTAATCGGTAAAATATTAGCTTTCGTTTGAGCTATTGATCATGAAAATAGGACAATTTTAAGCCGAGGTATGTTATTTTATTTACCATAAAATTTAAGGTTTTTGGCATTCAATCTTCAGTTAAAGACATAAGAGGTACAGTCAAAAGGTTCCCGGAATGAATTTTTGTAGACATTTAGCGCGATCTCCAGAAGGAAATTCAACTTGCATTAGTTGGTACGACTCCTGGGGAGGGCATATCGGTAGTGGGGGTATAGCTAACTTTCCGTAGTGCAGCACTGGAAAGCCCTTTTCGTGTTCCTGCAAGTCTACATTGTCGAATTTTGAAAAATGGTATTTCATGACCAGCGCGCGAACATTAAGTTCTGTATTTAACTTAAAAATCACATAGTGAGACTCTTGAGTTGTTAATTCAAGCTAATGTAGAAGAGGCGATGAAGGAAAGTCAAGTTTAGGAGAGTCACAAACGGTTCCATGAAGGCCGTGAAAGCATTGAGGATGACCCTCGTAGTGGACGACCTTCAAACATCAGTAAATGACGAAAACATTGAGCGAGTACGATAAGTTGTGCATGAAACTCGGAAATTAACATTCGATGAAATTGAATATCAGGTAAATTTATCACATGGAAGTGTTTCTTTATGATCATTTGAACATGCATCGAATTTGTTCACTTAACAAAGAAATCCGACATTTTGGGCATGCAGGTACACAAAAAGCGCTTTCCAATGCTGCACTACGGCAAGTCAGCTATACCCACATTACCGATATGCCCTCCCCAGGAGTCGTACCAACTACTGCAAGGCGAATTTTCCGCTGGCGATCGCGCTAAAAGTCTACAAAAATTCATTCCGGGAACTTTTTGACTGTACCTCGTATATCTACAGCTCTAAGTGAGACATAATCCTCATTAAGGTCTTAAATTAAATGGTTAACTAAGGACTTTCTTTTGAGTTATTGGTCATGAAAATCAGTCAATTCTAAGAAGAGTAATAATCCTTTATTCAAAATAAAATGTAATTACTTTAGAGTTTTGTCCTTAAGTAAGAACTCATATCTCAAGTTCTTAAAGAGATACAATCCTTTTTAAGGTCTTAAATGAATTGGTGACTGATTGGCTTTCATTTGAACTATTGATCATGAAAATCGGACAGGTCTAACCTGAGTTATAATCCTTTATTTTATTTAGCAATATGATTTTAGAAAAATCTCATCTTATGGTTAATAAAGGTATCATAGCTCATCTCTAATGAATCTGAATCAATTGATAAGTTGCTTAAATGGAAGCCAAAATACTACCGAATATTTTAAGACTATAACAAACAACGTACTTTAATTACATCCGGAGCTATAAGGAAAATAGTAAAAAAAATCCCAAAAATATTCCAAGCTCAAAACGTCCATAAGGATTATACAGGGAGTAATCTTTGTTTGGGTATATCTTGAAAATGAGTCAAGATTTTCAAAAACGGATTTCGGCATTGTAAACAGCGCGAAAATCTAGTTTGAAATGATGTGTCACAACACTATGTTTACATTTGAAAATAATTACTTCATCCAATATGGTGGATCCAAGATGGCAGCCAATTTTTTTTACCTACGAAAACTGAAGTTTGTACCAATGCAATTATTGGCATTGGTATTATGACACCAGATTTATTTATACATCACCTATGGCATTTATTTCCTATATCTTTAATGCTATTGTCACCTTCTTGGATGCCATCTTGAAAATGAGGCACTTCCGGTGGTCAAACTTTGATAAACTTTTAGTATGTTGTTCAGCAGATAAAATATGACAGAAAAACACAAAAATCTTCCTTATAGCAATTTTTTCAGGGTATAACCCTGCCTTTCCTCGACTATTGGTTTTTACTGTAGATTAAGGATATACTAATAACTCAATTTAGAAAAAATGGAAGTTAAGTTCCCTTTTCTCATGGCGGGTCACATTTATTTATGTGTTTATATTTTTAAAGTGAGGCTTTAAATATGTTATTCGGTCCCTCTATTTTATATTTCATCAGAAATTTGAGTTTAGTATTCTTCCTCAGTTTTCACTTGGTTCAAGTATGTTTCCGATTACTGATTTTTTTAAAGACTTAAGATAGGTTGATCACCTTGACATTGTCGATCCAAAAATAACAGTAGACTTACTAGTGTAGGTATACAAACAACCTGTCGGTATTATTACACATTATACTAAGTTTGGCGCTGTTTTTCTGACTGATTTTAGGTTTTAAATGTTGAAGTTACTGGACATGTAGTAAAAATATGTGTATATAAAGGATTTGTAAAAAATCTGTATAAACTTAAAGCTATTTAAATAAAAGTTTCTATGTTTTCAATGTTATTGTTTATATCCTGGTGAGGCGTATTGACCACCTCGAGTCATTTTTTGGGTCATCGGCCACCTAATACTTACGTATTAAAATCAGTGTCAAAGTGAAATGAAAATACAATATGGTAGGATAGGAAAATCAGCAGGCTTACTTGGTGGTTTAAATTACTGAAGAGCACACAAAAGGAACATTACACAAAAACAAATATGAATTGTTATTCTTCTTATTCAGTTAGTGACAAGAGGTCGAGGATAGCCACGATTGACAAAAGCTTCGAGGATTTTACTGTTGAATTTTTTAAGTTCTTCTTCAGTGGAACAAATCAGTTTGCCTCTGATGGCCTGACTGTGTGCCAGGCGCAAGCTTTAGAGCGTTCGGTGATGGTGGGGTGGGAGCTGTCAAAGTGCAGGTACTGGAGATGGTAGGGTTTAAGTGTATGCAAGTTTGAAGTGATCCATTTTCAAGTTTGATATTGACATCCAGGAAGTTAAGCTCAGAAATTGAAGTGGTGCAGGTAAAGTTGAGCGGGCCAAAAGAGTTGAGTTTTTCTTAAATCTCCTCCCCCCACCTCTGACTATTGTTGGCAACCCAACAATCCTAAAAAACATGTTGGTGAAAACTAAGGTTCCAAACTCGCAAAGTTCTGAACAAATTTCCAAACCCAGTAGCTCTTACCCTTGTGACAAAACTAAATTTAAAACCTATGAAATACATGTGTCTTCCACCACCTTAAATTGCTCCAAAACCCACCAAACCTACAACATTTCTGGCCATCACACCTGCAGTTCTTCCAACTCCAATTTCAAATGTGCTCCGTCCAGTATGAATGGCTGTTTTGTGTATTACACTTAACTACCATCATTGATAAAAAATATGAGCTTTCTTGGCCGGCTGACCACATGATTTTAAAGTGATTCCTGCCATTTTCCTGCATTCAGTAAATTATGCATACAGTTTTTCCCGCCTTTTCATAATCTTGAAACTTCCATCTTTCACCACAACGGTATGTTTATCTCTAAATTAAAGTACTTATCATCTCGGGTTTTTAGTGAGTCGGTGGCGCAGTTGGTAGCACACTCTGCCCCGGTTCTGTGGCGGCAGCGTTGCAGGATCGAGTCCCGATGATGCCGCATACTTTTAGCAGTACTGTTCATCCTTGTACTGTACCGGCTCACTCCTTGGGTTTGCTTGATAACTTCCACGCGCAGGCCTGAGGCCCATGTGGGGGGGGGCAAATACAAAGTAAAAAGAGGCCGCCACCCTCTTTTTTAAAATAAAAAAAAATACAAATAAGATTCACTATATTTTTATCACTGAGACTGCTTATCGAGATCAAGATCAAGATCAAGGTGGTTATAGGTAGGTTTAATCTATAAATCATTACATACACTATGAATGAGCCGCTATACAATAGGAGACTTAAGACAAACAATGTAAAATTGTTTTAAATGGTTTACCAGCATCCGAGTCATAATCATGCGACACGAGAATTGGTCATTATATTTAAATAATGTATCAAATTCAATTTTTGCCTAGAAACCAGATAGTATTGCTTAGAATCAGGAACATACATGGCAGTCGACAATCTGGGGGAAGTATCAGTCAGTTATACCTTGTGGTTTTAATGTTAATCAAAATTTAAAAGACAAAAGAAAAGGCATAAAAGCTAAAAAAGTAACATGTCACTTTTTAAAACAAAAAATATTCGCTGTTCTTCAGTTAATTAATGTGTTCTTCAGTTAATTAAAATGTGATTAATAATCACATTTTAGTTAGCACGCCTTGCTTTCAACAAAAAAAAATTTTATGACCACTACGTGGTACAATATTAGGAAGTGTGTTCACACTCCCCACATACAGTGCAGCATGTGTTATCAGACAAAAGTGATTTAAGCAGTAATTTGCATAACATAAAAGCTAAGTTTTTATGCTTCAAGGTTTCCTGGAATAACTGTAACACCAGAAACCTAGTTGCCATTGATTTAATTACCATTGCTATTAGATAGGCTTGAAAATAAATAATGCAAAACAGCAACATATGTCAAAAAATGTAACTCCCTCATGTGTTCCATCTCTTTTTTTTTGCTATGGACAAAAATCTTTACTTTGCCTCTATTAAACACCTGTTAATTGTTTAGTAGACCATAGTGATAGGTCAAATGGATGGTCACTATACAAAGTTACACGATTAACTTGCTGCGACATAACTTCTGAAATCCGTAGCCTTATAGCCAATAATGTGATTCTCTTTTCTGTTAAGAAAAGCAAAATATTCTCAAAATCAGATTCAATTTGACATATTGTGAACATATGCAACCATTCATCATTCCCTTGATGAATCAAATCTATACTTCTCTTCTTATGGTCAAGGCATCGATCGGTAACAAATGAACTTATTATTTAAATAACTGAATAAACTCACTGGCCTGAATCTTATCCACCCTGAGTTCAGTTTCAAACCTGTCATGAAGGTTGAGGTGTTGAGTTCCATCTACTGAATTCTTTGCAACGCTGTTGCGTTTAATGAAATATTAATTCAATAAAGACTCACTATTGAAAAATTCTACCAACCATATGATTTATTGGGCAATGGGGAATAGACTCAAGAGGTCCCAGCACATTAACTGAAGCTTATTGTGCTCCCCTAGTCTGCTAGATTGGCAGCCCTATGACTGTGCCCTCAACGAGGCTTAAGAGTTTCTTTCCAATGCTAGCATCTTTTTCATCACCTGGTTGTCGAAGACCAAAGAGGGCTCTTCTCCTTACCCCCAGTCTTTCACATTCCAAGATGATATGACTTGCAGTCTCAACAGAGCTGCCGCAGAGTCTGCACTCCGGATCGTCATGAGTGATACTGAGAGTGAAGAGATGTTTCCTGAAATGGCCATGACCAGTGATGAAGGCAATTACCCGCCTGACCTGATTCCTTCCCAGACTCAGCAGCCAGCTGGTGAACAGAGCAGAAAAAAGTGCAAAAAAGCAGAGCATACCTTTTCATTGGTTGCTGTGCGGAAGTACGTCTGAATATTTGAGAACACTTTTGTCCCTATTAGGCCCATGAATTGGACAGTGTCTGTTTATTGGTTTAAGTTGGCATTAAAATTTCCCACAATTTACACCACACGCATTGTATTTTATTGTCTAATATACAAATAAACACCACAAATGCTTAGAACATTTAAATTGAAAGTTATAATAAAATTTATACTCATTTAATGTCAATTCTTTTGGTTGTCTTGTTACGTCGGTCACACGATGCGTAATGGCGGTCCCTTTGTTTTGTAACGGCAGGTCATATAGTAAAAACAAGAAAAAATTGTCTGCAAAAAAAGGGGACTACAGCGTGGACACCTATTGAATCATGTTCAGGCATGCCAAAAGAATGTATAAAAAATAAGAATTTCAATTTTAACAAAATAATTTTATTTTTACTATGGAAGCTCAACTGTCCCGAATTAAAATATTGGCCCTTTAAGCTTTCCTTGTAATTTGGCAATTTACCTGTTATGGTAGCTTTTGTAGAAAGTGAAGATTCTTTTTTATGATAGTTATTACGTGACATGTAAAGTCAGCATGAATAATATTTTGTGTGGGTATATTTTAGCTAGTAATCTTGTAACTGTAATCATGCTTTATTGAATTTATTACGACATGTAATACATTTTCTTTGTTTTCTGCAATAAAAATCATTATTATTATTACTGTGGTACAACTGTGATGGGATTCGTCCAGAGCGGCCATGACTTGCCTTGGTAACTTCAAAAGTGAGGAAGGTTTGTGACATTTGTAAACAACAGCAGTGGAGTCTAAACACCACTAGGCCAAGTGGAGGTGGCTGAATTTGTCATCGGTATTCACAGTTTTCTCGGCGACCGTCTCTGACCTGACACCTAGATAATTACCTACTCGATGGAATTGATGTTGACTTTTTCTATGACATTAAACACTTATAAACATTTATTTTTGAGAATGCCTTTTTAGTAGATTTTTGAGTAGTATTGTTTAGTATTTATTTTCAAGTTTAACTAAGATTTTCTTACTAGTTATTTTTCTGTGTTTACTGTGGTTCAGATCTAGATTTAAGATATGGAGATCCTCAACTGCTGCATTTTAAAATGTCAAAGAGAGAGAGAGAGCAAGCTTTGCATGTCATTTAAAAAATTATGACATCATCGGGCCACATCACGCCACAATTTTCCTTAGTTGTGATTGGGCAACATAAACTAAACGGCTTTGCTGGGCCTCCCAGGGGCATTCAGTTCTCCTTTGGCCGCTTACTGTTCATATATAATCTTGCTGTATTTTCTCTTTCAGGACTCTTTGTGCCCAATCTGCCGCTAGAACTGCTTTTAATCGTAGCCCCTCTCAAATTAATTTTATCTTTAAGTGCAATTAACTCTCATTTAATTTTCTCGCTAAATTTAGTCATAAGTGCAGTGAAAACCTCCGAGACCTTCATTGTTTGGGCTTCTGAAAACTCTTTCGTCTCCAAACCATACTACCACCTCTGGTAAGGTAAACAACCCAAATTCCGGTCGCCTGCCAAATAGCGGTCGCTGGTCGTCACTGCTCAATCAGTTTAACACTATAAAATCTTAGACGGTCCTATTTGGTAATGTCTTGAGCTAACGTAAACAGCGAGTTTCGAACTACCATAGAGTATAACAACTTTAAAATTAGCTGACGCAACAATCACTCAGAAAGATATGAAGAGATGAGTAAGTCATTTCCGTTGGATGACTGCTGCTTTCTTGTGCGAATCCATTAGAAGCAAGCTAAGTTAAATAAGCTTCTAAATGCTAAATAATACTAATTGTGTCTAACAAAAGGTTTTACCTCCAAAACAATCAGTTTATTTATTTATTACATAAATAAAATTAAGGTTTTAAATTATTTTAACCCTTAAATATTTGCGACCGTAATTGGGAAGGTAATTTATACGTTTTTCCTAATTACGGTCGATACTAATGACCGCGACCGTGATTAGGATTTCATTCATTCTTATTACGGTTATTGATAATTTTTAAGTTTATTCTTTATAAATTCCTTACAGTAATTGTTTTTTCATTTTGATTTGTCCTTTGAGGACAAAACTCATAACTTTTGGACACTTATGTGTTTTATCGACTACACCCGTATTTCGTTATAAAAAATAAACAAATAAAAACTAACACAACTGAACGACACTCAATTCTTTAATGATGAAATTATAAACTTAAGACATCATTGTTGGCTCATCTGCGTCAGAAGGAGTAGGATAGAGATATTGCAAATATTAGACTTGGCGGCGGAGGGGAATCGCATTGTTTTGAGGACACAAAAATCGATTATTTCTTCAACTACTACTTTTAATAGACGGCTCTGCAATCTGATACGAAAATTTACCTTATATATATAGTTTTATTACAATCAATAACATGTCTACATGTGATTTGAAACTTGGTTTTCTTTTTCCTCAGGTACTGATTGTCAACAAACCTCTAGTAGCTAGCATGTTTTACAAAACAAAATAATTTAGCTATCCAAGCTTTTATTTCGATCATTAATGATTTCGAGCATACTTTTATACAAACATAATTAAATACTAAGGAACAGAATGATTAATAGTGAAGTTTTCGAATTATAGAAGGTAGAATGAAACACGTTCTACTGCAATAAATCATCAGTAGCTTTAGCGTCATGCATCGAAAAACCATGTCAATAGTGATTTCACTATGTTATTTTTATCCACATTCGAACCACTGCAAATCTGTAGGTGATGGTAAAGGTTTTTCTTGGCTCATCATATATTATATTTTGCTACGTAATACACACGTCGGTCCACATATACCTTTCAATTTAATCCATTTTACTTTGAAAATTAACTCATAAAACGTCGTTCTGGCCACGACCGTAATTAGGCATGTGAAAACCGGTAATAGGAATGCAGCGACCGCTATTAGGGATTAAGGTTGGATAACTATGTCTTCATTAAACAATGTTTTACCAAATAATATAATTTATTTTTGTGACATAAATATACGATTCGAAACTTCAATTAAATTCTAAAGTATAATTAGCCAAAATAAATATAGCCTGAGCAGCTGGTTCAAATTCATAGATAATATTAACTCTGTCTTACCTTAACCGACCGGAATTTGGGTTGTTTACCTTAATACTTTTCTGGACTTTCGAACGGTTGGAGAATTTCAAGATCAGTGTGGTCAAAAAAGCAGGACCTGAGGAAGTGACATTGCCATTGCCAAGGACGCTACCCTGCAACATGCCGCACCACCGCGCCTTCCGTCAATTCTACTCTGTGGGTGGAAAGGATTTTGGGATGAGTGAACAATTAACCAGGCTATTAACCATGTGTTTTTCAGCTGGCGACATCATGAACCCAAAAGATTCCCTTATTTCCAAGTCAAAACAAAATTGACTCGGTAGTCCTCCATAGTTGCCATAAATTGTCATGTTATATAATTTAACAAACCTGCAATACCAAACAAGAATGATTCTGAGAAAACTGTTAGCTTCTACTATATGGTGAATGTATTTCTTAGGCATTATCACATTATTGTTACAGTTTATTATACAGGGTGTTTTTTAAAAACGCAACCCAAAACTTTATTTTATCAGTGAAGGGTTATTTCCCTCCAGGTTCCCCTGATTTGATCCCACTATATTATTTTCTTTGGGGATACATGAAAAGTAAGGCCTACAAAAACAATTCACAGGATATTCAGCACCTCAAAACAAACAACAAATTTAATGCAAGAAATTCAAAGAGGTACCTTGCAACACGTGTTCGGGAATTTGATGGAGAGAGCACAACTTAATACAAATGCCAATGGCGGATTGTTTGAACTCATAATGTAAACTAAATGAGATCAAACTTAAATAATAGGTTATTTAAAATGTAAAGATCAACAAAACAATGCTCATTTCATATTTATATGTGCATTATTCAATCTTAAAAATGGGTTGCGTTAAAAAAAACACCCTGGATATATATACTTATTTATTTATGATCACATTTTTTTTGTCGGTGTAAACAGTTAACAACAGTCACTGTTGTTATATATGCTATCCAAGGTAGGTATCCAAAATTAAAAACTATAGTTTGCAATGTTAAGCTTTAAAAACAACAAAAAAAATTTCAAATTGATATTCCACTCTAAAATGGGACCCAGGAGTTGTCACATAAATATCAAGTCTTGAGGCCTAAAGATCCCTACCTTTATATTTAAAAATTGGTTTTATGGTTTTTCTGTTTGCGTCTGAAGAATCACAAATAGATCCGAGGACATGTACCTCCCAGGATACACTTCCTCTTAAATCTCTTAAAGATTTATAAAAATTTTTAAATTCCAATTAGTATAATTATTTTTTTTGGTTAACTTATAACATATCTCATGAGATGAGGGTATTTTCATCACGGGACTGTAAAGGACTAGAACATAATATATATGCCCCTTTGCGAATCTGTTATTAATGTCAAAATATTATGTGCTTTAAACTCTAGTTTTTTGCAATACAGTACACTCCCGATTATCCGAGGTCTTCGGGACCGAGGCTACCTCGGATAACACGAACCTCGGATAAAAGGAGTTAGCGTGTGTTTTGAGGTTGGGCTGTAATAAGACCACTTCAAAATGTTTTATTACATATAGTATATACTAATAAATACGACAATGAAAGTCCTTTTGAGTTGCAAATATTAGAATTTTAAATAAAGACACGTGTTTCACGCATTATCATAATGCTCAGTAAGAAAATAAAAACATATATTTAAGCTTAGAGCTGCCTCGGATGATCCGGAGTCCCGGATAACCGGGGCTCGGATAATCGAGAGTGTACTGTATATCGTACTTCCGCAAATGATTTTCAACTCATGAACCCAGTTAAGATTAGGAATAATGATTATATACTTTAATAGCAGTAAAAGTTCCTAACCTTCGTAGAAAGTTAACTTTTATTGTTTGAGTTTAGGTAACGTGGTAAAGTGGAGTGTTCATGTATGTGTCAACAAACCCAGATGGAAATATTATTTTATTGTCAAATCTGTACAATTATAAATTGTGGATGTACACATTTGTGTTGTGTTACTTCTAAGCGGTGCAAACGGTTACTTCTACCATTATGATATGTATTCATATAAATTCTTCCCTTAATCTAAAAGGTAAAGCACAGTTTGCAGTTCACTAAGAAAAGGCCCTTGTGAGGGAAAAGTAGATTAAACTAAAGAATATAATAAAATTGATTAAGCTTTAAATATATAACACAGTGTTTATTGAACATACAAACATAGAACTAACATGAACTAAACCAACACAATGAGACATTTACCACGAACATGGATGATGTGGCACAGAGGATATGCTAGGTTACAAAGGTATATAATGTTACTAGCTTCACAGTACAGCTATGACTTCCAGAGACGCAAACGACATTTTCTGTTATACATGTACCCCAAACCTAAATACCACATCCAATTACTAGAGTTCGTTTCCTACTGCTGGCAAGTGATTATAGTTCCAACTTAAAATGAAATTCTTGTGGAAACATTCACTGAATGTTGAACACACTAAGAAAAAAACTTCCGATATTAGTTTTCTATTGAAACATAATAATTGGGAAATATCCAATTTACAAAAATTGGCAAAGTATACGATCTACATAAACTTAAAAGGTGATGGAAACGGTATCTTACCTTATCAAACATAAAATAGTCTAGCAAATCAGATGATAGGTTAGTAGTATATACATAACAGGAATGATTTTTCACATATCTAAGCTGTTTTTTTTATGTTCTCTAGAGCCGAGGTAGTATCGAGTTTATTTAAATATGTTTTATTTAGTGGAAACTTTGTAAATAAATAAATAATTATATTTTTCTTGTTTATTTTCATATGAGTTAATTTGATTATTTCTGATAAATTTATTACATAGCACTTTGTCTTCGTTAATCAAAATTGCCACATTCAAAAGGATAGTAGGGTGTGATCAAAGTCTATAGATGCTTAAAAAAAGTCAACAACCTACAAAATATTATTTTCAGTGGTTTTAACCTGGAGTAACCATTCTAGCTGTTTTGAAAAATGTTTATTTAATAAAATTGATTCTTTATCTTACAAGTACTTCTGAACTATTTAGTATTTATACTTACATTACTCCTTGGTTAAAGTAAAATAAACATAACAATAGTTATTTTAATATTTCTATTAGAGGATTTCAACCTGTTTTTATAACGATAATTTTTTTTATTGTAATGGCCAGTGGTTTAGACAGATTGTAAAACTGAACTTAATGTAGTTGAAATAAAGAAAATGATCACTTAGCAAGATGACAAACTATTAAAGGAATACATCCATAAAACTATCATAAAATATAAACTACTTTTTAATACAAACGTAACAATTTTATATAAAAATGATTCAAAACTATATGCTGTTGCATTAAAAAAAACATAACACTGATAAAGACTTTCCATAATTCATACTAGCATTGTACGAATTGTGTTTTAAATATATTCTTACATCTAAAATACTTACAATATTTATATATGTTTACATCATTATGTACCTTTTGATATGTCATTGAGTGGCACAATAATATATATATTCTGTATATATATATTATAATGATATGTATATACTTCAGGCTACGTTATATACAATTTAAATCTAAGAGTAGTTTACACAATTGATTTGAAAGCTTAATAAGTTTTGGTGTCCATAATTTTAACAAGTGTACTTAACGTTCTATAAGGAAGTTTACAAGTTGCTTACGTTTAAAAAAAAGCATTATAACAAATTCAGGCAGAGTGGATAGTGCTGCGTGACGCCGACTCTGTATTGACCTTCTGTGTTTGTCCTGATTACGTATTTCTGGTCTTTATTGAGACATAGGTCAGACTTCACAAGAATTGCCGATATGAAGACAGTACTTTTATTCAGCCAAAATAAAATATATAAGAGTAACCTCAAAACTGGTATTCAAGATCGTAATAATATGTAGATATGCGATCATGGAAGTTCAAAACACAATTGATTTTTTTTATTTAATTTCACCCAAATATATTTAAATCTATATACAGTTGCAATGATTAAATACCCAAATAATTAGAGAAAAATCAAAGATTTACTTTTACAAACTGTAAACCTTGTGACTACCATCCAGTTTATATACAAAATAAATTCAAATGTATTTTCATAAATATTCGCATAAAAATGTCTATTATTTTAGAGTAAGTGATCATTAGTTATGGATTTATGTTTATAATATCTTTATACGAGGGTCATCCAGAAAGAACATTTTGTCACTATAGTAGAGCCCCTTAAATATCCGGCCTCGGTTTTACGGGTCCTCGGTTTATTCGGCTGCTTTAGAAGCTTCAAAACATATTTGGCTTGGTTTCAAACGCATAGTCCCTCTGATTCTCTGTTGGAAATCTCTCTGCTTTCGTTATATTATCTCTCTGTTAGTGTTTGGCTCCGGTATACTCCCAACAAACAGAATGCGAGCATGTACTGGCTCGTCATGCATCGCTATCATAAGGCCTCACCCGGCAAATCGCTCGCCGAACGTTTTCGCTAGTTGGATTTGCCCTGATTCAGCAATAGTGAACTAACGAGTAATCTGTGCTATGTGTACACTATATAGTTGAACTAGTAACCTCTAAATTGTTGTTTAATGTGTATCCACTGCTGTTAATAATTGTTTTGTTTCGTCGAGTCCCTTTCTTTGGTAGGCATATAAAATACCAATGAAAGCTGTGTTGCTAGCAAACACTACTGAATAGGGTAGTAATTTTGTTTAATTTTTTTTTCAAAACCTTGGCTGAAACAAGATTAATTCTGTTCAAGTGATGTGTTGTGCTGGTTTAACTATCATTTCTGTTTTTGAAATAACTTAAAAAGACTTAAGCTGTACTTTGGCCTTAATTCATTAGCTACGTTTCATTATTTAGGTATGAATTATCTTTTTCAAAATAGGTAGGATTATCCGATCAAATTGTTGTCCAGCCTAGGCCTGGTCCCGTAGAGGCCGAATATGAGGGGTTCTACTGTATAGTGATGAAACACTATTTTGCAACTGTAGGCAAGAGCTTTTATAACATTTTAATAGACAATAATTTTACTCATATAACTTTTGTTGACTCAGACGTGTTTAGTTCCTTTTGAAGAAACTTCATTATATTTTCAATTTTTCATTTCACTCATCCAGTTTTACCAATTACCTATACTCAATTCCAACATTATCCATATAATCAATTTATTTATCATTATCTATATTGATTTTATAATTCTGCTATGATTAAAAAACTCAAAACGATGAGGTACCTAACTCATTCTTGAAACAGCGTTACAGAATCTTGGATGCTCTCTGTTATACCTCTATTTAAATTTAATTTTGTAGTTGTTTACTGGGTTTTTGTATTTTAAAAATGTCTAAAATGGTGTAATTGAAAAACTTAACATAGTATTATTTGCAACTGTTATTGCAGTTAAAATTGCAAACAAAACAATCTTTTGGTGGCTATATATTTATGACAAGATTCTTAAAACATTTTTGATACATTTTATAATTTCTAAAACTGTTGTACTGGTATAGTTAAGTCTAAATAGACGAAGCCCTATGTATGAACAAGAGTTGTAAAATATCACTGGATGTAAATAAAAACGTCTTAAAACACTTAAAAATATATTTAAACTTATGCTGTATTTACATACAAGATGGTAAATATACACAGATGGTGGCAAATGGCAATCGATTTTAATTGGTCACACCAATCATCATCAGGCCCAATGAGAATTTCTCATGAGTGAGTACAGTATGATGATTGGTGTGACCAATCGAAATCGATTGCCATTTTCCACCATCTGTGTATATTTAACATCTTGTATGTAAACACAGTATAAGTGTAAATATAATTAAAAAAATAGACATATCATGCCAATCAAGAAATCATTATAAAATACCACTGTTATGGTAAAATTTAGTCATAGGCCATCTTGTTGTTAGCTATTATTATTAATATTATTCTTGATATTATACTTTTCAGTCAAGCTATCAAAGAGTTACAGTTAAAAAATTTGAAAATTAGGTTAAACATTACCTTTATTTTAATGAATTCTTTGATTCAACTTTGTTAAACAAGAAGATTGCACATTGTAAATATTTAAAAAAATCGCACAAATTGTTAAAGTTATTTATTAACTATTAGCCTCTTAATACTCTAACGATTGTGCATATTATCACTTCCCTGAAAGCTGGTTTAGACAGTTTATTAAAAGAAAATACAGTAAAAGATGTAAGGTAATCATCAAAGACAACTAATAACGTAATTGCAGAATTTCGTCACTATTTATGGATGGCTCGTCATTTTTTTTAATTATCACATTAAATTGCTTGTGAATCTGAAGTTATTTAGAGAGTGTTCCCACAATATATATTTTTTCTGTGGCTTAAAATCAGGAAATAATTCAGGTTTTGCCTTTTCACTCTGAACGTAGTAATGTATTAAACCATATCAGTACCATACCTCGATTATTACTGTACCAGTGAAAAAGAACAACAGTGTAGTAAATGAAAACCCCAGTCACTTTCAAAAATAGAGGAATCACTAAACTATATACAATACTTCATTCGCCCTGTTAAAATTGTGTTTTTTTTAACAAATGACATTACTACAGATTACTAAAACAAAGAAGTCAGAAATAACAATGAAATATATGTACATTTAAAGCTCCATTAGTTTTATAAGTACACACCTTAACTACAACCACATCTTATAAATCCGATTTCATTTTATCTGATCACAGGTAATTCGTGTTTGTTTCTTCATCGAGTTCAACTTAAATGTCATGACTCTCTCTAAATACTCTCTTACAAATTGAATATTTTCCCAGCAAAGCGGTCGGAGAGGGGGACGAACGGGCAGTGAGAGGACCACAGTCTCTACTTAAGTTCTAACACAAAAAATGACTCGATATGTATGTCGTCAGGTAACCGTGCATCGGGTCTCTAGCCACAGTCTCGCCACGATACGAATAAAGCACTAATGTGAACTAACTCTAGTGAGTATAGGAAGCTAAACTAGCCTAGTATAGTGGCACAGTGCGACACAGCCTGTATCTGAGCACCTAGTCCGGGGACTCGGCTGTACTACAGTATAGTGCAACAAGAATACATTACATTACATTACATTACAGTACATTTATGTTAATCGTATGGTACTGGTACTTAGTTGGGCTCACTAGAGGAAAAGACAGCTTTCCGTTTGAGCATCCTCTCCCGTCCCATCCCTCTCTGTCACTGTTTGTATACGAAGAAATAATCGTATTTTATTTTACTTTTAGTTTTATATTTTTTTCATTTGATAGTTGTATACTACTGGATATGGATAAAAAATGCCTTACGACTTTTGTTAGCCTGCACTAGCGGTTGTATCCATCATTCGTATGGGTCAGAAGGCATTAGTTGAAGTCAATGTAGCATTTTGAACTGTAATATATGATCTGCAAACAGATAATAACACTGCTGAATCATAAGTAACTGTCTCAGCTGTTCCCGTTCCAATCTGTTTATTTATATTCTTCTTTAAGACTAGACATCGGCATTTTGGAAGCCCGAGGGATGAGCCCAAATGGATTTAAGAACGAGAATGGGACAGAAACCTTCCCAGAATGTTCTACGGGCGACCATAGATGTTATGTTATGTAATTAATTATGTACTCATTATTATTGGTCGTAACTGTATAATACAATGACAGAGAGGGACTGGTGTGTTTTCCAGTACATGTTTAGGTGTAGGCACACTCGACTTTGTCTCAACTGCAAACTTAAGTGGTAGAGAGGGCTGATATTTTCTGGAAACAACTTATTCTACACGTACTGGATAACTGAAACCAAATCTGGCAGTCAACTGTTTGAATGTAATTTGTTTTGCAAACTCATTATACTATAATTAATTTGATGTAATAAATGACTATTACTTGAAACAGAGAGTGCAAACTCGCGTCCACAACTACTAGAAATTATTAGAATATCTCTGGTTAAAACTGTTAGTATTATATTTTTAAAAAGATTAACAAGAAAAAGAAGCTGATAAATTCTTTGTTCAATATGGGTTTTAATTACTTTAAGAACATATAAAAGTTAGTAATAGAAATTCTGATAGGTACCATAAATAAGTTAAAGTAATGTTCTAACATTATTAACAGAACACTAGATTTTGACATGGTTGGTTGTTTTAAACCTGTATTCATATGAGTATTTAATAAATTCTTACTATTTAATAAAGTAAACATTAGTATATCTAAAATCCAAATCAGCAACTTACATCACAATATTACAATATGGAATACTAATTTTTTGGCGAGACATTTCATTTTGTATTATGAAAAAATCTTATAAGCTTTGTGCTCAATACACCTAGACATCAATTTCTCATTCACAACTTTTCCCACACTAATAACCATGATTATAGCATTTTACTGCTCAACAAAAATATGTATACTATCTACTACATATAAACAAGGACATAATTCTATAGCACTCTATAACAATAATTGTTGATCTTGATAAAGTCTTGTGTATAAAAATAAGAATTCGAGTGTTTATACATTTCCTGTTCTAGGATAACATCAATCCATACAATGATAGATTAACAAGACCATAGATTTAGAAATTGACCACAGTTGGGTTGACACCTAAGATTACACCGATGATATGTTGCGTTTCACAATTATTTCTGAGACATTTACAACTAACATCAACAATATAAAATATTCCACCTCGGTGAGTGAAACAATGATTTTACTTTAACACTTAAACCTTAAGTAATAGGTACTTTTCTTTTGTGGGGATATAGATGTTCTTGTAACGTAGTTTTTGTGCGTTTTGTTACTTACACTTCTACATTTTGAAGTATGCACAATAATATGAAAATTCAATTATTATAGTACTTTAAATAAACTCCATGTAATGTTTGTGTTCAAATTCACTTTTTAATATTAGATAAATCATACAATGCCTCTAAGAACAACTGAAAGACAATTTTGAAACTCAGAAAAGCCTCTAGCAATCAATATTTTAACACACTCTGAAGTAAAATAAGCAATAAAGTGAAATGTGATGTGGAAAATGAAAAGGGACTCAGTGTCTCTGAGGTAAATTTTACAGTGCGGCATTTTATTCTAATCGGTTCCAAAATATCTATTGGATAACATTCTATTCGACAATCCACCTAAGATCCTGTAAAGATTTGTTCTGTTATTCCAACAATAAGAATTCAAGAAATTTTGAGAAATAATAGTTTTAGCAACCTGTATCATGCATATAAAGAGGGACTTCTTGTCGCTTACATGGAAAATAAAGTATGGCTGGCGACTTGAGGTCCCATTTCCCAAACCAGCTAGCCCGTAAGTACTGACTGAGCAGTCATTGGCACACCAAAACTAGTCTCTCCTGACATCTATCGGCTAAGGAGTGAACTATTCTACAAGTTTATTATCGTAGAAGAATATTGTCCGAGTCCTAAAATCACCTCTCTGATAGAACGTATTTCTTTCTCATGTTCATCTAATATTTTGCCTTCTGACTTGAGGTCCCTTTTCCAACTTTTGACTTGAAACGCTTAATTTTAACTACAGTGAAAGTGTAACTGTATCACTTATTTTTTACTACAGATGCAAAGATCTAGTTTCAGATTTATTTTTTAACCAAAATGTTAATAATTAGTATTCTGTAAACATTTGAAGGTTTTGGCTATGGTTTTCTAAAATACCCATTTTGATTAGATAAAATTCAAATGCCAGTAACCACAGAGGAGAATCAAACAGAGGTATCTTCTAACATTGCGCTCAGCTGGTATCGAGCGCTGGTGTCGAAGACTTATAAAACAATAGTTCCCCATTCACGCCGCGAGAGAGCAGCACCGACGCTGACCTCTCCTAATTTAAGTTAACTGTAGCCAGTAACTGGATGTAACTAGTAACTTAACTGTAACTGGATTTAACTGTAACTAGCAAGCACTTGGGCGCAACAGAAGACCCATTTAAAAGCGACCTCTGTTAGTGATTTCTCTCTGCAGTAACTCAAAAAAGAAACCATAGCACTATGAATTATATGTCAAATTGTTCACTATTTAAAGCTGAATTTCAGAACGATAACTCAAACCCAGAAAATTCAGACTTTAGATCCCTTTTCAGTTTCCGCATCACATATATTCTTAAAGCCCAAAAAACTACTGAGGGCCCTTGCATGGCAACACTGTCAAATAATACTCTTATACCATTTTTTCCAAAAACATTACCCAAAGAGTTTATTGGCTTAATTTGATAAGGTTGATTACTATATTTTCCAAACACACAGAAATGTAACTGCAAAAATAATTCAAAAGTAACCAAGATTTTTTTACAAGGTGAAATGCTAAAAAAATTAACTATCTCACTTATTTTAAATTTTAAAATTTCAAATATCATGACTTGATGAGTCGTACAAGTAAATCATGAAATATTACATGAAAAGGACCGCAGCATTACTCAAGGTTCTAGGTGGTTTTCCAAGGAGAATTTCAGCTTGAATTTAGTCACAGTTTATAAACAAGAATTAGTATATGTATAAACTAAACCCTTAGCAAAAAATATCCAATCCATTATAATTAGAACACCTCAAATTTATGAAATGTAAATCTTTCCAGCCAAACACTAAAAGAAAAATAATTATATTTTATTGCAGGACATTATTGACAAATTACATCCTCCAAAAATTTATGTTTTATAATTATATCCAATTGATTTTGATATCCAACTCCTAGACTTTAACTCTTGGCAATATATTTGATGTAGACTCTTGTTGATATATAGTTATCTTCTGATCTTAATTATGATTTGAGTAGGACTTCAAGACCGTCTTGTGGATTGCAATAGCATCCACGAGTGACTCTTCAATCTTAGTGACTTAGTAAAATCTTATTGACTTAGCATCTTAGTACAAGATGCTAACTAACAACAACAAGATCTTAGTACAAGATACTGGTGGTAGTGTGGTTCTTCAACATGCAAAAACTTGGCAGTACAATTACAGCAAAATGGTTTGACTATAAAATAAAAATGAAAAAGACCATGGAATGAGTACCAGTTCGATGAACTAAAATCTTTAATTATTTAAATATATTCTTATATCTTTTTAATGTTTGAAAACAAACTTAATCATCAGTCTATTTTACAATTATTTAACCAACTGAAAAAGTACCTCATCCATTGTTACATTTCATTATTTGCAACCATTCAACTTAGTTCGAAGATATTAAAACATAATTTTGGAAGATGTATTGAGTGTCAAATATTGCAATTGCAAGAATGTAAGACAAAAATAACAAAAAAGGTGCAGGGTTGATAGTCCAATCAAAACAGGGTTTGACCTGGAAAAAATTCCGTTAATTTAGAACCTTTGCACACTTATTTAGAAGTACCTAAGGATGAATATACCAAAAGTCCCAGAAAATCTGTAGCAAGCTCTAGTAGTAATTGATGGAAACAGGGTACTTCTTTTGTTTTTTGTAAAAATCTCGAAAACTGTTGATCGGAGATAAAAACTTTGGAGTAAAAAATAAAGCTTATTAAATTTGCTACAAAAATGGCAATTTACATTTTTTTGTACTCCAAACGGTTACCGAGTTATAGGGCAGTAAAAATAAGGGGTTTTCACAATTTTCCCGTAAAAATTAGCAAAATTTTGCTTTTTTAGTTTTGAGCGTATGAAAATAAAAATTACCTTATTTTGTTGGGCAGCATTAAATCTAGCTCAAAAAAAGAAACAATGTGGTATCCTGAATCATTTTATTTCCCATAAGGATGACACAGCTACAATGTAAGGGGTGTTTTCCGCTTCCAATATCTCGGTGACCAATGGACATAAAACAATGATTAAGGATACTAAATTGTTTGTTTTTTTGAGCAAAATTTAATGTGATCACCAAAATTAGATAGTTTTATTTTTATACGTTAAAAACTAAAAAAAACTAAATTTTGCTCATTTTAGGGGGAAATGAAGGAAAAACCCATATGTTTAGCCCCCTATAACTTGGTAACTGTTTGGAGTGCAAAAAAAGTACATTAACATTTTTGTAACAAATTTAATAAGCTTTATTTTTTAACCCAAAAGTTTTTACCTACGATCAACGGTTCTTGAGATTTGTACGAAAAACTAAAAAAAGTACCCTGTTTTCCGTCAATTGCCACTAGAGCTTGCCACAGATTTTCCAGGACTTTTGGTATATTCATCCTAAGGTCCTTCTAAATAAGTGTGAAAAATTTCAAAATTAACAGAATTTTGTCCAGGTTGGGTAATTTTTTTAAGTTTTTCGACTGGACTATGATTCCAATTCATTGTGAACTATTTTTTCCATGGTTTGAATATTTGAATTTTCTATATTTGTCCAAACATAAAACGCTTTGTATTATATTATGTGTATGTTTTATATTATTATGAATATCATTTTAAACATTTATTTGTGCTCAGCTTTTTTTAGACCTTGCGAGACATTTGTTGACATCTGACTAGGAGTCTTGATAGAGAAGTTGGGGATATCAAAATGGAGAGGAAATTAACACAACCACGTTAATTATGCTAACGGTGTGGTAGAAAGCTTATGACTCAAGGAAACTGTATGAAGCGGTTATGTTTTAAGTTCTTTTTTTTTCTAACACAGTTAATGTTTCAAGACAAACTAAACGAAAATTTATCATTTTTAACCTCAGCGATTAACTAAATATTTCTTTACAAATAAATAAAAAGTGGTAATCAACAACCAGAATGATGTTTTGCTCTTATCATCACAATCAATGAGCAGTCAGATGTTACAAGTCACAAGTCAGATGTTTTTCTTTGGCCAAAAACAGCCGATTTTTACGATAAATTCCCAGTTGAATTACTCGGCCATCCATCATTATTTTTCCTCCATTCCAAAAACCTATTACAAACCGCTTCTGTTTGTAAATACCCACGCTTCAACATGTTTCTCGCAAGGTTTAGGTCGTGATCATTAATACTAAAATAAAAAATTAATAAAATAAAGTGTTTAGCATCCAGGGACTTTGTGTCAGAAAGTTACCATGAAGTCCAGCTCGGTTCTTACCGAGCATCTACGAAAATAGCCTTTTCCTTTCAGGGGAAATCAGCTAAATGGAATCTATGCCATTCGCCATGTTCTAATTATATGAATTGATGTCTGTAATAAACTTAGACTAGCTACGATGCAAGGTATAAACATGAGACGCTATTGAGTGCCTACTGTCATGACATCAAGTGGGCGACAAAGTATTGCTGAACAAATAATAAAGATACAACTACAGCTATATTGAGCATATGCTTAACAATTATAGGTGAGCTTGAGCTGGACGCAGGAACCACGACTTCCACTTCGGCCATCTTGAAGATGGACAGAAGCAAGTGAGTGTGCACTAGCGGGTGTCGTGAGTTGACCTTTTCGCTGAAGTCTTGCAGCGCACCAACACACTCCTCCTATCAACCGAAACTGATGTATGTACTGTGCCCACCAAGGCAAAAATCCTTTAACATTAATATAGTAATAAATTGAGAAATTCCAACCTGTTTTTAGTTTAAAAGCCTGACAACACATTTTTTCAACATTTTCAGTTTGATTGCCTATTCAATAAACTACCAGATAGCGTCAAACAAATTGTTACTGATTAGAATCAATGAATTAATTTGAATTTTTTACTAAAGCTCTGATATTATTTAAGATGGATTAATGACTTTTAATTGGGACATTACTGAACTCGTTTATTGTTTCTTCCTTAGAGTGATCTTTGGAGGGCTGTGCCACCTTCCAGCCACATGAAAAATAAAATTTGGCATGAGCTGATGTGGTTGGTAATTTTTTTTGGTGTGGTTTTTTTTTAAATTCAAATTATGAGGTACAATGAGCTATTGCAATATGAGATCATAAATATTAATCTATTCTATTCTTTTCTACTATATTTTCTAGTGTATCAACTCTAAAGAATCCCATTTTAATCTCACATTTTTTTACTATTACGAGACTTATATTTTTCTTTTTGAAAACATGACGGGTCATTCAAAGTTAACAGGATAATATATGCTATATACTTAAAAAAAGTTATGATGAGTTTCAAAAAAGGTTTCAATTATAGTAAACTAGTAGATATACCCGCAGCTTCGCCCGCTGAAAGAATAACGAGTTTCAATTAAATCATATTATGTCATCTGCAATGTTTAGGAGTAATTAACAAATGTCCTAATTTAGGTTGAGAACCATGGGATGCAGTTAGTAATTCCATCCTAGATTGAAATGAGAAGGTGTAACATTTTCTTTAACGATGTTTCTCTCATGATTAGCGAATGTTATGAATTAGCCTCCTCCCACTTCTCAATACAGAGAATGGAAAGTGGGAATACAACATAGGACTTCGGGGGGATCATACGATGGAAGTAGCTTAAGTGGTATTTGACAAATACGATATAGTAGGTGGCAGTATTAAATTTGCACATTTTATTCTTCCGCCGATTGGATCTTGTACCTTTCCTATTCCCTAAAAACATTCTCTAGTTTTTTAAACTGAAATGGCCGCCATTTTGAATTTTATTACATACTATTTTTAAGCCGTCTGAGAGAGAATATTTAAAAAATCTTTCTTTGTTCTCATCTAAAGCCTATAACGAATATATATGCCAAGTTCCATGGCCAAAAGTCTTGTAATTTTTGAGAAATTAAGCTTTGAAAGCTAAAAATAGCCACCATTTTGAATTTTGTAATATACCATATCTAGGCCTTTTGAGAGAAAATATTGCAAAATCTTTTCTTAGTACGCATCTAGAACCTATAAAGTATAGTTGTGCCAAGTTTCATGGCTCTAAGCCTTATAGTTATTGAGAAAACTGTGATCAGTCAGTCAGTCAGTCAATGGTTTTGGACTTTTATATATACGAATAAGTGGGTTTTCGGTGACTACCTTTTCCCGACGGAGCAAGTTGGTGTTGGACTGTTGATGCAAATTCCGGGCCAGGGAGGAGTTGACATCGGCCAGCTTGGCCACTAGAATGATGTTCTCTTGAGAAAGACTGTAGAGGGACAGGTTGCAATTGAACTGGAACATACACTTTGTTATTAATACAATTTTATAATCCCACCCTCCTTATGAACCCTTATGAAAAAACCATAACAATACTTTTCCTATTTTCCGTATTTTGCTGTAAAAAATAATAAAGTATATTTAAGTTTCAAATTGTGAGTAAAGAAAATCTTGCAGGAAGTTTACTATGAGATAAACAAAATGTTACTCTCTGTATTGGAAAATGTACTGATTTTATAAATTAAAAGGGTTCTATTGCTTTGAAAAATTGTTCATATTGTTACCATGAACAATGATAAATAAATATGACTAATTTTGGCTGGGTTATAGACAGTGTGCTATGAACTTATAATTAATGCAGTAATAAAAAAATTTCAACCTGACAATGGGTGACACGTAACGAATATTAACTGCTAGTGTGTATCCAGTTTTCATAGATAAGACATTGTCGATGCAATCACATTCTGTTGCATAATTATGAAGAAAAGACCAGTTAAACTGGCAGAGGAAATATTTTTGTATCAAAGTTTCCTACCCTCATCAATCTCATCATCCTCTCATCCGAGCCTGAATGGCATTTTAAAATTTTTTTTGTGATTTGTAAAATTGTAAAGCATAACAAGAGAACAATTACTTTGGTGAATATAAAAATCAAAATCGCTACGCATTTTCACTAGATATTATACAGGCCAAGAATGATCCAAGAATGATCAATGTGACATTGGATAGAGCAAAGAATTAAGTTTCAGTGTCCCATGAGCTGATCGCCTGATATAAATTTGAATTTGAGCCGTAGAATCCATTACTTCAGATACGTGTCGACCTATGTAGAGAAATGGAGTACAATTTTGATGTATACCGCAATACACATGTGGCGCATGTCGAATACATTAAACTTTAGTAAATAATCTTGGAATATTCCTTTGATCGTTAATACATCTTATATTATATTATAACAACCTTTGCAAAACTAATGACAGCGACCCTGACCGTTCTACTGGACCGATTTACATGCAGATTTTGCAGGTTGTACCAAAACAAAGGTTAGTGGTCCTATATGTGCAGGTTTTATTTGTATTTTGAAAATATTTATATTAACACGTTCAGCCCGACAGAAGTTAACAGTCAGTTTTTGTACTTTCCATAATCCCGACGTGCGCCACCGGTGGCGCACTGCAAACTTTGCAAAACTCCGACGTGTACCACCGGTGGCGCACGGTTCCCATTTGATTAAATGCTTTTTCACAGCGCTTTTGAAGCTTTTCAGGGTTATATTATTAGTGTGTTCGTATTCTAGGGTTGTGTAGATTCACCGTGGCCACCGGTGGCGCACATGTAAACTTTTTTATAATAAAAATAAATGTTATAAAGATCAAGATTACATAAAAACACCAAAAATGGCGGAAGTGGCGTAAAAAGACCCGGGAAGTGCTTTACTTGTACGGAGGTTACAATAACTAACAGTGTATCGTGCGCCATTTCGCCACCTGCCGCGCCATCGGCGAATCATGCGTGTGCCTCTGGTGGCGCACGTTGGCTGGCAAGTCGGCCCGTGGTGATTTCAGTATGCCCACCGGACGACGTGCGCCACTGGTGGTACACAATTAAAAGTGATAAATTTCACTCAAATTAGCTATTTTAGGTATACACAAGGTAAAATAAACGGATATTTTTATGGTTTAGTTAAAAGTAAGACTTAGGTTAGTTTCGTCTTTTTGGTTAGTTTACCGATTATTGCCACGTCCTTTTAATAAGTTCGAAAATTCAGTCGTGTACCACTGGTGGCGCACGTCGGGCTGAACGTGTTAATTGGCTCAAAAATGGAAAATAAACTTAAGAAGATTTAATATAACGAAAAATTTTAAAGTTTATGAGAGTGAGCCTGACCATATTATTGGACCGATTTACACACGTTCGTTAGCAAATGAAACATCATTGTCTGTTTATTTGCCCATTTTGCTTTGATTTCAACTATGTTCTTTAAATATTCTAAAAACAGAAATTAAAATCTCTTATGGCAATCTAACATGGGGTAAAATTTTAAGCCTATTCCGAGTGGGATCTGGAGTTCTATTGGACCGATTTACATGCAGTTTGTGTTAAATCAAAGTTATAGAACTCTATATGTGTCCAGCATTTGCCTCAAAAGTTTAATATTCCTTCATTTGGTATTCTAATAAACGGTATCAGGAAACTGACACATACTTTCTCCCTTCAAGTCATTTAAAACCAGAAAACATATTTAGTGAAATAAAACAAATTAACAATTAATTATCACACAAATATATACCGAATGTTATCAAAATCGGTTAGTAAATAACGGAGATATCGGTTACAATGGACAACATACAACACAGTAACAAGCACAGTAACATGACTAATTCACAAGAAAATCAGGTTTTTAAAATCGATGATTTAGTATTTGCCAAGGTCAGAGGCTATCCTTATTGGCCTGCAAGAATAACCAATATAACTCAGGACAAATACAAGACTGCATCTAGATTTGAAGTAGTTTTTTACACAACGAATGAAACAGCTTGCATTAATAAAAATGATATTTGCTCTTATCATGAAAACAAAATAAAATATTCTCTAGATTCAGTGGCAAATAAACATAAGGAAAAATACAAAAACTCTCTTAACGAGATAGAAAAAGCATGGAAAAGCGCACAAAACACAAACTCACCATCCCTAACTACAGCTCATAGAAACTCACCATACCTAACTGCAGTTCATAAAACTCCCCTGAGTAGTAATAAAAATACTATTAAAAAAACCAAGCCTATTACATTGAGTGTATCTCAGCAAAAGCCTAGAAGTAAAATTCTAACCTCTAAATCAGTACAAACAGATAGCTTATGTGAGATGAACAACAAAGGTGAAAATAAAAATAACGCACAAAGCCCCTTCAATAAACAATCCCTTATGAGTCTGTCACTCTTAAGAAACGAGTGGGTCACGGATGACACAATCCTTTTGTATTATGATACACTGGCAAATTCTGTTCTGAAACCCCAAGAAAATGTTTTGATGATGAATGCAGTAGTGACACAAGCAATAAAATGTCTTCAAGACATAGATGATCTTCTTGCACCCCTAGAATTATCTAAGAAGACATACATATTTTTTCCTATCAATGATGTACATTTGACAACAAACAATGATGATCCAAAAGATATTCAAGACCAATATAAAAAAGGAGGCTCCCATTGGAGTTTACTGGTGTTTGCCAGGAGCTATAACAAGTTTTTATATTTTGATTCTTGTCGGACTTATAATCTGGTTCATGCCCAAACGACTGCAAAAAAAGTAAGTAAATTCTTGGAAATTGAAACAGAAATCCCTCTCGTGACGGTAACAGTTCCTCAACAGCACAACACTGTTGATTGTGGTGTTTACTTGACCATCTTTACCGACTTACTTGTACAAATGATTCAAAAGGATAATTTGGGTGTTTTAGAAGCTGAGGGTGGTAAACTACTATGCACAATCAAGCAAGCAAATATTATGACTAAGAGAGCTCAGTTGGCATCTTTATGGCATTCTTCCCCCCTTTTAAAATCTGAAGTTGTATCTGATTTGATGTTTTCACTGCCTGAACCTTATTCTGACCAGTCAGAACTAGCTTTGAAGGACCCTAAAGGAAAAACTTCCCCATCAAACAATAACACAGTGGATAACACATGGCAAACTCAAAAAAAGACTGTAAAAAAGAGGCATACAAGTGATGATGGTTTTACCATAACCCTAACAAACAGATTTGACTTGCTGCCCACAAAAGACCAAGAAAACAATACATCCAAAGCACAAAAACCACTAAACGACAAAACCAACCTAAATTTGAGAAAAAGTTCACATAGAGACAAACCCGATGACCATTTGAAAAATCAAGTCAAAGTTGAGCTTTTTGCGGATAGCCAAGGAAAATATCTTCCGGAGATTGTTGGTGTATGCAGTCAGGGGAGGGTTTGTATGGATGGCTTGGTTAAGTCCGGGGCTGGCCTTCGACATGTTTACAATCAAGCAATGAAGGCACAACACCATCCTCTTGTTATAATAGCTGGAACTAATGATATTTCAAGGAGATCACCACGGGCAATTTACAGTGAGATGGAAAATAAACTTAAAATCCTGAGCAGCTCTAGACCAGTTTGCATAACCACTATTCCCCCTCGATTTGACCTACAGCCTAACAGCGATATTCATTATGATATAGCGCTGTGTAATAACTACATCAGGGAGCTTGTCTTGAGACTAAATAATGTTAGTTTGATTGATTTTGATTTCTTTCAAAGACATCATTTCACCCGACAAGGAATGCACTTAAGCTACGATGGAAAGAGAAAATTAGCACACATGATTATTACATTTGTTATAGATCCCTTTTCTAAAAAACATCAGGGAAAAACATCACCTGTCTGTCATAGCCCTAATGAAATAAGAATAGTAGAAACACACATGGCACAAGTTATTAACCGATACAGAAATAATGATGATGTCGGTTTCGCGCACAGCATTTCTGGTGACTTTGACGATCCCCGCCACATGACAGCCGGAGTGGCTGTGGTGTTTAAACAGCAGTTCGGGAAACCGACGGCCTCACATCGCCTTACCAACCACTTGGCTCTACAGAACGAGGGAAGTGGTGCTTCAGTCTACAGCTTAATCACCAAAGAAAGATATTTTGGCAAACCAAAAAAAGAGGACTATGAAGAGGCATTTGATGATTTATCTATCGACTTTAAACAAAGAGGTCTCAAACACCTAATTTGTTCTCCAGTCGGTTGTGTGCGAGATAACGTAGATGTGGAACAGTTTGCTACGAACTTAATTAAGTTTCAGCAACACACAAATGCTTCAATTACAGTGGTATCCTACTATCAAAAATCTTATAGAAGACATCGTAATGGATTGTCTCATGCTGAATTTCTAACAAAGATTAGACGGACTCTTGACGACCAACAAAACCATTACTTGGAATCAAAAAACAGTGAGTCTTTGATGTACATGGATCCCGGAGTGACTCAGACTGAAGACCCTTCACAGAACCAGACACTACCAGATACTTCACCAGAAAAATCCCAACCAACACCACCATCACAGTCAACATCAGACTGTGAAAGTGAGGAAATAGTGTCGGGCGCTCTCACGTTCAGTGAAGCGCTAAAGCAGAGAAATGGTGTTGGAAATCTGAGTGCAGTTTCAAACCTAACAGATTTATTTAATAATGATCCTATACTCTGTTCCTCATCTAAAAACCCTGGTGCATGTAATGTTATGAATGATTCAACTAATGTGTATAATGTTGTGAATGATTCAATGAATGACAGTTATTTTTTAGAGCAAACACCACTTCAAAACACAAGCTTTCAAAGCATAAGCCCTCTTTAAGCCAAGCTAAAAAAATCAACAATTTTTGTTTGATTTGTAATACCTTTCATGAATTTTTAAGAGATGCTAAGAATACTAAAGACCCATGGCCAATCTGTAAATCAGCTAAATTGGAAAGGAAATTTATGTGGTTAATGCATCTTAATATTGAGGGAGGTTTGTTAAACAAGAAAAATGATCTAGAGATAATCTTAGATAATTCAAATATACAGATTGTTTGTTTAAATGAGCATTGGCTGAAGAGTGATAGCATAAATGTTTTGAATAGCATTCCAAATTATCAAGTTGCTCATTTTTATTGTAGAGAATACGGTAGCCATGGTGGTTCCTGCATTTTATTAAAAGATAGTTTGGAGTACACCACTAGAGATGATTTTTGCGTTCTTAATGAAAATACAGTTTTTGAGTCATCATGTATTGAAATTTTAACTTTGCAGATTATTGTAATTTCTATATACAGAACTCCTTATGTAATTAATTTTAAGTCTTTTCTCAATAAGTTGGAAAAATTATTTGTAATGCTTAATAAAACAACAAAAATAAGAAATATATACATAGCTGGGGATTTTAATGTTGATTTGTTGGAAGACTGTAGCCATCCAAATCAAAAATTAGATTTTATTTCATTGTTGAATCAATATGGGATTAAAATTAATTTTACATAACCAACTCGAATCACGCAGCATACTGAATCCTGCATAGACAACATCTTGACTCAAAGAATAAACTCACCATCTTCAGTCCAAACAATGAATTTAGAATTAGGCCTTTCAGACCACAGAGCTCTGTTTATAAATATTTTTGACAATTCAATTGAGGATGATGAGAACAAAATAAACCCAAAAAACCCAAAAAGTAAAAAAAGAATGTTTTCCAAAAACAATATCACAAGTTTTGTTAGTAATATTAAAGAAACAAAATGGAATGTATCTGTTGAAAATGGCTTTGAGGAAAACTGCTCAAACTTTTTTGGCCTCTTTAGAATACTTTTGAAGAATCTTTTCCCTTAAAGTTTTATAACCACAAAAATAAAAACCAAAAGAAGTCATGGGTAACAAAGGGCATTAAAATATCCAGTAAAACTAAAAGGGAGCTTAGTAAATTGGCAAAAAAATCAAATGATGAAAGGTTTAAAAGTTATGTTAAGAAATACAAAATAATTTTCAACAAAGTTTGTAATGAATCAAAAAAAAAGTGCAATGCTAAATTTATAAAGGAATCAGAAAATGTGAGTAGGGCTGCTTGGTGTGTTGTTAAATCAGAGCTAGGTTGCAAAAAAGCCAAAAATAATTTTCCTGATATAAAATTCTTAAATAAGACAATTAGTGAAGCCAAGGAAATAGCAGAGTTTTTTAATAAAAAATTCACAGATATAACCAAAGAAATGGGAATATCACCCTCTGAATCTGAGGCACTAAATCTCACCAGGAATTTAATGACAAATAAAAACCTACTCAATTTTGATTTCAAAGCAATTGAACAAAAAGATGTAATCAAGGTAATAAAATCATTAAAAAATAAGAAATCTGCAGGATGGGACGAAATTCCGGTTGACCTGATCAAAAAAGTGATATACTCCATTTCAGAACCTCTTACAATCATTATCAATCAATCTTTTCAAAACAATATTTTTCCTAAACATTTCAAATATGGAGAGCTCAAGCCACTTTTTAAAAAAGGTGAAAAGCAAAACCCTGACAATTACAGGCCTGTATCACTTTTACCCTCATTTTCCAAGATTTTTGAAAAAATTGCATATAATCAGATGTATGATTTTTTAGAATCTAATGATATATTTTATAGTAAACAATTTGGTTTCAGGAAGGGTTGTAGCACAATGACTGCTATATCCTATTTTATTAATGAGGTGTCATGGGCTTTGGATGAGTCACAGAATACAATGGGTGTGTTCTGTGACTTATCCAAGGCTTTCGATTGTGTTAACCATGACATTCTTTTAAAAAAGCTAGAAATTTATAATTTTTCAGGGAAATCAATATCATGGCTGAGGTCTTATATGACAGGTAGGTACCAAAGAACAATAATTTTAAAGGGTGGTTTGCAATCAAGATCTGAGTGGAGGGAGATTAAAGTAGGAGTTCCACAAGGCTCGATTTTGGGCCCCCTCCTTTTTTTAATTTATGTTAATGACCTACCTGATAATATTCCTCACAACTTAATATTGTATGCAGATGATACTACTGCTGTTGTGAAAACTAAAGCAGGGGAAGATTTATGGGCGAAGGTTGATGAAGCTTTAACAGATCTGGGAAGGTGGTTTGAAATTAACGGGCTGAAATTAAATCAAGAAAAAACACAATTGGTAAAATTTAACACAATACAATCTCGGGATTTAACAGATCAAATGTCATCCAAAACTGTCAATAGTACAAAATTTTTAGGTCTGTATGTCCATTCTCACTTAACATGGGCAAAGTGTGTTGAAAACATATTGAGTAAACTTAATTCTGCCTGCTTCCAAATGCTATGTTTGAGAGGGATTTTAGATTTAAAAACACGCCTTATGATATATTATGCCTATTTTTATTCAATACTTCAATATGGAATTGAATTCTGGGGGTTTTCATCAGAAATAGAAAAAATGTTTAAAGTTCAAAAAAAATATTTAAGAATTATGACGTTTGCTACATGGAAATCTTCATGTAAACCAATATTTAAAGAACTAAATATAATGACTGTGCCGAGTTTAACCATTTATAAAACTTTGTTAATGGTACAATCCAATTTTGAAAATTTGTGTGCTGAGAATTTTGAACATTCTTACAACACTCGTTTTAAAAGAAATTTTCAATTTCCAGTACATCGTTTAAAATTAGTGGAGAAAACTCCTACATATATGGGGAAAAAATGTTTAATAAATTGCAACCAAAATATCAAAATTTAATCAATAGAACTTCATTTAAAAGCAGCCTTGCCTCTTTTCTGATAAACAAAACGTATTACAGTATAAATGAATTTTTGAATGATAGCAATACAAATTAATATTCATTTGCAGTAACATAAGTGAAGAAGACTATGATAGATTTTTTTTTCCTTTTAAGAATTGATGATTGTATTTTTAGGTAGTTTAAGATTACTTTGACAATGTCACCTGTTTTTATAGCTTGTGCTATAACTTGTAAACGTTTATGTGACAATAAAGAGCTATTTATTTATTTATTTATTTATTTATTTACATACTGCATTTACCGCCAAACTAAAATATCAATTATCTCTGCAACCAGTTGACGTAAACTAATGATTCAAAATACAAGATTATTTAGTTTTTCAAGTCAAATTCAATGGTTGCAAGTATATTTTATTTTTTTATTTTTTTTAGAGGTCACAGATTTTGTGAAATTTGAAAAATATGAATTTTTTAACACTTAAACCCCCATAACTTCTGAACCTCAATTTTTACAGACATGCGGGTGGTGTCATTTTGTTTGTCATCTTAAGTACTAAAAACCATGAAATTTTTATCAAAATCGTTTGAGCCGTTTTTGAGAAATTTGATTTTTTTCATTTTTTATAGGTTTTTATGAGGTAAAAACCCTTAAAAATCAAAACTTCAAAAAAATGAAAAATACCCCTGGAGATACCACGGCTTTATACCTACATGCCAAATTTCATGAAAATCGGACCACTGGTGTCGTCTCTAGCTTTGTTTACATACACACACACATACACACACACACACATCCACACACACACTCACACAGACAGACAGACACCACGCCAAAAACCACTTTTTTGGATTCAGGGAGCACTAAAACGAATATATCCACTAACAACTCAAATTCTAAAATTTTGACAAAAACAATACTTTCTCCATATACTATGTATAGGGGGGGAGAAAGTAAAAATAAAAATATTTTTCCTGCAACCGCACGTAAACTGCCAATTCCTACTCTGAAAACCAATCGAAAAACAGCTGTTTATTGAGGAGCGAGCAAATGGAGCAATCAGATTTCCAAAATCACTTTTCAGGGGTAACAATTTACCAATTTCAAAGGGTCCTATATAAATAGGGTTCAAGCGACGATAACCTAAAGATTTTAAAAATGTGTTTATCTGCCAAATGTGGTCAGAATATTTGAAAGCATCCTTGATTTATGCAACCAACACATTTTTGAATTTATCTTAATCATGTAGTTAAGTTAAAACGACACTCACTTCGTCCACTTCATCCATCCAAGGTAAAATTTTGTTTGGTTGGATTTACTAAAACTAATAAATTCAATATAAAGTCCTCCTTATTACAAGCAAAGCAAGCCAGCGGTGGTTTGCGCTGCATGGAGTTAGTCTAGTTCATATGAGTTATTAACTAAAGTTCAATCGTCTGTTATAAGAATATGAAATACGCTCTTTAATTTTGCAATGCCCTGTATTACTTTAGAAGTAAAAAAATAGGGGTTCCCACTGTTATTATAACCTTTCTTAAATGTTATTTGTAAAAGAGAGATTTTGATACAGTAGTTGAGAGAAACAACAATCAGCACTGGGCAAGGGCGGTCCAAGCCTTGGATTTTTTTTGGGGGGGGGCAAAGCTTTGTGGGGGCTTATTCCATATCCGACAAGGGAACCCGGGGTTCTACCCCTGGAAAATGTTCAAATATTAGAACTATCAACTCACAATTTAGGCGATCTAGAGGCTATCAGTGGAACTGCATAATTCCAAACTGATTGAGACTTACCAGAGGTTGAACTCATACAAATTTAAATCATCCGGAAATTTCAGAAAGAAGCATTCACACAACAAAATAAATGAAATGTTTTCAATCTTTTGGGAAGTTACTTCCATAATTTGTCCGCTATCGCAAAAAAAAACGTGAGTTTGTATTTTACAGTCTACTGTCCATTATTATTTCTGCGCAATTAGTATGGCAAATATGCAAGCTTTTTCACAGTGTTCACGTCGTTCGTGAAGTTTTTCTTACTTTTACATTCAAACATACGTGAATGTTTCATACGGCCCTGAGATCGGAAAACAAATGCGGTTTTTTTTCAACAATTTATGTTCATGGTCTTATGTTCATCTTAGCGAACTCTCAATTCATTCTCAGTGACCGAGATTAGAGTCACGCCGAGCATATCATAACACACTCGCATTCACCTGGGCTCGCATTGATTTGGTGATAGTGAACTGGATCCATGAGCAGCCATGGAAAACACAAACAAAAGGTTTGACGGTTCGATAAAACTATTATAGTTTATCACTGACAATATGGTGAGGTTTTGCCGCCCACCTAATTTTGTGTTTCCTGTTATGATCGTAATTAAAAATTATAAATATTTAAATAGTAGCAATAACATCTATAGTTTCTGACATGCATAACCAAGCAGTTAAAAATTACAAATATTTTTAGGATTTTTAGGGGGTCACGACCCCCCAGGCTCCCCCTCTGGGACCGCCCTTGGCACTGGGGCAAAGTTTGCTTGCTTTTTTTTTGTGAAATTTTGTTCGATGGAATGTTGTTGTATAGGACGGAATTCAGATCAGCGGGATTTTGTTCAGCGAAATTTTGTTGTGCGGGACAGGATTTGGTTCAGCGGAATTTTGTTGTGCAGGCAGAACTTTGTTCAACGGAATTTTGTCGTGCAGGGCGAAATTACCTGCTTCTTGATGCTCCTGCGGATGAGGCTCTGCAGGGACAGCGCCGCGTCCTGCACCTCCATCTTGATGAGTGGCTTGAGAAGCGCCTCGTCCGCCTCACTGTAGCCCAGGAACAGGAACACTCCTTGCGGCAGCTTGTACGTGCCTGCCAACACGACCACCTTACAGCTCACAAGTCTCAAGCATCACACATTACTTCTAGCCATGTCTGGGTAAGTACGACATTGTCTCACGAGTGAAAATGTTGGTGCCCAATCTTGCGAGGGCGACAATCTTCACGAGGGAGACAATGTTCTTCACTCTCGAAATACAAACATTTTCCCCCCACCTGCAATAATGCCCACTTTTAAAAATCTATTTCATTGACTTGGTAATTAACAAACAATATCCATTTTGTTTCGGTCTGTGATTGGTGCCTACATCTGAGTAGCTGCAGCCTGTCAAGCACCAGTGATCAGCTGATTGTTATACGGTAGACTCCCTGTTATTCGTACATTCCGGGACCTAGACCTGACCGGATAACGAGGTTTCTGGGTAAACCGACGTGCTGTATAATGCGTACTGTATAAGAAAAACTCTTATTTAGACATGTAGTTAATGGTCTCAAATCTTTTCCAAGAGAATCGTCGATACAGTACTGCCAAGTTCCTGACGATAACGTCCAATAAAACCGATATATTGATAAAAATTGCTAACATGATGTCACTTTCTTGGAGTGTGGTCTAGTTAAACCGATATCCAGTTAACCCTCGAGCGGGCGCACGCGGAGTTTTCCTCCGCACGTGTTTTTTATGTTAAAATAAACAGACATAATAGGTGTCGGCGGTCGTGTCCGGCTCTGTACTTTATGCCCCTCATTCCAGGAATTTCCTAAAGCTTATATATTTATACCCCTCACCCCCTCCTTGGTACCTCGTTATTTGCAATTCAGAGATGCCTTCTCAGTTTGCGGAGCGCCCTCTCCCGTTACACAGTTATTGATACCTAATTTTAAAATTCATAATAACATTGAATTTGTAATTATTATTAATTTTTTGAACTTTTCCTTTTGCTTTCGAAAAAAAATAAGTGAAAGGAAAAGTCCAAAATGTAAATAATAATTAATACATGTTTTATACTAGAAAATTACTTACTATGTTTAATTGAAATATTACACCTATTAAGTTGAACAATTAATTGAATCGACAGTGAAATGTGATTCCTAATGAGGTTTGCCAACATTTAAACACAATATTTCGTTATAAAACGAGTAAAATGAGTTAAGATTGTACAATCACGTGTTGCGGAGTAAAACTCCGCAAGCGCCCGCTCGCGTTTTGCCGGTGAAGCGCCCGCTCGAGGGTTAAAAGGTGTCCGGATAAGAGAGAGACTACTGTAATATTATCATATCATATCATACACGCTGAATTCATAGACGTTCTTTAAGCTGACTATTGTCAATGTTACTCTTATGGGATTATTCCTGCCACTAAATCAGCTGTTAGCGCCTGCAATCTGTTGAACCTCAACATATTTGCATATCCACATAGAAATTTGAAGGGGCGCTAGATTTTACAATTATTTATTTCAATGTTATTCTTATGGGATTACTTTGTCTCCCCGGGAGACATAGTTATCGCTTTACTCCCGCTGGGAGATAAATATTATTTTACTCACGCATTACAAGGAGTAAAAGAAGTCTAAACATCACAGGTCAGGGAAAAGTAAACATAGCCGAAGGCCCAAGATGGCTCTCTGACTTGGTTATTACAGTGCAGAGGTCACCGGGTACATAAAAAAGAAGTTGTCACCGTATCAGAAAGTCTACTGCCTAGCCAGTGTGAACAGACTCCAAGCACCTAGGTTTTTCCTTGTCTCTTTGGGGTATGTTACCCATGAACTCGGATACCCAGTCTGGTCCTGTCCTTGTGGAAGAGGGATCGATGAAACCTTCATGCTTGTCCATTTCCTCCCCTCCCCCGGGCATGAAGGCGTAACCGGGATCGAATGGACAGGTTTGAAATTAGGAAGGCTGTCCCCTCCTAACCTTCCTTTCCTTTGTATCCTTTCTTTCCAGTGGCCGGTAAAATATTTCAAAATAAAGAAAGCGGAAAGCCAAATTTTTTGGGGCCTCCTAATTACGATCTAACATCACAAAACACAGAGTTAAAAGCCATCAGCGATTGGATTTGAATCTAAGCCCCAAAGTCTAAGAGCCCCGTGCAGCCTTTAATTACGCTTAGATGGGAATCAAATGGGAGATCGAGTGATAACCCGAGACTCCACACTAGGGGATGCCCTGTTATGTTATGTGCGCAACTAACTATAGTTTACTTTTCAAAAATGTCAATGTAAACATAATAAAATTATGTGCCAAAAGTGCGCCGCATTTCGGTTACGGTAGCTGTGGTTGCCGCTATTTCCTTCGCAGCCGCCGCCGTCTCCTCCTCCTCCTGCCAGTCTGCTCAGCTGTAATTGGGTGTGGAAATGTTCCATTCCGATCAGTAAAATTTGTGATTACTATGTTTTATTTTGTTTTTGTTTTGTTGTCAGTATTGGTGTTTTTGACAGATTTGCACTTTTCTGTTGCAGCAATTTTTTTGTTAAGGTCCTCCTGGCTGTAATAATATTCTTATGTTCTAGGTTCCTCTCCACCTGAACACAGGACCACATCCCATACCTCAAAACGTTATGCGATTCATTTTATTTATCAGTAATGTCAAATTACCAAAAAAATTAAAATTTAAAAAGTTATTTCGATACTTACGACGATATCTTATTTTAGGAAAATATCAGGACGTATGATTTTTTGGTTGCTTACGTACCAGGGGCTGGTCGCATGCAGATGAAGCGGCCCGAGTAGCAGAGGCAGCGCCCCCTGTAGGCCTGGTAGGCCGGCGCCGCGTGGTTGTAGAACGCGAAGTCCGTCTTGCATGCGGCTCGCTCCACGCAGATAGTGTTGCAGGAGAGCAGCTCCCCCTCCCCGCACTGACAGATCTCCGAGCAGTCCGGCTCGTCGTCCCGGTACAGCTATAACAACACTCAGAGTCAACATTACTACACAGATAGTGTTGCAGGAGAGCAGCTCCCCCTCCCCGCACTGACAGATCTCCGAGCAGTCCGGCTCGTCGTCCCGGTACAGCTATAACAACACTCAGAGTTAACATTACTACACAGATAGTGTTGCAGGAGAGCAGCTCCCCCTCCCCGCACTGACAGATCTCTGAGCAGTCCGGCTCATTGTCCAGGTACAGCTATAACAACACTCAGAGTCATCATTACTACACAGTTGGTGTGCAGGAGAGCAGCTCCCTCTCCCCGCACTGACAGATCTCTGAGCAGTCCGGCTCATTGTCCAGGTACAGCTATAACAACACTCAGAGTCAACATTACTACACAGTTGGTGTGCAGGAGAGCAGCTCCCCCTCCCCGCACTGACAGATCTCTGAGCAGTCCGGCTCATTGTCCAGGTACGGCTATAACAACACTCAGAGTCAACATTACTACACAGTTGGTGTGCAGGAGAGCCGCTCCCCCTCCCCGCACTGACAGATCTCCGAGCAGTCCGGCTCATTGTCCAGGTACAGCTATAACAACACTCAGAGTCAACATTACTACACAGTTGGTGTGCAGGAGAGCCGCTCCCCCTCCCCGCACTGACAGATCTCCGAGCAGTCCGGCTCATTGTCCAGGTACAGCTATAACAATTATACATTACTTATTATATTTATAAGTCATAAAACTGAACTTTAATGTCACATAAACAACTTTGCTCTAGCAACCCAAAATGGGGCACTTTGGGAGCAGCCCCAAACTTTTAAAAGTGAACCCCAATCAAATGACCCATAATTTAAAAGGGCTTTCAAAAGAAATACAATGGTGTAAACTGGAGGTCAATATCACACCCCTAACCAAAATAGCTGCCATTTTAAAATTTTATTTTTTTAAAATTTGGGGGTGGCGTTAACTTTGAACCTGGCTGGCCCCAAAATGCCTCAATTTGAGGACGGGTGAAAAGTTGTTTGTGTGACATAAAAGTACAGCTTTACGTTGTATGAAGTTGTGCTGAGTTTAGTTTTTCTCATGTTACCTGCTTAATGACGAAGGGGGGCTCTACCACACTTTAACTTGTTTACCTATCTCATACTTTGGAATGACTGCCAATACTGCCATTTTGGTTAGGGTTTTGATATCGACCTCCGGTTCACGCCATTTTATTTCTTTTGACAAATCTTTTAAAATGAGGGGTCTCTCGATAGGGGTTTACATTTGAAAATTTGGGGCTGTCCCCGAAATACCTCGTTTTGGGGGTGGGGTTGGCGCGATCTTGTAGTCTTTTACTAAGGTCGACATGTTCCTAAGACAGGACTGTTAATTAATAGCCAAACAGCCAGTGGCAACTAGGGGACCTACAGTTTAACTTGGGATCCGAACCACATTTCGCCAACTTCAATTATAAACTGGTCTAATTATGAGGATTGTCATATGTATGAACGTAGTATTCACTAGTGCGGATATTAATTCCCACTAAGGAACACCGCCTCCGCAAGCCATCGCTTACAACTATCCACAATAAGTGTTACCATTATTTTACTGAGTGACAGGGACACCGACTGTGGTGTTATATCGGAGGGGAAGAGGGAGGGTCATAAGGCACAAAAAGTCGTAAGGGTGATTAGCCTGAAAACATCGAATTAAGAATGTGAAGTAAAAATGTTCATGCTTTTTGACAAAAAAAGATTTCAAAATTTATGAAACCTTTAATATCTTGTTGAAATGTATTAACATGTTTTATGTTTGCTAGGTTAGCTTGAAAGAACATCAAAAATACCGAAGTTTAAAGTAGAATATTTGTAAAGGTAAAACATTCTTACTGTATAAACCGATTTGATTGTCTGGATGAATTCAAAACGATTAAATGACGAACTGAATAATATTGAAATATTTCCTAAAAGTAGGAAATAAATAAAAAACATGAAGGAAATATTGTAAAAAATATAGAAATGCATTCAATACTTCACATAACAGTTGAAAATATTTGTTTCAATTAAAATAGAATTAAATATTTACGCTTTATCAATTCCTTACACTTTTCTGTAGGACTAGCATTTTTTCCTAAAACTATTTTTTTCAAAACAAACAACTATTTTTTCGGATTTTTAGAATAGTTTTTATGTCTGTTGCATATGACTGAAAATGGGGACAATTTCGCGTCTCAAGGGCCCACCGGGACACCAGAACATAAACATAAAATCTGGTGACCATCCCAAAAAATCGAGACTCATGGTAACCCTATAGCAATCCACAGTTATTCTTGTTGGCTGTTACAGGAATAAGGCTATTATTGTTGTGGTCGACGTCTGTTGCGGCAGGCCCTATAACACGGACGTCTGTTGTGTATTTATTATGCTTTTTTATTTTTTGTTGTGTTTTTATACATCTGTATTGCGAAGCTTGTCAGTCATTCCAGAATAGATGAGCCTAAGAGCAGGAAGATTAAAATCAAGTTTTTCTATTTGTTTTGGTGGATACTCCTTCAAAAATAATAATTCTATCTCAATCCACGTAAGAAAGCTGTTAACATTTTACTTTTGATGATTTTTTATTCCTCTAACTTAAACCCGACCATTAAGAATTCATTTTTGGTTTGTTTTTGTTGATCTGATCCTAATGTTAATGTTTGAGCCTAAATCGAGTTATTTTTAAGAATAAAAATTGAGCACACGATGTGAGCATATTGCATAAACATGAACACAAAATACTCACAAATAAGTTCTTAATTCTGTATGTATTAATGAAATAACAATACACGTATGTTAGGCCGGAGACACACGGGGCGATTTTTATCGCCGCGGCGAAACTGCCGCTCGCCCGTAGTGCATAGATATAAATGGACGCTAGGGCGGTAGGAATACCGCGCGGCAATATTGCCGCGGTCCACCATTTAATCTATGCACTATGGGCGAGCGGCAGTTTCGCCGCGGCGATAAAAATCGCCCCGTGTGTCTCAGGCCTTATAACATAAAAATTATTTAATTTGAAACCTCCATTCACATGCACAAGTCCCTTACCTTGTCTCATACGGAACCTTACATGTCTCATACGGAACCATAAAACTTCAATATAATTCTGAAGTAAACATTGATAAAAATGAAAAATTAGCGTTAAGTGGTTAAGAAATATGTCTTCCATTGCTCTGTGTTTATGTAAAACCTCTTTTACAAATAGAAGGACAATTTTTATCAAAACTAAGATGACACGTGCAATTTTGTGGTATCCTGTACGGAACTAGCCAACTGTTAATTTAAAAAAAAGATTGCAAAGGTTATTACAACATATTAACTGACAAATCGGCGCACCAGTAGGAGTGTATTTTTTCCTGTAAAACCAGTTTAGATATATTTTCAGTCCATAAACTGTGAATATGTGAACATATGAACATGGTGAACATGTCCCGTACGGAACTTAGAATGGCTGTCATACCAATAACCAATAAATTGCTAAATAGCCAATAACGGAATGTATCTCGTCATCAGTTTGTACCGATACAGCACACGATACCAGCCCGGTGAGTGTACTGTTTTACCGGGCGTGCATGGGGATTTTTATGGGAGCACTGTAAAATTTACTGGGCGTGTTACGGACGATACTTTAAATTAGGCCCTATACTTCAGAGAAAAATTGCGTATTCTAAAAACTTAACACATATCTTTTGCATAAACCACTACGTTTTGCAATTCATGAGACTTAACCAATGATAAACAAACATTTTACGGGGTATTGTCGTAATCAGCTGTTAACTTGCATTATTTTATAGGAGTACACAAATAATTACCGTGCAGTTTTCGACAAAGAGTAACTTTCCACCCAACAATCAAGCACAAAAACATCTGTTTCTATGTAGTCTGTAGTGATGTAAATGTTCCTTGTAGTCTATGCGTTTTAATGTAAAAAGGTTTAAAAGAAGCAGTTTACCTGCTGCGCTGGTGTAGTTTAAGCGCATCGGGTTATCGGTGTCGTCAGTTCGAGGTGCGGTGAAATAGCTTTTTAAGTCCCATAAAATTTTTAATTCGAGAAAAGCAACAAAAACACTGATTTTTGTGTAGACGAGAGGCCCAGTACGTAGATGCAGGCAGGGGTGCCCATCCCCCCAACTGCAGTGATGAACCCCCCCTAGGCAGTGATGCGCCCCCCTGGGCAATGATGCGCCCCTCTTTGTAGGAAATGACTTACCCCTCAGGGCAACGATGAATCCCTTAGGCAATGATGCACCACCCTAGGCAATGATGCACCCCTTTAGGCAATGATGCACCCCCCCTTAGGCAATGATGCACCCCCCCTTAGGCAATGATGCACACCCTAGGCAGTGATGAACCCCCAAACTGCAATGATGAGCCCCTTAGGCAATGATGAGCCCCCCTAGGCAATGATGAACCCCCTAGGCAATGATGCACCCCCCCTAGGCAAAGATGAACCCCCTAGGCAATGATGCACCCCCCTAGGTAATGATGAACCCCCAAGGCAATGATGCACCCCCTAGGCAATGATGATCCCCTAGGCAATAACGTACCCCCCAAGGCAATGTGCACCCCCCTAGGTAATGATGAACCCCCTAGGCAATGATGCACCCCCTAGGCAATGATACCCTCCCTAAGGCAATGACGAACTCCTCCTTCCACGATTTTAACTTCCCCTCCTTCTCATACTATACCTAACATATGGTAATCGTATACAGTGACGTAGGTCGTAGTGATCGTACAGTGGGGGTTAAAATTAGAAGTGTAAACTCGCATTGTTATACAATTTAGATACTATATTACAACAAACTGTGAAACTCAGTAAATTCAAACTAATTGAGGTTGACCCTGGTCGGATTCCAGACAGTTTGGGGCAAGGGATATCGGTAAAATGCCCTTTAAACAACAATTAAGTTTAAAGTTAATCTTTAGCATATTATGCATACTCCAGTTGTTTTCCCACCATCGGTAAATACATGCGCTGGATTATTTCGTCAATTTTCGTCTTTCACATCACAACTTGAAAACAAGTCGTCGTTAAATATAAAAATAAATTAATTAATAAGTACATATAAATTTATGGTACTTTGGTATTATACGGAGGCCACTATTTTTAGAGAGGTTTTGTTAACTGGATACCAAAAATAACTACATAATTGGAGAGAACATACTTTAATTGACTTATTGTCCGAATTTGACATAATTATGATAAGCGGTCTTTGTAATATGCCTCCCAGAAGGCAGCGATGTCCGCGAGGTAAAGCGTCACCGCCGCTAGCGGCAACACCCGATCGCCACCCTTAGGCAGCGCGCTACGGCGGTTATGTTAGGTTAGGTTACCATAAATATGTTAGTAGGACTTTCCTCGTTTCGTTACAAATCAAAATATACTGGATGAGTCATACTTTCGCCCGCCAAATCCTGAAGGCAAGTGATGCACACACTCCGGTCAACAACCCGACAAAGGCCTACTTGGAGGGGATTTGGCGGGCGAAGGTATGACTCAGCTGGTATCGTTCGATTCGTAACGAAGTGAGGAAAGTTTTACTAACGTATTCATGATAACCTAACCTAACCGCCGCAGCGCGCTGTATGAGGGTGGCCCCCGTATAATACCAAAGTACCAAATTGATATACACATATATTAAATATATAAATATATATATATATATATATATATATTTATTTAAAACATATTTAAGACTTTAAGATTTATAAATGGTGTTTTTGGCATGTGGAGATTTCAAAACGAAAAGTTATGATGGACTTGGGCTTAGGTCTTACCTACCTAACAGCCTTGCCTGTTACCTACGGTAACAGCTTCTTCCCCATAGGGGAATTCGCTAATACGTAATGTTAGGTATTGAAAAAAGTTTAACGAAAAATGGTAAATGAATGGTAATGCGCTACTCTAGAACTTCATAAAATTGTCAATAATTATTTCAGAGGTAAAAATCAATTGATCTTCTGTACTTTTATAAATACCCAAAATACCCGGGTATTTATAGATTTTGGGTATTTACCCGGGTAAATACCAAGGGTAACTACCCCGTCTTTTGAATACTCAAGTATTTTACATCACTAGTTATAAAAATTATATTCATCATCCTTAATCCATTATCAGTGACGTACACACTATTTAGGTTAGACAATTTCATTTGTAAAAAAGATTTTGTTTTTTTGTATCAGTTTGCCCCTAAAAAGACTCGATTTAAAAACTCTGTAGCAAAAATATTAAATACATATATTACAATTATAATGATGCCTTATAAATATCCAATACATAAAGTAAATAGGCAAAATTAAATATGTAAGAATACTAAATGCGATTTTCTACCTGGAATGGTCACGATTGTAAATATACCGATACTGAATATAATTGTCTACACTTAAAAAAATATTATCGAGAAGTTATTTAAATCGTATCGAGTAATCTACGGAAAGATTTTTACCTTCGTGTATCACAGGGTTGAGGGAGAAGTTTTGTGACAATACCAAATTATATTGGTTTTGTTCCAGGTAGAAGATATAGCAAAAAGATGAACGTAGTCGGGGTGAGGAGGGAGGGTTGGCAGCCCTCCCAGGCCCCCCGCCAAAATACTGCAAAACGGCGGCTGCGATGGCAGAAGAGAGAATACAGCTCATCATACTTTGATCTTACCTTAGCCTTATAATGGTTTAAATACCTGCAATTCAGTAATCCACCATTATAAGTATTCAAACGTAATCCGGAGGCTAACAACTTTGAAAAATTACCTTAGCCTTTTGATTAATAAATAGAATTTTATATTTCACCTAAAGTTCTTTGTTTCTTATATTAGTTTAACTGATTTCATGATTTATTTATTCACCGAAGAGATTTTATAAACAGATTTTTTTATAAACAAAACACTGTTTTATGCTTTTCGGAAACATTCGGGCGTCAGATGTTATAATACAAAGAAGCGCATAAGGTTTTATGTTTATTTTGGAAAATGTATGCGTTATTTTAAGTCTATTCGCTCCGAGATTAACGTGAGAAATAACTAAAGCAGAATTACGGCAGGTTTCACAAAAAGTTATTCTGTTGTTGGAACAATTGTTGGAACTATAATTGTAAAACCGATGGTACCTTCGTCTTCGCGGCGAAAATCATTAGCGCTATCGTCGCGACGGATTTGTCCATTTAAATAGTGATTTCCGATTTTTTAAGTGTTATGAAACCTGAGGTCAAAAATCCCTAAAGCTCGCCTATGCAAGATCGAAAAACTACTCCGTCGTTTTTACTGGGTTTTCAGTATTTCTTTTATTTGAAAATACACTATATCCGATTGAAAACGGAATTTCCCCCAATCTTTAGTTGATAAGTAACAATGTACAAGCAAACATATCTACCGATGATCTTATCGTTGTTAAAATTAATTTTTTACACAAAATATAAATCTATTAACTTTAACCAACATGATCACTATACAGAATATTACACTGTAATACAGAAGAGAACGCGTCTAGGCGCAACCCAGACAGATCGCCACCTTTTCGAACTGGCTTTTTTGAAAATCTTTAGTGTCGTCCGTGTCAGATCGCCACCTTTTGAAAAGGTGGTGATTTGACGGGGTGGTTGGCCTCTGGGTATTAAAGGAGGCGATTTGTTGGGCTGGCTATCAGACGTGTAGCTCGAGCTAGCGAAAACCCGCCAAAAAGGTGCTGCGAAAGGGGGCAATTTGACGGGGTGGTACCTTGACGGCATTGGTGTATTTTATAAAATGGCGATCTGTCGCTATAGCTAGATGGTGTTTTGTCGGGGTGGCGCCTAGACGACTAGAGACGTCTACCCATACAAAGAAGTTGAACCCAGCGTGCACCAGACTTAAGGACCGGGGGATGAGAATACACATGGCCCAGGCCCGATGGTAAAGTAATATTAGTTTTATGGGCGGACAAGCCATGTAATTTGAATCGACTTGTGTAAGTTGAAATATATACTTAATTCTGCTATGCCACTGAAAACCTTCTAAAATTCGCACAGCTCTCATTACCCAGGCTCTAGACTGAACACAATGATTTCCGCAGAGCTCATCTTCAAATAAATGTCTGGTATAACGTAGCTGATGGACATCTAGTGCAGGAAAATAACGAAAAAAATAGCTAAATAGCGGAATTTTCATTTGACAGGCTGAAAATTTGTGGAGAGGTCGTACATACAGATGGGATTATCACACTGAAATTCCCAAAAAATCCAACATGGGAACATGCTACCATCTTGGAAAACCACTTCTGGTCCGTGTTTCTCTAAATATTTCTTAATTACCGCGACCGCGAAAACCATAAGAGATAGAAATATATACCCCCGTTGCAGCAGACCTGCATACTCAGCGAATTTCAAATGCAAAGGCCATATTTCAATCCAACATAGCGAGATTTGACATGTTTTTGAAAGCTCGATAAGAATAACATGGGAAAGAGTATGCAGGTTTGCTGCTACGGGTATATTAAAACTGGGTGGTTTTAATTCATTCTTTAGTAGATCTGAACTGGAAGAAGCCATTTACCAAGTTCTATCAAGATATGTTGAAAAATAAGCGAGATATAGAATTTTACTTATTTCCCATAAGGTTAACATTGGGACAACGTACTGTGTTTACCACTTTTAATATCTCGATAACCAATGGACATAGAGCAGTGATTCAAAATACTAAATTGTTTGTTTTTTTGAGCTGAATTCAATGGTGCCTTCAAAAATTCGATAAATTTTGTTTTTCTATGTAAAACCTCAAAAAACCCAATTTTAGGGGGGTTTACCCCCCTTTACCCCCCCTTCCGGTAGTCCGATCGGGCTGGTTTACGAACTCGTCCGAATAATTACTACTTTACAGGTCTGAGCCAAATTTCATTCCGATCGGGCCATTTTTACGGCCGCTATCGTGCTTAAAGACACATAGATATTGTAACTACGTGACGAAAACTTAATAATTTTCCAAACTCAAAACTTAATAAATCATAGACTCGATAGTTCGCCTCATGAAACTATAACTTGTCCGTCTGTCCGTCTGACCGATCGTCTTTCATTCGTCCTTTCCCAGCTGACGCGAGCAAGATGTGCCCGGTAGGGAGTTCTTCTAAGAACTGTATCAACAACCTTTAAGACACTCCCTATCGGGGATGACAGCCAATGAGGAGGCAATTATCTGCTCGGCGGGAGGAAGAGAGAAGAGGAGTGGGAGAAGGAGACCTCTGGACGAGAGGGAAGACGCGGGTGTGTGATGGGAGTGAGCTAGGAGTGTGTGCTGTGGGTGATTTGGATTTCTTTGTTATTCTATAAGAAGGTAGTGTAAATATTTCAATATCATGTAAACATATTTTATAAAAAGGTATTATCTAATTTTTTTTCCAATTTGAAGTTATCAAGTCATTCATTTATTATGTAATCAATGTATTAAGAACTTACAAGTTAATTATTAATGTAAATTTTAACCATTGTTATTTTAAAACCAAGTTTGTCAGGGCAAACACTGTAAATTCAATTTTATTTTAATTTTGTTCCATTTAAATTTTCCTGTTTCTTTTGAATTTTGGTTACCTTGATATTTTTTACTTTGTTTATTAAACCCTTTTATTTGAGCAGTTTTGTGACCTACTCTTTTCAGTTACCTCTCGCCAATGCATAATTCATTATTTAGCTTATGTAGGCCCAGGACTGGCAATATATATATATATATAGATATATATATATGTATATATATAGATATATATATATGTATGAAAATGAACGAATAGTGTTTTTTGCTTCTGGGGGCCCCAAAACAAAAAGTTATCATGGTCGCGGGCTTAGGTCTTACCATGAGTACTACGGTAACAGCTTCTTCCCTATAGGGGAAATTCGCTAAAAGGTGTAAATGGTGTTTTTTGCAGAAAATAAAATGTCCAATAAAATGAGTATAAACATGTGCAAGAAATATTGATAATAACTGTTGATATATTTATTTCCTAAAATGTTGTAATTCTAATACCTCTGCCATGAGAAATACATGTAAAAGTTTATGTAAAATACATTCCAAAGGGGGAGAATCCCTTTGACCTTAATGAGTAATAAGTTATATCCATAGAATCCTGATAAACATTTCAGTTATTTGACATCTCAGTCATCAAAATCGTTTCCCTATGAAGGCGTGGGCGAGCTCACAAAAAAGATATTCCTTAAGGAAAGTATGTAAATATTACCACAAGGAATCATTTTTGTGAGCTTACCCACGCTTTTATTGTGAACAAACATTGATGATTGAGGTGCCAAATAACTGGAATATTCATCAGGAATCTAGGGATATATATAATTCATTATTCATTAAAGGTAAAAGAGATTCGCTCCCTTGGGAATGTATTTTACATCCAATTTAACATGTATTCCTTGCAGGGGTATTAGAACTGTACAACAGTTTAGAAAATTAATTATATCAGCAGTCGATATTAACAGTTTTTGCTCATATTTAAACTTATTCTATTGGAAATTTTATTTTCTATAAAAAACGTCATCAACACGTTTTTTGTATTTATTGTGGTTTTCGTACTAATCAAAAAAATGTTGAGAGAAACACGGACCGGTAATGGTTTGTTCAAGGTGGTGGCATGTTGCCCAGGTTGGATTTTATGGGAACTTTAGTATGATGATCCCAGCAGTATGTACGACCTCTCCAACAATGTTCAGCCTGTTAAATGAAAATTCTAGAAACCAACACTAATGTCCTGCACTAGTCAAGTAGCGTGTCGTTAGTTTGGACATCACGGCGGCGGTGTCTTTGTTTATACTCAAGGTTCGTGAGATCTAAGAATATTTAATTGTCTCTTTTTAACCTCGTATTAAACCGTATTCAGCGACTCATCAGTTAAAAACATTTACCGTGTACGGAAACAGTCGCTTCGATCGGAGAAAGACCGAGAAAGTGGTTCCTCTAATTTAAGACTTTTACAATAATAAACATATTCAACAATAAAAACATTTATATAGAGAAACATTTTGTGAACTTTTTGCGTTCTCTTTTTTGTACTAATCGTGTTAGTTATTACACTCGGCACAAACATTTACACCATCAGCATATTTTTGTAAAGACGAACTAGAAAACTGCCTAATAACCCGGATTTTGCAGTTAAAAGGTTGTATAGAAGGGGGAGGGGATGGGGGCAATGCGGATAGTCGAGAATCAATACGCCTCAATGAACAGTTACATCGGCTCATCAAGTCACTCGACTTCTCATAAAAGTCGTCGTGAAAGGCGTGATAAAAGTGCATTTTTGGCTAAAGTTGCCAAATCGACGAGAAATATATATTGATGCGCTGAACTCGACCAAACAATACGTGTCCAACAGCGGCAGGCGCCTGGACCCTGCAACTTTCACCTCCTTTACGGCGTTTTGTTACTCTTTCTCTCTAGGCTACATTGTCATTTTAAATCATACTGCACAAAAACATCTGTTTTCTTGACTGGAAAGTTACTCTTTGCCGATCAGTAAATTTACTGTGCACTAGGAAACGGAAACAACAGAAGAAAACAATCAAAACAATCAGCTAATTGCAGCAAACCGACGTTTAATGCATATTTATTTGTTACTTCAGAGGAATGTAGTGGCAGCACTGACAGCACTAATAAAAATGTTTGTTAGTTACAGGTTATGTTACGTAATGGTTTATGCAAGGAAAACGTTATAATTAAAAATAAGTTTTTTCCGAAAAGTATGATGTAAAGTATCGTATCACACGCACGGGAAGTTTTGCCGTACTCGCATGCAAATCCTGCAATCGCCTCTGGCTCGCGCCTATCATGCTCTTCTGGTAAAACAGTACCGGTCTAGTAACGTAATATACTATTTTCGCTTTGTACTTTATCCAAGCGATATGAATTTCCAGTTTATGTCTTGATACATTAATGGATATTTTTCATTTCCAAAGATACCTACTAAAGGTAAAACTAACTAATCATACAAGGATACAAATTGATAAATTTTTAACGATTTCCACAATTTCTCGATTTGGGATTTTATAAATTGAACTAGTATAAAAGGTTAATTTATTAGCTTATTAAGTTTTAACTCTACATATTGAGTACCCATTTTTCATCTAAGTCGGTTAGCAGAATGATGTCTCCTTAGGACTTAAGGATGTCTCCTTAGGACATTATGGCGATTACCTCAAGTGATAGAGGAGGAGGGTTATTGATAAGATTCCAGTGATAACGTCAGTGAAACAATCTTCCGATAGGCCTACATCTGTACTGAATCTATTTCTTCTGAACTTGTGTTTCTAACGGCAAGTAAACATTAAAGACAAAGATGAGTCAATTGTAACTAGACTTAATTTTATGGAAATAGCTTAGTGACTACGCGGCACCGTTAGCGGGACCAAAGATATACGGGCGAGACACGAAACTAATGATAACCAAAGCGTGGAAAAACTGTTTGCTCTGAGAAAACATGTTGTAAAGGTAGGGAAACAATTAATTCAGCGTAAAAGTGTTTTGAGATTCAATTCTACCTTCTTGTTTTTAACGACTGGCAAAACTGTAAACGTTTTATCGGTAAATACTGTGACAAAATATTTTAGCTCGTAGTTTTAAGATTTCAGTATAAATTGAACGAATGTGTTTGTTCTTAAATAAATCGAGTTTAACTACATTAATCTGATACTTTCAAGCAACAAACTTATGAAGCATTTGTCAAAACTCAATGGTAAGAAGTTCCAGCTCAATCGAGTCCAAATGTTTTCAGGCTCTAGAAGGGCTTTGCCCAGGGCAGATCTGACGATATCCAAATTTATGAAGTTCGACACTACTGTGCGTCTAAGCTTCTCGGAAATAAACTTGCCCTCGGCTCATCATGGGCTCCTTAATCCTCAATTTCGAATCCCGATCTTTATTTTCTTGTAAAGAATAAAATATATATTCTCTAAATGCTAACATTTTAACTAGATACGTTTTCATATTTTATAATACTTGAACCTCTTTGACAGTCATTTGCACGAGTAATATAAAATAATCAAAAGTAGGGGTGTGCGAGTAGTGATTTTGGAAGTCGAGCTGAGTCGACTCGAGTTTTGAAAAATACCCGCGAGTTTCGAGCTTTTTTCGAGTCGAGTTTTTTTTAAGTTTATAATATAACAGTTATACCGTGTTTCTACATAATCGTAAAAAATTATTATCATTACTCAAATACAAATTAAAATTTTTAGGTAATTAAACTTAAAAGAGTTACTGAACTAAGAGCATTTATATACCAAAAATATGATACCAAAAAAGAAAGAAACCTTTTACTTAAACTCACAATAATTCTTGATCTGATATATTTTTCAAGCCTAACTTGTGTTTAAGGCTTACCTGGGTTTTGAAATGAAATGAAAACACTGACTATAAGCCATATTATGACCGATTACCTGACTCAGTTCATGATTAAAATATTTCCTTTGAGGTATTCACACAGGTACATTTTTATTCATGTAACTGTCAACAAAGAACTAAGTTTTTATTTATTTGCAATGGTTTCTAAAATAAAACAAAAACATTTTTTTATGAGATGTCATATTAAATAGCCTCAAACTATAGCTAAAAGATAAAGTGATATAAAAAATTATTTGTCTTGAATAACTCATAAGAACGTTTGACTTCAATTATAACGAGGCTTCAGTTATGTTCGTTAAAGATGGATTGACATTGTGAAAATGGCCGTAATATTCTTTCGCACGTGCCGATGTCGGGTAAACGGCGGGAGTAACTGTTCGTCTCGAATTTTCGAGTATTTTGCAATAAGTCGGGTCGAGTCGAGTAGTGCATACTCGGCTCGAAGAAATCTCGATTCTCGAGTACTCGCACACCCCTAATTAAAAGCAATTAAAAACCTCCACCACAGCGCAGCACTGTCATTTTTTGGCAGACAGATTGAGTTGAATCGGTCTCATTGAGCATAAGTAAGAAAATATCTTAAATTATAGAAAGGTAAAAAGACAAAACTAAATTTATTCATATTAATAACAACTCAAAAACCACTTTAATTAAAGTGAAATAACAAAAGTTTTACGGTGGCCGTTCATGACTGGTGACGACGTAAAATGGGATCGCGCGTACCAATTCTGGGTAAACGGGCGGGAGTAACTAGTCGATTCGAATTTCCGAGTATTTTTCAAAACTTTGAGTCGAGTCGATCAGTGTAAACTTGGCTAAAAAAAGCTCAATAATCGAGTATTCGCACACCCCTAGTAAAATTTGAAACAAGTTCCTTATTAGGAGTTTTTCTAATAGTTTAGAGAAACTACACATAGTTTAAATCAACGCCCTAGTGCATGCTGCCTCCGAAGATTCTGACTAAGCTACCCACTGTTTTTCAATTTATTTCTTAATTTATTTTCATATCTACTTTATCATAGTTTTTGCCATGCTATTGACATTACATACAACCAGTAATTAAATTTGATTTTTTCAGGTCACCGTGTTATTTATTATATACTTTTGATCATGAACCAAAGTACGTTTTGTGGATTTCCTCATAAAAGAAAAAAATAAGATCACTGATCATTGAATTTGCTTAATTTTGTATACATTGATTTTATTTATTTATTTCTTACCTGTCTGAATTATTATTTGTTGTTGTTTTTGGATGTTTAATTCTGTTAAAATTTGAATAGTTTTTGTTAAGATTTAATTTAATTTTAAATGTAATCGTTATTTTGATGACGATCAAACTTTAATTGGCCTCGAAGTAATGTACACTCAATATAAATAATAATTTTCATGTAATTGTTTTAGCCCCACCCGTGCGTCTTGCACTTGGGGAACTGTAATGTATAATTGTATACATTTTGAAAAATAAATAAAGAATTTTGAATTGAACTGAATTATGAACAATCCTCCTCACGCGTAGACTTAGAAATGCAGTCTTGTGAGGAATATTTCCAATTATTATTATTTTATATGAAGCACTGTCAATAGTTATCTTGAATCTTCAATCTTCAACCTGAGTAACAGTCTCACAGTGACGTTGCGGCGCGGCGCGGCCGGGTGCACGGCGAGAAAGCGCCCTCACGCACGCGCTCTTGCGATCACTTGTAAAACGTAAAGCTCTTGCAAATAACTTGCCACTCCCGATCCCTCCCCTTTGATGACGAGTGCTATCTATTACACCCCCTCTCTGACACCCCGCTCGCCTTCACACCCATAAATTTGAAACTGAAAATAATTCCTTTGATCGCATATTCGTGGGTTCTTATAGAACCGTTTCGTGTCCGGGTTTTGCTTAATGACGAATAATTCTAAATGACGAATAATCGGCATGTGTTTGCGAATTTGATTTTAATTTTGGTTATATATAATTTTCGATAGACGAGAAACAACTGATAAACAGCGGAAACAAATTTACAGTCAAATCAGTTGTTTCAAATAATAAAAATGGAGATACGTATTTGTCCGTAAAACTGCTTTTCGCTAACAATCAGCTGTTTCGGTTTATCAGTTGTTTTGCACCAATCAGCTGTTTTCAATATTAGCGAATTTCCCGGAAAGAAGCTATTAGCCTTAGGTCTCATGCCCGGAACCATCATAACTTCTCGTTTTGGCAGAAAGTAAAAAACACCATTCGTAAAAAAATATAGATATAATATGTGAACACGATAGCAGCCGTAAAAATGGTCCGATCTTTGTGAAATTTGGTGTAGGCATGTAAAGTGGTAATCAATCGGACAAGTTCGTAGACTAGCCCGATCGGACCACTAGAAGGGGGGGGGGGGGTAAAAGGGGGATAAACCCCTCAAAAATGGGTTTTTTTGAGTTTTTACATGCAAAAATTAGAATAATTTAATATTTGTTGGCACCATTGAATTCAGCTAAAAAAACAAACAATTTAGTATCTTGAACCATTGCACCATGTCCATTGGTTACCAAGATATTGAAAGTGGTGAACACAGTACGTTGTCCCAAAGTTAACCTTATGGGGATTAAGTAAAATTCTATATCTTGCTTATTTCTCATTATATCTAAATAAAACTTGGTTTGTGGCTTCATCTAGATGAGATCTAATGTATTTTAGTCTAAAAAACCCGAAATTTCCATTTTTGTGGCAGTAAACCTGCATAATCATTCCCTATGTCATCCTTATGGGAACTAAAAAAAATCTTTATCTTCCTTATTTCTTAACATATCTTAATAAAAAACATGGTATATGGCTTATTTTAGCTAAGATCTAATAAATATTGAATTAAAACCAACCAGTTTTAAAATACCTGTTACATACTCATTCCCCAAGTTATTCTTATGGAGACTACAAAAACATGTCAAATCTTGCTATGTTGGATTGAAATATGATCTTTTGCATTTGACATTCGCTGAGTATGCAGGTCTGCTGCAACGGGGGTATTCGTAATTTTTTTGATGAATCCAGTACACTATTAGCCATTATCGTGTTTGAAAATGTATGTTATCTGATCGAAAAAACGCATTTTTGAGGAAAATATCACACGTGTGGTATTTTTGACATCAGAAAAAATATCCTTCGAATGAGAAATTAAATGTTACATCGTGGTGTTCAACATTGTGAACTTGGGCATTTACCCGAAAGACCATAAATGGTAATGCAATTTTATCTAAATAATCTAAATATTTAGATTCTAGGTAAAATTTTATGTAAATTTACCCCCACTTTTGCTATCTTAAAAATACGTAAGTTATAGGCAATTTCTGTTTTGGGGCAAAAATGGTTTTTTGAGCGTAGCGAACGCGCATAATCGGCGGTAGCAACTTTACCGTGACGATCGTGCGTCATGAGCGAAAATAACTTTCGACAAATTACTCTGATACTGATACTATTATCTTTAATGCCGACTACGCAATAAAAACCACGGCGAGTAAACGGCGGAAGTAAAATTGCCGTCTACGACGTTCGCGCGTAATGCACGGGAATTACGAGCGAAGTTTCGGCTCGAAAGTCGCTTTTCGTCGTCTCGAGCCAAGTCGAATGTTGAAAACGGTCAAAAGACTCAACGACCTGAAAACCAGCATAAGGATAGTCATAAAAATTTAAATTTACCTCAAACATAATTTTTAACTTAAGTTGTTGTTTATTGAAAATTTCGATTTGAATAAAATGAGATGAAAGTAATAAAAAGAGGTACGAGATTGTTAACCCCACTCTTTAACGCATTGCATTATGATTTTCGTGAAGGCTGCGTCTATTTTTTCTCGAACATCAAAAACTTTGAACTTGTATAATTATTACAATCGGTCCTTACCTCGACAAACCCACGGACACTGGGGCCAGCGTGGTAGGCCTGTCTTGCCTAATTCTTTATTACAGGTTAAGATTTTAAGTTAAAAACTCTGAGCTACGACATTTAATGAGCGGATATTTAATAATGACATTGAAAGAAGAAACTTTATGAGCGGTTATCACGTGGTCACCTGCAAAATTGGCAATGTTTGCCTAAACGGGCAATATTAGGTTTTGAAGTTCAGTTTTTCTGGGACAAAGTGTTTATTTGTTTATTGTTCGGTTCAAATGAAAAAAAATATCATCCGGTCGAGACCACTGCTAAAAAAAATACCTTAAAAATGGTACAGCATTTATTTATTTCGACTTTTCCAAACGCTTATTTGATTACAACCTGATTCCGTTTGCCTTTTCCTTATTTCGCCAATTCATTAACCTAAAATTCTTACGTCAGCAGAATTACTGAAGTGATATTGGTATGGTTAAAAAATAATTTTGAATTGCGTTCTTATTAAATATGGCGTTGTAAAAAGAAAGATTCTTCTAAGAGTAACTACCTTTAGAAAGTTGCATTTTCAACTTTACCATGGGCTTTATTAAGAGCTTAAAAGTGTGATACCCTACTTCGTCTGGGAAAGTTAACTCTCTAAGTTTTACTGTCCCCATTTCAACGACCAATTTTTTTGTCTTATTTGGTTTTCTGGAACCATTTATTGATATGAAATTATCAACGTAACTTTCATTATAGTATCACGGTACTTTTTTAGTCGAATAATTGTGCTCTTAAAATTATATTTCTCGATGTATCAATGAGTTTGCAGTAAAAATCTGTTTAAATTTCTTAGTTAATTTTGACGACGCCCTAATAACTTCGTATGGCGTCATTTTCTGTCAACTAAAAAGCAAAAAGCAGAAAATAAAGGTGCATTTCACTGAGCATGACTAATTTTGAACGCACGTTTTTTCAAATTTGTAAAGATGTACCTCAAAACTAAGAAATATGAATCACTATTGAACTTTTTCAACTGATTTAGTTTTTACTTCTTATTTTTATTCATCCATTTTCAAGTTTGATTACAGTTTATGAAAAAATCTAAAGCAGTTCTTACAAAACCAACTAAAATTATTAAGCCACGTTAAAAAAAACTAATAAGTGTTCCCAAGAAACGGAGACTGAACCAGCGACCACATGGAACAATTCTGTTCTATGTGGTCGCTAGACTGAACAAACCACATCACATACTTTAACAGATATAAATGGTGATGCGACAGAATAATTACAATCCAAAGTGAAAAATTTAAAATGCACCACATACACCATACAGTATACTGAACATTTTTTACCAAATATTTTTCTACAATACTGATTTTACCTTTTCCCTGGTTTTTTATTTTTAAGAGGATTGTACCGAGGTCAGGCACATCGAGGTGCATCGGCTAGTTCTTTGATTGTCAAACTATATTCCATTTTTGATGTCAGATGTTCGGTTAGGATGGCTCTTTTTTATTACTATAAAACTTTATTCAGGTATGCACTTTAATGATCATAGAATAGAAGGGGGAAATATTACAAACATGTCAGAAAGAATTTTCTTTCTAGGGATATCCTCTAAACTAAAATTTAATAAGTAAAAACATAAACTAATGTTATGACTTAAATTTTATAAAGATTTTTATGCCTTGTATGCGGTAGTCAAATTGTGTTGATTTCTCCATTGATCCGGTATGCTGACAAACATAATAGTTATTTGTGTATTAAGAGCGCAAAGTATGTCAATGCCGCGCGAGAATTGTAGATGGCCGCAAGAAGCGTTAGCTGAGTTAACAATTCAATAGAGGCAATGACTATTTGTGCTCGTAATACACACAATATTTTCCTACCACAATTATTTAAACAGTTTAACTTATTGACCAACCTTTACACGAAAGTTCATTGAGGTTTGCTTATTCTATTGGAACGAACCGGAAGTTGAGATAGAAACAGTGACAATGAAATCAGCTGATTTAAAACAAGGCAACTAGAATTACATTTAGAATACGGTGAGTGTCATGAGATTTCTGACCAATAGAAACCGGTCTGTGGTGTTTGACGTCATAGTTATCTCTCTTGTGTGCCACTTTAACCTATTCTACATTTCAAGTACCCTGATTTGTGAGCGGTAATGTACATTCCCGCTCGCTTTTGCGAGCGGAAATGAACCGTTTTGTGCACTGGTTACAAGTGTAGTGATTATTTCCACGCAGTGGTAGGAAAAATAATTTAATGCTGTCACATCATTTCAAAAGTGCTATTTGACGAACGCAGTCAACATCTGTTGTTTGTTACTGTGTCAGTTACTGAGTGACTTTGAGTATTTGGTTTCCACTCACCCTTTTGCCCTCGCCCTCTGGAATATTCTGATCTTGCTGGTGTGGCCGCTGCACCACGCAGAATCCTTGAAAAAAATACAAACTCGTTCAAAAAAGCCTTATGGATTAATTACTAGTTTGATAGTAGGGGCGTGCGAGTACTCGATTATCGAGCTTTTTCCGAGCCGAGTTTACACTACTCGACTCGACTCGAAGTTTGAGTCGAGTAATTACTCCCGCCGTTACCCGAAATTGGACGCGATATCGAATTTTACGGCCGTTTTTCACACAGTCAACACCAGTCATGAACAGCCACCATAGAACTTTTGTTATTTTACTTGAATTAAAGTGGTTTTTAGTTATAAATATCTATCAATTTAGTTTAGTATTTTTTCCTTTCTATAATTCGGGATATTTTCTTACTTATGCTCAATGAGACTGATTCAACTTTAATTTTTAAACCTATAAAAATACGTTACAAAAACTCTTTTTTGAAGCAAACAAGTACAGACTTAGCTCAGTTTTTACCTCCTGATGCTGAAAGTTTAATATAATATTGAGTAATGATATAAAGTTATGTTGAAGATGGCCTGATAATTATCGTTTAGTTTAATTTGAAAAAAGTTATGCTTTTAACTCATAGGAACACTTCCCAGTATAATAACTAAAAAATATTACATTTTAGGTGATCAAGAATGATAACTATTAACTTCTACTATTAAAAATACTCGACTCAAGAAAAACTCGAAACTCGCAAGTATTTTTTTAAACTCGACTCGACTTCAAAAGTCACTACTCGCACAACCCTATTTGATAGTAGTGAATAATTCATTGCCCAGCAATCATCGTAAAAGTAATGGATATAATACGCCGAAGGCTACTTATTAAAGTAGACTCCCTCTTATCCGGACACCTTTAACCGGACATCGGTTTAACCGGCCTACTCAAGATTCAAGATCTTTATGAGTCATTAAATAATACAATGTATTACAATAGACTTCATCATACACATAAACAGTCTTTAAATAATTCCAAATATTCTAAATTACTATATAATATTTGGAATGTATGTTCAGCTAGAAAAAAAAATTCAGATATAAGAAAACCATTGCCCCAATTTCCTGATTAAAATAAAATAAAATATTCACCAAAATAACAGCTAAGGAAAACTGAGGACAAATTCTAAAAAAGAAAAAAATAACAAAAAAAATCGTTTATCTTGTAAAAAGGCATTGAGGAAAACCATTCTTTGAGAACACATTTTAATTTATTAAGTGACACATTTGAGGCAGAATCTGGTTGTTTATTAAACAATTTAATTTGCAAATATAAATTACTATTGATTGATTTACTTAATCTAAAAGATGGAAGGTCCAATTTTGCTTGAATTCTAGTATTATGTGTGTGAACACTTAATCTATTACTATAATGTTCCAGATTTTCTTTTACATGAATTAAGGTATGATAAATAAACAAACTCGGAAACGTTAAAATTTCTAGAGATTTTAAGTGCTCGATGCAACTTTCTGTATCTTTTAACCCCATTATGATTCGTATAGCCTTTTTTGACAAATAAAAACCTTTGAAGCACCTGTACTATTCCCCCATAATCGAATTCCATAAATGAGATGAGAGTGAAAAAATCATAATATGCTGTGATCAACAACTAACACATGATTTTAACTTCCTCAATAAGAAAAGAAACCTAGACAATTTGGAGATTACATGTTTTGTTTGGAATTCCCAGGTCAGTTTATTGTCTAAGTAACCCTAGCAGTTTGAAGGATTTATTTTCGACAGATAATTTTTTGAGATTAAAAATAATTTCTTCGGTTTTATCTGCGTTAATTTTTAAATTATTTGATTCAAACCACAATTTTGATTTTAAAAGCGTATCGTTCAGTTTAGTTTGAGCAGTAAGTGTCATCATTTTCAATTAGAACATCACTATCAGTTTCAAAAATGTTGTGTCGTTGGCATATAAAACAATGTTGTTTGGTATATAATTTGGAAGATCGTTCATAGCTATTACAAACAAAAGTGGACCTAAAATGGAGCCCTGTGGGACTCCCAACTTCACCTCTTTAAGATCTGACTTTAAACTGCCAACAACTACCACTTGTCTCCGGTTTTCCAAATAAGACTTAAACATATACGCCTTTTTTGTGAACCAATTTCGATAATTGAGGTGTCAAATAACTAGAATATTCATTAGGATTATATGAATATAATTTATTAATCATTAGGATCAAGGGCTTCGCCCCCTTGGGAATGTTTTTTACATAGTTTTTGAAAATTAATAACATCTTTATTAGAAATTTTGTCCTCAACCAAAAAAAAGCCATTTTGTATTTATTATGGTTTTCCGTGTTGATGGAAGAAAAGATAGAGAAACACGGACCGGAAATGGCTTTTTCAAGATGGCGGTTGGAGCACAGCCGGGATTACCGGGATCTTTCATCATTTTAAAGAGGGAGGTTTACTTAACATCTGTGCGAAGTTTCAGCTTAGTCGGGATTTGTTAGGTCGATTCACTTTTTCATATATAAAATTCCTGGACTATCAGCTAAAAATAGGAGGTGCAAGGACTCTGACTTACTCGGCGGCAGGGTGGTCTCGGTGGTGACGTACTGCGTGGTGGTCTCGACCGCGGTGGTGGTGGTGGGGGGCAGCGTGGTCGGCGTGGTGGGCGCGGCGGTGGTCGTGGTGGTGGTGGAGGTGGTGGTGGTGGTGGTCGTGGTGGTGGTGGTGGTGGTGGTGGTGGGAGGAGGCGGCGGTGGGCGTGTCGCCGCGGTGATGGCCACGGTAGGCGGCTTGGTCGCTGCAGTGGTCGTGGTCGTCGTCGGGGCCGCGGTCGTCGTGGTCGTCGTCGTGGTCCTGGTCGTCAGGGCGTTGACGGTGGGCGCCACGGTGGTCGGGGGCGTCAAAGTCGTAGTCACCGACATATTATGTTTCAGCTTTTTCGTATGAAATTCCCTTTGCGATTCCACTGAAACAAAAGGTATCACATAAATAGTCATCTTAGTCGACAACAGAACTATTGTTTGGCCAGTAGATTATGGTATATTACGTTACTAGCCCGGTAAGTACCGTTTTACCGAGCGAGCATGCAGGGCCGGTTACAGGGGGGGGAATGCATAGGGGCCCGGACTCACAGGGGGCCCGGATCTACACTAGATGGGCCCAGAACCACATGAAATTAGTAAAAAAAGGTCGTCAGGGTAGGGGCCCGGGTTTTTTAATTGCGCAGGGGCCCGAAAATCCTGTCACCGGGCCTGCGAGCGTGCATGATCATTCCCGCGGCGAGTGTGGGATTTTCATGCGAATATGGTAAAAATTACCGGGCGTGAGTTGGTAATTTCATACTACTCATCATACTTTACATATTACGTTTCTTAATTCTTCAAACCCAGCCTATAATAAATAAGCAAAAACTTGCTTCTGCCACAAGTCTTCTGCTTGCTGTGCTGTCACTACATTCTTCTGAAAACGTCGATGTACAGTATTGCAATCAGTTGATTGTTTTGATTGTTGACTTCCGTTATTTCTGTTTCCTAATGCACGGTAAATTCACCGTGCAATAATCGACAAAGAGTAGGGAGTACAAATAATAATTGAAGCAGGATAAAAACATAGTAAATTGCTAAATAACCGAAGATAATGGAGGAAGATTCAAAACAAAAGGAAGAAAAGCGCTTTTGTCTAGTTGATGAATAAAGAATTTTGTAAAATATTGTTATTAAAGAGGGCCCTACTCACAACAAGGATTTTTATGCTAAGTCCCTTCTAAGTAACTTTAATTTGACGACTTGATCATTGAAATTGATTCTACTATTTAACTATCATCACATTAAAAACATTTGTGAAAACAACGATGAGCAAATATTTCTTACTAACGATACAGCGTCATACGACCCATTAAATGTAGACCCAAACAATTAAAATTATTTTAAATATATTTATATTAAATATTATATTATTAATTAATTTAAAAATTAAATGTTATTAATATTGCTAATTATTAAAATTATTAAAAAATTAAATTTTTTATTAAAAAATTAATTTTTAAAATTAAATATTATATATTTAATTAGTTGGTTAGCTGAGTTAAAGCTAAGTTGCTATTGTGGGGTTAAATAAAGACTAAAATAACGCAAATCCAAAGCCTAAATAAAGATAATTAAGCCCATGTAATTGCGTGAGTTGTTTATTTCTGTTACGTTTTGTTACAGTGCACACTTGAATTTTGGGTTCGAGTTTCTAGAGAACCTATGTTGTTGAACATAAGACTGTTTCTTACCGTTATTTTGATATTGTTGTTGCTGTGATGAAGATGGTTATCATGGAAATAAAAAAAATACTTAATATAAAAGATATTTAAATCTTCTATCCCTGCTAAAGGACGTGTTTAGAAATTAGTAAATAATAAATTAAATTAAGCATTCCCCTATGACAGGGCATATAGTGCATATGGACCTAAATATATTTACGAGATTTGAAAAAAACTAATAGAGACGGAATGTTTATTGTACAGTGTTCAACAAAAATTCATATCACGTTTTACATAGGAAAGCAAATGCAGAGTGTATAAGGATGTAATAATGCAGTTTGTAAAGTTGTTGAAAAATTGCTTTAATAAATGTTTAAATAGAATATAAAATTTCAATTTTCTTCTTTGTTATCAAAATATACCTCTATGAAGACACTGTCGTCGCTTTATATTTGATACAAAACGTTGTCCAGTATTAAGGGCAGCTATAATAATTTGAAACCATTTCCGAATCAAAATATTATTTCAAACGCAAATATAATATTCTTAATTTAATGAATATTATTTGTAAGGAATGCAACGTATAAGACAGATAAAATTGAGAAAAGCTTTCAATGAAAAACGCAATTTTGTAAACGATAAATATTTATAAACCGTCAAAAAAGTTTTAACTCGAATTCAAACATTCAGTTTCAAATAATATCATCCTTTTTCGTCATTAAATTTATCTTCCAAACTCGATCCTATTACATGATTCGAATCCGGGGAATAAATACTTCGGTTAAAAGAACAAAAACCGATAAAAAGTCTTTGTGAGAAAAACAAAAGAAATGGGAGCCAAGGTAAAAATTGCAGGCGACTGCGATATTGGACGGCATTTTCTCCGATGAAAAATCGAAAGTGTGAGTTTATTGGTGGGAGAGGACGTTGTAATTCCTGATGAATGGGGGTAGATCAAGGGCGCCGCTGGCTACACCGCGGGAATAACTTTACCGTGTCCGACCACGCGGCTCCCTCTGATAAATAATTACGCGTACTCCCTGAAATTTTTAATTTTTATTACTCGAACTATTTGTTATAAGTTATACAAATTAAATTTTGATGTAATGGCGGGGTAAAATTATTTTTCCTTCCACTGCATGGAAATAACCACATTGCCAAACCTGTAAAAATAGAGGGCAAACGGTTCATTTACGCTTTCATTTCATTCCCGCTAGCTAAACCAGGGTTACTTGAAATGTAGAAAAGGTTAAGGTGGCAAACAAGAGAGATAACTATGACGTCAAACACCACAGATCGGCTTCTATTGGTCAGAAATCCCATGACACTCACCCAATGAGCTCTATACTACATACTGAAGTCACTACTCTAGTCCAAAAATTCTCTAAAACGCGCGCCAGCAAAAGCTACATAAGTTGGTAGTCCTGTCATTCAAGGAACAAGGGTATTTTCATTCAATCTAAATTGTAAAAATTGTTTGAAAATAAATGATTATTTTTGCTTGTAATAAGTCGTAAGATTATAAAGGTTAGTATAAAATTGCGAAGTACGTCAAATTAAATAATATAAGAGTGTACAATGACTTTAAAAATCGCCTTTTAACGTTAGTTTAAATGGGAATATTAATTTCTTGCCCCCCAGAGAAATCAGCCAATCAGGTAATTCTCCTTGTGAGCAAACGATTCGATTGGTTGGTTATAGTAAGCATAGGAATCTGTCATGTGTCTTTGTCGTGTAGGCATTTACTTAATTAGGCTAATCAATTAACAAAAACAAGTAACAAACTATGGCACTAGTGTTGATTAAAGATCGTGAGATTGTAAAGATAAGTTTAAGATCGCTTTTTACCTCAAACTCAACATCATATAAATGTAAAATGACTTAAAATCACCGTTTTAACATTGGTTTAAATGGGAAAACAAACTTTTTGCCCTCCAGCGGTTTTAGCCAACTAAACAGAGCGAAAACGACTTTCACGGCGGCGTACAGTTGTAAACAAGAGTAGTGACTCCAGTATGTAGTATAGAGCTCATTGCACTCACCGTATTCTAAATTCTAGTTGACTTGTTCTAAATCAGCTGATTTCATTGTCACCGTTTCTATCTCAACTTCCGGTTCGTTCCAATAGAATAAGCAAACATAACCTCAATGAACTTTTGTATACAGGTTAGTTAATAAGTTAAACTGTTTAAATAAGGGTGGTAGGAAAAATATTGCGTGTATTATAGCTTAATATTTTTTACAAATATATTTTTTACAATATTTTTTTACAAAATATTTGTGTCGCCACTTAAAACTGCATCCCTCCAATGATAAATAATGTGTTGTAACAATTGAAGTGTTAAAACAGCTGTTTTTGGTAAACCTGTATCGGCATAACAACAATGTTAATTAGAGTGTCCAAGTGACGCAACTTTTAGATGCTAGTGTAAACTAGGCTTAACGAGCACAAATAGTCATTGCCGCTCTCGAAATGTTTGGCCGCAGTCAGCTGACGCTTGTGTGGCCATCTACAAAATTCTCGAGCGACAATGACATACTTTGCGCTTTTAATTATCATTTATGTAGGTTTTATATTTTAAGTTTTTTTTTATTTTATACGAACGATAATCTATTTTTCGTACTCGTACATTATGTCCATCCTAACTACCAATAAATAAAGAACTTTAGGTGCACGCTCTTTCATCGCGTAATTATCTGGATGAACTCACAGATAATTATTGTAATTAGCAGATTTTTATACCATTAGGTCCATTGAAAAAAATCGCTTATTGCGATACAAAATTAAGATAGTTCCTAATTTGAAAGATGCTATCGATGAAACATAAAAAACCATATTCTGAAGAAAGACATAACCTGCTACATTTTTGTTGGTTTTTGCCTCAGATCACTATTTGAATTTTTTCTAGAGGTTAAAATACCTTACTCCGTCAGTTATTGTGTCGGAATCGGAATAACCTGCTATCTAGTTAACGTTTATAAATTTAATTAAAAATTGATTTTAAAATATTTATTTAAAAAGTGAAAAACCTTTATGAAAGCAAGGGGACAACGTTTCCACAACCAACCTTGTTGGAAACTAAGGGTGGTCTTAAGTTACTGAACACATTAAATAAAAAATAACCAACCTTTAAAATACTAGGACTGTGGTTTTAGCAAATGTATGCAATGTTTTATTAAAATATTAATTTTTGTTCTAAATTCACTTACTCTTTTTTACAAGTAAACTAACCGATTCAATATCCTCTCCATATAATTTGCACGCTATGCTCAAATTGTACCCACCCCGAGTCTTTTTAAGCATTGAACGAGTCACACACGTTGTAACCTCCCATATACTTTTTTTATGTCTTTAACTGTTTTCGTTCACCCACTTTCGTGCCCCAACTTTCACATACAAGATGAATTAGAAACTAAAGACTACTTACATATTTTACAAAAAAAGGAGTTTGAATTGGGTGACAGCACAGAGCGATCAAATAGAAAACAATTAATTTCCGACTGTAGTAACTATTCTATAACAAAAATATTCTAGTATAATTTTTGGAATATTTTTTTAGAGGGAGTCATTATTTTGAAATAAAGAAAAATATTTTATAAAACACTAAAAAATATATTTTTGGAGTTTTATTTTTTAAAATTATTTTTATGTTTGTCGTCGTATGTTCAACTTTGACGAGCACGGCAGTCGATGTCAAAAGTCAGTCGAGCAATGTCATAAATAGAGATCAGGAGATTATAACTTCTGATCTCTGAACTTGACCCTGAGAGACCTTTCTGTAGCCACCAAACAGATAACGATCAGTAATTTTATTTCCTTCAGTAAATTTTTCAAAATAAAAAAACCAAAAATTTCTATTTTTTCAAAAATTTGTGTTAAAACCTGAAAGATTCTCCTGTTTCCTTTATTTTGGGTAGGTGCATTTTCCCTTCTCTTTTCATTCCAGTCTGTCACTTATGACAACTGACAATTAACTGGCAGATATCAGTAGTTTCATTAATTAATGGTAACCGATGTTATTTATTATCTCCTTATTTATTTAAACGTCGTTAAAATATTACATTATTTTATTTATTTGTGCTTTAGTTTTTTCTTCCAGTGCTACACGAAGGTCATAGAAATTTGGAAATAAGAAATATTAATTTTAAGTTGGCACCTACTTAATTACTAAACTAAAATGAAACTAGATTCCTAGGTTGCAGCTTTGCTTGCAAACACTGCAATCTGTAGTTTACCTGCAGAACTATTTCAAAGCATGACCATATGTTCAGTTGTAAACAAAGTGAACTGAGCTCAGTCAAATATCGATGGATGAACGTTATCCAGAACGTTCGGAAACACTGTTCCAAGACTACAGCCCTTTACTGTACTTAAGTGACGTCCGTTTTCAAAATACTGGGACATGTTGACAAATCTATATAAAAATCTCTCTAATTTGACACCTCAAACGTTAAAATCCGTCCGGCAATCATTGAGGTTTAACTCGTAAAAAAGCCACTCCTGTATTAACATATAGATGTTACAAGTAAATTCTTTAGGCCTACTTTTTGAAAATAGAATTATTTTTGGACCTCACTAACAAGTCCTTCGTGACTTAGCGGGGCCAACATACTCTTTTCAATAAAGCCGATAAATTTTAATATTAATTTAAAATTCGGTTCTTACCGACGCACGGGTTGAACCAGAGGACCCGCTGCCAACCCATGCAGTCGTAGAGCTGGGAGAAGTCGGTGCCCTTGCAGGCGCAGTTGGAGCGAAGCGCGGTGCCCAAGATGCCCAGCATGGCCTTCCTACACTCCCCCGGCGAGCCCGCGCACTGCTTGGTCACGCTGTCCACGGCACAGGACTGCTCGTAGTTCTCCAGCCTCCCCCTGGAACGTAGGTCAGAGGTGAGGTACGTCTCACTACATTGACATGGCAACACTCCCCGCACTGCTTGGTCACGCTGTCCACGGCACAGGACTGCTCGTAGTTCTCCAGCCTCCCCCTGGAACGTAGGTCAGAGGTGAGCTACGTCTCACTACATTGACATGGCGACACTCCCCGCTCTGCTTGGTCACGCTGTCCACGGCACAGGACTGCTCGTAGTTCTCCAGCCTCCCCCTGGAACGTAGGTCAGAGGTGAGGTACGTGTCACTACATTGACATGGCGACACTCCCCGCTCTGCTTGGTCACGCTGTCCACGGCACAGGACTGCTCGTAGTTCTCCAGCCTCCCCCTGGAACGTAGGTCAGAGGTGAGCTACGTGTCACTACATTGACATGGCAACACTCCCCGCTCTGCTTGGTCACGCTGTCCACGGCACAGGACTGCTCGTAGTTCTCCAGCCTCCCCCTGGAACGTAGGTCAGAGGTGAGGTACGTGTCACTACATTGACATGGCGACACTCCCCGCTCTGCTTGGTCACGCTGTCCACGGCACAGGACTGCTCGTAGTTCTCCAGCCTCCCCCTGGAACGTAGGTCAGAGGTGAGGTACGTGTCACTACATTGACATGGCAACACTCCCCGCACTGCTTGGTCACGCTGTCCACGGCACAGGACTGCTCGTAGTTCTCCAGCCTCCCCCTGGAACGTAGGTCAGAGGTGAGCTACGTGTCACTACATTGACATGGCGACACTCCCCGCTCTGCTTGGTCACGCTGTCCACGGCACAGGACTGCTCGTAGTTCTCCAGCCTCCCCCTGGAACGTAGGTCAGAGGTGAGGTACGTGTCACTACATTGACATGGCAACACTCCCCGCACTGCTTGGTCACGCTGTCCACGGCACAGGACTGCTCGTAGTTCTCCAGCCTCCCCCTGGAACGTAGGTCAGAGGTGAGCTACGTGTCACTACATTGACATGGCGACACTCCCCGCACTGCTTGGTCACGCTGTCCACGGCACAGGACTGCTCGTAGTTCTCCAGCCTCCCCCTGGAACGTAGGTCAGAGGTGAGGTACGTGTCACTACATTGACATGGCGACACTCCCCGCACTGCTTGGTCACGCTGTCCACGGCACAGGACTGCTCGTAGTTCTCCAGCCTCCCCCTGGAACGTAGGTCAGAGGTGAGCTACGTGTCACTACATTGACAAGGCGACACTCCCCGCACTGCTTGGTCACGCTGTCCACGGCACAGGACTGCTCGTAGTTCTCCAGCCTCCCCCTGGAACGTAGGTCAGAGGTGAGCTACGTGTCACTACATTGACATGGCGACACTCCCCGCTCTGCTTGGTCACGCTGTCCACGGCACAGGACTGCTCGTAGTTCTCCAGCCTCCCCCTGGAACGTAGGTCAGAGGTGAGCTACGTGTCACTATATTGACATGGCGATACTCCCCGCACTGCTTGGTCAAGCTGTCCACGGCACAGGACTGCTCGTAGTTCTCCAGCCTCCCCCTGGAACGTAGGTCAGAGGTGAGGTACGTGTCACTACATTGACATGGCGACACTCCCCGCTCTGCTTGGTCACGCTGTCCACGGCACAGGACTGCTCGTAGTTCTCCAGCCTCCCCCTGGAACGTAGGTCAGAGGTGAGCTACGTGTCACTATTAGGTACCCCAAAATACGGCAGTGTTTCCACTCGGCAGAAAATAAGATTCCGCAGGAAGACTAGAAAATCACATTTCATGCCATCTTCCTTATAAATTATCTCACAAAATATCCCTCTCTTTCCCGTTTTTGTTCTTTACTGGGATAGTGTTATAGTCTAGTACTGCAACAATTTTGTTTAGTGCAATAGTATATAATTTAGCCGATACAGGGCGAATGTGACTCGTCCATAACAGTTCAGCGACCAATATGCCGCACGAGGCCTTTCGAGGGCGATGGTAGGGATATGGTGGGAGTTCACTTTCGTCGAACAAGGGCGAAGCTAAGCCGAATACGACCGTGTAGTTCTGGTGCGTTTGGCATGACTATCTCGTTCTTATAAGGCCTCATGCGGCAGATAGCCGATCGTTTGGGCAAGTCAGATTCGCTCTTGTTCGACGACAGTGAACTCCTGTCATAATAATGTTACTACGGATGGCTAGGTCATGCCGAACGCACCATTTACTCTGGAACTCGTCAAGATTCGCCCTGACCCGGCGAGGGGGAGAGTGAACTTTGACCATTATAAGACCAAGCAGCCGATGGAGCAAACATAGAAATCTTCTCGTTTTGGTCTTTCAATATACATACAAATTATGTCACAGTTTCCGAACTATACAACTTTGACATTTGGTTTTTGGAGTACAAACAAAAAATTAGGTGTGAAAGGTAAGAAAAAAACGCGTACACTACTCGCGAAAATATTTTATTTCCCCCAGTCATATTAAGGAAAATCCCATTTCATCCCACAATCCAATTTTATCACTAGAGGAGTCAAAATATCTCAAAAATTGGATAAAAATCCCTACAGTGAAAACCCTGGTTTACGGGGCATTTGCGCGAGGGTAAAGGGGAGTAAGCGTGGGGGGGCGGGAGAGAATACCCTCCCTTCTCTCGTACGAGTCCTGAGTAGGCTACCGATATGTATACTTTCTGAAAACGAAAATATCATTATATATTAGATAACACTTATTATACAGCACCACAGACGTCTGTGGTTATTTAATACAAAATTTGAATATATGAGACGTTCAGAAGTCAAACCGATAAACTCCATAAAATGAACATTTTCAGTATGAAGAGGTACAGTTATGAGTTCATAAAACACTCAGTTATTGTTTTAAAATATGTACATCAATATTGTTAGTTCTGCTACATTGCAGGGCAACATTTTTAGCACCACATAAATATTTATAAAGTTCCAGTGGCTCTCTATAAAAAAATTAAAAAAAAACACTTTGTATGAAGTTAGTCAAATTGCAAACTGAAAGGATTCAACAAAATATTCTGAGCTCCATAAGAAAAAACATGGGGAATGAGGATGCAGGTTTGTCTGCCGCAGAAACGTAAAACTTTTGTTTTTTACATCAATACGTTGTAAGAACTCAAATAAGAACCCATATACCAAGTTTCATCAAGATATGTCAAGAAATAACAAAGATATAGAATTTGTTACTTCCCATAAGGTTAACATAAGAAATTGACATGCAGGTTTGCTGCTGCAGAAGCGTGACAATTTGATTTTTTATATCAATACCCTGTAAAACTCAACGAAAAGATGCCATACTCCAACTTTTATCAAGATATGTCAAGAAATAATAAAGATAATGGAATTTATTTTGGAGTTAATCAAACTGGCCACTGAAATATCTGGGGAAACGTTCAGTTGCCAAAGTAGTTAGCGCATTCTGGTGGCAAACCACTAAACTGTGGAAGTGAGGCGACAGGGATAGTTGTAGTGACAAATAGTTATTTGCGTGTTGAGTGAGTAAAGTACAACATTGTCTCTCGAGTGAAAATGTTGGCATCCGAGCTTGCGAGGGCGACAACTTTCACGAGGGAGACAACTGCTTTACTCTCGAAATACACACATTTCCCCCCACCTGCGGTAATAAATACCCAATCTTTAAACATCTATTTCATTAACTTAGTAATTCACAAACAATATCCATTCTGCTTCAATCAGCAATTAGTGCCTGCATACGAGTAGCTGCAACCATTCATGCATCAGCAATCAGCCGATTGCTCACATTCTTATAACATTCTTACTCGCTTAATTCGTTGACGTTCTTATAGCTGATTGTGTCAATGTTATTCTTATGTGATTATTCCTACCACTAATTCAGCTGATAGCGCCTGCAATCTGTAGAACCTCAACATATTTGCATGTCTGCTTAGAAATTGAAGGCGCTTGATTTTTGAATTATTGATTTCAATGTTATTCTCATGGGTTTACTTTGTGTCCCGCCGGGAGACAAAGTAATCATTTTATCCCGCTGGGAGGAAACATATTAATTTGCTCACTCATGACAAGGAGTAAAAAAAACATAGCAGGTAGGGTAAAACGTTCTTGACTTTCTGAATGACACTCATATTATATAGGTACGTACTTGCAGGCGTCGTCGTCGCGGCAGTACTCGGCCAGACTGTGGCAGGTGGGCACCACTGACCCCTCCACCTGCTGGGCGCACACCGGGTGCAGGATCTCCTGGGCCACCAGGCATTCGTCCTGGTTGTTCTTGGTCTTCCTGCGGGACAAGACATAACTGTGAGGCGGGAGAGGGAGGGTAGCAGGGTCTACCGGGCCACCAGGCACTCGTTCTTGTTGTTCTTCGTCTTCCTGCGGGACAAGACATAACTGTGAGGCGGGAGAGGGAGGGTAGCAGGGTCTACTGGGCCACCAGGCACTCGTTCTTGTTGTTCTTGGTCTTCCTGCGGGACAAGACATAACTGTGAGGCGGGAGAGGGAGGGTAGCAGGGTGTACTGGGCCACCAGGCACTCGTTCTTGTTGTTCTTGGTCTTCCTGCGGGACAAGACATAACTGTGAGGCGGGAGAGGGAGGGTAGCAGGGTCTCCTGGCCCACCAGGCACTCGTTCTTGTTGTTCTTGGTCTTCCTGCGGGACAAGACATAACTGTGAGGCGGGAGAGGGAGGGTAGCAGGGTCTACTGGGCCACCAGGCACTCGTTCTTGTTGTTCTTGGTCTTCCTGCCTGCGGGACAAGACATAACCGTGAGGCGGGAGAGGGAGGGTAGCAGGGTCTCCTGGCCCACCAGGCACTCGTTCTTGTTGTTCTTGGTCTTCCTGTGGGACATAACCATGAGGCGGGAGAGGGAGGGTAGCAAGATCTCCTAGGCCACCCTGGAAAAACGTCGAGAATTTCTAGCCAAATAGTTGGAACAATCTGAACTCAAACGTAAACTGCAAGAACTTGATCAGTTAAATCTAAAACATTCTTTGTATGTTTTGCAGTAATTTAACAACATAAGTAAATTTACTTACCGTGTTCAAAAAGTCCCGGATCGGCCTCGTAATTTTTTAATCTAAAGTATTGACCTATGAGACCCAGAACATGTCTCTTGGACATCACATACTATTTTAGCACGTATTTAGTGACCCCCTACTTCCTCAGGGAGATGGCCCACTAGTAGTCAGAAGGAAACCTTGAATGTAAGCATAGGTTGATATATTCATCAGATTGGAACTCTTTTTAAGTAGAATACAATGCCGCAAATCCGACCTCAATCGAATCACCTAATCCAAAATGGCGGTCGTTTAGACTTTTCTCAACTGCAATTTGTTCTACTTTAAAAATTCGATTTCAGACGTTCTAAGCGTCCGTCCGAGATGCGGTTTGCGGCATCAAATTATGCTTTATTACCTCTTTAAAAGACATACATATCGACCTATGCACAGCCTTTGGCATTAACCATTTCTATGAGGGACGTACCTTAAAGGATGTCTTGCATGGATGATGACGAGCATAGGCAGTATTGTACTTAATTTTAAAGGACATGGAATTCTCGAACAAATTCCGCAAGCAGCATCTCGAAAGGACGCTTAGAAAGTCTGAAATAGAATTTAAGGAGGTTAGAAATTGCAGTTGAAAAAAGTTTAAACGACCGCCATTTTGGATTAGGTGATCCGATTGAGCTGAGATTTGCGGCATTGTATCCTACTCAAAAAGAAGTTCAATCTATGCTTACATTTGAGATTTTTTTCTAACTCCTATTGGGCCGTCCCCCGAGGAGGTAGGGGGTCACTGAATACGCACTAAAATAGATTTTGTGTCCAAGAGACATGTTATAAGTTTTGAAGGTAAATATTTAATATTAAAAAATTACAAATCCGATCCGGGACTTTTTGAACAGCCGGTATAATACGTAAATCCCACTTTAAATTAAATCGTATTTCCCTACTCTCAGTTCTCCCAACCTGTCGGTGAATCAGCCTGCAGTACAGGTCAAAAGGTACAGTCAAAAAGTTCCCGGAATGAATTTTTGTAGATATAAATCGCGATCGCCAGCGGTAAATTTGTCTTACAGTAGTTGGTACGACTCCTTGGGAGGGCATATCGGTAGTGGTGGCGTAGCTGACTTGCCGTAGTACAGCATTGGAAAGCGCTTTTCGTGTACCTGCAAGTCTACTTTATCGGATTTTTGAAAAATGGCATTTCATGAACAGCACACGAACAGTGTTCTTGGTTTACTTTAAAAATCACCCAATGAGACTCTTGAGTTGTTAATTCACGCTTATGGAGAAGAGACGATGAAGAAATCCCCCAATATTTTCTTCATGAGCATCACCCAGTGCGCTGTGCATGAAATGCCATTATTCAAAAATCCGACAACGTCGATTTGCAGGTACACGAAAAGCGCTTCCCAATGCTGTGCTATGGCAAGTCAGCTATGCCACCACTACCGATATGCCCTCCCAAGGAGTCGTACCAACTACTGCAAGACAAATTTACCGCTGGCAATCGCGCTATATGTTCACAAAAATTCATTACGGGAACTTTTTGACTGTACCTCGCATTATTTTAGCGATTGATAACATTACTTTACTGTAATATTGCGTACTATTCAATCTGATGTAGATCGAATTGACCAAATCTGCTGTGTACCATTCAATTCCAAACTAAAAAGATCACGATGAAACTATCTACATCCAGTGATTACGCGCGGCAATTTTGAAAACCAAATTTACAAACCCCTAAGATCTTTAAGGGTCTCTGATCAACAATTATTTTCCGATTCATTTGCCTGTTTAAAACGAATGATTTATCTCGGGAAATTCAGGTTAAAAAAAGAAAAATTCGTGGTCAAGAGTAAGCAAAATAGGCGACTTCCCCCCTAAACTTTGTCGAGGTCTAGTGACACTGACCTGCAGAGGCAGAACGCGATCTCCAAGCTCCACGTGAGGTCGACTGTCCGGTAGAGGTGCTGAAGAGCCTCCATGCAGTTCTGCCGCTGGCAGCGCGTGATGTTGCAGTACTGCAGGACAGGGATCAGCGCTGTTCTGCACTCGAAGTTGTTGTTGCAAAGCTCCAGCGCTTGATTGCAGGTACTCTGAAATGTCATGGAAGCATTCTCTTCCGCTTTGGGCCCGGTGCCTAAGCAAAATCATCGGAACATTTGATACAAGATCAAAATAGTGTGTACATCGGATTACGTTATGTGTGCGCCTAGAATAACATGGAACGTGACGTTCCAAAACATATGCTAGAACGTCTAAAAGGTGAATTACAGAACATAAAAATATGATATACAATTTTTTGTGAAAATTTATCGATAATTTGGTTTTTATTAAATAGAAACGACAAAGCACTTTGCACAGTATTTTTACTTTCTTACGTCACTTGACGTAGGAAAGATCGTACGGCCTAAGATTCTAAAGCAAGACCAATCGGTTCATGCGAAAGTTAATTTTTAATCTACTTGAAATATTAATCTTTCGTTTACTTAAATTCCAATTCCAACATTTTATAGACAAACTATAGATTTGTGGCAGGTAAACTATAGTAAAGTACTATCGCTGATGATTTCTTATTACGACATACTAATTTACCACAGTGCCAATTTTAGACCACCAAAGTATAGTCACATAAGTGCTAATACTTAAACAGGCTATCAATAAAAGAGACATCGGCTGATAGAATTTTTCAAGAAAGAACGGAGAGTGAGGTGAAGGAGTGCCTGACATGCCACAGAGAGTCCTCACACACAGAGGGCGAGAAAAGATAATCAAGGTGTTTTGATAGTTCAGAGGTTGGGTCAAGGTTTTTGCTAATCTCGAACACATTCTTTTAATTATTATTTTCCATGGATCGTGAACATAACACCTCCCACGTCTCACGATCCCCTTGTTGTTCTACGTGAGTTTTAATTTGAAAATAAAAATGTCATGTACTTCCAGAACCTTTCAGAAATAAACTTTCCAGAAAAAAAGTATTTGAAATTTTTATATTTGAATGAGCTAAGAAGAACATCGATCCGTTAAAAGTGGTTTTGGCTATTTCAACGGTTGTACAGTACAGTAAATTCCTCTTTGTTATTCGTTATTAAGGTACGATTTTACAAAATTGCGAGCTATCATGTGCTTAAACATTTAAAATACGATCGATTAAGCTAAAAATAATATTTTATCGATCCAGTCGAAGTTGAGTGGTTTAGTGTTTACCGGAATTGTGATTCAAACTATGCGATGAAACATGTGTACACCCTCATAAGAATGGATCAGTGTTAAAATATAAATAAAAATAACATATCAAAACTACCAGTGCCTTGTAATGTCACACAACTCGGTGCAAAGCCGTGATGGATTAGTATATAAAAGTGAGTTTTACATTAACAGTTACTAAAAACCAACACTCCATTGCGGTTATTGTTATTAACTATTCGACCATGCATAGACCAAGAGCTAGGACACATTTTATTTACCCGAGTTTACCATGATCTTTGTTATGATCTTAAGTAAACCCATAATCTTGAGACTCCAAAAAGGCAATTCTTAAGGTTGGTGAGTGGTGGGTGTCCGAGTAATTACGTCATCAATATGGCTGCCGCGCAAAAGTCTAACACTTTACAAAAACGGACGTAACTTTGCAACAGAGTAACGTAGAGCAATGATCTTTTTTTAAATTGTTGTTAATAAAATTGCCTTTATTTTATGTCATGTCAATATATATCGTAAGTCTAACGGTTTTCCTGATATTTAACCTAAACTTTACTTTTTGTGAATTTTTAGTATAAAAGTAAATGTTTAAGGCCCAATAACTCCTTAACTGTGAAGAAATAGACAAAATATATAAGAATAAAAAAGGTAGATAATGTTATAAGGGTTTTGAAAATACCATTTATGTGGGCTTTTGATGGTGGCTTGTACGATAAATGTGTTAATGTTTAACATTCAACAAATTTATTTTGCCCTGCAACTTCTGTATACATTGTGCAGTAAAATTAAGTGATAAAGTAGGTAGAGGTAGAAATAATTGAAACAAAAATTATTCTTGTTGTAAATGGTAGGTAATATGCTCCTAATCGGCATACATCCGTAATGTCGCGGGAAACCCCTCAAAATCACGTTTAAAAATGGCGGCCATTCCCGCCATAAAAAAATCTTGAAATTAGTCTGTCGACTGCATTTTTTGTCAATTTTTTTCAAGATATTGACTTTGGACTACCACCAACTATTTTTGGGTGATTGGTTCTTAATTTTGACAGGGTTCTCATTTTTGGTCGCCATCTTGGATCCGCCATATTGGATATAAATTATTTTTTCTCATCTAAAGGTGGTGTTGTGACACATCATTATAGACTAGATTTTTACCCTGAACTCAATGCTGAAATCCGTTTTAAAAAATCTCGATTCGTTAAAAAGGTGTGCTCAAAAAACGGCACATAATATAGAACCCTATTTTTAAAAAATCAGCCCTATGCATTTCTTATGGACATTCCGTGCTTTGAATATTATTTTTGATTATTTATCTCATATCTCCAGTTCTAAATAATATATGCCGCACGTATTAGTCTTAAAATACTCAGTGATTTGATGGCTTTCATGTGAGTTATTGATCAATAAAATCGGACAAGTGTTGGACGAGCTATATTAATGCTTAAAGCAACTAGACCATTAATATTTTCAAAATTGGTTTTTTGTTGACGATTTTTAATGCAGGTTCTAAATGGGTCACAACATTCGTTCTGGTCTCAAATTACTCAGTAAATTATAGGCTTTCATATAAGATATCACTCATCAAAATCGGACTTACTTAATTTGAGTTATGAACCTTCATTCCTAATAAAATCTGTTTACTTTCTTAAACTGAAAATAATTAATGACTCATACATAGAAATCTAACAGAGACTCATGAAGGTTTTAGGTCTTAATTAACTCAGTATATTATTGGCTTTCATTTAAGCTTTTATTTATTTAAATCGGATGAGATTGACGTGAGGTATGGACCTCCAACTAATCTAAAAATTCAATTTTCAAAAATTTCATAATTATTTAAAGATTTATATCCCCAGCCCCAACCATGGACCTGCAGGTCAGAATGGTTTTAAGACAACTGGTGAACTATCAGCTTTCATTTAAGCTATAAATAATGAAAATCAGATAAAATTAGGATAAAGTATAAATCTTAAACCAAAAATAAATTTTGAAAAAAAATCATTTTCAAGCTGCTTTTTGCCTTATAGCTCATCCAACATTCGTCCAATTTTAATGATCAGTACCTCACATAAAAGCTCACTAAAAAGCTTAAATCACTGAGTATTTTAAGACCAAAACATGCAGCATATATTATTTAGAACTGGAGATATGAGATAAATAATCAAAAATAATATTCAAAGCACGGAATGTCCATAAGAAATGTATAGGGCTGATTTTTTTTTGAATAGGGTTGTATATGTATATTATGTGCCGTTTTTTGAGCACACCTTTTTAACGAATCAAGATTTTTCTAAACAGATATCAGCATTGAGTTCAGGGTAAAAATCTAGTCTATAATGATGTGTCACAACACCATCTTTAGATGAGAAAAAATAATTTATATCCAATATGGCGGATCCAAGATGGCGACCAAAAATGAGAACCCTGTCAAAATTAAGAACCAATCACCCAAAAATAGTTGGTGGTAGTCCAAAGTCAATATCTTGAAAAAAATTGACAAAAAATGCAGTCGACAGACTAATTTCAAGATTTTTTTATGGCGGGAATGGCCGCCATTTTTAAACGTGATTTTGAGGGGTTTCCCGCGACATTACGGATGTATGCCGATTAGGAGCATATTACCTACCATTTACAACAAGAATAATTTTTGTTTCAATTATTTCTACCTCTACCTACTTTATCACTTAATTTTACTGCACAATGTATACAGAAGTTGCAGGGCAAAATAAATTTGTTGAATGTTAAACATTAACACATTTATCGTACAAGCCACCATCAAAAGCCCACATAAATGGTATTTTCAAAACCCTTATAACATTATCTACCTTTTTTATTCTTATATATTTTGTCTATTTCTTCACAGTTAAGGAGTTATTGGGCCTTAAACATTTACTTTTATACTAAAAATTCACAAAAAGTAAAGTTTAGGTTAAATATCAGGAAAACCGTTAGAGTTACGATATATATTGACATGACATGAAATAAAGGCAATTTTATTACCAACAATTTAAAAAAAAGGTCATTGCTCTACGTTACTCTGTTGCAAAGTTACGTTCGTGTTTGTAAAGTGTTACACTTTTGCGCGGCAGCCATATTGATGACGTCATTACTCGGACACCCACCACTCACCAACCTTAAGAATTGTAATTCTGAAGACTATATGTTATGACTAACCCTAAATTAACAACAAATTTGATGGTAAATTTGGGGTAAATAAAAGTGGTCTATCTCTTGGTCTACAAGTTATATCACCTCGATTACATAAAACATTACTGCGTGAGAATATTCATAAAGAAGGCATATAATCGAAAATCTACTTTCTACAAAGTTTAAACTGAAAAAGCTCTATACACTTGCCATTTTCGAAAAGTTACGCAGTATATGGAGTCGAGTAATCTATATGAAAGCCTGTTTATTTTATATTTCAAGTTTATAGATTTAACCCTACTCGGTTTTCACATTTACATTTAGGCGTTTGCTATTATTGTCATATCATTAATAATAAAAACAAATGGCCATAGAAAAGGCAGCTGTAATAGGCATATGGCGCTAAGGGCTATTTCCGCCCTAAGCCGATCAATTCCCGGCCTCAGAAAGCGTTCAAATTTTAATATTCAAAAATCAGAATGCGCTCTCGTTTTTCATTTAGGGTTTAAAGTTCAACAACTGTGACCTACAGCAGACGAATAAGAATAGTGGAACAGTGGTTTTGATTATGAATAATTGAGTGGCTCCCCGCAAAAAGGAAACATTTAAAAAATACGAAAATTATTTTATGTTATTTTTTGAAACGAAATATATGGACTGCAAAAGGAAGCATCTACTACTAACAGTATAGGCGTAAAACCACTTACAAGTTGGCGCTAACTGCAGAAAAGGAACATATCCAGGACTTGTTCCTTTTCTGCAGCTAGCGCCAACTTCTACGTGGTTTTACGCCTACTAGTGCTAGATGTTTCCTTTTTGCAAAGTATAACATGGGCCCATGGGGTTGAGTGTGCAGGTTTACTGCAACAGGTATGTTAAAACTAGGTGGTTTAAATTCAATATTTAGTAGACCTGAACTAGAAAAAGCCATGTATCAAGTTTAATCAATATATGATAGAAAATTCGTAAGATATACATACATATTTAATTTCACATAAGGATAACATGGGGAATGAGTAAGCAGGTTTGCTGCCACAAAAATGAAAATATCGGGGAGTTCGGACCATTATACATTAGATCTCATATAGATGAACCCACAAACCAAGTTTTATTAAGATAAGTTGAGATATAAACGAGATTAGAATTCTTACCATATACAGGGTGTTTTTTTTAAATGCAACCCATTTTTAACATTGAAAAATACGTATATAAATATGTAATGAGTATGGTTTTATTGATCTTTACATTTTATACAACCTATTATTTAAGTCTGATCACATTTAGTTTACATTATGTGCTCAAACAGTCCGTCATTGGCATTTGTATAAAGTTATGCTCTCTCTATCAAATTCCCGAACATGTATTGCAAGGTACCTCTTTGAATTTCTTGCATTAAATTTGTTATGTTTGTTTTGAAGTGCTGAATATCTTGTGAATTGTTTTCGTATAATAATACTACTTTACATGTCTGTGGCAAATTTCATTCAGATCGGACCACTTTTACGTGAGTTATTGTGCTTGAAGACACACACATTAAAAACGCAACCCAAAACTTTACTTTATCGGTGAAGGATTATTTCCCCTAAGATCCCCGAATCGACCCCACTATATTATTTTATTTGGGGATACATAAAAATTAAGGCCTACGAAAACAATTAACAGGATTCAGCACCTCAAAACAATTAACGTATTTAATGCAAGAAATTCAAAGAGGCACCGTGCAACTAGTGTTTGAGAATTTTATGGAAAGAACATAACTTTGTACAAATGCCAATGGCGGACTGTTTGAGCACGTAATGTAAACTAAATGTGATCAAACTTAAATGATAGGCTGTATAAAATGTAAAGATCAATAAAACAATACCCATTTTATATTTATATGTGCATTATTCAATCTTAAAAATGGGTTGCGTTTTTAAAAAACACCCTGCATTTACCGCAACAAGGTATCATATGCTTTAACTTTGAATTAAAAAAAATAAAATAAAAAATTTAAAATTATTTCGTCTAAGGATTTGATGCATTACTTAATGGAGTACTTTTTGTAATTCTTGAATTCTTTTAATAAAAGTAAACGAGAAAAACAGTTTTTTCTCTCCTGAAAATTATGTTTTTTGAATGTTCCTTCTGCGGCGGGCCATTCAATCACTTATTCTGAGGCCGAATTTCGGTCAGTAGACAGGCCTCCGTGTCCCCTACAGACAGTACAGAGAGGCAAGTGGCTAGGCACTACGGGTAGGTGCATTTACAGTTTACTGTTTACTCTATGTATTCCTGTGCCGAGCAGGCGGGATGTGTGAGTGTATGTGCTGGATTTTGTACTAATTACATTTTCTCTCCTGGCTGGAAAAACTGTAATCAGGAATGTTAACCAAAACGGGTGAAGCCGATTTAACTTACACAGTAGAGTCTCTCTAATCCGGACACCTTTTAACCTGACATCGGTTTAACCGGACCGCTCTCGACGGAAGTAACATCTTTTTAACAGGACGATTTCTGTTTCAAAAACATCGGTTTAATCGGACGTGATCGACAGGAAATAGACGGTACTGCATCGACGATTCCTGTGGGAAAATATTTGAGACCAGCAACGACGCCGACGTGTCCAAATACTAACTCTCTTTATAAGTCAAATGAGTTAGTTTTCGAGTGATTGAGAAACTATATTGACGATTGCCGTGGGAAATATATAATAAAGAATGAGAAAAATTATCGTAAAATATTTAAATGTCGATGTTTGTAATTGATAACTAATTTTATGAAACGCTTTGAACAGGAGGTCTGTCCACTATCCGGACAGCCTCGGTCCCGAAGGTCCGGATAGGAGGGAGTCTACTGTCACTGTCATTTGCATTCGTATCTCGCAGTTTCGTCGGCACTCGATGCTAACCGGTTGAAACTTTAAATTTAAGGTTTGGTAAAAATATGTAATGTAATTTAAAGTGTACGAATGTTAACAAATCCGGTCGGTAATTTGCTTAACTAGTCTTAACTTTCACGAATGTTTCTACACCTTTTACGTTGGTTGTCATATTTCGGCTCATACGTGTGTGGTATATTTTAATAATTACAACCAGCATAAGCGATTGTATTTGTTTATAATATACGCTTTATTTTTATGGAACTTAAATTCGAGGAGTGTGTTACACGGCTTTACACATTCTATGTTTCATTAAACTTACCAAATATAATTCTAGAATATACAAAAATATTGATTTATATTTATGACGACTTCACTGATAAAACAGTCCATAATTCTGTGATCGAATTTTTTAATTATAACAATTGGATTACAAACACTTTCGTCCAAAGTGAGAAAAACTTATAGGGTCTTATTCGACTTACATGCTTAATAGCATAAACCGATTTTATCCACATAACCGATGAATTTTTACAACAGATAATCACTAATATGTCCGTTCCTGTGGTTGATGGTTTTGGCTCGAGTTTTTGAACACCATGTGGTGATTTGAATGGGTGGATTAGTAGTAGAGTAGAAAAAAGGTGGTGTGACGGTAAATATAAGATCATACATCTTAAAAATGTTTAGGTAAAAAACTCCTGCAATCAAAACATATACTTGTATAAATATTCAGAAGATTATGCGATCAAAAGTTTTGTCAAGAAGATTTATTCATCAAAGTCGTCACTAGAACGTGGATTACGATTATGAACGGGACAACTTGAAACTCAACAAGTCTTTTGGCAAAACAATTCTTCACATACTTCCACACGATTGTTATACATATACTTATATAGTTATGTATATATAAATAACTCTATATAGTTATTATATAAACAATATACGGTGTGTGTATGGTTTAATTATTGCTGTCATAATTTTTCAGAATACTCTGGGTTGATTTGAATATATTCTCTATATAAAAAAAGTTGTTAATACTGATAAAAAACATTTAAAAATTATTCTCGGTACTGTAAAAAACACTAGGGTCTTTATTGAGTTTTTTATGGAACAGATAATAAATTTTTGAACGTCAATAATATACAAGATAATTTAAAAAACCTGAAATTAATTCCTACAACTATGCTTATGGTGTACCTGCTCCGCTAGTTAATTTCCCGTTCTGAGATTTAATTGAACCAGATTAAAATCTTTAACTGTTATTCGTAAACTTTAATGTCTTTTATCGATGCAAATGTACACTAGCAATGCGGGGGAAGACTCATTTATTAAAAAACGTAAGTAATATCTGTATATTTTATTCCGCTGATACTTTTTATTACGCTCGAGAAAAATGTATGCTTTATTATGATTGAGAATTATTATTTAAGGGCTCTAAGTTTCATTCGGCCAACCTAAGAAATATGTAAATGGAAATAATTCGATCTTGCCGAATGCTGTAATGTATCGCAGAAGTAAAATCCAAACATAAAATTTTTCTGTCTGCAGAATTACAGAATCATGTGGTCAATCCCCGGTGCATCACTTTCATACATATAATTTTACTCGGATAAGTTTAATAGTCGTGTGTTTTATTCGCTTTTCACATTTAAAAACCCGATCGACACATTTCCATTTATTGATGGAAGGAGTATGTTTCGATGTCTACATTTGTTATCACGCCAATGTTTAGTGGTAGGAATAGAATTTTAGTTCATTATTCAATTCAACTAGCCTATGTAAAGTGCGGCGTCGGTGTACATGTAATGTACCTCGAGTGAGCCTCGGACCCCGTGTGCCCTGCCCTCACACTCAGTGTATATGTACAGACAGTTCGCTTGACACATCACAGACACACATACAAGATAAGATAGTCTGAGGATACATACTTGTAGGTATCTCAGAGGTTCCGGGACGAGATCTGTGGTGGGGGGAGCCGAACAATTTGCTGTAGCCGCCCAAATGCTCTTGGTTCTGCCCGTTTTCTTTAAGAACGGCCCCTCTTAGCCCCACCAAGGGATTTTCTACCTGAGATTCGACGCCGAACGAGAACGGCGCTTCCTCGGATATCTCCTTAACTGAAACGGATTCCGAACAACGGCTCAGTAATTTTTAAACGTGCTGATTTATAAACCAATGTAATCTTGCCAACAAGAGTTGTGTAAGCATGAGTGCGGCTGGGAGAGAAAATAACCACTAAGAAATACGGCGGGTCCGCTGACGGGGGTGCGGTTGGAGGTGCTGAAACACAGACAGAGCGTAAGTGAGTGGTGAGCGTGAGCGGTGAGTGGTGAGTGGTGAGCGGTGAGTGGGAGTGAGTGGCATGCGTGCGGGGGTGCGGGAGCAGTGGAGGCGGGTGCGGCAAGCTCCGCCACCTCGACCACTTACCTATGCAAGGATTGTGGTTTACCAGTGTGAACACCCGGTCACATCTCTTCTTCATGTGGTTATTCGGGCAGATGCATCCGAACATCGGGGAATATCTAATATTGGTCCAAGATTCGTGGCACGCCTCCCTGTAACACACGTTGTCGTCCCAGGTTATGTCGTCCCAGGTTATGTCGACCCAGGTTATGTCGACCCAGGTTATGTCGTCCCAGGCTGTGCGACTCTCTGGTCTCCTCGACCCATCGAGTATGTACCTTAATTGCGTTAAGTTTACGGGTTCGAGGGGTTTCCTATGCAGGTGCTGAGGTTTTGATGCAGTTGAAGCAGTTGAAACGATATTATCTAGTCGATTTTGGGTTCAAATCCGATTTGACTTTGATGTCGCGTCGTATTGGAGAAGCCCTCTCTCTTCAGTCTATCGGGATGACTGTACTATATATTGTATTACTCGGTGATATTGGTACCATTTCGAGTAAAAGACGAAATTATTTACTATCTATCGACGGGCAACCATATTACTTGGACATGTCAATACTGTATAATTGGATATTCGCATGTACATTTTATGTATGACTGAAAATAACCGACCGAATTTAATTTTTTCCCAGATTTCAACAGACTATTTGAGAATATAATAACACCCCCGTTGCAACAGCTTTACATCCTCAGCGAATTTCAAATACGAACATGAATAATTCAGATAAAGCCTTTATAACGAGTATTTTCATAATGAACATACTTTTCTATATTGGCCATAAGGGTAACGTGGGAAATGAGTATTCAGGTTTGCTGCCACAGAAATAATGAAAATGGATGGTTTTCGGCTATAATCCAGGAGATCTCAACTATGAAGCCGCATATCAAGTTTCATTAGAATATGATGAGAAAGGAGCACGAGCTATTAGTGGCTCAATGATGGGCCATTTTCCGTTTTCATCCAAGCTCTATTAGTCTATAGCGTAAAAAGGCCTCAATGAAGGTGTTATTGATAAAACCTTCTGGCCGGCAAAGATGTGTTGTGTCCCAGCTGGAGGCTACAGACGAGATCGTTCCACTCCATCTATAACGTCATACATTTTTAGCGAAGTATCCTCTATAACTCAAGATTTTACACATTACCTCGATCAGCCCAATTCAACTGTTGAAAGCTATTTACGAAAATCAGTTAGTTCCAGTGTTTATCAACGTCTGCATTCTGCATTGTCTTGGCGTTTCTGAGCCACCGCACCGCTGTGAGGACAGCGTCTGCAGGGCTGACTCGGCACTTGGCTGAAGACTTGGGTGGTCAAAAAGTCCTGGATCGGCTTCGTAATTATTTTAATCTTAAATATTGACCTGCGAGACTTATAATATGTCTATTGGACACAAAATACTATTTCAGCACGTTTTCAGTGACCCCCTACCTCCTCAGGGGGACGGCCAACCAGGAATCAGAAGAAAATCTTGTATGTAAGCATAAGAAGATATGGAATATTAAACCTCTTTTTGAGTAACACAATGCCGCAAATCCAGCTCAATTGGATCACCTAATCCAAAATGGCGGTCGTTTAAACTTTTCTCAGCTTCATTTTTCAACCTCCTAAAGATTCGATTTCAGACTTTCTAAGGGTCCTTTCAAGACCAAGGATGCTGTTTGCGGCATTTTTTCGAGAATTTCATGCCCTTTAAAATTAAGTACAGCACTACCTATGCTGGTCATCATCCATGCAAGACTCTTTAAGGTACGTCCGTCATGGAAGTGGTTTATGCGATAGGCTGTGCATAGGTCGATATGTATATTATTTTAAAAAGGTAATAAAGCATAATTTAATGCCGCAATCGGCATCTCCAATGGACGCTGAGAACGTCTGAAATAGAATTTTTGAGGTGGGTTAAAAATTGCAATTAAGGAAAGTTTAAACGGGCGCCATTTTTGATTAGGTGATCCGACTGAGATCGGATTTGACTCCAAGGCCGCCCCCCTGAGGAGGTGCGGGCCACTGAATTCGTTCTGTAACAATATTTTTGTGTCCAAAAGACATGTTCTAAGTTTCGTAGGTCAATAAGATTAAAGTAATTACGAAGCCGATCAGGGACTTTTTGAATACTCTGTATATAGGCCATGAAAGGTTTATTTCCCTTGCCATATTCAACATTGAAAACGAATAAGCCCCCAAGCTCGATTTTGAGCATTAAGTGGTTTACTTTATATTTTTCAATGTAAATACAGTTTTCTTTAAAATATAGTTATTCATTCATTTTGAAGGGTGGACCGAGGTCCCAAATAATCTAATTTAAAACCGCCCACAGCATCCGCAAAAGGGCCTAGATTCCACTTTTAGTTGATCGTGACGAACGATTTTTTTTGTCTAGCTCGTCTTCGACAATGTGACCTTCAATCGCAGGTAAACCGAGAGTTAAGCCTACAAGTAGATAGCACTTCTATATTGAATTTTGATGCATGGTAGTCCCTGTTAAAGTAACCCTTCAATAGGAAATACCTAATGTTGCTTCGGAGGATCCCAGAGATGTTCTAAAGTAGAGCGAGATTAGCGATAATAGGAATCTACATTTTTGTAACAAAGGATGTTTGTCCTCAATACACATTTGAATTTATAAGTTTATGGACTCGAGTACTGCAAGAAACTCGGGAATATAAAACTTGGAATACATAGGTGAAATTGTACAGAAAGGTTCTTAACCCATCCGTTAAAATTTCAATTTTACGGAAAATTGAACACCATTAATATTTAAATTCGTAAAGGGCAATTACGAATTTAAATATTAATGGTGTTAAAGTGAATGAGGAGAAAGTAATTTGTATTGAATTTAATACGTTTTTCCTATCTATTGTTGATAAACTGGATATTAATAAATCAATACCATTTAATTTCAAAACATGCAATGAAAGAAAACACTTTAAAACAACTTTCTCTGTTAAATCATTATTTTTAGATCCTGTAAGCTCAGAGGAGTTGATCAGTGTAATAAATTAATTAAAAAATGGAACTTCTCCTGGGCTAGATAATATTAGTTCTTCTTTAATTAAGGCAATATATCCTAAAATACTAGACATTTTGTTATATTTGATAAATTTAAGCTTTGAGAAAGGGATATTCCCTGAGTGTATGAAAATGGCGGTGGTGATTCCCTTGCACAAATCTGGATCAGTTAATGACTGTAATAATTTTCGACCGATATCCCTTCTTTTGACTTTATCAAAAATCTTTGAAAAATTAATAAAGAAAAAACTTCTTATATTTTTAGACCAAATTAATTTCTTAAGCCAAAATCAATTTGGTTTCAGCAAGGGTTTGAATACAGAGTCAGCTTTGAAACATTTTATAGATGGGGTTTATAATGGGATAAATGCAGGTAAAAAAAGGTAAAGTGGGTAAATAAAGGTTAGTGGGTTATTTATCGACATCAAAAAGGCATTTGATACAGTGAACCATAAAATTCTTCTGGAAAAATTGTTCAATTGTGGTGTAAGAGGGGTAGCCTATTCATGGTTCGAAAGTTATTTAGTTAGGAGAAAACAGGTCGTCAAAATAAATAGTTTTCTCAGTGAAGAGGGTTATATTGAATACGGTGTACCCCAGGGCTCTGTTCTGGGGCCAATATTGTTTTTGATATATATCAACGACCTTTGCAATGCAAAATTAGAAGGTAATTTAACGTCATTTGCTGACGACACTGCATTATATTACATTAAAGATAGTTGGAAAGAAATCGAGGAAGCTATGAATTCAGATTTAAATGCTTTGCAGTGGTGGTTCACTAAAAATAAAATGTTGCTAAGTCCAGAAAAAAATTAAATTTATTAATTTCAGTTTGAGAAATGAAATCAGGTTTTTCAATTCTATATATTATAAATGTGTTGAGGTAAAAATTCACAATGTTCTTCCATGTGTGCAATTGTTGATCAAACAAACCAGTTAAAATACTTAGGTTTAATTTTAGAGCAAGAATTAAACTGGAAAACTCACATCGAGCAATTAAAGAAAAAATTAAATAGCTATATAAGATATTTTTTTACAAAATCTGTGTACCGAAAATGTTTTAAGAATGTTATATTTCTCTCTTGTTAATTCTAGATTAGATTATGGTTTATTTTGCTGGGGAGGGTCATATGAAACTAATTTGAATTCTGTATTCAAATTGCAGAAACAATTTGTTAGGATTATTAAAAAGAGAAGCAAGATGGAACCATCTCGTCCATTATTTTTTAGTCTAAATATCCTTCCTCTTAAATATTTGTTTGTATTCAAAGTGTTAAGGATTTTCTATTATAAGTGGTACTGAACCTATATTACTTAATGCGTTCAAAGACAAATTAAGAAGTAAACAAAAGATATTGGTACCAAAACCCAATTCTGTATTTTTTACCAACTGTTACAGTTTTATAGGTCCTAAAATGTTTAATATTATTCCTGATGCACTAACGAAATGCAAAAGTTTTAGGTTATTTTCCAAAAAATCAAAATCATGGCTTTTAGCTCATGAAAGTATTGACTTTCTTATTAAAATTAAATCATAATAGTTTTGGATTTTTTTTATGTCAATTAGGCCTACTATAGTCATAATATAGACAAAAAATGTTTATAGTTTTTTTTATATCAGTTAAGTGTATTAGTTTAAAGTGTAGTGTTTTATTTTTTTCAAATATCGGTTCTTGTGTTTCATGTTATTTTATGACCAGTATTTTCGCTCTGACTCTTAAAGATAATGTGAACTAAAATGATGGAACCTCATCACAGGCTTGCCTTCAGAGGTCCTAAATTTCCGGGACATGGTTTTTACTGTATGTTTTGTACAGGTATATTGTTCTCGAGTTAAATTGTAAAATCATGTATGATTGTAAGCTTTTCCGGAAATAAATTCTATTCTGTTCTATTCTATTCTATTCCATCCATTTCGTCTTAACTCAACTAGCATCCTCCCCAGAGCCACAAAAGGGTTCCTATATTAACCTTATGCAAATACAGGGTGTTTTTTTTAACGCAACCCATTTTAAGATTGAATAATGTACATATAAATATGAAATGAGTGTTGTTTTATTGATCTTTACATTTTATACAGCCTATTATTTAAGTTTACTCACATTTAGTTTACATTACGTGCTCAAACAGTCCGCCATTGGCGTTTGTACATAGTTATGCTCTTTCCAACAAATTTCCAAACACGTGTTGCAAGGTACCCCTTTGAATTTCTTGCATTAAATTTGTTTTGCGGTGCTGAATGTCCTGTGAATTGTTTCGTAGGCCTTACGTTTTATGTATCCCAAATAAAATAATATAGTATTGTCAAATCTGGGATCTTGGCGGGAAATAATCCTTCACCGATAAAATAAAGTTTCGGGTTGCGTTTTTAATGTGTGTGTCTTTAAGCACGATAACTCGCGTAAAAGTGATCCGATCTGAATGAAATTTGCCACAGACATGTACAGTAGTATTATTCTACGAAAACTATTCTCAAGATATTCAGCACCTCAAAACAAACATAACAAAATTTAATGCAAGAAATTCAAAGAGGTACCTTGCAACACGTGTTCGGGAATTTGATGGAGAGAGCATAACTTTATATAAACGCCAATGGCGGACTGTTTGAGCACATAATGTAAACTAAATGTGATCAAACTTAAATAATAGGTTGTATAAAATATTAAGATCAATACAACAATACTCATTTCATATTTATATACGCATTATTCAATCTTAAAAATGGGTTGCGTTTAAAAAAAACACCCTGTAAATTGTTTACATAATAGCCAGTGACATGTTTACTTGAACATATCTTCGGTAGATAGTAAAAGGCACGACGTCTGCCGGGTTCGACTAAAACGGATATAACATAATCTGTAACTTTTTAAGAAATTAAAGCATGCCATTCATTGATAACAAAAGCTTCAAATCTTCTTGAATGACGAAGCGAACACATTTTTAAATACAAAACGTACCTGATTAAATTTAAATAACACCTTGTTATACGTTTAACATACTTAGCCGATTTACAAATTTATTATGGGTTCACGCAGTTTGAACAATAGGGGGGAAAAGTGTGCGCGAACCGTTACGTTCTTGTGATTCAATCATATCTGTTTTACCTAAAAATCAGAACGATATGTTTTATTATTCTTTCTTTATTTATTTATTTATTCAAATAGCTTTATTTTGAATCTTCTATAACTCTATATTCCATATGCACGCACTGCTTCACACTTCCTAGGCACGTCACCATTTTCAACTACATCATTTATTTATTTATTTTATTATATGTTGATGAAAATGACGGCAGCCGAAACACGTGTCCTACGAAGTGTGAACCAGTCGATGCAGAAGTTACAGATAGAAGATTTATCCAGTGCCGCACGGATACCAGAGACCATCTCTCCAAGTTGTATTAAGTTGTATGCATAAAATAAATGATGTAGTGCTTACCATAAAGTGGTGGTTCACAGAATAAGAAGATGCTTATTCACGATCAAACATCTAATCTTGAATTGTTTGTTTGTGGCTTATTCATCTTCGCGTGTAGCAGATGTATTTTAGTAGGTAGAAATGGTGTAAATTAAAATAATTTAACATAAATCATCCTATAGAAATGAATTCGTCGATGATTCTAAAGAATCTTTGGAAAATATTCTTTTTGTCCGATAAACAATTGGTTATAAAATGATATTGTACTGATTAAGAATTTTTTCTATGGGCTAACTAAAAAGCGTTATAATTAAATTTATTCTTTGAATAAATTCTGTCTTCGGTTCAATACATAAATTAAGTTGTTCCGGTACAGAACAAAACAAGAGAAGTTTTTGCAAGAGGAAGAATAACCTGAACCCAAATGATATTCGTCAATGTGTTCACAACTGAATCTAATTATTCACTACAATACGCTACAAATAAGTTTAAGCTGTTGAAGAAGCCTCTCTGAAAATTTCAAGGTATGGGAATTCAAAATAATAAAAACGTGGTGTGAAAAGGAAAAATATCGCTAGATATAAATCTAAAACCCTAACAAATGCACAACAGGTTAATGCTACATAAATCACCAATTTCGCAATAGACACTCAGTACTTAAATTATAATTGGTAAATAGAATAAAGGTAAAATCCATTTAAAGAAACTATTGGAGAGGGGACTACAGACGATGCAAATAAAACTAAACCGGTATTTAAAATACAAGCTTTCAAAGTCTATGTAAGATATATTTATGTAAATAAAAACTCATTAAAACTTTGATAAACATCTCTGTTACTTTGATAAACATTATAAATGTATTTAATCAAATGGGTATCAGGAAAAAGTTGATTAAGTTACCTCAACTGATTCTGTCTTGGTAATCGAGAAGGGAGTAACTTCTCAGTCCCATGGTTTCCAGGTTGATAGAACAGGTATTAATGTAAACAATACCCCCGTTGCAGCAGAACTGCATACACAGCGAATTTCTGATGCATAGGATCACATTTCAATGCTACATAAGCGATACATGACAATTTTTTATTTCCTCCATAAGAATAACATGGGGAATGAGTATGCAGGTCTGTTGCAACAGGTTTGCAAAAATTTGGCGGTTTTATATCAATATCCAATATATCTGAACTGTAAGAAGCTTATCAAGATATATTGAGGAATAAGCGAGATATAGAATTTTTCTTATTTCCCATAAGGATAACATAGGGACAATGTACTGTGTTTACCGCATTCAATATCTCGGTAACCAATGGACATAGAGCAATGATTCAAAATACCGAATTGTTTGCTTTTTAAGATGAATTCAATGATGCAAACAAAACTTTGATTATGTAAAACCCTTAAAACCCCATTTTTGGGGGGTTTATCCCCCTTTACCCCCCCCCCCCTTCCGATGGTCCGATCTGGCTGGTTTACGAACTCGTCCGATTAATTACTACTTTACACGTCCATACCTATTTTCATTAGGATCTGACCATATTTACGGCTGCTATCGTGTTAACAGACATTTAGTATGTTTATATGTATGTATATTTATATAAATTCGAACGAATGGTATGTTTTGCTTCTAGGGGCCCCAAAACAAAAGGTTATCATGGTATCGGGCTTAGGTCTTATCATGAAACCTACGGAAACAGCTTCTTTCCTATAACATTCGCTAATTCTTCCCTATAGGGAAAATTCGCTGCTATAGTATGACATCAGATAACGATCATTATAACAACGCATGTGACCAAAATGTAGAATACAGGCGTTAATTTGGACAAGTGAAATTTGAACTGTGCTTGTATTTCATACTTTGAGGAAGACCTGACATTAAATTTTTCACAGGCCAATAAAGGTATGATTTTGATTCTGAGACGTAGATAATATTGGACATATTTTTATTAAAATAAGTACACCCTTTTTATTGTTATTTTCGTTGTATTGTATTTTTATTCACTGCTGGATAATTTTTAGGTTTACTGCAGTTTTTCTGGTCTTTTACTTTGTTTGCCTGTAAACTTACACATGACGACCATCTTCCGCTCTTGCTGGCGTATTAATTCATTTAATCAATTCATTTATAAACTCTTGGTGAGCATTAATGATAGCAATTACCATTCTTTGTTTTTTACGCATCTTTTAAAGCATGAATGTTAATGTTGTGTTAAGCAGTGTTAATGTTGTGTTAAGCAGTGTTAATGTTGTGTTAAGCAGTGTTAATGTTGTGTTTTTGATGCAATGTTTAGTTGAAAATTGTTTGCTTATTGTTGTAAAATGGCTGCGTAGATAAATAAATAATACTGAATATCAACACTGTTGGCAGCCCATCGAATTCCTGACAGAGTTATTTACACAACATCATTATCCAGTGTTTTTTTTATTCCGAACATCGCTTGTACTTATAAGGTACTACCACTTTGATTAGATTCATTGATGTTTTTCTTGTTATCTATTGATTCTTTTTCTCATTAAGTTGAAGGTGTGTAATGAATTATTTTTGTATTTGTTTTGCGGATTTCCTAGTGAAAATCAAGAAAAATAAATGCCAACTTAAGATGTATTGGGTATTTGGTCTGCAATCAGTTAATGATAGTTGGGTGTTTTACTAATTTAGAGAAGATAATCAATGTTATTAGAAATTTATTTTATCTTTGATTAATAATGCCGGAGACATAACAGGTCGAAGGAGCTCTCGTGCAATCCCACAGTGAAAACTAGGTTATTAGTTTCTTTTCATATGTATCTATGAAAATAAAATTGATTGTAAATTAAATTAAGGCCTTATCCTAATAGAATTTTAAATGGACGAGTAAAGTGGGATTTATTAATTCTATTTCGAAACCCACCTAGATCGGTCATCTAAGGAGGGGTTTTAACCAAATGAACTTTATTTCCGATATTTTGGATTTTTTATTAATTCTATGGATATTTTGAAGTTATATTAGTATTCAGTATTTAAGTAAGAAACAGAGTATTTTAAATCAATCCTCTGTGTGAATTAGTTTCTGAGAAACTGGAAGTGCCAATTGTAGAAAAATTTGTCTAACGTTATTCTTAAAATTACCCTAAAGTGGAAGAATTGACCAACACTCTCAATAAGTGCTCGAATATTCCATTAAAGTTGAGTCATAAATCAGTATAATCTACCCATAATTTATAAATTTTCAAAGAACAACACTCGTCGGAATATGATAGAATTAGGTTTTGCCGGGTTAGTTAGATTTAATTTCATTTTTACTGTTTTTAAAACCGTTTTAGATTAAACCATTAAACCAATGCATTTGATGGCAAATTTTGTCTATATGGTAACACATAGTATCCGCCAGTGGGATCATAACCGGATTTTGCTAGTTTAGGTACCAATACTGGGTACAGTAACGGAAGTTGTCACGATTGGAGGCAGTGTTGTCGCTGTCTTTCAGTGAACAACTTCAGTTCCCCACCAGGGGAGGCTGAGCTCAATGGCAGGGTGGGCGGGGGTGTACTGGCGACCAAGATGAGGGCAATATGAGGACTGCCTTATCCTTTTGGGCCCTACTATCCTTATCCCTTGAGGCCGTATTCCTCCATCCATTGGATAAAAGTATACCTTTGCCCACCCAGCCTAAGCTTGGCCGAACCTATTCCATCTACCCATTCCTTTTTCCTTTTGCTTCCCTTGTATTAATCTACTAAAGTCTTAGGGCCTAAGAGATATTACAATGGAAGGAAGCTTCCTTTCCGGTAGCCGTACAAAAAGACAAAATAATGGGTGAAGTACCCTCACAGAATTTTTCTGTAAGGTTGGGAAACCCAGACTACCAAATCCCCCCTACAAAAAAAAATTAAGTAAGTGAACGGAGTTGTGTGAAGCAGACGTGCCACTGGCAGAGGCAGATCCGGCCGCCCAATGGCTACGCTGAGGCGTTATGAGACTAACTAAACTTCATGATTGTTGCTTTTCCAAACGCGTTGTAAATCCTAATTCAGTATTGCAACTCTAATTGATTATTCTTCTGGTAAAACTGATTGTTTAATCAGTAATTGGCGATTTTAAGGATACGCCTCATAGGTCCTTGTTCTAATGTTAATATTATTTAAAAAAGAAGAGCTCAAATTATTTTTGCGTTGCAACAAAATCCTACCGTTACCTCAAAACTGTTTCAAGCTGATTTTGTGAATTAATGTTTTTAACTTTGATCGATTCACGAATGTGAACTATTCAAATCAATCATACATTGTTCTCTGGAGGTATTGAGGTTTTATAGGTTATATAGGGTAGGTTATATAGGTTGTATCGCAAACAATTTCGCGTTATAGCACAGTTCAACGAAAATACAATTTTTTTAGCGATAAATCAAAACTACTCACTTTGTATATTGTTAGTCGTATTTATACAAATATTTTACGAAAAACATTTAATAAAACTGAAGATTACATTATTTAATTTATCTATGACGATTGAAATAAACACCAATAATAATAATACTTGGAACAGCATAAAGCCAAACCAACCATCAAACCAAACACAACCAGTTGCATAAAGCCAACTTTATGACTCGCAAACTTTATGAGTCGCTTTATAAAATACAGACTTTAGACCAATGAGGGCTTGGTATATCACAAAAGTAGTGTCATGATAGTGATTACGCAGTTCGCACATCAGCTGATGGTTCCACTACGATTCTTGTTTTAGTTTGTTTATGTGCCCAACCTCAAATATGAGTTGTCTTATTCCATCGAGCTTGAAAGTGATGAGTTTTGTTTAGCTCTGGAGGAAATTTTATTGTGTTCAAGGCTAACCATCCGAGATATCTTTATTTGCTATTTCTTCAAGTTTTTTGCTCATATTCAAAAAATGCAAGAGTGTATTGCTTGTGTTCAGTATGTAACATTTTGGAGATATTATTTAAATTTTAATGTAAAAATTGTAGATGTTATCATGTGTAAAAACGAACCAAAAACTCAGTAACAAATTTGTACTTTTAGATTTTGATTGCAAGATGAAGTAATCTTCATTGTGTATGTATGAAAGTATGATGTAGTAGTATGTATGAATAGAAAAATACGAGTATGAATATCATTATTATTACGTATTTTAGGACAATAATTTTGAAGCGATACATAGCACAATTAAATATTCATACGACATCTCGTATTCACTCACGATATGCTTGTGCATGGTATTTACCTGTCTTCCATGAGACATTTGCCGTCGCGCACCTTACAATGGGTCTTGAAGTTCTCGTACAGCTGGCTGCACACTTTCTCTTTTTGGCAGACGGAGAGAGCGTGGTTGCACGTCGGCAGAGCCTCTATTGGGTAAGGGTCTTTTTCTGCAGCAAAAAGAAAACAAATGGCATCAGCAAATTGACACATATTTTCTCCCTGGAAGCAAGAATACCTATGATAAAATAAAGTAAAATAAATTTACAGCTTTCTCACAAATACATACAACATTTTATCGAAATCGGTTAGTAATTAACGGAGATATCGGTTTTTGAATATTCTCCATAAGAATAACATTAGACAACGCACTGCGTTTACCGCCAAACAAAAATATCAATTATCTCCGCAACCAGTTGACGTACACTAAAAATAAATAATGGATAATTTATTTGTTCGAGACAAATTTTATGGTTGCGAGTATATTTTCTTTAGAAGTTACAGATTTTGTAAAATTTGAAAAATATGATTTTTTTAACATTTAAACCCCATGACTTCTAAACCTGAATTTTTACAGACATGCGGGTGGTGCAGGGTGTTTTTTCCAAAATTTGCTTCTTAATTTATTAAAAAACTGAAATAAAATATAGGGTTCTGTTTGCTGGAAACGTATACCAAGGCAGCGGGAAGTAAAGATCACATGAACGTTTCATCCCCCACAACAACTCCCTTCTTACCCCAACCCTTAACTTAATTTCAAATGGCAATATACCCTTTGTGACACATCACATCATAGAGCACTAAAAAAGAAACATTTTGGTGGAAGAAAAATTAAAATCGCTTCATGCGTTCTTGAGATAATACAATAATTAAAACGTCAAAGAAAGTGTGTTTTACCATCGTAACCTCTGTCGGAGATAGAAACAGAAACATAGAATCAGTAAACTAAAATATATTTTAGTTTTTGAATACATTAAGAAGCAAATAAAAAAACACCGTGTATTAAGTTTTACCGTGCGCGATGATGTATCACCAATAAATCAACTGTTGATAAAATGGAAAAGGGAAATATTTCAAACCATTTAGGCTAATGTTACGTTTTCCAAAGTTGATGTCACACAATTTATTTTTTACGGTTGACTTGTTTACAATAACGACGACTTTACCTTTGGTTAAGTCACGAGCTCGTATTATTTGAATAAAAAAATCATTCTAATAATGGGTAGAACAAAGTTTATAGCTACTCGTAAGTAACATTATTTATTAATTTTTCTTTTGATGATCAACTGTCTTTTAATTTAGTAATGTTTGTAAGTGTAAATCAATTGTTTCCTTATATTCATTATATACAATTTGCCTCCAGTAAGATAATATTTTCAAATGAAATCAAATCAAATTATTTTATTGTCAGAAACACAAATGTGCAAAACAATCGTCAACATCTATATGTATAATACAATTAGTACACAGTTAAAAACATAACGTCTCAAAATAAACAAATGACAGAAATAGTATTCCTCTAAGCTATAAAATTCCTTGAGAATAAGAAATTCTTTCAACTTTTTTTTGAATTTTATGGCGTTTGTTTGATTTCTTAGGGATGAAGGGAGGTGGTTGAAAAGCTTGATGGAAGAGTAAAAGGTCTGTTGCTGAAAAAATGTGGTTCTATGTTGAGGTAACGGAAAGGGATTAGTTTTCCGGAGATTAAATTTTGAAGGAGGTTGATGAGGGAACAGATTTAAGTTGTTTCTCAAAAATATCAAACAATTGAAAATGTAAATAGAAGGAAACGTTAGGATATTGTTTTCTCTAAATTTGCCTCTACAAGATGCCAGTCTACCAAGGCCAAATATAATTCGTAAAGCCTTCTTCTGGGCTTTGAAAATTATTTTCGATTTCGAGCTGTCGTGTCCCCAAATTGCAACACCATAAGCGAGGATGGGAAAGAAACATCCATAATAAGCGGTGAGAAGGATTTCACGATTTGAGAAATAAGAAAGCCTGTGTAGAAGGAAGAGAACCCGACTTAGTTTTTTGGATACACCGTCAATATGCTCATGAAAGTTGAGATTGGAATCTATAGTTATCCCTAAAAAGTTCGTACTAGAAGATGATATCACTTCAACGTCACCTACTAATAATTGGTTGATCTCGGAACCTTCCCTTTTTCTCAAGAAAAAATTTACAACCTTTGTCTTAGCTGCATTTATAGCAAGACCATTTATCAGATAACCATTGCATGATCGAATTTGCTTCGATAAACATTTCCACCTCCAGTTTTTCAAGACTCTTGTCGGAAAGAGCTAGAGAAGTGTCATCCGCCATTCCGTCATTTGAAATAGTCTAGAAGATAGTGTAAGACTGTCATTTTGATCTTTTTTTAAATTCTCTGATACAATTAAATTTTACTAATAAATCGTTTTAAAATGGTTTCGAAACTCATTTACCGAGTGTAAGTTCTAAAATAGGTATACAACAAATACCTGGTAATGTGGTCATTTAAAATTGTATTTAGAGTTATCAACAAGGCAACTGCTAAAATGATTACATTAACCTTTGTAAAGGCCATTTTTCAGACTGTCAAAAAATATCATGTTTTGATATTATACATATAAAATAATATAAGAAATTATTTCTCTCACACAAATCAGTTTCCAGTTTAAATAAAATATTCAATATATTTCATTTGACCTCTTATTATAGGTGTAATTATTCGATAAGTAATTTCAAACTAGGGGATGTTATTTTAGCATTAACTTTCAATATACTTTTCACAAATTTTCTCCATTTCAAGCAGAGACTCCTCTTTTACCGCAACAGCTGCACTCTTTCTCGCAAATCCGAGCATTAATTAAAAGCAAACGTACGTACTGTAGCGACAGTTAATTAGGTCTCATGAATATCGCGTGTAAAAATAAAGGCCTGAACTTGTAATTTGGCGCTTCTCAGCTCTAGGTGTATCAGATAAATCGTCAAACCAACACCTTGTACGTTATTAATTTGTTATTAAATGTTTTTAGTTTATTTAAACGTCTAGCCGCCTAGTTCTCTTCTTTTCTCAAGCTAGATCACCCCCTCTCAACCAGTCTTTAGTGACTGGGAAAGTGCCTTGCTGAGATTGTAGTATGGATTGTTTAATTCTTTATAATTTTGTCCTATCACAAATATAGGCAAGTACAAAAGTTCGTAATTCTTCTCTCATTGTGCGGGAGGCGAATGAAAACTTGAAGCTCACCAGTAGAAAGATGCGATATCATCCTGTAGATACAGTATGCAGAATTCCATTAAAAATTATATTGTATTCGAAGTCGTGTAGAAATAAACGGTATAAAGAAACTGACATACTTTCTCCCCTTAAGTTATTTAGAACCAGAAAACTTTTATAATTAAATAAAACAAATAAACAAATAACTATCTCACAAATCCGCTAGTAATTAATTAACGGAGCTATCGGTTTGGAAATATTTGCCATAAGAATAACATTAGACAACGCACTGCGTTTACCGCCAAACAAAAATATCAATTATCTCCGCAACCAGTTGACTTAGACTAATAATTCAAAATTCTGTATTATTTTTTCAAGCCAAATATAATGGTTGCAAGTATATTTTGATTAATTATTATGATTTTATGTTAACCTGAAAAATTTGAAATTTTTAACACTAACACACTTATAACCTGAACCTGAATTTTTACAAACATCCGGGTGGTGTCATCTTAATCACTAAAAACCATGAAGTTTTTATCAAAATCGTTAAAGCCGTTTTTAAGAAATTTGGATTTTGTTGTTTTTTATGGGGTTTGATGGGGCCCTTATAAATAAAAAATTCAAAAAAATGAAAAAATCCTGGAGATATCACGGTTTGACACATACATGCTAAATTTCATGAAAATCGGACCACTGGTGTCGTCTCTAGCTCTGTTTTACATACATCCACACACACATCCACACGGACAGACAGACACCACTCCGAAAACAACTCTTTTGTATTCAGGGAGCACTAAAACAAATAAATTCACTAACTACTCAACAATTACACGAACTACAAAAACTCAATACTACTCGAAAATTTAGACGAAAACAATATTTTCTTCTTATACTACGTATAGGGGGGAGAAAGTAAAACAATAACAGTTATCTATTCTTCTCTTAAGGTCGGTGTATGTTCCAAAGACTGTATAACAATAAAAAGCAATTAGAGGTAGCAATAAGGACTTAAAAACTCTATCCCCCCATTTTAAAGGTCCGTCATCTTAGCAGCACAGGGTAGAGTTGTACATAGATTTGAGGTCGAAATTCGTGGGGGGAGGTAACTATAGTCACGTGGTCAGCTGAGCGGCCAAATGGCGTGCGTCGCGGCTATGCGGGATTGCGTGCCTGACAATTATTTTCCCCTCGGTCTCTTACGTAAACAAGTGTATTAAATATTCCTCGGATTACTTTTGGTCGAAGAGTAAAACTCTAAACTTATCGACAACGTAAGTGTGTAGCCCTACAAATCTACGACTCCTGTCGAACTCACGCACTTGTGGGCAGTACCATTGTTTACGTTTAGGGGCCGTCCATAAATTACGAAACGCCCATGGGGGGAGGGGGGGGGGGTGTTCAACAGCGTTATTAACCGTTACGGGGGAGATGGGGGGTTGGAGGCAGCGTTATGTAACTGCTAAACCTCAAGAATGTATGTCTTGTTTTATTCAAAATTAGTTTTCTCGTATTATATTTTCTCACAAGTTTGACGCAGCGACGAAGCCCAATTAACCAAAACCTTCAGAACGGAGTTATCCACAAACCGCGGCGTAACAGTGTCTGACCACATGACCCACTCAATGGGAAAACGAGTTAATATTATATTTATTTTTCATTATCTTTCCTTTTAGGATAGTGTCGTCGTTACAGTTCCGTTGCAAGGGGGAAGGGGGATCTAAAAAAGCAAATTTTAGCGTTACGTAATTTATGGACGGCCCCTTACGTAGGGTGGAGATGCAAACAACTTTTTTTCGAGGAAAGCTGGGAAACCCGATACTTTTTACTATCAATAATGTTTGTGTATATTAATAAACAAATTTTTACCATAAATAGACTTTTTAACAAATGTTGTATTTTAAACTCGCCAAAGTATCATGGCTAGATAACTCATTAGGAAGTGTCATCGAGTCTGGCAGAATGTCTCATAAAATATTTTATTTTTTGCTGACATTAAAATGACATATTTTTAATAACGTATTTTCGTCGTGTCAAATTTCCCTAATATAAGCCTACATTATCCGAAATAAATAGTATATAGTAAATAGTAATAGTTTGTCGGCATTCGAGCGATACAACTTTCTAAAAAAATGTTCGTGTGAATGTCCGATATTATTCTGTATAGCAGCTGCATTCAATTTAATGTAATACATACAACCCGCTGGCGCTGTCTTAAAAATTAGTTTTCCAACAGTTCGGAAAAGTTAGGTGGAAAAGTAACGGAATCAAATATTTATCCAACCAACACGATTACATTTATTTTAAAACGAACATGGAAGAACTACAGCTAGAATGAAAGATTTACGGTTCTTCTAATCTAGCTTGTCTAATATGTAATGGTTTACAATAATATTTAACAAATAAACATTCACAACACAAATAAATTTAACATAAGTCTATTACCTGATTTTCTAGCTCACAAAATTCATTCAAGCTATAGAAGGGGTGGTTAAGGAGCCAGTTATTGATCTTACTCTTAAATGACTCAAGGGGTGATAATTTAACAGTTTGTGGTAACCAATTGAATGTTTTGAAGCCAATGATATAATTATTATTTTGAACTTGGTATGCCAGTGACGGATCTACACTTACTGTCGCCCGGGGCAAAATCGGAGTTTGGCGCCCCCCCCCCCCCGCCGCCCCGGGCACTAAACACTAGAAATGTATTATATTTTTAATGTGCCTTTGATGTGATGGATGAGCAATTATCTCGTACCGAATATCATTATATGATTTTATCTTATGGTTCTTGTGACTTTTTACAACCAATGTTCATAGGCTACGATACAGTCTAACCAAGAGCTGTTATTGCCAATATGACCGGGAAATTCCAGCCGCTGTTAAACATCTGTAAAACCAAAGCAAGGTCTACCAGATTTCACATGAAACTTCCGACTTTTTTCTGACCTTTCCCAACTATTTCAACACAATTTCCAACCAGTGAAATCGCCCATGTTGCCTCCAAAAACGAATACTTGAGCTCAGGAATCTATGTAAAGTAAAATATTTGATGGCCGCAATGCGACCGAGAGATTTTTTGGCCGCGATATGTCCCAACATATTTAAAAGCCGCAATGAGACCAAGAGATTTACTGCAGTCACAGAAACAGTGAGCGATTTTTTCCGACCGCAATACGACCGAGAGGTTTACCGGCCGTAGTTTATACGACCGCGATTTGTCAGCCGCGATGCGACCGCGAAAGGTGTAACAGGCCAAGAAAAAGGGCGAGCGGTAGTTTCAATGCGACAGATATGTGTCAGCGTGCTCTTAACGACAGATTTTTCGGCTTGAATATGGTCTTGCAACAAAAATGACGACCCCAAAAATAGCGAAATACTTGTCGGCAGTGAAACAACAAAGAAATATGCCTGCCAGCAATGACTGATTATCTGTTCAAGATATGGCCAATTGATGTGACGGCCGCGAAAAGAGCGGAAGAATTGTCGTCCATTATACGACCAAGAGATCTGCCGGCCGCAACAGGAGATTTCCGGCTACAAAATTAGCGAGCGCTCTTTCGGCCGCGGGACGAGTGAGCTATTCTCCGTCCGCGAAACGAGCGAGCGGGTTTCTTGCCATGAAACAACGAGAAATGTGACGGTCACGAAAACAGAGACAGGTTTGACGGCCGCTATGTGATAGAGATTTTCCTGCAGTGATGCTACTGAGAGATTTGCCGGCCGCGAAACGAAAAAATTTACTTTAAATATTTTTTTCAATTTTTACTCAACCGCAGCCAGCCAGTTGGGGCGCCGCTGGCGCCCCTTACTGGCCGGCGCCCGGGGCAGGTGCCCCCGCTGCCCCCCCCTAGATCCGTCACTGTGGTATGCAAAAAGGGACTTTCAATTTCTAGCCATTTCTAGTTGAAATACTGTGTATTCATCATCATCATTTGGGGTGCTGAGTTAACAAAAACACTTCACCTTTTCCGCCCGCAAAAAAGGGCAATTAGAGTGGATGTTTGCTTTACAAAAATCATATTCTCGCAGGGCATCTGCGCAAATATTTTCCGCTCAGAATCTTTTAGCATTGCCTTTATTGTACATATTTTTTTCCTTTCCTTTCTTGGTTAAAAAACATTCTTCCACATTTGTGACACAACTTTAGAAACGATATTCATTTTGTCATACCTATACATTTGTCACACCATATAACAACCATATAACCAAACATAGGACTTTCTTTCTTTTCAACATAGGAAAGTCTTTTTAATTTCCAACTAATATTATAGCGTCATTGTGAATTTTCATGACACAAATGCTGGCATATCACAAGACATTTGCTGTTATAATCATGTAATTATTGTTAATGATTGCTTGTAACCATTTGTACTTAATTAATGAAAAAGTATTGTAGATCAATGGCGATTCGTCCATGCCATATGCATGGTCTATGAAAAGAAAGCGTTCTTGATTTTGGAATCTGTTTGACTTCCAGTAGTAAATTTATTTCTATTTGCTTAAGTATAAATAAAAGCATAAAATATATTGATAACTATTAGGATCTATAAATGTATAACGACTCGCAATTTTCCTTATGATGGTTTCCAACTGTGTGTAGTGTTTTAACAGCCTTTCCGGTAATTTTTAAACGTTATTATGTATATATGTGAGCTGTTACCCCCAAAATATAAGCTGTAACATTGACGATTGGGAAAAAGGCAAAGTAAGCTGTTCTTATGTATTGTTGTGGTCGAGGTTTTTTCTTAGTCGACTAGACGTCTAAGAAAAAACTCTTTGATTAAGTCTAGAACTGAGTTGGCTCATGTTGTAACTCAGTTTTAATTAGATTAATTCAATCAAAATTAAAGCTTCTGATTTAACTAACTGATGGTCGGTTACGTAATAAAAAAAATAATCATAACAAATAGCGCAGGAAAAATAATGCAAAAATAAGCGTAATAGCGGAATTTTCATTTAACAGGCTGAAAATTGGTAGAGAGGTCCCAAAAAATCCAAACTCGGGTAACATACCGCCATCTTAAAAACATCCATTTCCGGTGGCCAATCATTTCTAGATGGTGGCATGTTACCCAAGTTGGATTTTTTGGAAATATATGAGTAAAATAGATAAGTCTTACTAATAAATTAGTAAGATGATCCCATCTGTATGTACGACCTCTCCACCAATTTTCAGCCTATTAAACGAAATTTCTATAATCCAACACTATTTTCCTGCCCTTAAATACGTTATAACAAATGCCCTTTGACAGTATTCAATTCAAACTTAAATTTGTTTCAACAAACCCGTTTTCACTAGATTAAGGTTTTCCAATTGTTCGTGAAAGTTATGCGAGAACTTAATGAAAGAACAACTGATGTTCGATTACTTCTCGTTAAAAATATTTCTTTGTTGAAGCGGAATATTGGAACATGGATTTGTCAGAAAAAGATGAAGTTTCAAGTTGACAAAATTTAAAATAAAACTTTCATAGATAATTTTATTGTTGTTATTTCATACATCAGCATTGCAGATTTGATATCATGTAAGTATAAAAAATCTTGTTAATTTAAACATTTATTACAACAACTTTAAATAAATTTCGCTTGAACGGTATCGAACAATGTAACATCATTGATATAGATTGTTTCTTGTAATATTTTTCAGTATTCTAACAATTTTACAACTTTATTTTATAATTAACAGATAAAAGAATGTTTTATATAAAAAAACTGCTACACTTGGCATGTTACACTGCTACACGTGGTACAAAAACAAGAGCCTGGAAAGAATATTTGTGCCAAGTTTCTTGGCCAAAAATGCTTTCATAAGGTTTGAAAACTGAATAATGGCTGTCATTTTTAGTTGTATAATACACCCTATTTTAGCTTTTTTAGCACCAATCAATAGCCTATAAAAATATCTGTGCCAAATTTCATAGCCCAAAGTCTTAGGCTACAAAAGCCTAAAGCTTAAGCCGATGGTCATACTTCAGTAGACTTTAAGTATTGCTGTTCAACGTGTAAAAATGTGGATATGGCAAATTCGAAAATCTCCCTTATAGCAATTTCTCTAAGGTAAAGGGTCTTTTTCGTTATCTTTTCTCAACTAGGGTTATTCTCCCAGTACTGTATCGAGGATTCTTACCAGGAAGAACATATACATAAATACTCTTGATAAATAACATTAGTAACATTGTTAGCCCTGTATCAACGTTGCTTTAACAGTAAGCAATTAACAATCATGCTATTGGAAACTCACCGATGGAATTTGAAAATTGCTTCGGTTTTGTCTCTATTTTGGTAGCCGTCACGATTGAGACTGTACATAATTATGAAAAATGGCAAAAATTCCTTTTTTACTGTCTCCCCCCTATACATAGTTGCCCTACAGTAATTACTTCCAAGTGAAAGATTGTTTTCGTAAAGATTTTCGAATTTGAGTTGTTAGTGAAAATATTCGTTTCAGTGCTCCCTGAATCCTAAAAAGTGGTTTTCGGAGTGGTGTCTGTCCGTGTGTATATATGATAACAGAGCTAGAAACGACACCAATATAGTCCGATTTTCATGAAATTTGGCATTTAGGTATAAAACCGTGATAATTCGAGATATTTTTCTAATTTCTTCTAATTTTTTATTTTTAAGGGTATTTACCCCATAAAAACGCATAAAAAACGACAAAAATCCAAAATGTTCGAAAACGGTTCAACCGATTTTGATAACATTTCCCTAGTTTTTAGTGCTTAAGATGAAAAATAAAATTACATCACCCGCATGTCTGTGAAAATTCAGGTTCAGAAGTTATGGGGGTTTAAATGTTAAGAAAGTCATATCTTTCAAATTTCACAAAACCATTAACTTCTAAAGAAAATATACTTGCAACCATAAATTTGGATTGAAAAAATAAATAATCCAGTGTTTGAAATTATTAGTCTACGCAGTACGTTGCATAACGTTATTTTAATGGCAAATATTCAAAAACCCCGTTAATTGCTGACAGATTTCAATAAAATTTGACATGTATTTTTGTAATAATTTTAAATTGATTTTATTTTATTGTAGATTTCCTTGCTTTAAGGGAGAAAGTATGTGTCAGTTTACTGATACCATTTAATCAGAAGGTACTCATTATCAATTTTCAAAGCCAGTCGAGCGGAATATACATACCCCTCCAATATGTGTCTTTTCGAAACGCTTGAAAATCTAAGGTCTTACGGTTGAGAAAGTTTTGTTTTGTTGAATCTTATAACATTTAAAGTGTCTTATGGCTTTTAAAAATAGATTAAAACAATTTAATGTTCAAACTAAGCCGTACCAAAACGGCAGCGTCTAGCAGTTCATTGAGAATAGTTGTAAACCTGGCTAAACCAAATAATAAATCAAATAAATGAAGAGTTCAAGATGAAATCAATTTACTTTTTTTAGAATGACCCAGAAGTTGTTGTAAACTTTATAAACAAATAGACATTTGACAACACTGACACACTACAAAATACAGTAGAAAAAAGTAATTTTGCTATAACTCTGCAACTGCAGAGTTTCTTTCACCCTAAAAATGACGGTTGTTGTCGGTCAATTTATGCACGTGGTAAATTGTATGGTTTTACAAACAATTTTCCTAGAAAATCGAATCCAAATCTCTTTAGTGCCCTACGCGGAAGGCTCATTACACTTGCAAATTGTACGTTGTCATGGATTTGTAGTTCATAGGAATACCTCTTAGAAGCTCAAGAAAAGGGCATTCAAAAATAGTTGGTAACACTATTTATACATATGAAAAAACTTATTTACTTAAGTGAAAACTGAAATGGCAATAATGAGTAAGAAAGTGGTTCTACATAATTACGTGAACGTTTGTGTTGTTACGGCTTTAAGCTAACTGTAGCCTTATTAATACTTTTTTATCCTCCACTAAATATTATTATGGACAACGTCCTTATAGTTTTCAAATAATTTGTTTATTTATTAATTTGTATTTCGTTTGCATTATTTAATAATGAAATTATTTAATATTAGGTAGGAAAATTGTTACTAGCCCAGTCATATTAGACAAAAGAACATTTTGGTGGAAAACAGAACTTAAGAGGGTTCCCTACCTACCCCAAAATATGCCTAAAACACGCTCCGCGCGGTGTCATTTAGCACCAACAGTTTTCAAAATAAAATTTAATTAAAGTAGCATTTCAAAAACAAAGAGTTGTAGAATGTTAATTGCTAATTCAAATTCGTTCATGTTAACGTATTTTGAAGATACATTCCGTTGAAGTTGACCAACTTTAACACCATGTATCTTTTTAATGATTGAGCATAAACGATTTTGGAGAAGCAATAAACACTCTGCAACTATTTATCTTTACAATACTATTTCCGAATAACTTTTATTTTAAGAATTGGAGACGCTAAATGACACCGCGTTTACCCCAGCACCGGCTAGCGCGGCGATATTTTTTCCTGAAGAAGTTGTTTTTCATCCAAAATAAACAGTAGCTTAGACTAGAAATGATGATAGGTCTTTGTAGCTGAAACGTAGGTCTCCAGGATTAGTAGCGTAAGGTAAGCCTAAAGAACAAAATTATGTTAAATAACGATCCAGAGGCTATAAACCTAGATTAAAATTATTATTCCGTTTCACTCTTTTTTAACAATGAAAGCCCAAATAGAACATCCAGAAGACTCCCTCTTATCCGTATAAGGGGACTGGGTCCCCTAAACAAGTCTGATTTAGTGGATCCAGAATTGTTAATCCGACGCTCCCCTAAATCTGTTAAATTATAACTCTAATGCATACTGTATAAGCAAAAATCCTGATTTAGCTACGCAATTAAATGGTCTAAATCTTTCCCACAAGAATCGTCGATACAGTACTGTTAATTTCCTGCCGATCACGTCCGGTTAAACCGATTTGTTGATAATAACTGTCCGGTTAACAAGATGCCACTTCCGTGGCATGTAGTCCGTTTTTAAAAGGTGTTGCTAGCCTAACGGTTAGCATCTTGGACTTCGAGCGTTCATGAGGTCGAGAGTTCGATTCCCGGCATGCCCACACAAATTTGAGGGGTTTGGACCGTTTTCCCTCAAAAGCATTTGCGTATCTCTTCTGTAAAAATGCCGTTGGCGTAGACTCGACTCAAAAAAAGGTGTCCGGATAAGAGAGAGACCACTGTATGTAAAGTTAAGCGAAAGGATTATCGTGGTAGTTGACAATCGGATGTCCATGTGTCGGTGTGTCGGGGTGGTGCAAGGCGGCAGCGTGTGTAGTACTATGCGAGACGGGGGGGGGGGGGGGGGGGGTAGCGTAGGTACGCAGCGTGACAATCGATCCCGCCCAGTGGGTGTTGGGTCGGGGTGTCGGGGGGGGGGGGGGGGGCGACCTTGTCACGGGCCGAACCTACCGAGATATGTACAGATTGAGTCGCTGTAACCATAGCGCTTTTTAACCGTTTTGATTACGCGTCCCGACCACCAGTCCCCGCGCTTCGGTTTAAAATACTCCTAAAAATTTTATTCAGCATTTAATCTTTCGGCCCAAAAATCGTCGGGGTATATGGTGGTTACGATTGACTCTACATTTATCGATGGATAGAATGGATATGTTAGTTTGTACGTATTACCTTTACTCACAATACTAATTTTTTTATTATACCGGGTTGAGGCGAATAAGAAAATGCATAACGGTTATATCGTAGTAAAATATATTTGTCTTCATACCAGGAACAAATCCACAAGAAATCTCCTCAGAGTTTGGAAACACCCTGTATATACCAAAGGTTCTATACGACTAAAAATTAATTTAGCTCGATTGCCATAAATCGGGCAATATTCTTACTTCTCGGTCTCTCAATTATTTAGTAGATCGTAGGTAAATCTTTCGTTAAGTATTATTCAGTTATTTTTAAGTTATAAATAATACAAGCCATAAGGTCGCTAAGAAAATGTAGTATCGTGAAATTTTTTTATTAGATAAAAACCATGCGGCTTAAAATGGCGTGACCTTGACCTGCTTAATGTAAGAATCTAACCCTAACGAATACTCGTGTGTATATGACAACTTTAACATTACCCTCTGCTCATATCACTGTAACAATAAACAAATTTCATTCCCTTTCAACAATTTGATGGAAAAATAACTAAGAATTCGACAGCTTGGGCTTCATTACGTTTAAATTAATTACTCTGTCTTTACGATAGTTATCTATTTAGATTTTTTATTTAACAATGCGGCTGTTTGATAAATCATAGCACAATAAATAATTAATAATTTAAAAATATTTTTTTTTCAGATCTTCATACCCATACAATTAAAGGATAACTGAATTACAAGATCACATTTACCGGTACTATACAGAATTACTTACTTTCCTAATATGTTTTTCATTAGCGTTTTGCTGATTAATAGTTCGAGTTTTTTTAAATTGAGATTTTATTTAATGCCTTCAAAATTATTCATCATTATTGATTTATTTCTTAGGCTCGAAGCCTCTATTAAAAAAATGCAAGGTATAGTTGACCTTTTTTCTTTCGATAAATATTGAATTAAATAAGATTAAATAATCTCGTTTCGTTCTTTACTGACACGAATATATATTTTTTATGTGAATTGATGTGTTAGAATCTTTTAAAACAAAAGATTAACTTACTTCAAAAAAGATAACTAGTTTAGTTTTCTTCAATCCAACCTCTTATGTCTTATACCACATATCGTAGCTCCAAAAGTTGACACAACATGCTTGGTTAATCTCAGCCTAACTTTCCTACTCGCTTTGATGAAAGTTGACAAAGAACGATATACAGCTGAAATTTCAAAGGAATGAGTTTGTAGGAAATATGTTTGTATAGTTACAAAGAACCTCCCAATTTCACATTTCCATGGCAGTAAACCTGCATATACTCATTTTCCATGTTATTATTATGGAGAAAATTGCTGTAAGTCCATTTAAGGATTTAAGTTGATTTTACTTGATTTGATTTGATTCGTAAATGACATGTGGAAAAGTGAATAAATTTATTTGACAAATACGGACAAAACGAAAATTTAATTATAAAATTAAATTCTAATGCGGTATTCTTGTTTTAGTCGAGTTATTTTAAGCATGTTTTGCCACCCCAAGGAACACTTCATATCGCGACACTTTACAGCTGTACAAGCATTGTATTTTTTCTGGACATGGCGTAACGAGACAACATTTAGCCTGTTTAAATTAATTTCTAAGTAAAAAAATATATATATACATAAAGTATACATATAATGTATAGTGATTATAATAAAACGAGTTTAATTTCCGGGCTAAACTTGAGAATCCGACTCCACCGTAAAAATCTAAGTTAAAAATCGATATTTTTCTATTTGATATATAAATAATCGATTCCCTTTAATAACATATGTTATATTGTTATTGATGTGAAACTTATTTGAAAAAAACTGGTTATTTGGCAACTAAAGTATTACTTTAGTTAATTATCGGCAAACGTTAAATTTTCTAATAGTTTTTGCCGCTTGAAGATTTTTTTTGAGTTGATTGAAACGTTATGTTTAATTAAGTGAAAAAATAGAGAGATGTACATTATGCAATACAAGCAGATTTCGCTGTTAAACTCGTATAAAAAAGTAAAACTTGACAATGACCTATCACAAATCTTTAGATTCCTGAGCCAGCAAACCTGCATACTCACCTTCCCAAACCTTATAAAAAATAAATAAAATTGTATAGCTTACTTATTTTCCGACATAACTTGATAAAACTTGGTAATTAGCTTCATCTTTTTATATGTACTAGACTATAGCCTAAAATTACCCATTTTCATATTTCTGCGGCAGCAAACTTGCTTATTATCAAGATAAGGAATTAATTCTCAAAACTTAATTGATCAGTAAACAAGCCAGTTATTGCCAGTTAATTTATTAACTGCAAGTTGATTTATTTTAAGCCAGTTAGGAATTTTTCTAAAAGTGTTTACCCCACTTTGTGCTCGCTTTTTTTGCAAAGTGAAAGAAACGTTTTCGATGTAGACGAGTGCTCTAGACATCCATCTCTCCACAATACACAATAGACAAATCTTTATTGTTCATAACGTTGTTGTTTTAAAAAAGTAAGCAACCAGGTACAATGTCAAGTTAATGCAGTAATTGACTAAACTAAACTTTACTTTGGCACTGCTAGTTGATAATTACCTCACTAAAAGTTTCTAACTAAAAAGGAACATGTTAGTTTCACAATTATATTGTGAAGTTATTGCTTATCATGGAGTGTGCTTGTCATTTTATGTCATAGCTTCATGCGATAAATCTTATGTATTTAATATCACCACATGGTGATTATATAATAGTGTTATAATAAAACAATACTAGCAGATACCCGCAGCTTCGCCTGTCTGCGCCGAAGGGAAGCCACAAGTACACAACATACAAGAAGTTGAACTATACATTATTTGTAATGTGCAATTTTTACAAATTACCAAATCGACTCTTTTTTGTGTCACTTGCCTGAACTATCAGTATTTTAAGCGTCTAATTACACTCTTACGATAGCAGATAGTGATTCCACCCTAGATTGAAATCAGAGGGTGAAATATTTCTCGATGGATTTTTGTTTTTCGTCATACTGCTTCAAAAACAGCTGCTTTTGACACATGCGTTGAGATTGAAAAGTTGTCCTTTTTTAGTCCTTGGATAATAACATATGATTTGATGATTATTATTCTCCTAGGACCAAAAAGGTCATTGTTGGTGATGATTTTAATTCGAGGTAAATAATCGAACAATATTCATTCTATTTCAAATAATCAAAACATTCATCGCTATTATCGAAACATTCATCGTTATTATCGAAACATTCATTGTTGCATTGTTGTCGGTTTAATCAATTTGTGAAACTCGCTCATTTCACCAATCGATTAGTTGTTTAACATCGCTAGTTGTTCATTGTTGTCACTCTAACCTAACACAAATGAAACATACAATCAGCTGATTGCCTCAAATAGCAAGAACAAGATGGTAGCTTCTTTGGGAGGTATCTTTAAAGGTAAACAAGCTATAACATTTTGGTTATCTTAAGTAGTTTGCGTGTTGTATTGAGCAATATAACGAAAAATATAGTTCATCACACGGGCTTAAAGCTGCTTTTCATTACTCGGTCATTTTTCAACCTCAGCTTATACCCTCGGTCGTAAAACTTGACCTTGTACGAAAACCGTCACTTTAGGCCCTAGTAATGAAATATACTATTTTCCTAAAATTGTATCAATTAAAAATACTGGAATTCCCCACTTAATCTACTATTGAATTTTTAAAATGTATTTTTTTTCGTTAGAATATAAAAGTATTATTTTCGCTTACGGGGTTTGAACCAACAACTTTATCGCATCGCGCTCTCCCCCAAATCCTGTCGGTCAATTTCACCATTTGAGGAATATAAAACATGACTAATGTAAACAACTCAAGGGTTTCACCTAAGAACTGTAATTGCGCCGAAAAATATAAAAAATGTGTTTGCCAAAAAATGAGGACACCATTTGTTATACTGAAAACCCCGATTTTAATGGAACCTTTATAAAAATAACGGAATGATGGATTGGAATGTCCATGCGTTGTTTCAAGATTCTTGTTTGATTACTTCGGGTGATTTGTAAAACGCGAGTAGACTAGGAGATATCGGACAGTTTTGTACAGTTTATTCTTTTAGTAGATACAATTACTATATTTTTGTTTCTTGGAAATATTCTAGAAACCCTCCATTATTATTTCTTAATCATAGCTCCAAAAACTATAAAGGCCGCCATTTTAAATTTGATAATATACTCTATTATCAAATATTTTGTACTCTATTTTTTAGCCTTTTGAGAAAAAATATTTTTAAATCCTGTTTTACGCATCTAGAGCCTTTAGAGAACATTCGTGCCAAGGTTCACGGCCCAAAGCCTTATGGTTTTTGAGAAACTGTGATCAGTGAGTCAGTCAGTCAAACAAATCAGTCAGTTAGTCAAAAGTTTTTGGCTTATATATATATATATATTTATTTATTTATTTATTTATTTATTTATTTATTTATTCAGGTCAGTGGCTTAGTCTGACCTCTTCGTTATATATGTATATAAAACGAAGAGGTCAGAATAAGCCACTTGGTTACAACTAACTGTTGCCTATTTGTATAATTCTCTAAACAGAGTTAAACTAGGGTACAAAAAAGAGAGAATAATTTTTGATGTTTAAGTTTGCGGCTCGGGGGCTACATCGGGTTGTCCTGTCGTGCTTTCACAAACGAACAATACCTCATTAAACTCGCTTAAAAATGTTTGTTTCTCCGGAAGACTCGCTTTTAAACTAAAACACATTACTTCAGGATTTAAAAATATCCTGTCAAAAAGATGTAACATTCTCTTATAACAAAGGTCATTATAATAATAACTGTCGCTTTGTAAAAATACAAATGTAATTTAGTCGAATTGAATATAAGTTGATATAAGAGAATAGGAATTTTGTTTAACATTCCTCGTCCGTAATTATGCACCAGCTAGGAACTTTAATAAAAAAACTTTAATTTAAAAAACTCAGTGGGTAACCCACTGAGTTTTTTAAATAAAAGAATCATATAAGACAACTGTGTCTTGATGCAGGGAACTTCGCCTATTTTTTAATACAATCGAAAATACGATTTTCAATGTTTTGTATATGACCGTAATTTTCAAATATAGCGGACATTATTAATTATTATCTTCTTGGGGGTATTTTACAGTGCTTTTGGATTCTACGTGTTATGTTTAAGAACTTGTGGTTATGTGACATATTGTTTCCTAGCCCAAAGAAATACAAGCAGTTTGATTTTTCCCGTAAGAATAGCAAGGGAAACCTTTCATACTCTGTGAATCGAAAACGGTTGGGTTAACTAAAAATTACCAAAGAAGAAAACTACCGTAAAACTTTATTTTAGTTGACATTCTCTGATGAAATATGCCAATTTAACTTGTAAATTTATCAGAAAGTGTGAAAAACCACACACCAGATCGGATTTAATGAGTGAAAAAAGTGTGAAAAAAACCGCACACACCAGATTGGATTTAATGTGTGATCCCATGCCTTCTGTAAGGTACAGTTAAAACTACACTAACAAAAACCTTTTCACTAGTTTGAGTATAAATAAAACCACGTTTTATCAAGTTAATTTGGAAAAAATGAAACCTAAATCCTTACATATCTTAACGAATGGGTATACAAAAAAAATTAAATGTTAAGAAGCCCTTAAAATCAAGCCGGAGATCTATAAATACGATAATATAAAGTGTATTTCATATACAGTTTTCTATAAAGGCGATGGTTTCTGAGTTGCTAGTAGTGGCAGTCTGTATATTTTATATGTATCCGAACTAAACTTCTTAATTAAGTTTCGGAAACTCCTGCAATTTTATTTACGACCACTCAAACTATACACTCCTTAAATATGTTATACATTTCAATTTATTTTTATACATTGTACTAAATGCGTTTCGATTTAATTTTTAGTAGTATTTTCGTTCACTTGTTGCACTCCCTATTTCGTCAGGGCTCAGTCATCAGCATGTTTATAAAGCCTACCGTTTAAAATATAGGAGGGTTTTTTATGTTTTAACCAGAGAAGTCCTCACTTATTATGGTTTAAGATCGTCAGGTACCTTTTCCCAATTTGAAACGTCGGACTTTTCAATCCTTACTTTTCTGAGTACAAAAGTTTCAAGTGTTTTTCAGTTATTAATTTACGACATAAATTATACACCCTATCAAATAAATCATCTTTGTATTATGGTTCCGAATCTTGGTAATGTTAAAAGCATCCGTATTAAAATATTGACTACAAGTCCTAAATAGCCTACACTCTGACTTTTACTTGTTCGGAAGTACCTCCAACGAAGTAAACCCTGCTTGTAATGATTGTATGCTTCATGCTAATTCCCTCCTAATTTAAATTACTTACAGAACCCTTTTCACGTTCTTATTACATTTTTTTACCGCGATACAATTTAGATAAGTTTCATTGATTGGTTTTTTGGTTTTGGTTTTTTTTAACCTACACGCATTCAGTTTTTGGTCGTGTTAGTAGAATTAAAAATTACAAACCATATATATTTTTATGAAATTTGAGATTTATATTTCAGATAAACGGTATCACTATCGATACTTCGGATTTATGTTTTTGCAAGTCGGGCTAAATATTCGATCACCGTATTTTATTAAGTAAAATAAAGAGATATTTTGAAGCAGACGTAAAGAATGAAGATTTATTCGTCAGGGGTCCCCGAGTGCCGGCCGGCCAGGCCAGGCGGCCATCGCAGGGTCAATATGTATTGGCTTCCTACCCGAAGCTCCATTTCATATGTTTAGTGCAGGAAAATAATGCAAAAATAGCGTAATAGCGGAATATTCACTAAACAGAATGAAAATTGGTGGAGAGGTCGCAAATACAACAGGGATCATCATACTAAAATTCACAAAATATCCCGCTTGGGCAACATGCCGCCAACTTGAAAAACCATTTCCAGTCTGTGTTTCTCTAAACATTTTTTTAACTACCAGGAAAACCACAAGAGATACAAAAAATGTGCCAATAGCACTTTTTGCAGAAAATAAAATTTCCAATAAAAAATAAAACATGTACAAGGAATGTTGGTAAAAACTGTTGATATTATTATTTTAGTAAAATATTGGCAAATTAAGAAAATTATACCAATAGATATTCCTTAAGGAATTTTTACAAATGTTACGGTAATGAATCATTATTCGTGAGCTTACCCACGCCTTTTTTATTTATTTTCATATCAAAATATGGCAATGGCATCAACATATTTACATATGACCATGGTACAAAGAATGCAATCATGTAATAAGATCAAGATCTATACTAATCTAACAACAATAAACTTTGGTAATTAGTTTTCTAGAATATATTGCATAATGCAAATATCACAACAATAATGTAACAAAAATTGAAAATAAAAAACAAGTCAGTAAATTCAGTTGCAGACTTAACAATATCAGACTACAACAATCAGCAGAAGTGGCAAACTAAAGGACTGAAATAACATCACACAAGGAGAAAAACATAGACAGCACGTGTATATATTTATATACCGTTCACTATATATATATATATATATATATATATATAGGCTTAGATCTTACCATGAGACCTACGGTAATATTAAAAACTTATGCGACTTTAAGCTGCTTAATCCTCCCTATTTCTGATTTTGTACATTTCTTTAATCCTTTTAAATTTTAAGTTAATATACAAACATGGAAATGGGAGGGTATGTGTTATGGCAAATAATTGTTCCGATCAATCGGGTAAACGAAGTGGAGTGGAAAGCGGAAAGGGAAATTTTATCAACAAAATCTGGTTACTTCCAAACAAGTGTGAATAGAGAATACACCAACACAATTTAAGGTTAACTAGCACTTAACTAATTCAATTAACACTTAATGAACTGAAGTTAAAAAACCTCATCAAGTAAAAGAAAACTATTTAATTAAAATCGCATTACAATAACGTATCTTTGCTGAGAGCTCGTGTAGGCTTGGAGCAGCGTCAGATCATAATCGCTGCAGAGGTGATTCAGCGTTGGCTCACAATTAATTTGTCTGCTCGCAGTTCCGACTGCCGACGCGCCACTTCTAAGCTTTGCTAAGACCATTTCGCAAGGGCTGGAAACCGGATTATATTGCAAATTAGGGGCAATTTCTGTTAATTCCCCACTAAAACCTTTTTGGCGTGGGATTGCCGTGAATATACCCCATCACTGTATAAAACTAAAGTAAACAACTTAAAATTAATGTTTGGTTCCTTTTCGATATTTTGGTATCGCATTTAACATATATAAGCTCGAATAAGACCACGGATTTTAAGGTTTTTTTTATGTGTCAGGATCATCCTAGGTCACCTAAGGATAGGTAAGATCATTTTTTTAAATCTAACTTATCCTGTTTTTAGTTAAACCAATCCTTAAAATTTTGTTTATTAAAAACCAGAAGTGACTGATTGCCACTTCTGAAAGACTGGTCCAGTTTGGCAATGGCACCAGTTTTGGTCCAGTTATTGGCAAGCGATGAGATTGAGTTTTTGAGAAATGAACTAGATATACAGAGAGGAATATTTTATTTTATAAATTTTAATATTTTGAATGGGGTGGTAAATAATCGAAAACAGAACATAAAGTGGTGGCGAATGAACGGGAAATTTCCGAAATTATGTTAAATCTAAGTAAAGATTATAGTTTTGTCTAAAGAATTAAGTAAGACACCCATCCAGGGTTTCAAGTGGGGTGTTCACTTCCTTATATATCTTCCCTATATATACTCTACTACTCTAGTGTATAATTTCTATACCAAAATATATTTTAGTATTAATTGTTTGTATGTCTACTAAGAAAAACAATCATCAATTCAGCGATTAAAAGTTCTAATACACAAAAACAGACTAGGCCTAGTTTATAAATGTTTACACTTCCGTTGTTTCTCCAAAGCACAACAAAAAACCTTCAAATATACAGAAACCATAATAAGAAAAATAAAAATATTCTATCTGAAAGCGTTAGCAATACATCGAGGTGGTTACTTGTTTAGGGCGAGTTGTCTAACAAATCGCCTCCCGAGTGGAGACCAGTCGCCGCCAACAAATCGCCACAAAGGTGGAGGGACCGCCGACTGATCCATTCCAGTTATTTATGCCGTTGGACCTTCTATTCTTTTTAGTTAATTGACGATCCCAACGAACTCACTCGGGACGCCAGTTGTCCCGTTTTGGCGACATTTGTAAAAAAAAATACACTCCAAAAATACTTTTTCATCATACTAACACGGAAAAATCTGTTTTCAGTTCCTTTTTGTTGGCTCGAAAGTTACCCATTGCCGTCCTAGGCCGGATAAAACGGAAGTAAGCAATCAGCTGATTTGCAACAAACCGACGTTTAATGCTTGTTTGTTGGTTTCTTTTTAGAAGAATGTAGTGGCAGCACTGCATCCGTAGCAAATGTTTGTTCTGTTTGTTATAGGTTAGGTTTGAAGGATTGAGAAACGTATGTTTATGCAAGGACTACGTTATGATTGAAAGTATGTTTTTTTCTGCGTAGTATAATGAAAAATATCGTACGTTACACGGCCGGGAGGTTTTGCCGTACTCGCATGAAAATCCCGCACTCCCTTTTGCTCGCGCGGGAACCATCATGCTCGTCCGGAAAAACAGTACTTCCTGGCCTAGTAACGTAATAGGCCTATACTATTTCAATTTTAGAAACTCTTAATTAAATTATTTCCGGCACTTCCATTAATAGATTTTTGTAATTCTTTATTCAAATATATGCAAATTGGTCATTCAAATTTATTTTTCTACAAATTCATTTGAATAAAAATAAAATATTAAACTGGAATGGATTTTATAATTATTATACTTGTTAGGATTTTATAGGCTAATTACTTGTTTATAATAGCTTAATATCCTAATCTATATGTTAATGCACAGTTTTAAAAATTTGTTGGATAGTACCAACTTATCTATTACGAGTTTTAAAACAGTCAAGTAACAAATTAAATAGTTAAGATTAAAAAAGGAATACCGCATACATGTCTACTCTAAAAGTGTCTAAGAACCCACCAAAATACATAAATTCTTCTAAAATTTCCGGGGAGAGGACCCCCGGACTCCCCACCAGTATATTCCATATCCCCCACACACCCTTGAGGTCAGCGTCTCGTTTTGGCTATTCCAAAATCTGGTCACCTTACATTTAGGAAAGAGTGGGGCTAGTCGAAACGGTTTCAAGATTTTGTTTTTTTATGAAGTTATCGGTAGTACTAAATTATTATGAATATAATAATTTGAAAGCTCGAACCTTTGCCTACACGTATATCATTTTTATTTCAGTAAACATCCGTTTTAAAATTTTTTAGATTTTTTTTCTAACACAAGTTAAGGTGTCTAACTTTCCTTACATCGAGGCAAGTTGATTCGAGGAGAGGGCAGGTTGATACTGTGGTAAAAGCGATTAACATTTTTGAGGGTGGAAAAAATTCGGAGCTAAATCGAGAAAAAAGAATTTATCAATAGTTATGAACTAAAGAAAAAGTGGCTTGTACACTGGCCAAATCAAGAGAATAATATTTATTCTTCGTTTGAAATTCATTGTTGGTCAGTTTCTGTTTTGTTTTTGATTTTGGCGGTCTTTGACCATCACCGATTTGTAAAAACATGTTTGACAACTGATCAGTTTTGTTTTTAACCATATCGATGATGGAAAATTTCCACAAAAATCAAACCATTCCGCATAAATATCATGTTGAGGTGCGTTGATAAAATGTACCAGCTTGCCCCCAAATAAACATATCAACTTGCCCCCAGTGACCACGTGCTGTAAAAACTAATATAACCTAGTAAATACGTTATTGGTAATTATTAGTAATTAGTAATATTAGTAATTGAAGACCAAATTAATTTATTCATTAAAAACTGCTGAATACGATGAGTCCGCATGTCACTATTCCCGTCTATGACTTAGCCCACTTATTTCCACTCAGTCTTGACCTGAAAAATTTACTATCTTGGCAAAAAACACAAATATTTTATCACTCAGTAACCAACGGCACTTTTTTTAGAAAATGATTAAAAAAACATGAAGAGTGGAATAAATCTAATCTTTCTATATTCAATTTGTAGCCGATGAACCAAACTAGATGGTTCTTATCATCTCATAAAAAATGTGGACTCAAAATTAACTGATCTACACAGCCATTCTTGAGTATAGGCCTACGGCATAACCCCGCTCTCCCGTACTGCTTTAGTGTTAAGGCATACTAAAGCATTATCCAAATACATTCTCCAAATTGTATGACGTATTTATTGACATACCAAGCGGATGTAGTTTTGAGTAAATAAGTATTTTCATTCAAATTAAAAAAAAATTCAAATAATAATAATCTAATTTATTAATAATAATCGAAAATTCAAATAAATTATCCGAAAGTACTTTTAGTAAATCGCATACTTTATCACTTTTATATTAGCTGCTGCTATAGCTTTGCTCACGAATATAACTGGCAACATGTCTAACAAGGTGAAATCCCAGAGGGCAAACGGACCGGGTCGGCAAAATGTTTGATTGTTTGATTAGACCACGTTTCTGGCTGCAGTGGTATTATATTTCAGGATTAGGATATGAAAATGTCTTGAAAAAGAGGTTATTCAGCCTGAGGCCTACTCCTCGATATATTTGCACAATATTGTAAGCCCATTTTTACAATTTTCCCAGTAACATATTGTTAAGTCTCTACCACTTTAATAAGCAGTCTACGCTGTAACAGCAAAATATTCATGTGGCTACAGCAGGATAATAGTACATTACAATACTAGCCAGGTAAGTACCGTTTTACCGCGTGAGCATGATAGTTCCCGTGCGAGCCGCTATACAGGCGAGTTTATCATGCAAGCACGGTAAAACTTACCGGGCGTGTAACGTACGATACTTTACATCATACTACTCAGACCATAAGCTAATACGTTTCTTAATCCTTCAAACCTATCCTATAACAAACATTTGCTATTGCTACCAGCGCCGCCGTAGTGGAGGAATGTAGTATTCCTCTGAAGTAGCCAATTATAATGCATTAAACGTCAGTTTGCTGCAATCAGCTGATTGTTTTGATTGTTTGCTTCCATTATTTCCGTTTCCTATTGCACGGTAAATTTACCGTCAGTTATCGACGAAGAGTAACTTTCCAGCCAAGAGTAAGGCACAGAAAACAGATGTTTCTGTGTAGTATGATGTACAGTATTTTAATGTTCTCGTGATTGGTTTTGGCTTGTTATCTGGTACAGGCACACTTATTTTGTGTGTCCCTCATTAAAATATACGAGGCAGTTGAAATGTGATTGAAGAGTTTGTTAAAATCGTGAATCGTGAATACATCTTTTCGTTGATGTATTGTCCATATATTCGTTAATTTTAACTTGTAATATTAATTTAATGATTGTTTTCTATCATCTACATATTTAAAGAGAAAGGATATCCGTGTCCTGTTTTTTATTTAATGTTTCATTCTAGTGTTTAATTTCTCATAAGTAATTTAGTGCTATCTTGCTCAAGGGCTCGAAATTTCCATGCATAAACGTACAAAATTGTATATCTAAGTTGCATATTTTGCTAATCATAGTTGATTTAAATACTTGTTTATTGACTCGTATTGTATTTACATGTCCGAGGGTAAATATGGAAGTAAAGAGTCAAGAACCTTGGATCTTTCGTCCATAACACCTAGCATGTCCATAGCATAATTAATTTCTCAGAAATTTCAAAGGGTGTATCCCTTTTTATCCCCCTCTGGCTTCATGCACGGCCTTATTATGCTCACAGTAGCGATTCGGTCAATATGTGTCTCTGGGGAGTTCACATATTCCCCCACTTCAGTTTTATGAGGACAAGTCATTGGCATCGTTTAATTCCTCTATGTATAAAGTGACGTACACACTGTAACGTGTGTACGTAGAGTGCACGGTCACGTACAGCAACGTACTAATGTGCAGTAGATTAAATATATAATAAAACCACCCCTTTTTCACATATCCATTGCAGAACTATTTTGCAATCATCTTACAATAATCGTGTCTTTCGATCTGTTATATAACAGTACATTCTCTTTGCGACCAGCAAGTGGGGCCAAACTTTTGGCCCAGCAAATTGGGGATGAACTTTTGTTTCTCCAGACGTTCGATTTGTTATACATCTGTGGCTTGAATCTAAATTAATCAAAAACTAATAATATCAATAAACGATTCATTGAATCAAATGACGGATCTAGGATTTTTATTTTTGAACTATATGACTGATTCATTCAAATTAATAATTTACAATTCGTTATGAAACGACCCCTGGTTAAGAAACATCAACTGCATTAAGACTAAATATTTTCAAACATATATTATACAAATATTAATTTATTAGTTTTTGCATTATAGCTCCGAACAACCATCGGATAATGGTACGTTTTTGCATTATGGCTTTTGTTAATGAGTCGAATGAACAACTGAGCCTCTATCGTGTGTTAATTTTGTACAATAATACAAAATACAGTTCACGTACGTGTACAAAGTACAATTCAACGTACGTGTACAAAGTACAATTCAAATACGTGTGTTCATTTTGTATAATAATACAAATCAGGTATATTTCGAATCCGGAATGCAATTCGAATATTTTCAAGTCATATAATTACACAAACATCGCAAGAAGTTTCCGTCGAATAACGTGAGAACAGTCCTGTAAAAGCTTTATAAAGTTTATCTATGCATCTAAATGAGTGAACTGTCACGTATTCTCCATAAATCTCATTGCAGCTTTTGATTTTATACAACTAGTACGCGTTTCAACTACGAAGACTTTTTAATAACCCCTTCCATAAGAAATTTTACTTTCTTTTGTTGCGGGACATAAAGTACTGATAAATGTCAAATAAAGCCGTTTACAATCTTAATTCAGCTCATAAACAATATAGATTATTTAGTTTAGGTTATGTAAATCGTTAATTCTATTTCCTCCGATTTCTCCTAAAAGTCTGTTTCATTGCACTTTTCTGCAATCATATACGGGTTTAAAAAAATCCCTTGCTTTGAATTTTCCTTATTAAAAAGGAAATAAAAAAATTAGTTTTTAGTTTTACCGCTAAAAATAATATTTTTAGTTTTACCGCTATGCGAAAACGACAGTTTTTATCACACGTGTTGCGGGCTAAAGAAGCTCTTTTTCTCCCTAGGCAGTAAAAGAATCAGCTGAAGTCGAGGGCGTCAGCTGGTCGTTTTTTACTGTAGTAAGACAAAGGTCTGTAGAGAGGAAGAGAGCAATAATATGACTTCCATAAGATAACTTCCATAATATATTTTCCATAAGACGTGTGGAGAGTGGAGCCAAAGCTTGAGACGTCAATGCCGGACATCGATACTATTGGGTAAAAATAAAGCCTCAATCGAGGTGTCGGTAATATGTTCCCACTGATTGGTCAAGATGAAAATCGATTTTGCAAAAGTCACTCATTTCACAAAACGATAGTTCAATGAGTTCGATACATCGGTTGTTGGTTACTGTTGTCTGCCTAACCTAAACACAAATGAAATAGACGATCAGCTGATTGTTTTAAATAGCGAGAACAAGATGAAAGCCTCCCAGTTGGGAGGAATCTGTCAAAGGTAAACAAGCTGTGAAGTTTTGATTTTTAAGTATTCAGCGGAATATATTGAGTGGTATAACAAAATTTATAGTTCATTACACGGGACTAAAGTTGTTTTTCGTTACTCGGTAATTTTTCGAAAAACTTGACCTGTAACGTTAAGCGTCACTTGGTCCCTAGTATTTAAATATACTATTAGAGCATCTTCTATATCTTATAGTTAACGGCCCATTAGGAGGCAGAAGGAAATATCTAAGGTAAGAATGGTTCAAAATTACAGAAAATGAAGTCTTGCTTCAGTAAAGTAAAACATAATGCCCCGGATACGACCTGATAGCCTAAGGATGATCAAGACAAAATGTCAGCCGATCAAACTTTCCTAGAATGTTACTTTGTAACACACTTGAAGCCTTGAGTATATTGTTATTAGAGTCAGCCTTTTAAGATGCGATTTGCAGGATTAATTTTGTTATGTTAGTACCTTTGAGCGATAAACGATTTTCTCTAAGCTAACTGATCCATAGTTGACACTGTACAGGCTGTCATAGTTGACTATCACGGAAAAGTTATGGGTAATATTTACACTAGAGTTAAACCTGATTCTTGAGCATTCAATATCACAATAACACAGTTTGTTCTCTGGTTGACAATAACATTATCGAAATTTAATGACATTCGAGAGGAACTTACATGTTATTCGCTCATTCAACTTATATGATTATTGAAACTATTAGAAAATGCCAAGTGACTACTAATCACTGATTTAGTCAATTTTTTTTATGAAAATTACATTTTGAAAGCTTAATATTCATTTTTAGCAAGGTGCACGACCTTTTTCTAATCAAATTTCAAGTGCGATAAATCTACCATTTAATTTCAATACAATTTTCTGTTGCAGTTCTATAATACATACTTTCACATTTCATACAAAATTAAATAGGTCATCAAAGACATCGTAATGAGATGTTCAGTAATAATACTGGATGTTATAACTATGTGAATTGTCCTTAAGCTCCTTGACTGGGACGTGGTTTTTTGGGCATCGATGGACAGTGAGTGGGGTGTTTCAACTCTGGTTACAACTTTTAAACATTAGCAAATTAGAAGGTTTTGTCATAGGTCTCATGCCAAGATTTAAGCCCGAAAATTACTTTTCGTTTTGAGGTCCTCGGATGAGAAAAACACAATCAATTAATTTTCATATATATAGTATACATCTATGAGTCCTCAAGCACTATAACTCGTGTAAAATTGTTGAATTTCAATGCTCCCAAAATGAGTTTTGCGATTTTTTACATATAAAAATAAAAATCATCAAATTCTGGTTTAGACTACTGTTTTCAGCTTGCAAAAAAATTAGTATTTTGAATTATTGCTCTATATCCTCTGGTTACCGATATAGTGGTAAACACAGTACATTGTCCCAATGTTATAGACCGGGAGCTGGGAGGTCAAAAATTACGTCATAAGGTACACATGTAAAAGCTATTCCGTTTTGAAGAAGTATCCTAGGGGGTGTCAAAAATGGGTTTTTGAGCCCTCAATCTGGGGGCTTTCTCCAAGGTGGACAAACATGAAAATGACCCATAAAAAAGAGTTTTTTGCAATTTTCATGTAGAAAAACTTGAATGATCACGTTTTAGCTCACACCATTGAATTCAGCTTAAAAAAACAAACAATTTGGTATGTTGAATCATTGTTCTATGTTCATTGGTTACCGAGATACTGCCGGTGATGAACTCAAAACGTCGTCCAATGTTAACCTTATGGGGAATAAATAAAATCGTATAACTCGCTTATGTCTCGGCATATCTTAATGAAACATGATATGTGGCTTCATTTAGTTAAGACCTATTGTATATTAGCCTGAAATCCCCCATTTTTGCATTTCCGTGGCAGTAAACGTGCACACATTTTTCCCATGTTATTCTTATGGGGAGAAAATAAAAGTCTACATCATGCTTGTTTTTCAACATATAATGATAAAACTTGGCATAAGGCTTCTTCTAGTCGAGGTTTATTGGATATTGACTAAAACCACCCGATTTGTACATACCTGTTGCAACAAACCCGTAAACTTAATCCCCATGTTATTCTTATGGAGAATACAAAAAAGTCACATTCAAGTTTGTCCACCTTAGAGAAAGCCCCCAGATTGAGGGCTCACAAACCCATTTTTGAAACCCCCCAGGATGCCCCTTCAAAATGACACAGCTTTTACATGTGCACCTTATGACGTAATTTTTGACCTCCCAGCTCCCGGTCTATTAGCTTTATGGGAAACAAATGAAATGATTCTGTATCTTGTTTATTCCTCACAAATGTGAAGAAAACTTCGTTTATCTTCATCTGGTTGATATATACTGGATTACTGCAAAAATCTCTCTATTTCACATTTCCATGGCAGCAAACCTGCATACTCTTTTCCCATGTTATTCTCATGGGGTAATTTGTTGCATGCTCATTTTAAAAGTTAAGTTGATTTTACTTGATTTGAGGCTCCGTCTAAATAATGTATTTAAGCGTTTCAAATTCGCTGAGTATGTAGCTCTGCTGCAACGGGGTTATTTTTTATTACATCAGACAATGATCAATTTACCCGGTCCCGGCTTAGTATTTTCTCCTTGAGGCCATATAAAAGGTGTAACGAACTTTTTTGCTTCTAACTTATAATTAAATGGATTTAGTCCCTAATTAAAATGTTGTCTTCAATGAGTTGATCTGAAAACGTCAAAGTAACTTAAAAACTTATATAATTTAATCAAATCCTTCATTGTCGTTAATATTTAATCAGGGCGTCAAGGGATGAAAAATTTCCTCTTACCCAACGATATTATACTTGAAATTTATGAAAAAGAGTATCCTATAAACAATTAAAAATAAAACTAAACAAAAACTTATCGTCATAGTAATCTCAAATGCTGTAGTATTCTTTCCTAATCAAGAGCAGTTTCAATTAATCATGAAAGTTGCCAACTTTGCTTTCTTTCCTTATATTTCCTATTTAAAAAAGAAGAAAGTACACACCTTTGTATACACCTTTGTTGAAGAAAAATTGGTTGGCTTTCTTTATTAATGCAGACTGAAAGAGGACATTAATTTGGGAACCTTGACTTTAAAATCATCCAGCTGTTGGCTTAAAAAAAGTTTAATAAAAATATACAAAGTCGGAAAATCGAATAAATGAAAAATTTCCTTTTGTGCATCATAACTTTAGACTCTTCAAATGTTAAATGTCAGTATTGAAATCTCATATTTTTCTTTACTTAATATCTTGGATCAGTTTCAGGAAAATGCTTCCCTACAACTATACGACTATGTACGTTATGCTCAGATGTTTGCACTGAAATAGGCATGATCAACACTTCCAGAGCACTTAATTATCCTATCAAGTTATTCATAACGAATAATAGAAGAACATTAATTTGTGCGTGTTATTGTGTTGTCAAAAGGCTACCCCAGACATGAAATAATTTAAACTACAGTCAGTCCAACAGGAATAATATTCAATAATTAAAGTTTATTTGGCAGGTAAAACGAAGATGTACTACTGCATTGTTTAGTAGCCTGTAATAATTATGTCTAATATCGGTGGGTAAAAAATCCTGATTCTCAAACCGAGTACAAAACGCCACTAAGTGGATCTGACTCCGTTGTTGAGCCTTGGTCCTGGCGAAATTTGCATAATATATACTCCCTCTTTGGGTCAGTCCCCATTTCCCCTGGCTAAAGCTTAGAATCGCTGCCTTTCAATATAAAAGACCTGTTGATTTTTTTGTTTATAATCTTCGTAGAAATGTAAAAAACCCTAAAATGTTTTGGCATAAGAAATTTAAAATTATTTTCTTCAAATTTATTTAGAGCCGATTACATGACGTGTAATGTGTAAAATAAATATTTATATAATTTTAAACGAAAATATTTATTGTCCTTTAATTTAAATAATGTACCAGAACAGAGAGCCCTCTTTAAAAAATGCAAGACCCAAAAAAAACTGAACAACTTTAAAACCTAATACAGCCCGTTTAAACCAAAAGGAAGCCAATTTTTAAGGTGAAAATGTGATAAACAAACTCATAGCGTTTCTTTAAATGCTATTTGCATATGACTGCTGATTCACTGTCGTAACTCAGAGCTTTAAGTTTAATAGTAGTTTATGCAACGATTGTATTATGAATGTCTTTAAGCCACGAGTGAGATGTAAGATAGAACACGAGCGAAGCGAGTGTTCTAATATCTCACGAGTGGCTTAAAGGCATATTACAATCGTTGCATAGACTATTTTATCTACGACCAACAATATACGACAAAATTTGCCCCGAAGTTAAACAAAACTCATGACTTTTAATAATGATGGAATAGGTCAACTCAAATTTGAGGTTAGGCACATAAGCAGACTTAACCATGAATCGTTGTGGAACAATCAGCTGATGGGATAAGTCAACTCAAACATGAATCGTAATGCAACATTCAGCTGATGTGTGAATTGTGTAATTGTCATTATGACACTAATATCGTCAAATGCCGCGCTCCCATTGGTCTAGAACCTGTATCATAAAGTGACACCAGTTGCTTAATGTTAACTTTATGCAACTGGTTTGTATTTGGTTTAATAATGGACCTTATTATGTCATTAGTTGTAATATCGTTATTATGGTGATTATTGCAATGGTCGTAGATAAAAATTTAATCCACAACAAAGAATCAGGCATAACAGCTCGAAAAATGTCCCAGGATATTTCGAGCTGTTATCGGTCCCATCCCCCCCCCATTTTGATCCGATTTTCATTATTGGTCCTAGGACACCATGTGCTTTTTTAAAACTTTTAAATCATAAATTTACACATATATTCTTAAGTTTTGTTGGATATAAGCTAAGGTGTGTTAATGAACCTCAACATAGGCTTCATAATTAAAAAGAAATAGTCAATCTCGCTCTGACACTTCATAGCGCATTGCATCAGTGATGTGGCAGTTCTTGCTATCCACAATAAAACAATACGATAAACGTCGAACGTTATTTTTAACACTGTACTAAATTAGAGAAAATAGCTCATTCAACTGTCTAACTTTTATCGTCTTGTTTCCGTAAATTGCAAAAACTCCTTAGTGAAGACGGCGTCTATTCTCCCTTAATTTTTGAACATCGGAAAATTTAATCTTTTATTACATTTTGGGCTCGACAACCCCTCGGACGAAAAAACCCTGGGACCGTGGGGCCAGTGGGACTCGAATATCATGACTAATTCTTTATGGTAGGTTGAGTTTCAAAGTTTAAAATTTTGAGCAATGACATTGATCCATCGGATATTTAGTGATGACATTGGATGAAACTTTATGAATTCAGTTATCACGTGGTCGCCTGTAAAATTAGCTACGTTTTTTTCATTGGGGGGGGGTTGTTTTTTTTAGCCGTAAACTATTTATGCCGTAAATTATTTAAGTATAAAATGTATTAAATTAACATTCGGGGCTTATATTGCCCTTTTCGGGCGCCAAAACCCCAAATTTTGTGGGATCTTTAACGAAAGACAGTGAAAAATATTATCCCACTCTCAAAGTTGTAGCACCGAAAATAATTGATTTCTGAAAGAAAATGTGAATTTACTAAAAGCCTTAATATGTTAAGGGGATTTTGCATTTTGAAGCTATTATCATCCGATATCCTTTAAATTTTGTAGATATATTATTTTCGATGATTTGATTTACAATCAGTCGTGGGAATGAGTCGGAATGTATATACCGGGGTGTCCATAAATTATCTTTACAATTTTAAATGTCTGTGGAATAAAAACTAATCGTAATATTTCTGTGGTGTTTGTTTTTTACAAAAACATATGGTCTCAAGTTTATTTGGATCAAGTTTTCATTGTTGTAAATCATTCGCTTGTTACCATAACAGCGAAATTAATGAAAATGGCATTCTCTCCAGAAGAGGAAGCAAAGCGTTGCTTGGTTCTCTCGTTCCCTTGATGTTACTCCATTGGATTTCTTCGTTTGGGGTTTGTGAAGGATGCATATCAAACAAAGGTTCAGAACCTTGTTGAACTTCGGCGAATAATCATAGATACATTTCAAATAATTGATGGGAATCATCTGCGCAATACTTGCAGAGAGCTTGAATATCGACTAGAACTACTGAGGGAAATGGATGTCGCACATGTTGAGTTAGGTTAACCTTTTATAGTATTAAACCAAAACTTTGTAAATAATACTCTTTAGTAGAATAAATTAGATTGTCTTTATTTCATGTATAATGCTGTTTTAAAATTAAATGATGATTAAATCTGTAAGATATTAAAAAGCTGATAATTAAATTTGTAAAGATAATTGTGGACACCCGGTATTTTGAATAGATGGTGTTTTTTGCATGCCGGGGTTCTAAAACGAAAAGTTATCATGGTCCCATGCGTCAGAGCTACTGTGCGGATAGCTCATTACTCCAAAAGAAATTCGCTGATTATCAAGCTAAAAACAGCCGTCGATTCGAACTTTTTTATGAAGTTTTCTCCGTTTTCTCGTTTGAAGCGTATCAGAGAATGCGAACCTTCACAGGATTGGCTGGAATTGATGGCATTTACTCGCTGGCACTAGCGATCGAGACTAGGGTAGCTGTTGTTCCATTTATATATATTTCATTTCCGTCCGTTTTCAAAGACCTTTTGTTCAGTAAGGTTATTTTACAAAGGTAAAGTTTTATTAGCGAATTTCCCCTATAGGGAAGAAGCTGTTACCGTAGTACTCATGGTAAGACCTAAGCCCGAGACCATGATAACTTTTCGTTTTGGGGCCCCCAGAAGCAAAAAACACTATTCGTTCATTTTCATATATATATATATATATATATATATATATATATATATATATATATGTTCACCCAACTATCATTGTGGCAACCGTACATAAGGAAAAGTGTATGCAAAGTGGCGACCGGTGCTTATGACGACCGTATATGGTCGTCATATGCACACTTGGGTTATTTCATCTCCTTTTGACCTGCAGATACGTATGGTGATGACTTGGAAATTTTATTTTGGTCGTCATATTGCGCCTAAAACGTATATTAATAGTTCATGTAATGACCGTGGGTGCGCTAGTGTCGCTTAGTGTATATTTCAATATACGGCATTTGGTGTAATTCTGCGACCGGGCGACTTGGCAACACTGGTTCTCCCGGTCGCGTATATCCCTCGGTTCTAGGAGCTGAGGGTTTTGAGCATGCATGAGAGCATTACGCGGTATTTTTGCTGATTATTGTAAAGTGGACTGTGGTGATACTAAAGAAGTTATTTCGCCTATTTTCCGGGTGGTCGACAACGAAGGGAGGGGAACATAGCGGGGAGTGTTAAGCATTAAAATGCATAACTTTTGAAAGCAGTAAATTATTTGGTGAAAACGTCATTTTAATAACACAAATTTATAAAATATATAACAGAAAGTTATAAAATATATAACAGAAAGTTATAAAATAAGTTAAAAATAAATTGATTTCAGTTGAAGTTATTGTGATTTAGATTTTTTCTACCGGGCAGTATTCAGTACGTGCATGGAGGACGGTGATTGTTTTGGAAACTGCAACGTCAATATCATTCTCAGAGTAAACATATTGAGCTAAATGCTGATGAACAATATTCACCTTTTTTTGGTTTGGGAAATACTAATTCTACCGATAGCTTAATATGTTATAGTAATATAGAAATAAGTAACTTTAATAATATGCTGGTTAATTTACAGTCATTTAATACGCTTTTAAATATTATAGGTTTTCTTTCTGAGTGTTGGCTAGATGAGGTGAGAGGGGGATGGGTCTGACTTAAACGAGATTAAACCAATGGGGTTCTAGTCTTACAACGTTTCTTGCAATCTTAAACATGCTTAACTAATCCAAGAAAACACTACCTAAGAAATGCTAACAATAATTTATGTCAAGGTGAATCAAATATAATTTACAATAATTATATAAATTTAACAAAAACATTAATAATTCTTTTTAATTTGATATTTTTTCCAAACAGAACATTAACGAGGAATTATTACATTACAGAGTTTACTTATTCTTTTGCAACTGAACGGAAAGTCTTAACATATAAACAAAATATATCTAAATTATCAATTAATGAAAGTCTATTATATAATTTCAACACAGTCATCTGTGATTAAGTTTTACCTATTGAGAGAAGTTTTGACACCAACGTCAGTGCGAGAAAATTGGGGGATGAACAGCTTGTGGGACCGGGGCCTGAGTTTTTGAACAGTTTCACTATTTTTAATTTGTTACTTACGATGGAAATACCATCACCAAAGCAGCCTCTAGCCTATATTGTATTACTGAAACATTAAAAGGTTTTATTGAATTTATATTTTTTACAAAATTTCCTGATCGCCTAATAAAAAACTAGAACATTGTAAGCACGGTACTCTTACAGATGGAATGTATAATTACCTTGAACTTACATTTCAAATTGAAGACAATGCCCAGATCACGTATGAATGATTTAATATTGAGTGAAGTACCATATACATTATAATTATAGCGATGAATATTTTAATCCAACAGCCATGACTGCCAGACCTTCGTTAAAATCTGACAGTTTCTCTGGACAATGTTCCCTACAAAGGTAAGAAGAATCAGTAATTTTGATATTCGAATCTTCTTTAATTTGGCTGATATACAGAAATTCGTATTGTTGCAAGCTTCAACATATAACTTAAAGAGCTGGTATTTTATTTTTTTTTAATAAAGGAAATTGAACTGATGTTTAAGTAATTGAAGCTTGCAATGATATGATGGCAAGTAAAATAATAAAGAAAATAGCTAGATTTTTTCTTATCTTCGGAATAATGTTCGGAATGAATTACATCACTCATTGTCAGACACTTGGTACACTTTTAAGCCCATTAACAATGCGTGTTTAAACTTTAGTAAATTATAATTCGACTAACGCTCCTGTAGAAAAACTGAATTTACACAAGTTTCTTTGGGGGCTATCAAGAGTGTTCCCTCAGTAACCAGACACTTTTTAAATTTTGCCAGATACACTGAAAATCCGCCGTGTATCATCTATTATTATTCTCATAGTTACCCTCGAGAGTAAGATGGCCAGAATTTTGTAAGAGATTAGGAATAAAACCTTAGCTTTATATTTGAACGTACTTTTGGTACAGTTTTCATCCATTCTCTGTCAATCCATACCCTTGCAAGCTTCAACGCTACTTAAACGACTTTTCACTTTCCTAAATGGAAGTGGCCAGATGTTTGAGTAGTATCGAAGCTTGCAATGATATGTATTTGTGTAACCAGGGGTGGATTTGGAAATTTGCCGTCCGGACTTCCGTACGGACTTCCAGCAAGATCGAGATCGTGTGATACTAAAGACAAACAAAAATTTGAATAATATGTTGAAAGTAGCAGCGTAATAGGCTATGTAGAAATGAAATAAAGAGAAATTGTAAACCCTTCCTCAACACATTCCAGTTTCGTAACGCGATCACTAATCGTCATCGTCGCCTAAATTGACAAAACGGAATACCATAAATTATTTCTTTGTTGTATCTTGACTTAAGTCTAGCTCTTAAACATAAACTCTAGTCAATCATAGAAAAATGGAATACAATGTAAAATAATACCGATTGAATACATTTAAAAATATAATTTCTACGCTACATAATATAAAGAATGACTGTATTATACAATTACAGTTAATAAAAAAATAGTTTATGATGAAATTCTAATAAAAAATGTCTTATAAAGAATTTTTATTTGTATTATTGGACTTGGTTAATTCGTGCCTGCCGCCTTGGCCGGATCGAGTCGCGTCGTCCTCGGGACAGGACGGAGGACGGCGGGCGCGGTGCGATCAGTGATTACCGTTGCTGCCGTTCTACTTCAGGCATAAACACCATTTTAACAGCCCGTTCCCTTTATGCTAAGAATTACGTACTGATGGCATTGTAAGCTAATCCTCCTGTACCACAAGTTTGTTTTCCAATTGATTAATGTTTTTGTAACAATGTATTATGAATTAATTGTTGCTGTTAATTTTTTTTATCTGCCGCCTCTGAAAATTTGTTGATCTGGGCTGCAGCCCCTATAGCCCCCCCTCCTAAATCTGCCACTATGTTAGTTATAAACCAAATTTCATAGTTAGTTTCTGATCCATCTTAACTGTGTTGGGATCATGTGCCGAGAAACTCAGCTTTCATGAAATTACTCAAGCCTGACATACGAGGCCTCTCTATTAATTCAAAATTCCTTTAATTCTTAGAAGCATATGATATTTTCTTATTTAACCTTCTAGGACAGGCCTTTGCTGGGTACACTATTGAGGCGGGTGAAAAATATTGTGAGGGAGCCAGGCAATGAGAAATCTTAAATAATAGAATTTATTTTTAAATTGCAAATTATTTATACTTTTAATCAGTTTGTAATTTTAATGTAATCGTAGAATATCTCATATAGCCTAATCATTGAATCACCATGAAGCTCTGCAAGCTTGACTTTAGCTGGGCTGCGCACTTTGGGCCCCATACTGTGGAGAGCGACCACAGAAACGGTACGAACTTACAAGAAAGTAAGGGAAATTTAATCTCTAGAACTTAATGCAGAATAAAAGTTTCAAAGATGATAAATTCTAAATGTTTTTATTTTTCAAATTTAATTTTTATCAATGTTTTTTTAAGTTTTTCTCCTAGAACAATGAGTTTATCTCGTAAAGTTTGCAGTCAACAGTTCGGAATTTTAGTTGGCTGCTTCTTACTCCTTAATAAGATTGCTCACATAACCTCAAAACCTTTAATTGTCGCAAAGCTACAGCTATTCCAGTTTGGCATTTGGTGCACCAAAGCACCAAAAAAAAAGTTACAACAAAACTGGTCGCGATTTTATTTATTTCTCTTTTTCTCTTTACCTTGTGTTGATCCCTTTACGATTTTAAAATATATTCGTCACCAAAGTCCCATTTCGGGCCTTGAGATTTACTGTTTCCATGTTAAACTCCGTCATTTTGCCCCAGAATAGGTCACTTGCATGACGCGTGATGAAGGCTAACGTTTAATAGGAATTTGTGGAGACTAAGAAAAATAATCCTATTCCCTTTCACTGAATTAGAAAAAAAAAACAGAATGCCTCAGTGATAGTGGAATGGCAGGTCGTCATTTTGCCTCAGTGAACAATTTATTCATGTATAAAGGCTAGAGTGAAAACTGGCAACGCTGTATGTCGCCACAGTGATGGTAAATATTTTTAATGGGGTTCACAACGATAGTTTAATGTAATGTATATTACTGGATGCCACTTTGTTTGTTGCATGTAAAGTCGTCACAATGATGTCTCAGTGGATTCCTTACAGGTAACAAAAAAACTTGAATTGTGAGTTGATAATATTGTTTCTTGAGTGTAAGTTAGAGTATTTCTATATAAACATCTAAATATACATAACTCCTCGAGGCGGTTGTCATACTGTAGGTGCTGTGTAAAGTCGCCACAATGATAGTGCGATCTATATATATATATATATATATATATATATATATATATATATATATATCTATGTGTCTTTAAGCACGATAACTCGCGTAAAAATGGTCCAATCTTGATGAAGTTTGGCATGGATGTATAAAGTAGTAATTATTCTGACGAGTTCGTAATCCAGCCCAATCCGACTACTGGAAGGGGGGGGTAAAGGGGGGTAAACCCCCCAAAAATGGGTTTTTTGAGTTTTTTACATAGAAAAATAAAAATAATCGAATTTTTGTTGGAACCATTGAACTCAGCTCAAAAAAACAAACAATTTAGAATTTTGAATCACTGCTCTATGTCCATTGGTTTCCGAGATATTAAAAGTGGTAAACACAGTACGTTGTCCCAATGTTAACCTTATGGGAGATAAGTAAAATTCTATATCTCGCTTATTTCTCAACACATCTTGATAAAACTTGGTAAGTGGCTTCTTCTAGTTCAGATCTACTAAATATTGAATCAAAACCACCCAGTTTTAATATACCCTTAGCAGCAAACCTGCATACTCATTCCCCATGTTATTCTTATGGAGCTTTCAAAAACCTGTAAAATCTCGCTAAGTTGGATTGAAATATGTTGTTTTGTACTGGAAATTCGCTGAGTATGCAGGTCTGCTGCAACGGGGGTATTATATTTTTTTTGAACTTTCCACACAAGGTAATTGACAATTGTGTGTAAAGTTTCTGTAAAATCGGAAATGGTTTACGATTCTTGAAGGTATCGGTTTATTAACACTTTTTCCATTTAAAAATGGTGTGGTTGTTTTGGAAATATTTTCCAGGCTATGTTAAGGGGAAAATGGTACTGGATACCTACAATTACACAAAAACGCATTCGAACAAAAGTAAACTATGGTAAATACTTTATAAAAACATTATACTGGGTTTATTAATTACGTAATCCGACATAATTAAACCTCTGCAGAGAGCCGTATAAGCCAGCGGCAATAAAGGGCAAGCAATGAGGCGGGGTTCACTGCGAGGGGCGACTTGGTGGCAAATTGAAACCAAAATAATCATTTTGTAATAAAGATCCTATGCGAAGATGTTGTACAAATCAAATCAAATCGAATCAAGTTTGTTTCGAAAATATACAATGGCATACGTTCGGTAAAACATGGTTTGTAACGATTTTTTGCCGTGTAAGGATAAAATTTAAAATAAGAACTTTTTATATACTTAAAAATTCTGCTTAAAAACAATAATATTTTAAAGCATATCTGTTAAAATATAAAAAGAAGGTCGTTAAAATGGGTAAGTACTAATACAGTGTCACCACTAAATATATATAAATATTGAGCAAAAGGGATACAGCACTGCTCCTGGACTGAGCACTCGCTCTTCGATGGAAACAGGGACGAGTGCCTACCAACCAATCACTGCACAATCCTATGTCTTATTACAGAAAGTTCATCACCAACTCAAAACGACCATCTGCAAAGTCAATACTTTGTTAGTATACCTTGGAGAGGAGCTTGGAGAGAACTAGTCATGAGACAATCGATCTAGTTTTATACCACGAGTACCGCCCGCTATGATAAATTACAGTTGAGCCTATGTATCCATCATAAATAATTCCGACAATTTTGGCATATGTCCAATGCAGTATTTATGTCATAATCTGTCCCCTCGAAAGATATAGAAAAATATAGTTTGGATGTTTCCTCAGCAGTATTCTTGAGTGGTTTGTCGCCTGCATGAGCTTTTGGGAAGGGGGGGAGGTCGAGAGAGAGAGGTAAGGGGTTAAAGGGGAGGAAGGTGTAAGTGGAATTTGTTAAGAGGGCGGGTGATGCCACAACGACGTGTCACGGCGACTAATCAAGGGCTCAGAGGCAGGGTTCCCAGATTTTAAAATCCCATTATCTTACGCCAGGTGCTAAAATTATAGTATTTCCTGCCAAATGATCGTACAAAGGTACCAATGCGATTTAATTATGTAAAAGTAAAGAATCTTTATGGTACAATGTAATATATCAGCATATTTTCTGCTTAATATGCATATGTACGAATTAAAAAATAAATAAATTGGAATGAAAACAATAAAAATAAAATTATGTTCAATTACAAAGGGAAAAAATAAATTGAATAGACATATTCATAGTTAAAACACTAAATTAAAGTCTTATCTGATTTTCACAAATACGTAAATAAATAACTGTGTTACAATTTATGCAAACGTTTACGTTTATAAGTTGTATGAAGAGATATTCATATTATTAAGAGATATTCATATATTAAGATGAATAATGATATTCATCTATGGTTTAACTCAGCATTATTTATTCTTCAAAGAAAAAGTCTACTTCTTTTTCATACAGGTGGGTAGCATTACTTAAGTTAAAGTTGTCTGAGCTTGTTGTTTTAAAACAAATTAAAAACTTCTACAAAACCCGAATTACCATGGAATATGTAAAGCCTACAAAAACATATACCATTCGCCCGCTCGCTGCATAAATATGACAACTAGTAACAGACAGCACAAAATACGAGACTCCTATGGATGTCTTTGTTCAATTGCAATGAAAAATAGCTGGTCTAACAAAATAATAAGCCTGGTTTTAATTTTAAATCTTATATTCCTTTACCTATTCAAAATTATCGAACGTTTTCGCGTACGATAGGAAGTACTGTCGTACATCGTACAATCCAGAGAAATTATCGCACAAAAATACGATAACTATCGTACATCTGGTAACCCTGCTCAGCGGGAAACCCGAGGTTTTTACATCATTGGAGAGTTGATACTAGAGGTGTGCGAGTAGTGATTTTTAAAGTCGAGTCGAGTTTTGAAAAATACTCACGAGTTTCGAGCTTTTTTCGGGTAGAGTTTCTTAAAGGTTATAATATAATAGTCATCATGTTTCTACATAATCGTCACGTCAAAAATTATTATTATTAATCAAATATAAATTACAATTTTTAGGTAGTTCAAGTCAAAAGAATTACTGAACTAAGAGCAGATATGCAAATAAATAATAACGAAAAAAGAAAACCTTTTACTTGAACTCATAATAATTCTTAATTAGGCTCACCTGATGGGTTTCGAAATGAAATGAAAACACATCCCCTCTATACCTGATTCAATTCATGATTAAAATGAGTTACTCACACAGGTACATTTTTCTATTCATGTAATTATCAACAAAAAATTGAGTTTTTTATATATTTGGTATAGTTTCTAAAATACAACAAAAATCACTTTTTTAGGAGAAGGAATAATTAATAGCCTCAAAAGTATAGAAAAGAGAGGGTGATATAAAAATGAATGTATCTTTAATAACTCAAAAGAACTCTCTACTTCAAGTATAAAAAATAGGTTTTAGATATGTTCATTAAAGATGGAATGACATCGTAAGAAAAATTACCGTAATATTCTTTCGTACGTACCGTACCGATTTTGGGTGGACGGCGATAGTCTCTACTCGACTCGAACTTTCAAATTTTTGCAATAAGTTGAGTCGAGTCGAGTAGTATATACAGTACTCGGCTCGAACAAGAGCTCAATTCTCGAATACTATGGCACACCCCTAGATGATACAATAATAATTTTTGAATGTAATGAGAACTAATCCATTGATTATTTTATATGGGTCCTCAATTCCATTATTATCAGTCAGAATGTTATTTACAGCAGCCAAAATGGTTTGAATTCCCTTTGTTCCTCTTTGTACCCATTCAAATTTATTTAGCGATTGTAAATATGTTTACTCATCAAATTTGTTAATATCACCACCTGTTTTCCGACACATTGACTTCTCAGCTTTTAAAATATATTTCGAAACTAAATTTACGCATTATGTTTTTTTAAAACGTTATTTTAGAGTTGATCACTAAATTTGTTTTACCGAGTAATGCTGTTTTGGGGTAGCGAATAAGATATGTGGGGTGTTTTTTTGTTGGAACTCAAAAGGGAAATATTTTATATCTTATTTTTTAAAGTACCATAGTATAAGAGACACACGGTGTGTTGCTGTAAAATTTATTTTTAGAATACAGAAACTTAAATAATGTATGTAAGTATTCAACACGGTACGTCAAATCAAATATCTAAGTCTTTGAAAAAACCTTCCACATGCATAAGGACTTACATTGGAGAAATATCCTTTGGTAAAACAAACATATGTACATTAACTCAAACATTCAAAATCGCAGTATATGTATGCAACAATTGACACAGGCGAGCTCGTTCTAAACCTTGCGAGTGGCTTAAAGAACGAATGGAGTTGTTGCATACACCACTTTGCAGACGACCAATAATTATATACAGGGTGTTTACTATAAATATGTTTTAAAACTTAATATCTTAAAAACCGTAAATTTTACAAACATTCTACAAAAGACAGAAATGTTGCTCAATTTTATTTCCAGAAAATCCATTCAAAGATGATTAAGCAATTTATTTAGAAACATTGCAATAACTCCGTTACTTGTAGTTCGATCTTAATAACCTTTGTATGATTTTAGAAAATAAAATTACGCAACCTTTTTTGTCTCTTGTACTTTTTTTGTAATATTTACGGTTTTTAAGATATTATGTTGTAAAATACAAAAATGGCTGCCATTTTTTAATGGTGGAAAGTAGAAACTTGATACTCCGAGCCAAAATAGGTCCTATTAGTCAACAAATACGCACCAATTTTGAAGTTGATATATAGTTGTTCCAAAGTTATGCAAAATCATGCTAATAAGAACACATACATACCGACAGACGGATAACCGAGCATTTTAGGACCCATGTTTACGGGAGATTTTTTCTTAGTTTTGATGTAAGTAACCATATCTCGAGGTCCTGATGGGTTTTTTGTAAACACCCTCTATATATATATCAACATTTCATTAACAAACAAACAACAAAACTCATCGCTTTCACTCATGATTAAGTCAACTCACATTTTAAGTTCAGGCACATTAATAAACTAAAACATGTGTAGTGGAACAAGCAGGCAGCTGATGTTTGTAGCATCTGGTTTTATCTGGTTTAATAGTGAACCTCTTTATGATGTTACTTTATAATATTATTTATGCTATAAATAATATCATTATTAATTTTTTATGCTATTTATTATTATTATATATTTTTTATTATGCTTTTTCATTTATGCTTATTAAACGGTCGCATATAAAAACAATGAGAGCGATTTCTTCAGTGCTATAAAATAGGTAGTTTGAAGATGAAACAAAAGAATTTCATGGGAGGGGCTTGAGGCCCTCTTTTACCCTTCTAAACCTTCCATCAAACACCTGCCCTGGGTGAAATGTCACTGTAATTCAGTTTTCAATTTATTTAAACAAGAACCTAGCTGTTATGAAATAACATGAACATGTCAAATAACAACATTTTCTTTTGATTTGTTTTGTTAGTATCGGTGGGTCAAATTTGAATCTTGGATGTTAGACAAAGTTTAATGAGAAAAACGTGTAATGAGAAAAAACGTGAGAGGGATATACTGAGCGATATAATTTAAACCATTAAGTATCGGTTTAAACATAGACGTAGGTCTTCATCCCTCTTTTTTAATGCATCGCGATTTAATTCTTTGTATATTTGTTGGATCAAAATATTGACTATGGAGGTTTATAGTAAAATTTGAAAGTTAATTCGACACTTTTAATTTAGAAACAATTCGGACAGCGAGCGGTCGAAACTAAGGTTTTCCCCGTTTGGTATTGAAGAGGTGAGGCCCGACACTTGTAGGTCAAGAGAAGAGGTTCTGATCAATAGAATGTGGCTCAACTCGACTGCCTTAGTAAATCTGTCTTCTTATTTAGCGGTCTGATGATATTTAGCGCCCCTGCAGAAAATCATCCGTAGGAAATTAATTACACTTTTAGTTCAGTTTACGAGAATCTCTGCGGAGTATTCGCTATGTCACATTGATACTAATAAATACAGCTGAATCAGCTCAACTTTAATTTTCTTACATTGACAATGGCAAATTTAATGATAATGCTTTCGCACGTATGTGCTATAAAACGTACATTTTACTTTATAAAATTGCCAAAGTGATTGTATTTATAATATATATAGAATGTTATAATATATAAAATTCTCTGAAAATGTTGATCATGTTTTAAAGGGTTAAAAGGATGATTATGTACAGTGAGAAATTTCAAAAGGCATTTTAATTACAAAGTTGTGTTTTTGTTGAAGATGAGTAAGAGATAAGTTGTCATATAACACGAATTTTAATTGGAGGTAAAAAGTTGTTAAAAAGGAGTGAAGATATGTTGTTGTTTTTGGGAAACACTATTTTATTCGTGGTATTCTTTTACTCTCCTTAGGACAGCGGTCAATTCGTAGTATACGCATGGTTGTACGCGAGAGGCAAAGTAAAAACAAAATAGTTACTGTTTTACCAATTATAAGTACGTTGTCAATTTAATTAAAGCCCCAAAGTTTAAGGGAAGGGCTCTATGACGGAATCATTTCACTCATCAAATTCACAAAAAACATATCGATAAGCCACCTGTTTGTTTTAGAAACGATCAACGAACCCAGAATTAATAATAATAGTAATAATAAAGGAACTTAATTCACCAAAAGAATACATTGAAAGTCTTATCACCCAGAGGTGGTCGTGAACAACTCTATATAGCCTTGACGATTAAAAACTGAGCGGGCCACAGCCACCATTTTTTGTTTTGATTTTATGTTCGCGTATATCATCAATCTTTGTCCACCCAATTCGTCGGTAGACAAGTATATTAGTTAAATGAGAATTTTGACTACATACTAACATACACATAAGTATATATTTTTCTACGGATAAAAGCCACTGCTTAGATAACAATTATTTTTCAACAACTATTTTTTTTCAACAAGTCATATTCTAGTTTCGAACAACTCGTAGCGAGACCCCTGAATCCACGAACTAGCCTTATCGATAAGGAAAGGCTCTGCCGTGGGAAAAACTACTTTCACGGCCACCTTAGAAGCGAGGGCGAACGTTGATAAAAAAGCCACACTGTCTTTAGTACAGCTCTTTTATACTTTCTCCCCCCCCATACATAGTATATGGAGAAAGTATTGTTTTCGTCAAAATTTTCGAATTTGAGTTGTTGGAGGATATACTGTATTCGTTTCAGTGCTCCTTGAATCCAAAAAAGTGGTTTTCGGAGTGGTGTCTGTCAGTCCGTGTGTGTGGCTGTGTTTGTAGATGTGTGTATTTAATCAAAGCTAGAGACTACAACAGTGGTCCGATTTTTATGAAATTCGGCATGTAGGTATAAAACCATAATATCTCTAGGGGTTTTTTAATTTTGAATTTTTAAAGTTATTTACCCCATAAAACCCATAAAAAAAGACAACATTCAAAATTACTCAAAAATGGCTCCAAGTATTTTGATAAACATTTCATGGGTTTTAGTGCTTACTAAGGCAATCAAAATGACTGTAAAAATTCAGTTTCAGGAGTTATAGGGGTTTAAGTGTTAAAAAATTTTTATTTTTCAAATTTCACAAAATCAGTTACTTCTAAAGAAAATGAACTTGCAGCCATTGATTTGGCTTGAAAAATAAATAATTCAGTATTTTAAATTATTAATCTACGTCAACTGGTTCCTGAGATAATCGATATTTTAGTTCATTGGTAAATGCAGAACGTTGTCCAATGTTATTCTTCTGGCAAATATTTAAAAACCTATATCTCTGTTGATTATTAAGCGATTTTCATAATTTTTTTATGTATTTGTAAGATAATTAATTGTTAATCTAATTTATTTCATTTTTTTTTAATTTCTGGTTTTAAATTACTTTAAGGGAGTAAGTAAGAGTCAGTTTCCTGATACCGTTTATTTTATGTGATTGTCGATTGAACCTACCACTCGTGGATTCAACTAGTCTCGAGCACAGCCGGATAACAGTGTTTGGGCCGGATGTAATCTAGCGTATGCTACGTGTCCATGTATAATACAGCGATGAAATGACATAGACACGACGCTCGGCAATGCTATCTATCGACCGAGCTGGCAACGTCGCGGCGTCGTTCGGTCGCCGTCTCGTCGGTCCGACACACTGTTGGAGGAGAGGGCCGATTGGTTTTCTATGTAATTGGAATTGAATGAATGAATGAATACGTTTGTTTAGCTAAGTAACACATTACAGAGAAAAATTCAAACAACACAAAGCCTTAAACACTGCTTAAATCATAAAAACCATACACAGTAATTATATTACAATATTAAGTACATTTTCAGTTGCTTTGAATAAGGAAATAAATAAAAAAGAAATAAGTACCTGTAATTACATTTCCCAATGGCTTGTTATGGATAAAAAATATAGGTGCCTCTTTGGCATAGCCAGTTTTGAGGCATCCATCATACAATATTATTACAAAGGCTGTCAAAGGTTGGCTACAAATAAACTTAACCGAATTAATTTAAAATCAAACAATAATAATTAATTTAAATATTTTTATTTTACAAAATTGTTAACATATTTCTTTCTGCAAGTGAATGTAGCAACAATAAATTCCCATTTTAACACGTGAAAAGTGAGAAAAAAGTACATACTAAGCACTTTAATTCAATTAATTAATAGATACAATAAAAGCATAAGAAATACCAATAACACTCTACTTGTTGTATAAATGCTATATTCTTCACTGAACTTAGCCACGTTTTTAGGCCTTAAATATATTTTGACGGTGTATTTACATTTCTCAAATTATTCAAAGTCAAATTATACATACGTGGAGCAGTGAAACTATAACATTGTCTATAAAATGTAAGCTTTGGTCTCGGAACAGGAGCAATTTAAGGTCATACGCCTAAAATTATACCTCTCAGGTTCAAGGATATTACAAAGATTATGAAAATCTAAAAAAAAATTTTAAAACTTTCAATACATAACTGTGTCTTAGGGGAAGAATAATTGGTTTGCAAAATAAAGGCCAGAATGGGTCTGTTATTTTCTTTTTAAAGGGGATAGTAAAAATTAAAAATTTAAAGGGGATGGTAAAAATACATATTGATAGTCCAACGAGATATGACACGTTTTTATAAGCTCCATAAGAATAACATGGGGAATGAGTATGCAGGTGTGCTGCAACAGGCATATTCAAATTGGGTGGTTTTAATTCATTATTTAGCAGATTTGATCTAGAAGAAGCCATTTACCAGGTTTTATCAAGATATGTTTAGAAATAAGGAAGATATGGAATATTTGTTATTTCCCATAAGGATATCATGGGGAATGAGCATGAAGAATGAGTCTGTTGCCACAAAAATGTAAATATCAGGGATTTTAGACTATTGTACATTAGACCTCATCTTGATAAAGCCACAGACCAAGTTTTATTAATATATGTTGAGAAATAAGTAAGATGTAGAATTTTACTTATTTCCCATAAGGTTAACATTGGGACAACGTACTGTGTTAACCACTTTCAATATCTCGGTAACCAATGGACACAGAGGAATGATTCAACATACTAAATTGTTTGTTTTTTTAGCTGAATTCGATGGTGTAAACCAAAATTGGATTTTTTTCAATGTAAAATATACAAAAAGCCCATTTTTGGGGTTTATTCCCCTTTACCCTCCCTCCTTCCCGTGAACCGATCGGGCTGGCTTACGAACTCGTCCGAATGATTACCAATTTACATGCCTGTATACCAAATTTCATTATGATCGGACCATATTTACAGGCGCTATCGTGTTAATAGATATCTATATGGTGCAAGGTAGCAAGGCATTCACACTTTCCATCTCCATCTCTTGCGTTTTAGAATAATAAACATAGATCCAAAACATAATGTAAAACATGCTGCCGTTAATGATTTCATTGACTATTAGTTGCAGATAGTCAATGATATTGGTATAGATCAGATCAACATTAACGTTACAAAACAAAATGGAGTTCGATTCTTTAAACACCCAAAACCTTCATTGTTATATAATTTCTTCGTAGATAAAATCTGGTAATAAAGTTTTAATTAGGTTTGATAAAATATTTTCACTTTATTGGTTAAAGAGATCAAAGAGAGGTCTCCAACGCCTACTTTAATTACGATGTAGGTTGATCAAAAAGAGAGTGAGGCTTTGTCCAACAATTCTCTTTGACTCGTGATTGGGAGGTATTATTTTTAATCTATAAAGTCTGAAGACCGGTTTGCGAAAAAGGGCACGAGCTAAGTTTATGCTTTTATTTTTAATATCTAGGATTTTTGACGTTACTTCCATACACTATTTCTAAGTTTCGAACAATCTGAAACAACATCCCCTTATCTGAGGTTTGCTTAATTGTAAGATTTATACCTAAAATTCACATGATGTTAAAAAGAATGCTCAAACAACTTAGATCGATAATCTACGCATAAAAAGGATGTTATTACGTGATACGAATATTTCCCAAAACTTATAGTTCTGTTTGTCATCATGTGTTTTTTACATGATCAGAAAACTTACGAAATCCAAGAGGTATTATCTGGCTCGATATATATTACGACCAATACGACCAATTTTGTTAAATACACAAAATTTAACTGTTTGTGTTTAGTTGAAATCACAAACAGTAAAAAAAAACTTTTTATAGAACATGTTCGTAAACGTTTTGCCAATTCTTCTGTGTTATAACAACAAGCAAAGCATTCAAAAGTATTTATACAAATTTTGAACACCAATGAATTTGCGGTTATAATAGTTACTTGTGTATTGAGTGAGTAAAGTGCAACATTGTCTCATATACAATTATGATATATCATAACTGTCCGATAAAATCGATCCGATTATATCGGATAGATGTAATCTGGTTCGTGTTAGTTTGTTATTATTATGATTTCTAAACCATTCAATTCGAGTTGAAGGTCAATCTGGATGACGATGAATCTGTTCCTTCCAGTAAATTTAGCAGCTAGATGGATTTGTGATTGCATAGGTGAACTATAAAACTAGCATGCGGCCGCGCACGCGAGGGCCGGCGCGGTCGATACCCTGATATTGGCTTTTTGAAATTGTGTGTCCCACCGGTCCATGTCGAATATCCTCTGGAAATAGTATATTACGTCACTAGAGCGGAAAGTAAAGTTAAGCGAAAAATTATAAAAAATAACGAAACATCCTACACTCTTAAACATTTTTACGTCATCGGTTAAGAATGTTACAACAAGCCCTCGTATAGTAAATAGTTTATTACGTTACTAGGCTGGAAAGTAGTGTTTTGCCAGACGAGCATGATAGTTCCCGTACGAGCGGAAGCGATTGCGGGATTTTCATACGAGTAAGGTACTTACCGGCCGTATAACGTACGATACTTTTCATCATACTACTCAGAAAAAGCATAAAACGTTCCTCAATCCTTTTAACCTAACCTATCATAAACAAAACCAACACTTGATACTGCTACCAGCGCTACCACTACATTCCTCTAAAAAATAACCAGTAAACACGCATTAAACGTCGGTTTGCAGAAAAAACCGCTGATCGTTTACTTCCGTTCCCTGTAAACGCAGTCTGGCAATCGCGGTGGTCCTTTTTGTACCTTTTGAGCCAACAAAAAGGAAGAGAAAACAGATGCTTTTGAGTCAGTATGATGAAAAATTAAAAACAACTTATAAATACAGTATTTTGGTGTCCTTGAAAGTAAACACATGAATATAACCCTTGCATATCGGCATGTACATATGCCTTTTGATCGCCAGGAGGGTTCAGACGCTCGCTTAAGCCCGTTTAAGGCGGTGCAGTCAATAATTGTTATGAAGTTTTTTATGTTTTTTGTTAATCATGAGATAGAGCCGATAGAGCCAAGGAATTAAAAATATTCTTCTGGTGTAAAATTTGCGAGCTACGCAAATATGGGGCAAGAATTCCAATTGTTCTCGCATTTTTCACTGGGATATACAGGGCGTTTTTTTAACGGAACCCATTTTTAAGATTGAATAATGCACATATGAATGTGTAATGAGTATTGTTTTATTGATTTTTACATTTTGTACAGCCTATTATTTAAGTTTGTTCACTTTTAGTTTACATTATGTGCCCTGACAGTCCGCCATTGGCATTTGTATAAAGTTATGCTCTCTCCAACAAAATCCCCAACACGTGTTGCAAGGTACCTCTTTAAATTTCTTGCATTAAATTTGTTATGTTTGTTTTGAGGTGATGAATATCTTGTGAATTGTTTTGTAGGATAGTTACTACTTTACACGCCTGTGGCAAATTTCATTCAGATCGAACCATTTTACGCGAGTTATCGTGCTTAAAGACACACACATTAAAAACGCAACCCAAAACTTGGTTTTATCGGTGAAGGATTATTTCCCCCAAAGTTCCCCGAATTAGACCCCACTATATTATTTTATTTGGGGATACATAAAAAGTAAGGCCTACGAAAACAATCCACAGGATATTCAGCACCCCAAACAAACATAACAAATTTAATGCAAGGAATTCAAAGAGGCACCTTGCAACATGTGCTCGGGAATTTGATTGAAAGAGCATAACTTTATACAAATGCCAATGGCGGACTGTTTGAGTATATAATGTAAACTAAATGTGATCAAACTTAAATAATAGGTTGTACAAAATGTAAAGATCAATAAAACAATACTCATTTCATATTCATATGTGTATTAGTCAATCTTAAAAATGGGTTGCGTTTTTAAAAAAACACCCTGTAGTTTAACCTCAGAGCCAATACTTGAGTAATATCGCATTTGTGGATCCAAATCTTCGATTTTTAAGAACCATTACAATTATATGTGGATTTAAAACTTTTTTTTCATAATCTTGTCGCTTGCCTCATTTTAGCATTTAGTTGCAAATATTTCTATCTTTAAACTCTTTTAGAAAAGGCTTTTCGGTCAGACGTCGCGTCGTCGCGTTTTGACGCGACTATAATAATCAATTGGTGGTCCAAGCGTTACATCGATCTGACTTACAGGTCCCATCAAATGAGATGGCCCAGTCCGTCCGTTATTAATGAATGTTTTAAACCTAACACCAAGGAAATAAAAAAAAATTGTTGTCGAAAAATACTTGTTTTCTCCCTCAAGTATCTAAGCTTTAAAAACAATTTCATTTTGAAGACCAGAGATACAATATCCCATTAAATTTAAATCTTTTTACTTTTTTAAAAAATGATGCAAGAGCAAACTGACCTTAGCAGCTGTATAATTTGACTAGGCAACCTGCATTCATCAAAAGAATGCAATGGGAATATTCTTACAAAACATACCAATCATATGCACTGGAAAAGGTTGAGAAAAATAAGGAAAACAAATCATTATACTGCTATGCCACTATGCCAACTGACGAAATAGTTTGTCCCTATCGGCGACTGTACCATAATGTTTCAGTTGCGACTTGATTGAGCCAAATAAAATAGGAATCGGTGAGTCGGTGGCGCAGTTGGTAGCACACTCGGCCCCGGTTCTGAGGCGGCAGCGTCGCAGGATCGAGTCCCGATGATGTCGCATACTTTTAGCAGTACTGTTCATCCTTGTACTGTACCGGCTCACTCCTTGGGTTTGCTTGATAACTTCCACGCACAGGCCTGAGGCCCTGCATGTGGTGGGCAAATGCAAGGTAAAAAGAGGCTGCCACCCTCTTTAAAAAAAAGAAAGAAGAAAGAATATTCTACCCATAATTAGCATTTTTTAAACTTATAACATGTAGTATATTTAAAACCAAACTGTAATTTCGTTGAAGTTGAACCGAAGAAAAATTGAAAAAAATCTCAAACTAACGTTCTATATATAAAAAATCGTTAGTTCAGTAATGCGAAACAAACTTTTTTTTAAACAATGGTTTGGCAAAAATAGCCAGCGCTGTAAATTTTGTACTTGAAACTTAGTGGAACCCACAGCATGCAACCGACCCCTCATATCCCTGTTTACAAAGGTTAACTGACCATGATCGGTCTGCTAATCTGGCCTGTCGTTACATTTAACACATCCGTTACAGTGTTTTGTTTTTTTTAATCCGGTTTGTTAAAAGATGAGTGCACTTGAAATAAGCAGAATTATTATTTGTTTCCGGTAAATTGTTTTACTTATCTAATAGGAAAATGAAATAACTTCAGTTTAATTGAATTAGTATGTTTCTTAAACTTTTTTAAGGATATCTAAGATCGAGCAGCGGCGTGGGTCTTATTAGCAGATCAAATGCATAACGAAATGTATTGGGTGCAAAATAATTACTAATAATGATTTAATGACTTAATGATAATAACATTTTGGTAATTCTTTTGTATTAAAACTTGCAAAGCGTTCAATAAGGCAATGGGTTTTTGTACACATTTTAACACCGTATTTATATAAACGAATTAATGATACCGTGCGTTGTAATAACTTAAGTTACTTCAAATTACTGAAAATATTTATAATTAATTATTGATCTAACTGTTTGCACTGATAAACTATAAGGTTTTTTCATTGATCATCGAGTAAAAATTATAGTTGCCCCTTCATAAAAATTATAGTTAAAATAATAATCCATAAAGAATTTTTTTTGTGAATTCAACAATGAAAATATCAAACTCAATTATTTTGAATAAGTGAGGTTGATGGAATGGGTATAAATATATACCATGGACTGGATCCAAATATTCGATTTTTAAGAACCATTACAGTTTTATATGGATGTAAAACTAATAGTTTTTATATCCTTGTCGCTTGCCTCATTTTAGCATTTAGTTGCAAATAATTCCATCTTTAAACTTTTTTAGGCTCCGATAGTTTCGGTAAGACGTAGCGTTTTGACGCGACTACAATAATCAATTGGTTGTCCAGGCGTTACAATACTTCGATCTCACTTACAGGTCACATCAAACGAGATGACCCAGTCCGTCCGTTATTTGATTCGGACTGTATCCTTATCTGCTATTCCCTCCCACGTTCATTTTATCAACCGTTAAATGCTCAAATTTTTAAATAAATTATGACTTGTATTACTGGAATGTTCATTATTCCATATCTGTTCCAATAACAGCATTTTAAACTTTATTTAAGTTAATGTTTTACCAACTTTAACGTACTCGTAGTCTCCAGCTGCTTGATTGTGGACGTTTCCTTGCAACCGCTGCAACCCAATGTAGGCGCTTATTAGAACTTGTCAATTGTTGGCAAGTTAGAGTTATTAGGTTAGAGAGTATAAAACTGTTTGAACCAGTATTAGTTTTAAGTGTAGAACTTGTTAAGTGTAATTTACTCAAAGAGAAGGGTAAGCGGTTTTATGAAACTTGCTAAGCGTGAAATCTCACCTAGAATTAACAATTCGCCAGTCAAATATTACCTTATTTTTTAGAACTTGGAGACCGAAATATGACGTGACTTTATTATAATCTAATATATAGAATCCAAAATGGTTAACTGACTGACTCACTGATCTCAGTTTCTCAAAAACTATAAGGCCTAGGATCATGAAACTGGACACAAACGTTCTTTATAGGCTCTAGTCTACATGATTGCATATTGAGAAATGATATTAAAACATATTCTATCTAGAGGCCAAAAGAGGGAAGATTGAAAAATGGCGGCCTTTATTCAGTTTTCAAAGGTTATTAAGGACTTGGCACAAATATTCCTTTTAGGCTCTAGATGCGAACTGTAAGAAAGGTTTTTTCAACATTCTCTCTCTGACTGCTGAAATAGAGTATATTATAAAATTCTAACCGGCGCCGGCGCCGGCGGCCATCTCAGTTTTGTACAGTTAGTTCAGTTGTTGGGTCTAATATTCGCCCTTAGTGTATTTTTTACATGTATCCCGGGTTATCTCTCATTCTCTGTTTCGGCAAATGGTATTCATACCATTTGCTAATCATGAGGGAAACATTTTTGGAGGAAATGGTACACCTTCTCATTTCAGTCTAGGGGAAAATCACCAGCTACACCTTAAGGGTTTCATTGCATGCCCATTGGCTTTAACCCAAATCAGTCCTTTTAATATTCATAAAAATTGCACGTGGCATAATATGATTTCATCGAAATTAGTTTTCCTTTCAGCGGGCGATGCTGCGGGTATATCTGCTAGTGTTATATAGTGAATAACATTTTCAAGTGTATTTTTACAAAAACAATGCCATGTTTCAAAAATAAAAACAATGTACATCCACTAACTATGACTACCTGCACTAAATGACCTGTCAAACCCCAGTGAGTGTCCCTGATGCTTTTGGATTAATCAAACACAAAAATTAAATTACTTTCCTCAATATCAAATTTTACGTTGAAATAAACTTTTAGTAAAATGAAAAATAATTAATATTTTTCTCGGAACCCTAATGTTAATTACTGAACTCATTCAGAATTTATTTTATATATTTTATCTCAACTTTCGAAATTCTGTGAATATTCTGATTTCTAATTTTTGCGTTTCGACAATGTTTCTGTCAAAAAAGGGGATTGAACAATCTCAATCCAAAATGTTAATTAAGTAAACTATTAACTCTCCGATTATATTTCATTGGCTTGTTAGAATATAGAACACGCTTTTAATTATTTTTTTCAGTAAAACATATTAGCCATTACGATATTCTGTATAGATCATAAAATATTTGCTTTAAAATAATATGGCAATAGAATCAGTTATAAAACTGGTATGGAAAGAGCTTTATTTCCATTGAGGATAGTTTCAAACGTTTTATCATTGAATTTTTACAATCGTTTTATTATTTTTAGCCTAAAGAAAGACTACTTTATAGCGGGCTTATTAAAAAATTGATAAACAAAACTTTCAATATTGAAGCGTGAAACAGTAAAGAAAGAGGATGTAGGTCAACTCATAATAAAACAGGTTCATAATAGTTTTTTGTTAAATATTATATTTATTTAATAGCCTTAAAATAAATTTTGACTCGACTTTTGAACGGTTTAAGTAACTGGTGTCACGTTTTGCTCAAATAATGTTTAAGTTTTTTTTGCATTGAGTGCTTTCAAGTTAAAATTTGAGCATTTTTTTTAGTTCGCCTTGGTTATACGACTGCACCTCTACTAAAATGAAATCAGTACTTTTCTCTACCAGTAATTATGTCTGTCATTATGACTGTGTGACGTTCTTTCAGCTAATTGTTGTCAAAGTTATTCTTATGTGATTATTCCTCTATATCAGATGGTATTAGCGCCCACAAATTGTTAAGCTTCAACATATTTGCATGTCTGTTGAAAATCTGAAGGCTTTCGAGTTTTAAATTATTAATTTCAATGTTATTTCTTAATGGCCTTCCTTTGTCTCCCGGGGGAAGACAAAGTAATCACTTTACTCCCGCTGGGAGACAAAGTATTATTTTACTCATTCATTACGAGGAGTAAAAAGCGTCTAAACACATCAAGTGGATGGAAAAATAATCTTTCTACGTCTCTCTTTTTCGTTTCTTATAATGTAGCAAAGTCTAAGGTCGTATTGTGCAGAAGACGTCGGAAGTCGGAAGTCGGAGCTGTACGCACACATTGTAAGCAAGTCACGTGTCGGCTTTATCTGTCGTTACATATTCTATAGTGTCGTTACAACCTATTTGTAACAAGATAGTGTCGGCACATGAACGGCGAGGGAATCCCTCTACACATGCTCTCGATACAAGAGTACTTTAGATACGTGAGTTCATACCCATACTTCCATAGTTATGTTCCATAGTATGTTTAAGTTATAGAATAAATGTTTCGCTCTATATTAAGAGTCTGCAGTACCTGCCGCCTTTTAGGGGGTTTGTTACATAAGAACAATATTAATTTTAAACAGTTGGTGAGGGGTTTGAGGGGTAATTAGGAGGTAAAAAATTAGGAGAAAATGGAGGCCCACCTGGGTGGTTAGCCAGCAATAAAACATTGAAATTAAAGATAGTTATTTGAAATAAAATTATATTAAAACTAAGAAACTTTTGATATGGCACGCATCTTACATTAATTAATATTCAATTTTTAATCATCCTATTTTAGGTTCAATATATAAGTGTCCATCTTGATGAATTTAGCAGCGCACTCACCCAAAAACTCCAGTGTTCCACGAACAAGACATAATAACAGTTTCAATAAAAGTCCATCGTTTCAAAAGTACAATATTCAACTACTTCATTAGCACCAATATGATCCTACTTACAATTTGTTACATTTTTCTTTTGTAAAAAAATAACTTTTTAATTGCCAATTTTATGTGTCACATCAAAATTAGTAAAAACTGACTGACTGTTGTTTAAAAAAATATATATATGCGTAAACATTGGTAATAATAAAATCACATGTGTTGAGAAGAAATAAATAAAGAAATAATTTAGAATCATGAATAGTTTACAGGGAAAAATAAATAAATAAGAAAAAGAAAAGAGGGTGAGACTATTGAAACTTGGCAATGAAATATATATACCATTGGGGAAAATAAAAAATGAGGATAAATAGAGAAGAAAATAACTGAGTTTTGCCCTATCTCGAGTAAACTCAGATGCTCTATATTTATTTCGGTAAAAAAATTAAAAATTGGTGTTAATTTAAAGGTTATACAAATATCTAGTGAATCGTGAGATAAAAATTCCGAAATATATAATAGTTTTTGTTTAAATAATTAACAACATTATATATAAAATGAATCTTTTTACATGAAAACTATAGGTATAAACAAAACATATTCTGGTTTTTCTTCGAGGCTCACTGGTAAATATAAATAAGAAAAACATATTCAAGAATCAAATTCATACAGTTGAAGGTAACTGAGTAATTTGAAAAGCCATGCATGTTTCAAGGACATTAGCAATCTTATGGGAGTAAAACCCGAAATGGCGGGAGGTACTGCAGACTCTTAACAATTTGTTAGTAGTTATAAATGTTTTATCGAAGACATTTTCTAGACGAGTACAACACTACCTCCTAAAAAACCTCATTAAAAGCAGTGGTCCAAAATGAAGTGAAAAATTGTATAAAAGAACAAAACATCCTACACTCTTAAACATTTTTATCTAATCGGTTAAGAGTGGTACAAGTCCTCATAAGTTAAATAGTATACTGTATTACGTTACTTGGTTGGAAGTAGTGATTTGCCGGACGAGCATGATAGTTCCCGTGCGAGCAGAAGCGAGTGCGGGATTTCCATGCGAGCACGGTAAAACTTACTGGCCGTGTAACGTAAGATAACTTTCATCGTACTACTCATAAAAAACATAATTGCATTCTCAACGTATTCCTTGCATAAACCAATACGTCCCCTAATTCTTCAAACCTAACCGATAGTAAACAAAACAAACATTTACTACTGCTGCCAGTGCTACCACTACATTCCTTTAAACAAAAAATGAAAATTCTATTTCCCATATAAGCCCATGTTAAATTTTGAAACAAATCGCGATTTTTGCAGGTAAAAATGCGTTTTCACAATAAACTCACTTCATATCCAGAAAGTACACATAAAAAACTGTCAATTAATATAAATATTAATATGATTGCTGAGGTTACCCTGATTGGATATTTTTTGTCCATTCTGTTCTGTTAAAACGACGGTAATAGCTTATTTCTGAGGAAATTCGCTAAAAGTAACCAATAAAAACGCATTAAACGTCGATTTGCTGCAAATCAGCTGATTGTTTATTTCCGTTTCCTGTAATAGCAGTTCGGTAAAACTGTAGCTGTCCGGAAAAAGCATTCTAATGGGTACCTTTCGAGCCAACAAAAAGGAACAGAAAACAGTCAGTCTGAGTCAGTTGATGAAAAATCTTTATTGAATGTGGTTCTCATGAAGTATGTTTTACGCAAGTTTCAGTAAAGGCCTTGGAGAAGTCCTAAAAATGTCAGTGTCATAAATCGCAAGTTATCCGTCGCTTAAGCCGGAGAAGTGCGCGAGGGAGTCGGCTGCAGAACAAAGGAAAAGGATTGTCGTGAGAAGCGGAGCCAAGTGCGTCTTCTTTTAGGGCGAAGGTGTAATAAGTGGTAAGAAGTACGTAGGAAGAACTAAGTGAGAACAACTGGATGATTGCTAAGACGTATAACAGGCGATGACGTTATGCTGATAATATTGAATGTGAAGCTGATGGTTAATAATACTTACATGAAATCATTAATACCTTGGAATTAATAATAATAAGTACGTAATAATCAAATTTGGAAATCTGATATGCTGTGTACGGCTTATTGTTAGGACAGTTCATTGTTTGCATGCTAGTCATTTATTTTAGTAATGCTCACAAAAAAGCTCTTTCTTAAGAAGCTTATTTTTCGGAGGCCGCGGCGGCGTATAGGCTATAAAGCAGTGATTTTATATATACAGTATATATATTTTTTATGCATTGAAACGTTTTTAGCGTTAAGAATAATTAAGAATATCCATCTGATAAATTATTAACAACCTGTTAGATTTTATTTCACGTGACTAAAAAATTCTGGCCATGAGGAAGAAGCAGTGTATATTAGTGAACAAGGCACTCCTACTCCAAATACATGTACATTACAGTCTTTGTCGTTACTAGTGAGGTATGAAATATTCAGTTGTTGGCCTATTTCCAGTTTGATCATAAATGATTTATCATAACTATGAGAATTGGTATTTTAAAGAATAGTTTTTAATCGCGACGTTCACAACGTAATCATCTAATGTTGTAGGGATATTTTCCGTATTTCCGACGGAGCTTTGAAATACCTGGGTGAAAAAATTAATATTAGGCTTTGGTATATAGTGCGTATACAGTACTCAGTTTTTAGTTGATCCATTAAGGAAATCAACTTTTAATATAACATGAAGCTTTTCAAAAATAATGCGAAAAAAGTTGCAATACATAATTTAATCGAGTATTTGGTATATAATTAATAGGAAATAAACGTTTTTATTAAATGTTGAACTTCTCTAAAACAATGCAAAATATTCGAGGTTTTATTCAGTATTCTGTAAATTTATCGCTAAACCTGCAATGATTACTTAATATTGTTTATGGAAAAATCAGATTTACTAAGAAGAGAATCAAAAGGAGGGCAGTGTTTTGTAATTCAGTGGTCATAACCTATATCTATAACATACGAATTATTGTACGATTTTCTTAGACAAGTGTACGCGATTATGTGATCTGCTCGCTTGCGTGATAATAGCTATGGGATTTAAGTAAAAAGAACACCAGAGACGTAAGTTGTTATTTGGGTCCTCAGTTATAAGGAGGCTGTGGATTTGTAATTGAACGTTGACTAATGTTATAGTGTAAGGATGGATGAAGAAGTTTCTCTCAATATATTGATGATATTTTATTGCAATAAAACTTTAAAAGTTTAAAAAATATTCCTTTTTGTTTTCAAAGCAAACGAGTAAAACGAGCAACAAATTTTCACTGAAACGTCAAAACGTTTTTTTCATATTTTAAACTTAAATTTAGTTGATAAAGGGGCTGGATCTTTATTTCTGAACAAGATAATGATTCTTGATTCCTGATGGAAATTTGAAAGATATCGTGCACAGTACCATACATATCAAAGAATTCCATGTAAGTTATGTACATCTGAAATGTTGTTAATACCATTTTTGCTTGCCCTCGATCTTGTTTTGTGTAGGTCTCGAGCAATTTTTTTATTCAGGTTGAATTAATTTAGCTGCGTTAGTAGTAATAAAAGCTATAAATGTAAACATATAACTTAATGCATCGCTTCAATACATGGTCAATAAGACTCTCAAAGGCGAATATACAAAACGCAACATCTATAATCGTCAACAATGGAAAGTTTTCGCTCTATATCTATACATATATAAGGCAAAAACGGTTGACTGACTGACTGACTGACTGACTGACTGACTGACTGACTGACTGATATGCCTATCTCAGTTTCTCAAAAACTGGCTTAGAGCCATAAAACTTCATTCTACAGGCACAAACATTCTCTACAGGCTCTAGATGCGTACTAAGAAAGGATTTCGCAATATTTTCTTTCAAAAAGCTTGGATATGGTATATTATGAAATTAAAAATAGCGGCTATCTTTTAATTTCATAATGTATGAGAAAGTAAGCTTTCAAAGCTTACTTTCTAAAAAACTACAAGACTTTGGACCATCAAAAGTGGCACAAATATTCTTTATTCTGCCAGAAGTCTGATGGGTACAATTTTTTTTTAATATTCTCACTCAGACGGCTAAAATAGAGTATACTTTATGAAATTCAATGTGGCGGCCATTACAGTTCTCAAAACTATGGATGGGAGGCCTAAATAATATTTTCAGGGGATAGAAAATGCACGAGGTCCAATCTAATAAAAGAATAAAATGTACAAATTTATCACGGCCATCTATTACTTATTTTTCAAATGCCACTCAAGTTAATTGCGTTGCACGGACCGCCCGAAGTGCTATATTGTATTCCCACTTTTGTAAAATGGGTTGTCCATCTAATAAATAAATAAGTAAGTACTCAAACTATAATCTTAAAACTCAGTATGGACATTTCATTTCGAGTATATGTATATTCACTAGAAACGGAGTTTCCAAAATTAAAATTTTAGTAGGGTTTGCTTAGGTGATGGGGATTTCAATAAAAAAAAACTTGTTCTACAATAACTTTTGCCTTTAACGATGGCTGAGTGATCAGATGTTCAACGTGAATAAGAAACGTTTTGAGGAAATAGGATTTTGGCCAAGACATTTACCATCTACTATTTCTTACAATTTTCGGTCTATTTTATAAAACATGCCAAATTCTTTATGTTAAGTATAATATTCGCCCTTATCGCCCTTTTTTCCGTTCCTCGGGTCAATTCCAAATATATTCTATTACTACAATCATTTTGCCTTATCTATAGCTGAGTGACGGTTAATATATGACCGACTGACTTACTTACTCACTGATCAACGTCTCTAAAAAACTAAAAGGCTCTGGGCCATAAAACTTGGCACAAAAATACTTCAAAGGCTCAAAAAGCGTATTAAGAAAGGATATTAAAATATTACCTCTGAGAAGTCTAAAATAAGGTACGCTATAAAATTCAAAATTACGGCAATTTCAGTTTATAAAGCTTGTGATTAAAAACTATTTTTAGATCTATATTTTAAGAGACAAAAAAGATACAGAATTCAATAAACTAAAAGAATAAACCTGACAGAACTAATATTACCCTCTACTATAACTAAATAGTATGGACATCAACCATATCTTTGTCAAATACCATTTTGGCTAGGGGCGTTTCACGGCCAGCACGAAGTACTCAAACTAGGATCTGGAAACTCTGCATGGACGTTCCATTCAGAGTATAATAAAGCTGACACTAGAAACGTGGTTTTCAAATTTGCATTGCTGAAGGGGATTAAAGTTTCAAAAAAGTTGACTACCTCTACCTCTATCATACACCTCCATTCCTTCAGCAGCTGGATGAGCAGCTCCTCAATCTGATTGAGGGACCTTTTGGGAATTAGGTTTCCTCTTTTTTGCCATTACCATTTTCTTTTTTACAATTTTCGGTCCACTAAAAAAATAATTCATTCGGATGTTATTTCGAGAGTCACCATTAGCGATATTTATTGTCGTTTATATTAGTTTTGTATTCCGAATCACGATATTCTCACGAGTCATATTGGCCTACAGGATTTAGGTGAGCGCACAGTGCAATGGAAGTTTTGAGTTCAAACCATTGAAGTGGCAATTATATTGTTATTCAAACACCGATAGAAGCCCAATTTTATATGTTCGATAATGGATTAATTAGGGAATTTCAGTATTTTAAAGAATAATAATTCAGTAACAATGATATATTGAATAATATTCATTTTTCGGGTAGGAGGTGCAATGCGTTTACGTACACTGAGAGACTCCCTTGTCCTCTCACTAAAGTCTGACTTCGAGGGCTCAAAGTCCCCCGAACTACCGACTGATTTCCCCCTTAACCCGAGGACACTAGCCTGGAACTCATATCACTTCGGGCTATAAGCCTTTACAAACAAAAATATAATCTACAGCCACATACACACTTATTAAACACAGAGTACACAATTAGAAATTGTAAATCATCTAGAGTATTTGACATTACATTTCGGTGTAGTTAAGTTTTGAAAGTGAGGTAAGAACGAGGTCCTGAGTGATTTTCTCGTTTCTCTTCTCTTTCCACAGGCCTCACTTCAAAGGCAGCGAATCAAAGAGGCACAATTGGCCTGCCGCTATCGTTTTCCTCAGACAACGCCTTTTTGCATACTTTAATTCTCTTTATGCTCGTATCATTGTATGTATTTTAGTCGCAAAAGAATAAAAATTTACCATGAAGTGCAGTTTTTCTTAAAATTGTAATGTAAAATATATCTTTAAAACACGATTTGTATGTAGCTTTTATGATGTGGATTAATTATGTACAAATCTGTATAAAATATAAATATTTCGAAATAACGGTTAAGCTTTTTAACGTATTTTCTTTTTTAATTTCACAAAGCCTCATTAAAAATCAATCGAATTTCCCACGCTTACACATACTTGAATCTATTTTTTTGCGGACATTTGCCATTACTGATTGGTAAAAAACAAGTTTCACGACTTTTCGGGATCTGGTATCTGATCCCGTCTTCAGGTGGAAAAAGAACCTAGAACATAACAAGATTAGTAACACACAGCCAGGATAACCTGGACAAAAATAGCTAAAGCAGAGAACTGTTAAAACAGTCACAAAAACACTTGGATCTGCTCTGATTGGGTGTGGTCGGGTTTTCTCCCGATTGGCGATTTTTGATAGGCCTACTTGTGATTTCTGTGTTATATTGTGTTCTTGTTTTCTTTTCAGCTCAGTGTTTTTTTTTACTGTTTTTACAGTTCTCTGTTTTAGCTATTTTTGCCCAGGTTATCCTGGCTGTGTGTTACTAATCTTGTCAAGTTCCAGGTTCTTTTTCCCACCTGAGGACGGGATCAGATTCCAGATCCCGAATCGTGATGAAACTTGTTTTTACTAATCACTGATGGAAAAAGTCTGCAAAAATCAAAATCGAAATATGAAATCATTATCACCAACAATGAATTTCAAACAAAGAATTGAATCTATTGCTTGCATGTCACCCTGAGTAATTTCGGCGTAACATAAAGCCACGGTGAATTGATGATTTAATAAAGAAAATCCACCTAAAAATAATTAATTACAAATCTGGTGGTGGCAGCCCTGGGGATATGCGCTACCTCGTCAAAGCTTGTGTCGCGTTCGTTCCATTGTTAATTTTGATTACACTCGGGAATAATGGGTATTCCAATATTTGTCTCTGAGATTTTATACAGTTCGTCAAGGCTCTTAACACAAAAACTACGCGTGATGGTGACAGTATTGTTTACCTAAAGTGATATGTGTATTAATAAAGCTTACACTATAAACATGGTTTTCGAATTTGCATGGCTGAAGGGGATTATAAAGTTACAAAAAAATCTGACTACCTCTATCATACATTTTCAACCCTAGCAGCTGAATGAGTGAACCACTCCTCGATCTGATTGAGAAACGTTTTGGGGAATTAGGTTTCCTCTTTTTCGTCGATACTATTTTTTACAGTTTTCGGTCCATTAAAAAAATAATTAATTCATATGTTACGTCGACAGTCCACCCTTAGCGCTATTTATTTCGTTAATATTAGTCTTGTATTTTCCGGACCATGGCCTATATTCTCACGATATGTATTAATCTCATATACTTATTTTTTCGATCAATTGAAAGAAAGAATTTTAGTGGGTCGTAGATATTATTCGCCAATCACATATCATTTCGCGTTTGCAATGCAATTAAATAAGTATACACTTTATTGTCTGTCTGTTAATGAGTATTATTGTAGTGAAATTTTCAAATTTGGATTATTTGACTATCGACATAATTGTACGTGGAGACCCTGGAAAAACTGTTTCTTACATTGATATCAAGTAGTAATATAATACTTAAAACAAGTTACTAATTTTTAATAATTTCTTTGATACATGATAGACATGATGGGCGTAGATTTTTTAAGATATGAACTAATTGTATTTTTTAAGATAGTATCCATGAGAAATACTGTTTTAAATTAGGTTCTTATGCATGTTGAATGTATAAGTCCCATTTCTGGTGTATTGAATATTCCCATATCTACATGTAAATACCGGGCGTCCAGAAAATAACTCCCTAATCATTTTGATAAACTGTAAGTTGTAGTATAGTGAACATATCACACAAAAAATCAAATTAAAGGAAAACTCAGCAAGTTTTTCGTAAAAGCCCATTTTTTACTTATAACTAAGAATAAGAAAAGAATAAGAATAATTTTTGTCCTCCTTAATTACATTACATTAATTATTACATAAACAGATTTTCCCTCTATACGAAAAACACTTAACAAGAACACATAGTCTTCTGTATTGTCCTCTCAATGTCCTCACATCATACTCGTCAGACTGACTTATGAATGAAAAATACATCTTATTCACTGAAGACGTTAATAAAATAAACAATGAAAATTAATATAACAAAAAGAAAAATCTGTTGTGCACTTATAATAGAGAAAATATAGGGCCTCCAAGGCTTAGCCTGTTCGGAGATTCCTTCACTTAAAGTAACAAAAAAAACATTCAGCGTTCAGACAAAAAATATAACATTTAACAAAAGCGATCTCAAAAACATATAACTTAAGCAGTATGACACACGAAACACAAATTAATCCATTTCTTCCTTTCAAGTATATATATAGGAAGGTTCACGTTTATTGGCTCGAAAACAGATTAACCGTTTGCCACGAAACATTTTACACGCAATTAAATTTTCATAAAATATATTTTATTATCTATCTTGTCTTCACTCCTTAGATTTCAGTCCGAGTAGTCAAGACTTAAGTAATTAGGATAAATTTATTCTTTAAGGGTTTTCACTTTGGTTTTAGGGTTTTTTTGAAGCTATGTCCTTGTTTATTAAACTAAACGTTCTTGAGTGTGACCAAAAGTCTTTAAAGCAAATCTAAAACACCAAGTTTTATTATTCTAGATTCCATTCCCACTATGCCTCAGTTTTTTCCCATGCTTAAGAGATGATACTTTCACATAGCATAACAAAAGTTTATCTCATAATGAACTGTGTAACGTTTCAAAATTATTTATGCATATTGTATAGGCAAGTAGCGTTAAATCAAAAGTTTTAACCTTCTCGCAGGACACCCGGTGTGCAGATTGTTTTTATTTGCATCTTTCCTTATTAAAAACTAAAATACATTTTGTATTCAGTTTGCAAGGACCATCTATCATTGATGGGGGAAATATTTTTATAATAAAACTTGCCTTGCATGACCTTCAACCAACCCTCTTCTCACCCCCACCTAAAGATTTTGGATAGGAAAGAACCCTTTGTGACACATCAAATTAAAAATTAGACATGAAAGAAAAATTAAGGTCGCATCAAGCTTTCTCGAGATTCTGTATTATGTAAAACACCGAAGAAATCCAGTTTTTACCGTTATGACCTTTGTTGTATCATATATTTACTCACGATAAATGTAAAAGAGATTTTGCCATCACCACTGGGGCAAATGTTTCTCATGATACAATTTCACGTCCTCTCAAACCATTTTCTCGCCTCAACGCCTTAACTTGAAATTTTCAAATTTGACAGTTACCTGTGTGTCGTATCAATTCGAAGAGGATAAAAATAAACTCTTCCTCAAAGGAATTTTTAACTTTCACGACACGTTCTGTTGAAAGTTATTCTTATAAACAACTATCAATCGAGCAGTACTTCTAAAAAGCGTTGTACGATTTTAAATTCTATTCAAGAAAAAATATTTCTCTCTCGATAACTCTTTGAATTGAGATGTCCTTTCACAATAAAAATATTCATGTTAAGGGTGGGGTTTCGCAAGGGGTTGTGGTGCTGTTCAACTTTATAATAAGAAATATTCGCTCCAATCGCGATAGTCGTTTCCCTCAATTAGCATATTATCTACATTTCTTTTACTTTTTAGATAAATCACAATTCCAACAAAGGCCATAGAGGAGAAAACTCACTTTCTTTGACATTTTAAACAAGGCAAAATCTAGAGAACGCGTGTCGCGATTTTAATTTTTCTTCCACCAAAACTCTTCACTTTCCATACTGTTTAGTATGGTATATCACAAGGGGGTATATTTCCGTAAAAAAATATTAGGTTAAGGGCGAGATTGGAAAAGTTTTTTTAGGGGTATGAGATATTAAAAATATATTTTACTGTATGAGTAATAAACGTCTCATGCAAACTGATTTGCAGGATTTTGCTTAAGGCTCCATTTCCAACACGGCATCAGCGCGCTCAGCGTCGATGTCGACGTCATTGCGCCAGAGGCAAATGTGAAGCGGGCAATGGTGATTGTTGACGCGTCAACAATCAGCGCGCGCAGCGAGTACGAAACAGTCACCATTACCCGCTTCACACTTGACTCTAGCGCAATGACGACGTCGACGACACTGAGCGCGCTGACGCCATGTTGGAAATGGAACCTTTAAGACAGATCAATCTACTCACGTAGCAGGTGAGGTCGGCGATGAAGCCGAATGCATTCCTGCACTCCGTTGGGATAATTTACCCGACAAAACCTATGACTGTATGCACACTACTATTTCAACAAGTCCATGAAACTGCTGCTCTCTTACCTTTTTTCGAGACGAACATGCAGGGATGATCGAAAAGAAAATTTCTGAAGGAGTTGCACTCCTGGTCGAGCTGGGGCTCGCGGCAGAGGCAGGTCGGCTTGAAGAACGGGAACAACTGCAGAGTCCTTAGCGCCGCCTGGCACTTGGTCACCGTCACCGTCGAACACGACACTGCAACACAGACACGACATCAGCCAGTAGAGGAAACACGACACTGCAACACAGACACGACATCAGCCAGTAGAGGAAACACGACACTGCACCACAGACACGACATCAGCCAGTAGAGGAAACACGACACTGCAACACAGACACGACATCAGCCAGTAGAGGAAACACGACACTGCAACACAGACACGACATCAGCCAGTAGAGGGAACACGACACTGCAACACAGACACGACATCAGCCAGTAGAGGATAGACGACACTGCAACACAGACACGACATCAGCCAGTAGAGGAAACACGACACTGCAACACAGACACGACATCAGCCAGTAGAGGATAGACGACACTGCAACACAGACACGACATCAGCCAGTAGAGGAAACACGACACTGCAACACAGACACGACATCAGCCAGTAGAGGATAGACGACACTGCAACACAGACACGACATCAGCCAGTAGAGGATACACGACACTGCAACACAGACACGACATCAGCCAGTAGAGGAAACACGACACTGCAACACAGACACGACATCAGCCAGTAGAGGAAACACGACACTGCAACACAGACACGACATCAGCCAGTAGAGGAAACACGACACTGCAACACAGACACGACATCAGCCAGTAGAGGATAGACGACACTGCAACACAGACACGACATCAGCCAGTAGAGGATACACGACACTGCAACACAGACACGACATCAGCCAGTAGAGGAAACACGACACTGCAACACAGACACGACATCAGCCAGTAGAGGAAACACGACACTGCAACACAGACACGACATCAGCCAGTAGAGGATAGACGACACTGCAACACAGACACGACATCAGCCAGTAGAGGAAACACGACACTGCAACACAGACACGACATCAGCCAGTAGAGGATAGACGACACTGCAACACAGATACGACATCAGCCAGTAGAGGATAGACGACACTGCAACACAGACACGACATCAGCCAGTAGAGGATACACGACACTGTAACACAGACACGACATCAGCCAGTAGAGGATACACGACACTGCAACACAGACACGACATCAGCCAGTAGAGGGTACACGACACTGTAACACAGACACGACATCAGCCAGTAGATACACGACCCTGCAAACAGCACGACATCAGCCAGTAGAGGTTACAGGACACTGCAACACAGACACGACATCAGCCAGTAGAGGTTACAGGACACTGCAACACAGACACGACATCAGCCAGTAGAGGTTACAGGACACTGCAACACAGACACGACATCAGCCAGTAGATACACGACACTGCAACACAGCATGACATCAACCAGTAGGGGATACTCGACACTGTATAGATACATCAACAAGTAGAGGGTACACGACACTGCAACACAGGCACGACGTCAGCCAGTAGATACACGACACTGCAACACAGCATGACATCAACCAGTAGGGGATGCTCAACACTGTACAGACACGACATCAATAAGTAGAGGATACACGCCACTGCAAACAGCACGACATCAGCCAGTAGAGGAAACACGACACTGCAACAAAAGACACTACATCAGCCAATAGAGGATACTCGTCACTGCAACACAGACACGACATCAGCCAGTAAAGGATACACGACACTGCAACACAGACACGACATCAACCAGTAAATACATGACACTGCAACACAGACACGACATCAGCCAGTAAAGGATACACGACACTGCAACACAGACACGACATCAACCAGTAAATACATGACACTGCAACACAGCATGACATCAACCAGTAAAGGATACATGACACTGCAACACAGACACGACATCAGCCAGTAAACTCTCTCATTACTAGAGGTGGCACTGCAAACACCGTTGAAATATTGTACCGACGATTATGCCAAGTTACAACCCTGGTTATAGACATCTTCCTCGTAAAAGGAGGAAGGAAGTTTTCCAGTTTGCGTGACCTTTAGGTGTGAACCAATCTAGGATGTAGACGTGTATATTTTTTGTATTGACAGGACCAATTCGTAATTAAATCTCCCAATTTTTCCCCCTTTTGGAGTAAGCTTACGTATTATTCACAATATGATCTATCTAAAAGACTATAAAATTAATATGTAATGTTACTAGATCATTAAAACCTTTTTAAAGCAAACATTTCTTTGCTTCATTTCTATGTTTTTAGCGAATTTCCCCAGAGGGAAGAAGCAGTAACCGTAGGTTTCATGGTATGACCTAAGTCTGGGACCGACATATTTCATCGTTTCGGGGCCCCCCAATACCTACAGGAGAAATTCGCTAATAAATTAAACTCAGCCTGTTTGAACAGCTACATGCTAAAAATCTATAAAGATCATCATGTCTTTAATGATAAAACTGTAAAAATCCCGAAGCAATCGTATGAGCAGTCATTCTTCTAACGTAAATGGAGCACAAACGCCTTACACGCCACTAAACTAACTCGAAATCTCCGGAACAAAGGTAGTTCCAGCGGCAAATGGTGTGAGAAGGGCAAGAGGAAGACTCATTACAAGGAAAATTTGACAGGGTAGGAAAGGGTCAACGGTAGCGTTCAACTACGATGGTGATCATTCTTATCATTCTTACGATGGTGATGAAAAATGTTATTTGGACATTCAATTCACGATTCCTTCACACAATACTTCTGTATCCTATACTCTTATGTGAGCAATGCTATCTTGTATGTATGCTTGCTTCCTTGCACATTTATCTGAAAAACGGCTCCGAGGATTTCCTTCAAAGTCTAGAAATAAGTAATTTATGACTCAAAAACGTCTTTTATGCAGATTAATTGGCCAGAGAAAATCTAATAACGTAATAAATCAAATTTTAAAGTTGTACAATTTTAACATTAGCCTTATGGGTTGCCGTGATAGCAACGAAAATAAACAAGGAAAGTGTAAACAAATGAAGTAATCATAACAGCTGTTTGGAATCTACAGCCATCAAGGGAAAATACAGCAAATGGGATGAAGAGTCCATGGTCCTTTGGATAATTTTTATGTATTTAGTACATAGAACGACAGATTAATTCGCTGCAAGAATAATAGAAATAAGTCAATGGAATGAACCAGATTTTAACTCGATGATTGCTTGCTGCTTAGAGAGAATGTAAAATAACCACAAAAGTAAAGATAAATAAACGCAGTAGTTGTGATAGCGTATGTGCAACATCGGAAAGTAAAATCACTACAACAATTACTGCACAGCATTATATGATATTAAAACGAAGTAAGCAATGGTAATTTTTAGAGTGATTGTTCGTCACCTAAAGAAGATTTTAGATGTTTGTAATTCAATTTCTACACTAATACAAGAACCTTAATTATGGCCAATGAGAAAGTTGTTCCAGAAGGTTTGAAAATTCATGAGGTTAATTATTATCTATACAAACGTAATCAATAGTATTACATCATAATCATACAGGGTGTTTTTTTAAACGCAACCCATTTTTAAGATTGAATAATACGTATGTAAATATGTAATGAGTATTGTTTTATTGATCTTTACATTTTGTACAACCTATTATTTAAGTTTGATTACATTTAGTTTACATTACGTGCTCTAACAGTCCGTCATTGACATTTGTATAAAGTTATGCTCTCTCCATCAAATTCCCGAACATGTGTTGCAAGGTATATCTTTGAATTTCTTGCATGAAATTTGTTATGTTTGTTTTGAGGTGCTGAATATGTTGTGAATTGTTTTGGTAGACTAATACTACTTTACATATCTGTGGCAAATTTCATTCAGTTCGGACCACTTTTACGCGAGTTATCGTGCTTAAAGAAACACACATTAAAAACGCAACCCAAAACTTTATTTTATCGGTGAAGGATTATTTCCCCCAAGTTCCCCGGATTTGACCCCACTATATTATTTTATTTGGGAATACATAAAAATAAGGCCTACGAAAACAATTCACAGGATATCCAGCACCTCAAAACAAACATCAAATTTAATGCAAGAAATTCAAAGAGGTACCTTGAAACACATGTTCAGGAATTTGATGGAGAGAGCATAACTTTATACAAATGCCAATGACGGACTGTTTGAGCGCATAATGTAACTTAAATATGATCAAACTTAAATAATAGATTGTATAAAATGTAAAGAGCAACAAAACAATCCTCAATACACACTCATTACACATTATTCTACGAAAAAAATTCACGATATATTCAGCACCTCAAAACAAACATAACAAATTTAATTCAAGAAATTACCTTGCAACACATGTTCGGGAATTTGATGGAAAGAACATAACCTGTACAAATGCCAATGGCGGACTGTTTGAGCACGTAATGTAAACTAAATGTGATCAAACTTAAATAATAGGTTGTATTAAATGTAAAGATCAATAAAACAATACTCATTTCATATTTATATGAGCATTATTCAATCTTAAAAATGGGTTGCGTTTAAAAAAAAACACCCTGTACAACAAACGCCATTTATCAGCCTTTCTGTGACTGTTATTGAATAGTTTATAGTTTACAGCAATCATGTTGTAAGTAATAAAAGCAATTTTTGTGTCAACCTTAATAAAAATCTTTTTTTTTAACATTCAAACTTTGTGTGCTTTATTATCTCTAGCTAAGTGGGATTTATAAAATAAAAATAAAATAAATAGGTTCGAGGATATAAATATAAACTTAAAAACATACAGAAGCCATTATAAACAATTACAAATGTCGGAAACATACAAAAAGTTGATTTTGAGCTGCAATCGAATACGTTCGTTAGAGTATCTTGTTACGTCGATCGATCGAAGTAAGAGCTTTGAAAGGTTGTCAGGTGAAGGAAACCGCTGCTAATTAATTACACCAATCATTACACGGAAACATTATGATTTCTAAAATAAGTGTAAAAGAGTTACGCTAAGCATCGTAATTGATTTATTATAATTAACTGGTCAAAGGTTGGTCACCTCTGATTATCGTTAGTTAATTTATATATTATTTTATTTTGTCAATTAATCTTAAATACGTCTAACAAACGGCTGGTTATTTCGTCTCAATTATTTCTACCGAAGTATTGTTGAGTGTTAAGATTATAGTATTTGATATAACAGTTTTTTCAAATAACAATTTTTTATCCAGACAAACGCCAAATATATGATTTAACTTAATCTACAAAACAACTCACAAAGTATATCATAACTTTATCCGTTAATAATATGGGCATAAAGCGTGAAATTTTAACGCGGGAATTCGATAAACGAAGATGTGCGAACGATCGCAGCTTGCAAGGCAACGAAAAGTTATAAATCCAAGATAGTAGTGCCCTCGAGAGTAGGTAAATGATTTATTGGATATCTAAAATCAAAGGAAAAAGTGGCCAGTGAAGTGGCGAAAATGTTAGTAGGCCTAACTTTACAGATATAACTTGAAGCTACATGTAAGTGATTATTATTATATATATTTTCCTTATCAAGAGTTTGATTACTTCAATAAAACGCTTAGTCAAGCACAAAAAAAAACTTAAATTCAATAAACAATATCAGCAAACTGACACATACTTCCTCCTTAAAGCCGTTCAAAGCAAGATCATTGGAAGGCGATCATTGGAATCATTGGAGGCGATTTTAATATAAACATTTTAGAGACAGACAGCAAAACAAAAAGGTTCATGAACATTTTACAGAGTTTTGGATTGAAAACCATAATTTCCACACCAACTAGAATTACAGCTGATTCCAGTACTTGTATTGACAATTTTCTGATAAACGATTTTGAATGCATTAGTTCTGTTGTACAACCAGCAATATCTGATCATCATGCCATTATAATACAGACTAACTTTAGAATAAAGAAAATTAATTATAAGAAGAAGATGACCAGAATTATCAATGACAATAACTTGCATGAATTAAAAATAAGACTCTCTAAAGAAAACTGGACTGAATTTTACAGTGTCACAGATGTTAATGATAAATACACCACTTTTATGGAAACATTGCTCCATCATTTTAACATTGCATGCCCATTGAAAGAAGTTAAATGTTCAACCAACAATAGAAATAAATGGCTCAATAATGATATTATTATTGATTGTAAAAACACCATGCTAGAACTATACAATATTTGGAAAGCTAATAAAACAGACTACAATAAAAATAGATACGAAACAGCTTTACATGATTACAGATTAAACATACAGACAGCAAAAGGTGATTGGTATAACTCTAGAATAACTGCCGCTGACAATAAGGCGAAGGAGGCTTGGAACATAATAAATGAATGGAGAGAGGTCAAAAACTGTAAACAGCCTAAGAATATTCAATTACATGAGCCGTGCGAATGTGCATGATCTTCATACTTTGGAATTGAAGCTTAACCAAAATTGAATGGTAGAACACAATGTTCCAGCACCTGAATGTCATTTATTTACGCTAAATTTATATGTCCTTTGACCAGTTGCACTGTAGGTTGATTTACCAGAAATGTAGTTGGGAATTCAAGAGGTAAGAGATGTAAGAGTAAAAGATTTTGATTGTTGATGAAGTGGGATTATATTATTACAATAATTTAAATTTGGTTGTAAAATTACGTCAAAATATAAAAATAAAGTTTTATTTCTAACTGAATTAATTGTGCATTTTAAATTAAATTTCAGTTCAATTTTTTTTAACTAGCTGGCTGGAAGTTCCCACCTTTTTTATTTTCAAATTCTGAGGGGTGAGGCTTCCCCCTCTCCCTTCCCAGAGCGACGCCCCTGGAGCGAACCTGGTAAGCGATCGAAACTAGCGAGCGAACGAACCGAGCGAACTAGCGAGCGAGCGGGCGATCCAAGCGAACGAGAGAACCGAGCAGCGGGCGAGTGAAGATCCGAGGCGGTCCGCAGGTCGCACGCAGGGCGATCGCGTTAAACATTCAAACCCTGCGCAAAACATGCGATAGGGACCGGCCTAACAGCCAGGTGCAGTTTGTGTGATATATTCAGGTGGTTTGGGGACAACCTCGGTATACTCTCCCTTAGGGTGCTATTACCATGTTGTGCGAACTAAGTGCTAGGATGGATAGTCATTAAACGACCGGAAAAGTAAATGAACAACGGATGGTTTTTAAAGTAGTTGGTAAGGATGGTAGGGATGAAGCTAATAGTGTGGTAGAAATAAATGAAAAAGTAGGTAGAGGTTAAAGTAATTGTAACAAAAATTATTCTATTTGTAAATGGTAGGTATTATAACATAAAAATTACCTATTTTTGGAAATCGGGTTTCGGCATTGCAATTAATCAGCGTAAAAATCTAGCCTGTAATGATGTGTCACAACATTATGTTTACATTTGAAAAAAATATACATCCAACATGGCGGATCCAAGATGGCGGCAAAAAGTTTCACCCAGTCAAAGTGAAGTTCTCACCACATGAAAATTAAAGCCAATGATATAACCACATGATTCGACAGACATCACCTTTGGCAATTATTTCCTGAATCTTTAATGCTTTTGCCACCAGTTCCAAGATGGCTGCCAAAATTACATAGTTCACGTGGCGATATGAATGTATATTTTTAATATGTCGATCAGGAGCATGTTACCAAACATTTACAACAAGAATAATTTTTGTTCCAATTTTTTCCACTTCAAACACTGAAGTGCCTAATTTAAAAAATAAAAACAACAATTTTAAAATGAAAATGTATTACCACCTCGATAAGAAGACACTCGAGAACACAAAAACCTCGTTAACAAGAGAACATTGGAGGTTCCCTTGAAATTGTAATGACACTGAAATTGATCGATGGCATGTATCTCAATAAGAAGGGTCCCTTATTGGTAGCAAGACTTCAGATATTTACACTGTAAATATTGTACATAATTAAGTTAGGTTAGTTTAGGTTAAGAAGACTAGAGTCGGTTTGGAAAACATCTTTAATGAAACGCCCTGTAAATAAAGACCTTTTCATTTATTTATTTATTCATTTATTTATTTATTTATTTATTTATTTATTTGCCCTTGAGAGTCTTTTTACCGAAGTTCTACTATATATTTTATTCATGTAAGACGTAATTAATGGCTTGAAAATAAACTATACTATCGAGCTCGCGGTTTCAATCAGTAAAGGATGCAGGTTTTTATGAGAACAAAGCAGGCGTCTTTAAATCACCATGCTATTTAAAGGTAAATTTGTTATTTTTTCCGGTAATTTCCTGGAAATACTACAATTTCTGTCTTCTTCAGATAGACCCAAAACGCTTATCCAACCAACAACACTTCTTTCTTTATAAAAAATTATATAAAATAATAAAATACATTTTTAAAATTATTATTTAAAATTGGCTTGTGCTCACAACAGTTAACAATTACCATAAATTGGATACGTGTAGCTGTTCTAACTTAAGGATTGGCTGAGGGTACCAGCGGTATTATATGCAGGAGTAGGAATGTGACTTTTTTATCAGAGTCACAGAGTGTTGTTTTACACAATGACATACAACATATTTTCTAATTTTAACAAATAATATGACATATAACATTTTTTTAAGAATAGCTAACTGAATAAGTTCCTAAAAATTTAAACCCAAAGTTATACTATAACGAATTACCCAATAGCGTTAAATTGAAAGAAACAAAACAATCTTTAATATTTTCCTTTAACAGATTTCTTATCGAAAGAATTCTTTATTCAGTTGATGAATTTTTATTTATTTTGGCTGTTTAGAAAACTTGTTAGGAGCATATGATCATTTTTCCATTTAAAGTTTGCTACTCGTGTATTTTTTAGCTATCCAGCTTTATGTTGAACTAATTAATATTTAATTTGTATTAATAATATATCATTAATATAATTTTACTTTCACCTAAAAATTTACTTGCACTTATCATTTACTTTTCTATTAGAATTAGATATAATTGTCAACTATAATACAAAATTTAAAATTCAGAAATTTTTCGACATATTTGGGGTAGTTTTTTTTTATTATTTAAATAGGTCCATTTCAAATTCATATAAAATAAAAATACTCACCGAACTCGGCACCGCACACCCTCGGAATCGTCTCCAGTATCGGCGAGCAGGACGGATCTTCGAAACACAACTGCCTAGCCAGCAGGCAGTTGTACGTCTCCATCTTACTTTTCATTGGGTGCCCTGCGAATATTAAGCATTAAATCAGTGAAAATATCAGGGGGGATCAATAAGTCCCAGAATACATAAATAACACACACATATACACCAGATACAAACACACATTCAAATAAACACACAGATTGCAAATTGTTGAAAAACATCCAAAATATGCAGGTTTGAAAATCTTCCAAGTGTTGCTGCATACATAAGTAACATAAAAAATGTTTCTCAATTCAAGTTGCAGGTTTTTTTAATGAAAAAAGTTTTGATCAAAGAATGTTTTGACTCTAACCCGTCTTACGTTCTACAAGGCCGACAAATAAGTATCGAGTTAGTTATATTTAAGTGAATTTTGTTAACAGCTAATTATAATATTTGTTCAAATATTTTAATTTAAAAGAAAAAAGGCGTTTTTATAAGACTGAGGCAGTGTCATTTACATAGCTTAGGGTCGAACCACTAATCTTAAGAAAATTTAAAAGGTTTGATTTATTTTCTCCTTTTTTCATTTCAATACAAAAACCCTCTGAGTAAAAATACAGTACTATTGAACTTTCCTCCATATTACGTAAAATTAAATAATAATCTTATTTTCACTTGAATGGCAAAAATGCAATCAATAAGGTAATTTCTATTGCTTATTTGGTTAATTTTTACTACTCAAAATTAATCGCTATGAGACAATTATAGAAAATAGATAATACACGGTTATAGTTATTGTTATTAGTGAATTTTGTATTGTCCGACTCCGCAGTGAGACTAAAAAAATCGTTCAAAACGATTATTGGCACTCTATCAGTCGCATACTGATCCGATTTTCTTCAAATTTCGTAAGAACATTTTTACTGCGATTTCTTCAACAATTTTGTCGAATGAAACCATCTAAACAACACTTAAACTTAATTTTTAGAATTTTTATGTGTATAAAGACCGGAATGTAAATATTCATAATATGCTTTTATCCGCGATCGTTGCTGTAAACACCAATAGTCTGATGCCTCAAGACATATTGTCGTATATTAACAAGATTTCCTAAAATCACTATAAGTTTGGAAGGAAGAGGATATATCCCCTGGGTATTGCTGGGGTGGAGGTGCCAGGACGTGGAGGGCAGGGTGGAAGGAGGCCGGGGACTATTGCTGAGGTGGAGGTGCCCGGTCGTGGAGGGCAGGGTGGAAGGAGGCCGGGGACTATTGCTGAGGTGGAGGTGCCAGGTCGTGGAGGGCAGGGTGGAAGGAGGCCGGGGACTATTGCTGAGTTGGAGGTGCTAGGTCGTGGAGGGCAGGGTGTAAGGAGGCCGGGGACTATTGCTGAGTTGGAGGTGCTAGGTCGTGGAGGGCAGGGTGGAAGGAGGCCGGGGACTATTGCTGAGGTGGAGGTGCCAGGTCGTGGAGGGCAGGGTGGAAGGAGGCCGGGGACTATTGCTGAGGTGGAGGTGCCAGGTCGTGGAGGGCAGGGTGGAAGGAGGCCGGGGACTATTGCTGAGTTGGAGGTGCTAGGTCGTGGAGGGCAGGGTGGAAGGAGGCCGGGGACTATTGCTGAGGTGGGGGTGCTAGGTCGTGGAGGGCAGGGTGGGAGGAGGCCGGGGACTACTGCTGAGTTGGAGGTGCCAGGTCGTGGAGGGCAGGGTGGGAGGAGGCCGGCGACTATTGCTGAGGTGGAGGCGCCAGGACGTGGAGGGGAGGTTGGAAGGAGTCCGGGACTATTGCTGAGGTGGAGGTGCCAGGTCGTGGAGGGCAGGGTGGAAGGAGGCCGGGGACTATTGCTGAGGTGGAGGTGCCAGGTCGTGGAGGGCAGGGTGGGAGGAGGCCGGGGACTATTGCTGAGGTGGAGGTGCTAGGTCGTGGAGGGCAGGGTGGGAGGAGGCCGGGGACTATTGCTGAGGTGGAGGTGCTAGGTCGTGGAGGGCAGGGTGGGAGGAGGCCGGGGACTATTGCTGAGTGGGAGGTGCCAGGTCGTGGAGGGCAGGGTGGGAGGAGGCCGGGGACTATTGCTGAGGTGGAGGTGCCAGGACGTGGAGGGCAGGGTGGAAGGAGGCCGGGGACTATTGCTGAGGTGGAGGTTCCAGGACGTGGAGGGCAGGGTGGGAGGAGGCCGGGGACTATTGCTGAGGTGGAGGTGCCAGGACGTGGAGGGCAGGGTGGGAGGAGGCCGGGGACTATTGCTGAGGTGGAGGTGCCAGGACGTGGAGGGCAGGGTGGGAGGAGGCCGAGGACTATTGCTGAGGTGGAGGTGCCAGGTCGCGGAGGGCAGGGTGGAAGGAGGCCGGGATTATTGCGACAAGGTTACAGTGGTGCGGATCAATAGTTATGTATGTACCAGGTTGACACGCACTTCTTATCATCATCTAGGCGCCGCCGAACCGCTTCACTTTAAAACGCCCATTCCTTTTTGACCCGTGGGTCCGATCACGCAATACGCTGATCCACACTCCCTTTCACATTTTTAAGTCGTTCCTACTAGCCACATTATTTCTTCAATACCGAGAGCGATTTTTTTCTGTCACGATTCAGTCACATCGCCAAAAAGGATTCGAGGGTTGTATAAACATCGCCGTGTGAGATCCAGCTTCTCGAAGTTAACTTTAGATGTAGTATTAATTTTTCTATTCGAACCTTTGAGCCGTAGAGAGCGAATAATCGGATCCTGAATATGTTAATTTGACATAAATTTACCAAATGTTTATTAACAATAATGTCTTGTGTTATTATTACGAAACAATATCCCGTTATGTAATACTTCCATTTTTATGTCCAACGGATGAATAAGTACAGATAATACAGGGTGTTTTTGTTAACGCAACCCATTTTTATGTTTGAACAATGCACACATAAATATGAAATGAGTATTGTTTTGTTGATATTTACATTTTATACAACCTATTATTTAAGTTTAATCACATTTAGCTTACATTATGTGCTCAAACAATCCGCTATTGTCATTTGTATAAAGTTGGCATCAAATTTCCGAACACGTGTGGCAAGGTACCTCTTGGAATTTCTTACATTAAATTTGTTATGTGTGTTTTGAGGTGCTGAATATCCGTGAATTGTTTTCATAGGCCTTACTTTTTACGTATCCCCATAGAAAATAATATAGTGAGCTCAAATCCGGGGATCTTGGGGGGAAATAATCCTTCACTGATAAAATGAAGTTTTGGGTCGCGTTTAAAAAAAACACCTTGTATAATTGTGGATATTTTAAGTTTGTAGTTATGTTTTCTTGTCAGGGATGTTGAGTTAATAATTACATAATACGATTAATTTCTAGTAATTAATTTATATCCTCACGATTAGAGCCTCTGCAACTAATATAACAGGGGTGGTAGGTATATAACATTACAAGTTGTACTGCAGGCTAGCCAATCAGAAAGCGTTACTTCTCCGATGAAGTCATGGCTGCATATCACGTCTGAAAAAAGCATACCGTTGCTGAAAAAGCTGCAATTCGAAAAAAGAAAAATGCTCGAACGATTCTTTTGATAACTCTGAGTCACAAGTTAAAATTAGTGTAGCTAAAACAGGCGATATAACTTGTCAAATCTACTTGCGAAATCCTTCGAATCGATTCCGTTTTAGGATTACACAATACGATAATTGAGGTGTCATCGTCATTGCTGTGTATGTAACATGATCCTAGTGTTGCAAAAAAACTGGGTAATTACCCGGTTTTCGGGTATTTTGGAGGCTGTGCGGGGATTTGGTGGGGATGAAAAAAAACAGGGTAAAACCGGGGATTTTAGGCTTGGGCTGCGGGGATTTACCCAACAACCTGGATATTAAAAAATACTTGTGAAACCGGACATTTTGGACGAGCTAGAAAGATGTTCTAAAACTCTAGAAATGTTTTTAGAGGCAATCCACCTGTATTCGGTATAGTTTAATTGTTTTTAGTGTTGCCAGAAACCGGGTATATGCCTGGTTTTCGGGTATTTTGAAGGCCGTTCAGGGATTTTGAGAAGATTAAGAAAAATCGGGTGAACCCCTGAACCGTGGATTTGAGCTGCGGGGATTTACCCAGCATCCTAAATACATAAAAACGGGGAAAGCCGGGGATTTTTTAATTATGATTTGCTTTGCAAATATCCAGTGTTCATGTAAGATGAGAAAAATATATTGTTTTCATGGTTTCGAGAAGTATACTCGAAGTAAATAGGCACATTTTGGTATATAGTGAGCAGATTATTGATGTAAGGTTTCCCTCTTTGCCTTGTAATTTTAGGAAACTACCCGGTTTTGGTTGTTTTGAAAGCCATTAGGTGGTTTTTCGGGTGATTACCCGGTTTTTGGTACTTACGGGGATTTTGCGAGAATTATGACCGCCGAAAAAACGGGTAAAAGCGGGGATTTTCAACGGAGTTAGCGGGTGAAATGCCAAATCCTGTGTGGCAACACTGCATGATTGTAAGCCGAAGCGATTCCAGAAGGACAATTGCGGCGGGAGGAGACTACAAAAATAACTTAAAAATAAAAGCCAAAAACGGTTGACTGACTGACTGATCACAGTTTCTTAAAAACTATAAGGCTTAGAGCCTTGAAACCTGGCACAAATATTCTTTACAGGCTCTAGATGCGTAATAAGAAAGGAATTGAAAAAATTCTCTCTGAAGGCTTAAGAATGGTATATTATTTAATTTAAAACTACGGCCATTTTTAGCTTTCAAAGCTTACTTTCTCAAAAACCACATGACTTAGGGCCATGCAACTTGGCACAAATATTCTTTTCATCATACTGACTCAGAAACATCTGTTTCTGTTTCTTTTTGTTGGCTCGAAAGTTACTCAATTGCCATCCTAGTCCGAGAAAAATAGGCCGGGAAAACGGAAGTAAACAATCAGCCCGAAGTTATTATAATTAACTTTGGGTTACTATGATTAAGTTATTATGATTAGCCATTTTTTAACAGAATACATGCTTGTTTATGGCAGTTATAACATGTATTCTGTTATGAACTGGAATAACTCCGTTAATTGTGTTTCAATCTTAATAATCTTTGTGTGGGGTTTTAGGAAATAAAATTGCTAACTTCTTTGCCTCATGTACAATCTTTGTAAAATGTACATGAGGTTTTTAAGATCTTAAGTTTTAAAACATAAAAATGGCTGCCATTTTTAGATGGTACAAATAAGAAACTTGATGCTCCGCACCAAAATAGGTCCTATTAGTCAACCTATTCGCACCAAGTTTGAATTTTATATCTCTTGTGGTTCCAGAGTTGTACAGAATCATGTTAAAACACATACATACCGACAGAACCAAGCCTTTTAGGACCCTACTTTATGTGAACTTCCTTCTTAGTTTTGATTTAACCATATCCCAAAGTCATGTTTTTAGTAATCACCCTGTATATTTACCATTTGCTGTTATAAAATACCTGTAAATACAATAGCAAAGGTTCTTAAAAGTTTTGCCACTGCCGAAACTAGTAAAATAACCCGAGCTTTGGAACAAACTGACGGGGAACTGACTTATCACGAGCTGCGCGAGTCGAGCCAGGCTCGTGTAATTAGAGAAGTTTGGGCAAGAAAAATGGGCAAAGGACTTAACGAGTTTAAACTGCAGTGCTGTGTGACACCTCAACATGCTACAACCGTCCGTTGTTCTCCGAGCGAGAGTAACCTCTATTCTGGTATAAGAATGTGCCGTAGTCGTAAATATTATAATGGGGTGAAATCCTTATCTCTCCATGGAGGGCTTAAAGGTTGTGAGGGCGCCGTTAGGGAAAAACTATTCCCCCAGGCAATATGGCAGTCTAATGATTTGTTTAGGGGTATGCGAGTACTCGATTATCGAGCTTTTTCCGAGCCGAGTGTATACTATTCGACACGAGTAGGTTTTGAAAAACACTTAGAAGTTCGAGGCGAGTAGTTACTCCCGCCGTTTACCTTACGTAAATGTTTTAAATGTAGGGAACACAATAAGACTTAAACTTTATCCTCCAGACATATTGTGAATAAATTACTAACTCCGTCTGGTGAGAAATTATCTCTTTTTAACAGTAGTTGTTACTGTGATGAAACCCGTAGTCTAAATTTCGAGTAAGGAATCGATTTTGGAAAAGTTATCGTAAATCGACTTTGATCCCACTGTATTTAAATGTGGGTCAGGTCGTTTCCCTGATGAATTCGAAAGTTGGCTTATTTTAATTATAAATACATATTCCAAAATCGTACATTACTCGGTTCATACTTCAGATATTAGGAAGTGTTCTACAACGACTAAAAGGCACCAGTGATACTCTTGGAAACAAATCAAACGAAGGAAAGAGATTGGTTCGAGGATCAATACAGGTAAAACGGAGCTGCAGATATTTCCAGTCAGTGTTTTCGGAGACAATTTTCTTTAGCCTCAAAAAAGAAGACGAGAGTGCCAGGATGCATCCTTTGGTAATTTTAAATCGGGAGATTCCTGATGGATCGCCTTTAATTAGTGCAGGCAAGTGATGACAAAAATAGCGTAATAGCGGAATTTTCAATTAACAGGCTGAAAACTGGTGCAGAGGTCGAGAAAACATGCAGCCGGGATCATCATACAAAAATCCCCAAAAATCCAATTTGGGCAACATGCCACCATCTTGAAAAACCCATTTACGGTCTGTGTTTCTCTAAAAAAAATTTCAATCACCACAAAAACAATAAGAGATACAAAAAAATTTAAATGACTTTTTTGTTGGAATTAAAAATTCCAATAAAATGAGTATGAATATGTACAAAACTACTGATATTAACTGTTGATATTATTAATTTTCTAAAATGTTGTATTTCTAATACGTCTGCCATAAGGAATACATGTATTTGATGTAAATACATTCCCAAGGTGTCGAATCCCTTTGACCTTAATAAATAATAAATTATATTCATAGAATCCTGATGAAAATTCCAGTTATTTGACACAACAACCATCAAAATTGGTTCAAAATAAAAGCGTGTGTAAGCTCACAAAAAACGACTCCTTATGGTAGGCCTAATATTTGTACTAACCCCTTAAGGAATATCGTTTTTGTGAGCTTACCCACGCCTTTATAGTGGACCAATTTTGATTATTTATGTGTCAAATAACTAAACTTTTTATCAGGATTCTATGGATATATTTTATTATTTGTTAAGGTCAAAGGGATTCGTTCCCTTAGAAATGTATTTACATAAAATCACATGTATTCCTTATGGCAGACGTATTAGAATTACAACTACAACATTTAAGAGAATTACCAATATCAACAGTTATTATAAATAGTCCTTGTACATATTCATACTCATTTTATTGGAAATGTTATTTTCTACAAAAACACCATTTTCACTTTTTTGTATCTCTTATGGGTTTCATGATAGTTAAAAAATGTTTAGAAAAACACGGACCGGAAATGGTTGTTTCAAGATGGTGGCACGTTGACCAGGTTGGATTTTTTGGGAATTTTAGTATGATGATCCCAGCTGCATGCACACGACCCTCCACCAATTTTCAGCCTGTCAAATGAAAATTCTAGAATCCACACTATTTTCCTGCACTTCTGAGCGGGCCTCCGTCGTGAGTGTGAGGTCTGACAATGACGAGGACTGCTCGGACCATTCAATAAAACAGGTTTTCAGTTAAACTTAAAACAACGGATAGCATATACTTTCTTTGCTAAGTCCAAACTTAGATTTAAAATGTTGTTGTTATTCGTTGCATTTGTACCTGACACCTTATTCCACAGCGTTTTTTAGTTAAATGGAGGTAGAGTATTTATTAGCGAATTTCCTCTGGAATAAGCTTTTACCGTCGTTATAACAGAATGGACAAAAAATATCAATTTAGGTTTACCTCAGCAATCATATTAGGCCTAATTGCTTTTTATCTTTAATTTCTGGATATAAAGTGAGTTAATTGCAGAGACGCATTTTTAGATGCACAAATTATTATTTGTTCCTAAATTTATCATGGGCTTACATGGGAAATAGAATTTTAATTTGTTGAGTGTCTTTAAGCACTGGTAAGAATCGTCCGGTCGTAAAAAATACGTAAAACTAGTACAGATAGTAAAACTAGGTTCTCTTGGACGAGTTCGTAAACCAGCCAGATCGACATATTCAAAGTGGGGTAAAGGCTCCTTTATACCTCCCAAAAATGGGGTTATTTGAGTATTTCAAATTGAAAAATTTGAGTAATCGTATTATTGTTTTCACCATTGGACTCAGCTAGAAAAAACAAACAATTTGGTATTTTGAGACATAGCTGTAATTCCATTGGTCTCCAAAATATTTCAGCTTCCATTTTTTGTCATGTTTTTTAGTATCAGGGCAGCAGAATTTTGTCTTTGACAATGAATCTCCACGAAACCCACGGAGTATTAAATGAGTTTATCAAAAGTATATTTCATAGTATTTTGTCTTTTTAAACTAATTAAGTAATTATAATGAAAAATCTAGCCTATTTATTTAAAAGAATTTTATTTTTTTATAAAACCTATTCACCAAAATTTTTAACAGAGACTGTGTAAAAAAATGAAATGTTATTTCAATATATAAATACATCAGTTGTTTGTTTTTTTCTTATTAATAATTGATTAATCACTTTTTATATTTAGAAATGCGCTGAGTACGCAGGTTTGCTGCGACGGGGGTATTTTTTAGTAATACGTAATAACTGCCCAGGAAATTAACAGAACAGTTTTTGTTAGAAGAGTATACGAAATTTTTAGTTCACGTATTAACAGTAGTAATTAAATGTTTAGTTTTTTAAAGATCATCATTCACTAATGATTGATTGCTGATGCATATTTGTGAGCAGCAGGTTCAAAAGTAATATTCTTAATAGTAATTAGATTACCAGCGATCTGTAATGCTTATCCAAGATTATTTCCCAAAAGTGGATCGATGTAGTAATCTCTGTTTGATCTCTTTTCACAAAACAGAAGCTCCATTGTCGTCTTTCCTGGAGTATTCGTTTACTGGTGTTAAGTAGGCCAGTACTGCAATACAAATAAATACCAGTTTGACAAAGATACTAAGGTTTGTGACTATAAGGCTGGATTCTGGGCTTAAGTAAACATAACTAAGTATATAAATTAGATACAGTATTGCAGCAAAATGTGAAACAACCAAAGTGTTTCAGAAAACACTGAAACAACCATTATGTAATAATCAGTATGCCTAATTATTCTTATATTCATAGAAAAGCAAAGAAGTTGTAATTATCTACATACATTTTTTAAAAACTTCAAACATTTTGAAAACTCCCCCATTATGAATTATAGTAAATTGTAATCGATTCCCATGCTTGCTATTATGTTCTTTGGAGCCAAAAATACTGCTCAAAATGAATTATAAAACGAGGTATAAGGATGAGCTATAAGGTAATAAGGTAATCCTGACTATAATAAATATTATCCGAATCAAATTATGAAGGCGTCGTTTGGTTCGCCTATGAATACTCATTTATTAACCGCCTTCATTCACTTTGACACTTCTTTCACTTTGAGTATTTTGTCTTTTTTCAACTAATTAAGTAATTATAATGAAAAATCTAGCCTATTTATTTAAAAGAAATTTATTTTTTCATAAAACCTATTCATCAAAATTTTTAACAGAGACTGAGTAAAACAATGAAATGTTATTTAAATATATAAATACATCAGTTGTTTGTTTTTTTATTAATAATTGATTAATCACTTTTTATATTTAGAAATGCGCTGAGTACGTAGATGATGCAATTTCGTATAATTATTTTAATACAATTCGTCAATTTCAATTTAGATGAATCTTCAATAAGGATACAGCAATTTGTTCCTCTACAGTACCCAATTGTGTCATTTTAAGTTTCTAGCTTTAATCAAAAAGATTTTACTATAAGTGAGAAAATCACATGTCGATAGAGAGGTGGAATACTAATACTCATAGTAATGCTTTGATGAAAAAAAAAACAAACAAATGTACACAAAATGTCTCCAGAGAGATCATGGACACCCTGTATTCTTGACTGATATTCACACGCATGGTATAACGGCAACAGAAGGATAACTAATGAAAAAAAAAATTGATTTACTTTATAAACAAGCTAATTTAGGTGATACAAAATTTCAATGTTCAAAACTTCAAAACAACTCCTATTATTGTAATCTAATATAATCATATGAGAAAATGTCCAGCTGTTTAAGCTTTGACAGTCATAATTGCGTGACGCCTAATAAAAATAAAAAATAAAATTCAAATTCAAAGTTCTTTGTTTTGCAAAAAGAATACATGATTTTACAATGCATTTCTTATGACAGACAAACTTAAATAATAGAGTATAGCAGTAAAGCAGGATAACAGTTGTTAATGAGGCTTCGCTCCCTTTGAAAAAACTGTGTAAAGAACTTTTTACATTTCACATTTTTACTTGAATCACATATACCATTGTGATATATACAATGTGCCTCTTATAAAATTCTAAATTGATTTTTTTATAAATACTGTAATGTTTTTAACTAAAAAAACAGCAAATAAAAGTTAATACTGTAATCTATTAATTAGCCAATAAAATTATGGTTTATTAAATTTAAAGAAGCATAAGTATAGTCCATATGTCTATTACACTGTACATGATTTTTTAATACAAATCTCAAAGAAGTAATATCATTATATCATAACAGTCTTCTTATAACTGAGTACTCAAATTGAACTGACGAGTGTTTGCGGCGTAAAAGATCAAGAACGGGATTCATCTATAATATTTTGCTTAAGGACGAGATATTATATTTTCACTTGAGTTTAGAATGAATTACTTTATGATAGTTTGAAAACTATGAGGAGTAGGAGTAGGCGAAATTGAATAGACAAAAAATGTGGAAAGGTTACAACAAGTTTTTTACTCACATATTATATCTCAGAGTACCTGTTTAGGTGCTAGGGGAATATAAAGAGGTAAGGACAGTTACTTTTCCAACACTCCTCTCTTGAACCGCCGTAATAATTCAAATTTTTAAAATAAAAAATTCGGATAAAGAACAACAACTGTCTATAATTCCAAGTAGTTTGGGCTGTGCGATGATGCGTCTCTATGTTGTATTTGACAAGCACACAGGTTCAAGTACACATGTATACTTATACTTTTGTGTTTGTAAATTTTAATTTTGAACTTTTTTTTTAATTTGCCTTGTAATACGGAAAAGGCCTACATGGGCAGGAGCCTGTGCGTAGGCCTAGTTGTTATTATAAAAAAAATTACTTTGGCCGTACTTGAAATTAAAATAAAATTTAAAATTTACATTCAGAAAAGAAAATGTAAATATTATATATCTATTGAAGTTAAGTGGAAAGGAGACGACAGCTCATCTGCTTGTGTATTGACAGGGGCATGGAATGCTGCAGTTGGGAGAGGGGGGGGGGGGTAATATTTATTATTTTATAATATTTATTAAAAAATAATAAATATATTCCTAGTTAGAAGTAATTTAAATAATAAGTCACTATGCAAATTACGAGAATGCTGGAGAATATAAACTTTCTCTCATATTTGTAGAGTATAAAGAATATTCCAGCCAAGTTTCATAAGCTTAGTCTCATGGTTTTTACATCATATTTGTAGAGTCTGTAAAGAATATTCCAGCCAAGTTTCATGAGCTTAGTCTCATGGTTTTTACATCATATTTGTAGAGTCTGTAAAGAATATTCCAGCTAAGTTTCATGAACTTAGTCTTGTGGTTTTTGAGCAACTATTATCAGTCATTTGATCGATCAGTCAGTCTGCTAACCGCATTTGGCTTTTATAGAAGACTTTTTACATGACGTCCATATGATGTTTCTTTACAACAGTTGTTGGTTGAAGGTAATAATTTCGGCCGAGTCGATTGAATATGTAACAAGAGTAAAACTGAGTAGCAGCACGTGTGTAACCAAACCAAGGAGGTTATATTGTTGTACTGGAGACAGCACTGTGTAGTAAAACAGCGTGCCGGTTATTTAGAACACAATATCACAAAAATGGTACATCAGTTAGAACCAAAAAAACTCAATTTCACCGACTTCCCAAAATAAACGAGTCAATTAAGTGATTAAGTCGAATCACGACTCGATTTTGAGCTTGGTTCATTCCGGAACCGGAAATTAATAATATTTCGAACAACGAATTAAGCGCTCATAATAAACTGCTAACGAATACTTTTTAGGTGATTTGTATTTGGAAATAATTCAAATCAATCTATTACTAATTTATTTTTTGGTAAAATTTTATTGACGAGCTAAAGTAAAAAGAGTAAAATAAGAAATATATTCCTAGTTAGAAGTAATTTAAATAATAAGTCACTATGCAAATTACGAGAATGCTGGTTGAAACTTGGCAGGTAAGCAACATAATAAGTAGGACTTTTATTTCTGTTGGTGATATTGCTGAGCAACAATAACGTTTGTAATATAGCTCTTGACAAAATCTAAAATAAATAGCAAGTTTGTCATTTACTGGATACTAACACTTATATATTCAAATTAAAATTAACTATTCCTAGTTCATAGATTAGAAAATATCATTTTCTTCTATTCCATTACATAGTACAGTATCTATTTAATTGGCCTTACCCCTTGACTGTTCCAAAGGCAAAGAAAACGTTAAATCATAACTAAGAAACAGATCAACATGATTCAACCCTCCCAAATGATTACATCAGTTATTGAATCAGTTGAATCGACTCAAAGAACGGTACATCAGTAAGGTCCAACTGCGCCACGCTTTCCAACGCAGTTTGTGAAGTCAGTGTTATCTCCACTATAACAATATAACCTCCTTGTGTGTAACGTTCTCAAAATTAAGTGGAATATGTAAGAGAAGGGTTGGGGTGAGAAAGAGGAGGGGGTGAAGGAGGGGGGAAATTGTTTATCAGCGAGACCGTAGAGGTCACAGCACAGAGCTGATAATTTGTTTCAGGCAAGATTTTCATCCGCTCGTCTCCCCCCTTCATTTTTTCTCTTTCCCTCCCTTTTCTATCTCCAACTCATTTCCTCCTCATTCACCCTCCCCTCTTCATTCCTTATTTTAGAAGCAATTACACACCTAATAAACATTTAAGTGAAATCGTTCAGCGTACTCTACTAGTTTTCCCAAGGTCGATGAATTTGGTTGCTTACTATTTAATTCAAAATCGATTCTGTGGAATATAAAAAATCGAACACCTGAACGAGATTTTTACGTTGATTATAAAGTACCCCTCTTGTTCTTTTCAGCTACATTCCCATGTTGGTAAAGTCACCAAAGGGATATTTTTACACGCAGATATTTGTGCATATGTGTGGAACTTTTTATAAAGTAATGTTTTTTTAATAGTTAACTACATGATAAAAATAATGATTTACCACTACCATAATAAAGGGAATTATTGCAGAGTGAGGGTACATGTGGCAAAGCTGTGGTAAATACCAATATTTTTCACAAAACGGCCGCCATATTAAAAATAAAGATGATTGGATTCTGTTTTCACCAAATTGTTTGTCTTTCTTAGAGCTTTAAAATGATGTATAATATGACATATGTAAACATTCCGAGATTCGAGCCCATGACCCCCGGTTTTTGGAACATCCTGTATTTTAAAAAGGTTAAACATATTTTTACGTTGTTCTTGGGGGATGATTTAGTGGGGAAATGTTTTATTTCGTCTTTGTATGTTAAGCCGTTCGCCTTTAAGCTGTTGTGGACGGCTTAGAAGACTCACCCTGAATTCATGGATCAGCAGAGTTTGTTTACCTAAACACACTCATTTATTTGACGTTTGAAACTCGAATTGCAAGTTTACGTACTCTATCTATTGTTTCTCTGGAGAACTACTAACGCCAATGTTTATCTGTGAACCAGTTACGTCATGATGATCACTACCGTGTTCTTTCTAGCTACCGTGCTGCAGAGAATGAAAGAAGTCCAAACTACCGATTTTTCGTAAATATTTTATGGCCCATCCATAATGTAATTATTTTTATTTAATCCCCCATAATTTTTAATCCCCCACCAAAATCTTTGTCAATGGCGCAACTTGCACCGTCAATCCCCCCCGTGGGCGGCCCTGGCTGTAGTAAATTAATACTCTATTCTATTAGTATTAACATGTCCAAAATTTAACAATTGAATTGTGTTGTTTTTCCACGGAGAAATGACATATATAACGGAGAAATAACATAAATAAAAATGTATGAAACCAACACAATTTTGCCGAGTGACCTCCATCGCAAGATCCTCAGTAAGTTAGTATTTCGGAGGGGCTCTTGTTGCTGCGGTCAGTTCCTGCCCGCCGCGGAAACGAGCATTTTTATAATTCATCACCTTTCAACGATCTCAAACCCAAGAGTGGATTTCCAGTAAAGGTCATCAAATCGAGGTATGCAAGTAGAGTTCCTCGTTCAAAACATCGACTTAAATATAAGTGAATAAGACTTAATCGAGATTGCCTTTCGAATGATTTGCCTTTATTACAAGTATACATTTAGGAGTCCTAATTGATTTTAGGCACATCAATTGAAAGTTGCCGATCCCCGATGATTTTATTTGATTTCGCCAATCAAAAAGTATGAAACATGCAACTACCCAAGACAAAAGTTTTAAAACCCTCAAACTTAAATATAAAACCAACAACTATTGTTGTTTCAAAGACACCACTATTATCCTTTGAGCCGGTGTTCTTGGTGGCACGAGCAAAATACCACTGAACCTCCGACTATAGGAGTGTTTCCCTAAGGCCACAGGCCCTCAGGGAGAGACGAGACTCGAGAGAGTAAGCGGATGTTGACGGATCTCAAGAGAGTAAGCGGAGGTTGAGGGGTATCAAGAGAGTAAGCGGATGTTGAGGGATATCAAGAGAGTAAGCGGAGATTGAGGGATATCAAGAGAGTAAGCGGAGGTTGAGGGATATCAAGAGAGTAAGCCGAGGTTGATGGGTATCAAGAGAGTAAGCGGAGGTTGAGGGGTATCAAGAGAGTAAGCGGAGGTTGAGGGATGTCAAGAGAGTAAGCGGAGGTTGAGGGATATCAAGAGAGTAAGCGGAGGTTGAGTGATATCAAGAGAGTAAGCGGAGGTTGAGGGATATCAAGAGAGTAAGCGGAGGTTGATGGGTATCAAGAGAGTAAGCGGAGGTTGAGGGATATCAAGAGAGTAAGCGGAGATTGAGTGAAATCAAGAGAGTAAGCGGAGGTTGAGGGATGTCAAGAGAGTAAGCGGAGGTTGAGTGATATGAAGAGAGTAAGCGGAGGTTGAGGGATATCAAGAGAGTAAGCGGATGTTGAGGGATATCAAGAGAGTAAGCGGAGGTTGAGGGATATCAAGAGAGTAAGCGGATGTTGAGGTATATCAAGAGAGTAAGCGGATGTTGAGGGATGTCAAGAGAGTAAGCGGAGGTTGAGGGATATCAAGAGAGTAAGCCGAGGTTGATGGGTATCAAGAGAGTAAGCGGAGGTTGAGGGGTATCAAGAGAGTAAGAGGGTGTTGAGGGATATCAAGAGAGTAAGCCGAGGCTGAGGGGTATCAAGAAAGTAAGCGGAGGTTGAGGTATATCAAGAGAGTAAGCGGATGTTGATGGATATCAAGAGAATAAGCGGAGGTTGAGGTGTATCAAGAGAGTAAGCGGGGGTGAGGGATGTCAAGAGAGTAAGCGGAGGTTGAGTGAAATCAAGAGAGTAAGCGGAGGTTGAGGGATATCAAGAGAGTAAGCGGATGTTGAGGGATATCAAGAGAGTAAGCGGAGGTTGATGGGTATCAAGAGAGTAAGCGGAGGTTGAGGGGTATCAAGAGAGTAAGAGGGTGTTGAGGGATATCAAGAGAGTAAGCGGAGGTTGAGGGATATCAAGAGAGTAAGCGGAGGTTGAGGGATATCAAGAGAGTAAGCGGAGGTTGAGGGATATCAAGAGAGTAAGCGGAGGTTGAGTGATATCAAGAGAGTAAGCGGAGGTTGAGGGATGTCAAGAGAGTAAGCGGAGGTTGAGGGATATCAAGAGAGTAAGCGGAGGTTGAGTGATATCAAGAGAGTAAGCGGAGGTTGAGGGATGTCAAGAGAGTAAGCGGAGGTTGAGTGATATGAAGAGAGTAAGCGGAGGTTGAGGGATATCAAGAGAGTAAGCGGAGGTTGAGTGATGTCAAGAGAATAAGCGGAGGTTGAGTGATGTCAAGAGAGTAAGCGGAGGTTGAGTGATATGAAGAGAGTAAGCGGAGGTTGAGGGATATCAAGAGAGTAAGCGGAGGTTGAGGGATATCAAGAGAGTAAGCGGAGGTTGAGGGATATCAAGAGAGTAAGCGGAGGTTGAGTGATATCAAGAGAGTAAGCGGAGGTTGAGGGATGTCAAGAGAGTAAGCGGAGGTTGAGTGATATGAAGAGAGTAAGCGGAGGTTGAGGGATATCAAGAGAGTAAGCGGAGGTTGAGTGATATCAAGAGAGTAAGCGGAGGTTGAGGGATATCAAGAGAGTAAGCGGAGGTCGAGGGGTACCAAGAGAGTAAGCGGAGGTTAAGTGATATCAAGAGAGTAAGCGGAGGTTGAGGGATATCAAGAGAGTAAGCGGAGGTCGAGGGGTATCAAGAGAGTAAGCGGAGGTTGAGTGATATCAAGAGAGTAAGCGGAGGTTGAGTGATATCACGAGAGTAAGCGGAGGTCGAGGGGTATCAAGAGAGTAAGCGGAGGTTGAGTGATATCAAGAGAGTAAGCGGAGGTTGAGGGATATCAAGAGAGTAAGCGGAGGTCGAGGGGTATCAAGAGAGTAAGCGGAGGTCGAGGGGTATCAAGAGAGTAAGCGGAGGTTGAGTGATATCAAGAGAGTAAGCGGAGGTCGAGGGGTATCAAGAGAGTAAGCGGAGGTCGAGGGGTATCAAGAGAGTAAGCGGATGTTGAGGGATATCAAGAGAGTAAGCGGAGGTTGAGGGATATCAAGAGAGTAAGCGGAGGTTGATGGGTTTACCTTAAAGGGCGAAATATACGATCTGAGCTTCTCATACCCCAAAAGTATACAATCACTAATGTTTTATTGTGATAACTCTGTATTTAATTTACAGATACACAAGTTGTTTTATTGAACGAACTTTGTAATATAATTTGCATTCATTTTAATTTAAATATGTTTGCATATACTTGTTAATATGATATAGGAACGTTTAGGTTTATTATTTGTGAGGTTTAATCGATATTGTAGTCTATAAGAATTAATTCGACATATTTCCAAGTATGGAGGAAAACAACGTCTCCAACTCTCCGCACAGTCATTCTCCATCACAAACCGTGCAGTCTAATTTAGTGTAAGAAATAAAAAATAATGTTTTCTTTATTTAGTTTATTATTGTCTTTAATGAACAACCAGTATTGATCGGTATGTCATACTGCCTCATGAATTTATTTTAATCGGACTGTAATGATAAATCTAGTAATGTTCTTTTAGGCATTGTTATTCCCCCCAAAATGTATAATCAAGTTTTGCATCGTCTTTTTTTCATCTTTGATACAAATCTCTGGGTTGCCTCAGCTAATGTAACATTAGAAAAAAGAAAAAAGGAACTGGGTTGAAGGGCGTGGGAAAGAACACCGGAGCAAAGGTTGGGTTGAGAGGTGTTGATAACATGATTTTTCTGCGAGCATCCTTCCTCCACCAAACCTACTTATGTTGTTAGTTTATTCCAACCCAGTGGAATGTTGTTAGTCCTTTAACACCAGTAGCCCATTGTTAATTTGTCACAACACTGTTTTTGTTGTTTTTGTTCACTAAGAACAACATGTCTGAGGTTTTGAGTTTTAAAGCCATGCATTTGTGTGAGCGATTGGACATGCGTGGCTGTGGGTGTGTTTGTGATGTATGAGTGAGTGACACAGTGTCTCTATCTTGTTTTGTTTTTTTGTTGTTTTTTTGTGGGGGATTCTTTGCAGATTTTGAATTTGCGCGTTTAAGGTAGGTGATTTTTTTAGAGTTCAAAGCCTTCTTCATTTGATTGGGTGGGTGTAGTTTGTTTGAAAATGTTTCATGTCTCGTCTTGAAATATCCTGTGTTGAGAAACTCAGGACTGATTTTTGTGTCTCTGAAACCTGATTTGTACAATGTGTCTTCCTTTTTTTTGGACAACTTGCAAGCAATTTGAAAGTTTTAGAGCCATGCAATTGAGCAGGTTTTTGGTGCCAGCGATTGAGCATGCTGGAATGGAGGGATTGTGTGATTTTTCAGCGCTTGGATCTATTTTGATTTTGGTGAAGTTGCTCGTTTTGGAAATGATTTTTGTTTGCCACAGTTGACGATGATTTGTGGTAGGGGTGTACCCAGGGGGGTATAATGTCACAACATTTTGGGGATTTTGAAAATTTTTTTGGGGTATTTTAATCTCGCTCATAGGGTGGAGGTGGTATCACTAAACTTCCCATAAAACAGAGAACACTGTACATAAATTATTCACTGTACTTACATAAATTTTGCAAAAGGTTAAATTCTTATCATAATTTTAAAGATGATTGATTCGGGGATTATCAGGAGAGGATCTTTTTACCTTGCAGTCAGCGTCAGTAATTGGTGGGAGTAGGCCTATAGCCTTTATAACAACGTTTGAAGAGACTCGGGTCGAAATATAATTAAACGAACATCATCAATGAAAGCTTAATGCGGGTGTTCGAGCGTACGCTGTTTTTCATTTGTAATCTCTTTCACTATTCATAGACTAACTTGAAAATTAAAATTGTTCTGTTAAGGAACCACTTAACATAATGAGATCTTATAAGTAATTAGGTCTACTAATCACGACATAGATATATTTTCTGACTCTCTAAATAATTTTAAAAGAAATGGCATCAGTGGGGTATATTTCTAACATTTTTTTAACGATGTACTTTTACCGTGTCTTTTGAATTGAAGTCCAGATTATTTATTAAAATTTTAATTATTGTCGTTGTTATTTATGTTATATGAATATTTATAAATGTTTATACTTATAATTAGATTAATTTTGTACTGTGCTTGTTTCTTTGCATTTTGTCTTAGGATACGTCAAATATTTATTTTTAGGTTGTGAGATAACTTATCACATTATTATATTAAATTATTTATGTATTATATATTATGTTATTATCGTATTACATTACTATGTTATATTATATTATGTGGTGCACCTCTATGGAATGGACATTTAATACATCAACATGTGAAGATTGCATGAAAATAAATCAAGTAAAATAAACAGACATAGGTTATTACAATTTAATATAGGTTCATCAACCATACATCACTCAGAATAGTATCAAGGTTAAAGCTTTATCTGTCAAAATAATGTACTATCTACATTGACATGATGCCCAGACATCCAAATAACTACATAGCACAAAATAAATAACTAAGTTAAGACATATATACAATTTTGATTTTCTATAAAAATTTTGAAAATGTATAATAATATTATGGCAAATTTAAAAAGTTTATGTTTCGTGAAAAAATATTTTTGGATTTTAGAATGTTTTACATATTGCCAGTACAAATAATAAATGTACCGTAAATTCGATAACATTATTTAGGGTATTATGAGGTTATGTTTTCTGTTGTATTTACTGATCGCTGTATTTTTATTCAGAATGCAATTGGGAAGGAATCATTCAAGGGCTCAGTATACAACTTACTTTACAGATCTAATTTAATATTGTTTTTAATTATAATAAAAATTAATGTTCTCAAATAAAATTGGACCAACTTACTTTAATTTTGACCAACTTAATGTTTACTAAAGTATACTTGTTTATAACTAATTATTTGCCTATATTTTGTTCTAAATTAACGTGTCAGATCTTATAACAGCTACTGGCTTTTAAAGAATGTTTCTCAATTAAATTAATATAGACTACCTTTTTAATTATGTAGCTATGTTTTCTTATAATATAGTATCCAGTGTGAGTATTTCTTTTAATGTATTGCTAGCTTGATTTACAGTGTATCAAGTTTCGTCCTAAGTACATATGCACCTCATGTAATTACATGTTTCCTATAAACAAGTAAGTGTATGTAAATTTACTTAAAAAGTTCTTAAAATTTTTCAAATGACATATCAAAGGGTTTATTATTCTAAATAACCTTTATCGAATTATGTTCAAAGTGGATGCAAATCAAAAATCCACTTTGCCCATTGTTAAAACAAATATTTACGTAAACAAAAACAGCAATGAAAAGGCTCGGTGAACGTTAAACGTTAATTCATTTACTACCTGCAACTCCATTTTTGTTAGCTTGAAACAATCTAATTTTTATACACTTCATTACACAGGCTATATTGCATTACATCGATTCAACATTTGTTTTGGTTTTATAATTGTTTAATCGTACGTGCCATGATGATTCTTGTTAGGTGCACAGATACTTTATAATATTCCACATTTAGAAATGGCATGATTTGAAATTTGTGGGAAAGTCTACATATCGTGGGTTTAAACAACAGTAACAGTACTTTATACAGGGTGTTATTTTAAAACGCAACCCATTTTTAAGATTAAACAATGCACATACAAATATTAAATGAGTATTGTTTTGTTAATCTTTCCATTTTATAAAACCTATTATTTAAGTTTTGATCACATTTAGTTTACATTATGTGTTCAAACAATCCGCCAATGGCATTTGTATAAAGTTGTGCTCTCTCTATCAAATTCCCGAACACGTGTTGCAAGGTACCTCTTTGAATTTCTTGCTTTGAATTTGTTATGTTTGTTTTGAGGTGCCGAATACTCTGTGAATTGTTTTCTTAGGCCTTACTTTTTATGTATACCCAAAGAAAATAATATAGTGGCGTCAAATCCGAGGATCTTGGGGGGTAATAATTCTTCACTGATAGAATAAGGTTTTGGGTTGCATTTAAAAAAATCACCCTGTACAACAGTGCTTTATTTTGAATACTGTATTTGTTTGTACATAAATGTTAAATGTTGTTGGATAGGTTTTTTGTAGTAGCACCTCAAATTAAAATTTATATATATTTAATATTTCGTGTGAATCGTTTTTATATTATCCTGATTATGTTTACGCATCGAGCCAAATGCGATATTATAAAACTGATTATGAAATTATTTATAGTATATATTTCCACACAGTAATGCGATCTTCCATTATAAGGATTCGCAGTTACAATTTTGTTTTAAGTGGGCGCAGTATTTTGTTCATCAGTTTAAGTCCTTTTGATCTCATGGGTTTTCAGCTTGAAAAACTGATTTAGTCGATTGTGTATTTATAAAATAAAACATGTTCTATCCTGTAAGAGTGTTATTCTTAATTGTGCACCGTTATTGTTAAATGACAATTCACGACTAAGTTAAAAAGTTCTATTATATTAAAAGAGCCATGATGTAAGTCTTAACAAATGTATTTAAGAAACCAGTACAAACATGTACTACCCGATCAGGTCGGGGCTCGATATGTAAGTTTGAGTTTATTATCAAAATAAGTTAAATTCAGACAATTGCTGCAATCGAGAATCATTACATGTGATATACTGCTCGGAAAACGAATTTTCTAACAAATAATTTTGTCCTAAATATGGTACGAAATCGACATATTATGACGCTGATTATTACCAAAACATATTCTGAAAAAGTTTATCACATTATAAATAAAAATAATTTAACAAAAATAACTTTTAATACTGCTAATTATATTATTAATATTAAGTGTGTCTTTACTGCTCGACGGGACAGCGTTCGTTCGGAAACCAACTTATTTTTTACTATTTCTTCAATCTCTTGCGTACCACCTGAAAGGCCTTTGTGTACCACCAGTGGTATGTGTACCACCGGGTGAGAAACACTGATCTAATAAATAAAAGTTGAAAGTTACACTTCGGTAGGATCTTAATTTCCCCGAATTAATTTATTTTGCAGATTGGGTCGGTTCAAAACTACGAGGCAAAAAGTTTTTATGTAGAAAATGTAAAAATTTTCTACATACGTTATGGTTTTTCAATCGCATCGAATTTTAGTTCGCTCGACGTCCACGCGCTCCGGCGAGAATGTATAGCGACTATAACAACAAACTTATGCAGATGCTGTTTTGAAATTTATAAAATATGGTACTCATTAATTTTTTGTAATCGAGGGGAAACATCGGGCAGGAATACATCGACACCGTGTCAATACGGTATTGAACATGTTTTCGAATTTTACCCATTTATTGTCAGGAACTTTGACCGCCACAAACGCCGAACTGAAGGGGGTGTCGCGTACAAAGTTCTGTCCTACATCTGAGGCAGATTTGACAGACTTTGAATCTGATGCAGACCTTCCATTGTATTATCAAATGTGTACCAGGTTTTGAGCGGCCCAGAATTCAAAAAGCTCCTAGTTATAATAGTGAATCACCAACAGAGTGTGCTGATGTTACCTAACCTATTAATTTAGGTATCAGGATAGGGTAACATATCATTTAGTGACATAGAAAACAGACAACAGTGAATTAATTATTGATTTATGAAATGTGGAATGTAAATTTCAAACTAAATAGGTAAAATAAGGGCTTGGCAAAAGCACCCCTTATTAGTAATAAATCAAACTATGTCAACTTTAATTTTGGGTCACCCAAAACTAGCTACAGCTGGGCCATAAGAATGGGAGGTTTATTAATTATTTTCTGTCGTAAGTCTTATCAATATTTTCCCCGCTATGATCTTAACCGCTCATCGTAACGTTTTCGCAGGTTGAAAAAATAAGAGGAATCTTTTTTTTATAGATGACAGCTTATTTTAAAACTATAATTAATGTTAAACCGGTTTGTAAAAGCTAGACTGTTTGGAAAACGTTTACATTTTCTCGGCACGTATTAGACTTTGTAAAAGGAAAAGTCAGTTTTTTTTTTAATTCCACAGATATTTTGAGAACGCCTTAATTGGCGCCACTCTGCTCGAGGGCGCGCGGGCGACGACTTCCGAACGCCTTTGTGTCGTTTTCTTTTTTCGTCAAGATTTTAAAATCGATTTCTTTGCGTTTCATCGTGTTTTTAAACTGATGTCTATGGAGAGACGGAACCTTCATACTCGAGTATGAGGATAAGTTTGTCATAGGTCCATGGCGAGGTTAACCGAACAAACTTTACGAATAAATTATCACACGCTTTGTCGAATTAATCTAGAAGATGATTTTTTTCATACGTCTAAGAGATTTTCATTGCGGTCCTCTTATTTAAATACATGTTAAAACGCATTTCGAACAAACTAAACTTATAGTTAATCGTCCTTCGATAGCGGCTTAGCTCACGTTTAATTTTTGTAAAAGCGAGTAAAGTAATTAAAGCGAAGTCGACACAAGAGCGATGTTTCAATTAATACACCGATCTCGTAGAGCGTCGATAACATTAGTGATGAGAAATCGAAAATCGATGCTTACGACCGAACGCGCCGGATGATTTACGAATTCGCCGCTCGATCTACTCGGTACATTCCACAGCGCGACTCTCGAGGCGAGTCGTTCAACACCACATTAAAATTATGTTCTCGTTGAAATATTTAAGTACTAACTGCATACCCTTACTTAAATATTTAAGTTTCAAAGATAGGTTTATCTCTTAAAATTAAAATGCACGAGTGGGTGAGGGGCCGCCCGGCCGCACAGTGCCAGACTGAGTATACTGTGCGGCGGCGGCGGCGGTGCGGTCGCGGTGCGGCAGCGTGCGGCAACGTGCGGCACGTACCTGTGTGCGTCTCCTGGGTGACGGCGGACGACGCGGACACCGAGCTGGGGGGGTCCGGAGTCACGGACGCCGAGACAGCCGGCAGGGGATACACGGGGTCACAACATTCCCGCTCCGGAAACTCACTAGACCCGACCCTACAGACGCACAGCCCGGTCAGACCTAGAAGCACTGTCAGCTGCATGCTCTAGCCGCCAAGCCGCGGCGTCATGCCGCCTCACACACCGCTTGCTAATAACCCAATGACCCGCTAAACGCGGCCGATCGTTAGGCGGCCGGCGCGCACGCGCCGCCCTTCGCCGCCCCTCCGCCGCCCCTCCGCCGCCCTCTGCCGCCCTCTGCCGCCCTCCGCCGCCGACCGTTCGGTTGTTTCATCCGGTCCGTGATCCGGTCGACCCGCCCGGATTATACTCTTCATTACCGACCTTACTATTGAAATCGAGTTAGGCCCAGACTGTCGCTCCGAGTGTTGAAGACTCGCGGCGTCTCGAGAGAGAGGCGCCTCTTAGCTGGCGAGATCCTGTCTGAGAGGCGAGATTTCGGATCCTAATTGAGAGACGAGATTTCGGATCCTAATTGAGAGACGAGATTTTGGATCCTAATTGAGATATGAGATTTTGGATCCTAATTGAGAGATGAGATTTCGGATCCTAACTGAGAGAAAGATTTCGGATCAAATTGAGAGACAAGATTTCGGATCCTAACTGAGACGCGAGATTTCGGTTCCCAATTGAGAGACGAGATTTCGGATCCTGATTGAGAGATGAGATTTCGGATCCTAACTGAGAGACGAGATTTTGAATCACGATTGAGGACGAGATTTCCCAAATAGACGTCCCGAAATCGATTGCAATGGAAATTTTGGGAAGAAAACTAAAAGATATCTCGAATACTCTTTCCAGTGACGGATCTAGGGGGCACAGGGGCGCCTGCCCCGAGCGCAAGCCAGTAGGCGCCCCCAACTGGCTGGTCCTTGTTATGGAGCCACCGACTAAGCCATACTCACATCCTGCCCAAAGTGAGAGAAGCCCAGAGACAAACTTTGATATGCGTCATGGGTGTCTATAGAACGACTTCCCTTCAAGCGTTGTGTGCCATGACAAATAACATGCCAATCTATCACAAGCTTAATCAGGATCTCGAGATATGGCGAGCCCAGAATGGGCAAACTGAAGAAACAAAGACTGACATCAGATTGAGATTCAGGGAAATCTGGCGGCGAGAGTGGGAGACGGCTAACAGGGAGATACACTTTCGACATCCTTCCGGGCGTGGAGGAATAAACCTTCTCATCCACCTTGGAGAAATCGATCACTTCCATCCTCAGATCCTGACGGGACATGGAGCGTTCGGAAGTTACCTCTTCAAGCATGACAAGACTCCTACATCGGACTGCGCAGACTGCGGATAAATGGACCACCCGACACACGCACTGATGGAATGCCCGCGGCATGATGATCTCCGAGGACAGCTGTATGAAAACCTGATTCTCCTCCAGTTGGAACAACCCTGGACGTTCGCATCAACCATACGACATCCCGGCTTCTTTAGAAGAGTGATGGCAGTATGGAAGGAGATCCACCGGTCAAAACGTTTGAGCCAGAAGAAGAAACTAAAGGAAGACCCCTGGAAAGAAGAACTTAGTACCTATACCTGAAAACTGATCTGCGGAAACCTGTTGAGTCGACCCTACTGAGAAAACCAGCAGCAGCCTGAGTAAACATGAAAAGGGACAAGGTAGAACCTGAAAAGAAGACTTAGAACAAAAACCTCACCTGAGAAACCTACCTGTGCGAAGACCTGCTGTGAAGACCCTTACCTGAAGAAACACATGCAGCCTGAAGAACCTGAAAAGGAAGAAGAACCTGAAAGAGAAGAAAAAGTTAAGAAAAAACTTACCTGAAAGACCTGCTGTGAAAACCCGTACCTGAAGAAACATGTCGGAGATCCTGCCTGCAGAAACCTGAAAGAGAACTAAGAACAAGATTTCACCAGCTCCAAAAAATGACAAACATAATGATAAAAAATCACAACCCCAGCAATGACCTCTGAATACCTCTAGCCAGACAAATCCTTGCACCCCCAGTGGACTTCGCTGCCGTGTATCCCCCGGCGCGGCGCCGCGGCGCAAGCTGGAAAATAAACGGAAAATTACTTTTAAGAAAAATGGGAAAGAGGGAGGAAGAAGGGAAAGGACAGGAAGTGCAAAGAGACGGTAGAAATAAGAAAAAATGAGAAGGATAGAGCCAACAAAAAGAAAGGAGAAAGGAAAGATAAAGACAAGATAAAAAATAGAACCAAGGTGTGTCGAAAGATGGGAACTTGGGGAGGGCTAAAACTTGGATCAAATGAAAAAATGCCAGCCGATCTAGGACTCATGTGATACAGACGACAAAAAAATACGCAAAGGTCAGATTCTCAACTTTAATTCTGAATTTAACACGTTTTTTGATGGACCAAAAACTGTAGAGAAGTCAGCCAAGCACAAAGTACAAATAGACAGAGTATGTCTATCTTGCTAGCATGACAGCAAATGAAGCCGAGGCCGCCATCTTGTCTAGGTATTGAGACATAAAACGGAGTTTAGCGGTTGCACCGCGTAATCTGTCGGTGCTTACGTTTCAAATAACTCGTAGTTCATACCATTTATTATTGAGGCAAAAGGTTAAAATTTTGCATATAATGGGTCCTTTAGTTTTGAATGGTAATTTAATTAATTATGTTTCAAATATAACTATTTTCTATTTTTTTAATGAAAAAATTCGAAAGATTTAATTCAACTGTAAAATTTGACATGGCAAAAGTGGTCCGCTGATACTTTTTATGTTTTTTGTTAGGTAAAATAAAAAATGGTGGAAATTGTTGCCAAAGAGATAAATTTGTATAATCATAGTTTTCTGAAAAAATAGCTGCCGTAGTTTGATTGATAACTTAGTTTTTGTGAGAGATTTTATCCGTGCGGCGCCTGCATAAAAACATCGTCAATAATAAACTGATGTTTACAAAAATACAGGGTGTCCCGTACTGTCTGGAAAAACGTATATAGCGTTATAGCTTATGTCAAGACAAACACATTTCACCATAGGAACATGGGTCTCTGGTGCCTAGTTTTCCGTCTGTCTGTCTGTATGTGTTTTTTACAAACAAATGCATAAATCCTAAACGGTTTGAGTTACAGCGTTGAGATTTTGCACAAATGTTTATCTTATTAGGATGTATCTTCATTTAAATTTATACCAAAATATCATCAACCGTTTCAAAATGGCGGCCATTTAAATTATTTGCACCGTTAATTTAAACAAAAAATTGCAAGATACATAAAAGTAAGTCCATTTTGTGTAGTTTTCAATGATACCTTATTTGTTGAGATTGGATAAATATTTACTGAGAAATTAGTTTTTTTTCGTAATGCATGACCACTTTTTCCCATATAAGCAATGTTAAAATACGGGGTGTTAAAAATCAAATTTTAACGGCTTATATCCACCTAACTATTGAGTTTAGGAAAAAATGTCAAAGAATAAAAAGTTCTTAAAATTAAGCATAGAATCCAAGTAAGCAATAAAATACAAGGTGTTCCATAAGAAAAATCAAAGTTGTCCGCCATATTGGAAAATGGCGGTCATTTATAAAAAAATGAAATTCATATTTTTAAATTGCTTAAAAAAGTAGGTGAAGTCCCCCATTTAAAGTTATCTCTAAATCCAATAGTTTCTGAGATACCAATGGTGGCACAGTTAAGTTGGACACACCTTAATTTTAACATTGTTTAAATGGAGAAAAGTGGTCAAGCATTAAGAAAAAATTTAATTTCTCAGTAAATATTTATCCAATCTCAACAATTAAGGTATCATTGAAAACTACATAAAATGGACTTACTTTTATGTATCTTGCAATTTTTTGTTTAAATTAACGGTTTTCGTGGAATTTGGTATCAAATAATTTAAATGGCCGCCATTTTGAAACGGTTGATGATATTTTGGTATAATTTTAAATGAAGATACATCCTAATAAGATAAACAATTTTGCAAAATCTCAACGCTGTAACTCAAACCGTTTAGGAGTTATGAATTTGTTTGTATAAAACACATACAGACAGACAGACGGAAAACTAGGCACCAAAGACCCATGTTCCTACGGTGAAATGTGTTTGTCTTGACCTAAGCTACAACGCTATATACGTTTTTCCACATAGTTACGGGACACCCTGCATAGTCAACTATAAAAATTAAAATGTGGTACAAATTAAAGGTCCGAATCTCACAATTACTATGGTAACAATTGTAAATGGTTTTAAGCAGTTTATACAACATAGGAATGTTACACGTGCATTCCGTGGTCGCAAGTTCTCTCAAAAAATGTCAGGACAAGCTTCTAGGTTATCCTGACATTTAGTTTCAGAAACATTGCAGAAGTATGACTGTAACTTCGAAACATCAAAAGTCAAGTTATTTTTACCTGTCTAAAACTATATTATGTCCTCGACTGAAACATTATTTAGTAAGGTTTTAGAGATATAACAAAGTAACATAACTGGCAGGCATTAATGTTAGTTGTAATGTTTCTGCAACATTTCTGAAATGACAGTGAAATGTTTATGAAACTATTGATATTTCAAAGTTACCTTATTTTCATGTGTCAGAAACTATGAAAATGTCCTCGACGGACACAGGTTTAAGTTAATCGTTAAGTTTTTAGTTAATCCTGTATCACATTTATCACATAGTTAATCATTTAGTAACGTATAGTTTAATCAATTATTTGATATATCGTATAGTTAGTTCTTAAACTTAAGTTGAGTGTAAGAAAGGGCCATGCGGCCCTAACTTTGCCTGTGTAAATAAAGGATTTTATACATTCATTCATTTATCATGAATGGGTTTCATTTATCATGAACTACTTGGGCTTCCAACTCCAGTAGTTCGACTACACTGCACTGATACTGAATACATTTTCCTTTGTAAACGAGAACAGCGATCAACTACGCCAATTTCTCTCTTCGATAACCTATCCAGCCTCAAGTTCTAAGCCTACACCTAGATTTAATTTAAATTAAATCAAATTGCGTAGCCCGACCAAAAATAATAAACTTTTTTATTTTTTAGCTAAATGAAAGCAACAAAACGAAAAATAAATTTACTTACCTTTATTTGCGTCGGAAGAGAGACAAAATCAAAGCCAACAACTGTAAGCTCGCCATCTCTTGGCGTCCGTTGGGATCGAGGAGGATAGGAATTTTGACCACGTTTTTGGTCGCCATCTATGAGACACGGCAGCGACTTCGCAGCGACGTCGCAAGGAAGGCGTCAAAGAGACAAAGCAGCAATGTCATTTTGGTTGCAGTTGAAACTCTGAGTTATTTACGTTGCAGAATGGCGGTATAAACGTTACAACCGGAATTTTGCAACACTCAACATCATTAGCTGTCTGACATGTGACTGAAACTAACTGAGTGCTGTAGGGGCCCCTTCACACTCCCTCGTTCTCTCTGCAGATCCACCGCGATCCAGTAGAGGTAAGGGTGGTAATATGGGCGCCCATTTTAATTTTTAACCATAGCATTTTTTTAAAGCCTCTAATAAATCTGAAAGATGGGTTGAAATACTCCCTGACATCTATTTATAATATTATATTAATATTGATGGCCCATCCCAAGTACTTAAGTACTTAATATCTTCTTACTTAGGAAGTTTAAGACATTTTGTTTCCAAAAAGTATGTTTTGCGATAATTTCAAATTGTGCTGGTAATATGGGCACCAAGGTAAAATAAGAATAAATATAATTTAATCGTATTAAATTGGTTTCATTGATTATCAGAGTAACTTTATGTTTAATAGGAAACAATATTTTGAAACTAGAATGAAATTACATTGACAAAATTTGCAATATATTTTAAAATACAGTAGGCCTACACCTCGGATTATCCGGACCCCACATTATCCGGATCCCGGATCATCCGGACCGGTCCAACGGAGAAATTAAAAAATTAAAATCACGGCAAAAAAAGATTTTAGCGAGTTCAAGAATGGAATGCGCCTTCTAAAAGTAAAGTGCAAATACAATACATCATTTTTCGCATTTGAAAACACAATTAATTAATTGAACGATCCACATTGCCTAAACAGTACATTACAGAATTTTCATGAACTAGTTTTTTTGTTTGCTACTTGGGGCGCTAGCAGTAATAAACAAATGCGTAGACTACAGCAATTTTGCGAGTTAGTTTATTACTGTTATTTCAGGCTATATTATGTTCATAGTTGTGATCTCTTTGTGTGAACAGATATTGAGTTTCAAAGTGATTGATTGTAAAAGGTAAAAGTTGTTTTAACTTTAGAACAGAAACTGAATGCTGTCAAAAGACTTAACGCGGGAGAACCAGGTAAAAAATTAGCTAAGGAACTAGGTGTTGGGTCAAGTACGGTACGAGACTGAAAGAAGAATCGAGAGCAGTTCGAAAAAGTAATTGTATTCGGAATAAGCTCGTATGACTAACATGTTGTATTTTTTAATACAGCCTTGATACGCCGTTGGCAGCATTAATTTAGTAGAGACTAAGGTACGCGATCGCTATTTAGGCGATATTGTAACGACCTCGGATTATCCGGATTTTTAGTTATCCGGATCGGTGTTCCGCCACATTAATCCGGATTATCCGAGGTGTACTGATTTCTAGGTTACGTACCTTTCAGTCAAACATTTCACAAAGTTTTTAAAAACTATGTACATTTCGGGATTAAAATCCCATCTTCAGGTTTTACTAAAACATCAACACATAGCTTGTCAAATAATTAAAATTGTTACATTTAAAATTGTTGAGCAGTTTCAAACAGACACATTTAACGCACTTTAAAACTGTACATTTGCCGGCCGGGAGTCTATCACCGGCCGGCACATGTACTAAATCTTTTTTAGTACTAAAAAAATTGTTTGTACTAAGTTTAGTTTTTTTAGTTTTGGTGGATTAACCGATAAGTTAACGAATAACTCAGCGAAAAATGAAAATCCTACTTCTCTTTATGTTCAAAGGGCATTTTACTATTTGGCAAACCTGGGAAATACGAATTTTCCGGAATGAGACCAGGTGTCACTTTCTTTGTTCGGATTTTGGTGAAGAACAGTGCGTGTTTATGACTCTGAATTGCCTAAAAACGCGAGTTAGGTCTTATTTTCTAATATTTCCCGGGGGGAACCCCCCCCCTGACTAGCGCCCTTGTCAGCTTGTCCCCCGCCGTTTCGACGTACCCAGCACGGGCCTGGTCAGCTGATTGCTGGTGCATAAATGGTTGCAGCTACTCGTACGCATGCCGGCAAAAATGGATTTTATTAGATTGTTACGGTACCAAGTTTATGAAATAGTTGTGTAAAGATTGGGTATTTATTATTGGAGGTAGGGGAAAAATGTTGTTTGTATTTCGAGAGTAAAGTACATTGTCTCCCTTGTGAAAATCGTCGCTCTCGAGTGCTCGGGCGCCAACATTTTCACTCGTGGGACAATGTTGTACTTTACTCATTCAACACACAAATAACTATTCCCCCATCTGCTATGTTTAGACACTTTTCACTCCTTGCAATGGGTGTGTAAAATAATAATTTGTCTCCCCGCTGGAGTAAAGTAAACCAATAAGAATTAAATTGAAGTCAATAATTCAAAAGTTAGAGCGGTTTCAAATTTCTATGCACACATTAAAATATGTTGCAGCTCAACGAATGGAGGCACTAACAGCTGATTTATTGACAGGGACAATCAAAGAAGATTAACATGAACAACAAGCAGCTGTCAGAACGTTTAAGAATTAAGCATGTATAACTGGCGAAAATTCACATCGAGCAGAGCCGGTGATGACGTCATCGTTGATGCGATGCCTTCGTGAAGTCGACAACCTTTTCCAATGTAGTTCCTTCGATCGATAGTTAGCCTATCGATATTTGAATATCGGTTCACCACTGCAGACTACAGATTGCAGACACAGCAAATCACAGCCTCGAGAGAGGTTAAGCTAATCAGAATTTATAATTTAACTTAGACTATTCCTTGAATGTTTAGAGGAACAGTCTTCGGCGTATAATAAACTGTTTAATCTGGCTTAGTTCAGGCGCTTTTTCTAATTAATATAGTTTACAGTTTCTAGAGATTGTACAACTAACTCTGGTATGGTAACTTACTGACAATAAAATTTTTGTTTATTTTATTTATTTACTTAAAATTGGTTTTTTCACACTCTAAGGTATATTAAGTTTGGCCTTACTTAATATCACTACATTAAACTTAATTTTAGCCTTGTTACTTATTTACTTGTAGATTCAAATGGTGCGTTATTATAGAATTAAGATATGATAAAAGACTTCTCTTAACTGTGTAAACTAAACTCAAAGTTTAAATAAGGTTTTAGAATTTGGCCTTAATTCAAGGATCTGGCTTGGCTGCTAGGCTGTATTTTAAAAATACAAAATAAGTTATAATCTGGTTGAACTCAACTTTTACAAAATTTACCTACTACCAAGGCCAGTATTGACAAATCTTACTGGTAAGTTACTGAAGTAGGCTATTTCTTAATGAGTACCAACAACTGCAATGGACCATGTTAATTGTTGATAGAATTCGGATTTAAAATATTCGTAGCATTTTACGTAGCCAACTCGTAGTAACGCCAATGCGTAGCTCATAAGCCCAAGTCTATTTGATTCGATTATCGACCGCCGATTATTCGAGCCTGAAGTGGATACTGAAACACGTACCGATAACGCATCAACGATGACGTCATTACCAGCTCTGCTCGATGTGAATTTTCGCCCACCCAAGAATTGGCGCAAGTTATAAGAATGTTGCAACAATCAGCTGATCGCTAGTGCATGCATGGTTGCAGCTACCTGGATGTAGGCGCTATTAGCAGAACGAAGCAAAAATGGACAGTTTGATTACTTACTAAGTTAATAAAATTTATCTTTATGGTCAAGATATTTATTATTGCAGGTGAGGGAAAAATGTTGTGTGTATTTCGAGGATAAAACACTTAGTCTCCCCCATGAAAATTGCCGCCCCCGCAAGATTGAGGGCAACATTTTCACTCGTGAGACAATGTTGTACTTTACTCACTCAACACACAAATAACTACTACGTAATTAAAAACTGAGATAGGTTCAATCGTAAGCTTTTTTTTAAAACAGAAAACAATCATTTAAGGTTTTGAGGCGCAATGTGAAAGGGCTTGGGCTTTATGCTAAACCAGCCACTATTATTCCTTTAAATGAATTAAATCAATATTTTTCTTCATCCAGTCTCATCATAAAAATCATCCAGTTAATAATACTTCCTAGAAAATTCAATAAACCCAGAATTTTATATACCCTGTGTTCAATTTTAATTTTAAACCTGTTATTCAGCCTCTTTTTGCTTAAAGCTATATTTGTCGAATCCGAATCCAAAAAGCACCGCTGTCAGGTTTGATGGCTGTTGATTGAGATTTATTAAAGATATCCTTTTCGCAATTCTTCCTACATCCATCACACTTATCTTTAACTTATCGATCACTAATAAACTATTCATTTCCTTCTTTTTGGAAATCTGCTCTTGACCTCAGCTTCTGTGTGTTGTCAGGACTTCTGGCCGATCAGCATTTTGCCCGCACTATCCAAAGGCCGTGAAAGAATCGTTCACTGTCAAACTGATGGATTCATCAATGAAAATAAATAATAGTCTATCTGAGTACCATATATAATAATATATTCTACAGAATCTGCACTACTTTGAGTAACAGAGGACATTAGACTTGCCATAGAACGACGACAGGGCAAGATTCTTACCCTATTTGATTATTAAAAAGCTCCTGACCGTGTAAATCACAGCCTGCTAATAGAGATATTTAGGGCCATTTATTTTTCTCAGAATGTCGTTAAATGGCTAAGATCTTATCAGTCAGACAAGCGGCAGTGGGCAGTGAGTTGAAGTTGACGGCCAGCGGTGCCGTGAGATCTGACTAGCAGGGGACTGTTACATGGCGTGCCTCAGGATCCATTCCAGGGCCACTGCTATTTCCCATAACAGTTCTATACAACATAGATAAAAAGAGTGAAAGAGTTTACCTCTACAATTTCTGCTATCTGCTACAAGCATTAATATTTTAATACTGTATCACTGATTACTATATAATCTTAATGACCTCAACTGGTCTTTTTTATATAGATATTGGTAATTAGGTTAAATCAATCATTAAAAAAATAACTTGACGTTACGAAGTATTGATTTCTTGATAATTAAGAATAATGAACCTGGACGCTCTGCAACTGGACGTTTTGAAACATACCCATTTATATAACGTTTATATATTACGATCAAAGATCACTTTTTAAATGATTTCTTTAAACATTTTAACTGCCTTAAGATTGCCTTTTTTAACTTAGTTGAATTTTTATCTGTTTGTAACAGAACAGAAACTAAATTTAATTTGGTTGTTGGCAATATAAACTCCTTTAAAGCGTTGGCGTTGCTGTGTGATAGAAAATGTAAAATTTCATTTCAGTCAATTGGCAGCTATGCGTGTGTGCGTAAACTGCGTCTAATGTGTAGGGTGAAGTGTAGTCTGTGTAGGTTTAAAATGATCAAAGCTGCCAGAGCTTACCGTAAACATAGCATGAAGAAATCTATTTTTGTACATAAATGTAGATAGTTCCCGAGCAGTTTATTGTTTTAATGTGAAGCATGTTTGTTTTTAATCATAAATGATCGTTTTATTTAAAAGTGTTACCTGTAGGTTTTTAATTTGTGTTATTCAAGTGGGCCAAGTGTCACGTAACGTAACGGTTCTTTCTGTTAGCAGTAAATTACTGAGCTCAACTGGAAACATTTAAAATGTTGATAACAAAATCCTAAAATTGTGATTACCTTAAAAATGAGGGTTTCCTCGTTACTGAAGAATTTGTACTTCCATGCCTAATCTAAGTTAAAACGATCTATACTTCTAACCTGCTTAACCATGAAGTTGTCACTAAACAGGCTATGACAATGGAGAAACATTACAATTTAGAACTGGGTTCTTTACCTGTTGTGAGTGCCTCAGAGTTTATTAAAGGTAAGGATAAAAAGTTAAGTTGTTACTTAATAAATACTTCATGCCCAAAGTCTCAAATAGTAGGCATAGGCTAATTTTGTGTAAATAATATGAGATGAGCATTGGCCAGAGACAGGCTAGGGCCCATACCTAGGCCTTAATATCTCACCTTTAGTCTTTGTTTTAAATTTTTTTTACTTTTAAGACATTTTTATCTAAATATACATTAACTTTTATCCAGTTTTTTGCATCAAAAGGGACAGTTTTGATTGTCTTCTCTGTATTAAGGGTCTAGGCCCTAGTGTGTTCGTCATCTGGTTTTGAAACAGGCCAAGTACTTAATTAATACAAATCAAAAACTGTTTTTTATTGACTGAATTTGTAGGTTTGACTTAGTATTAGTTATAAACTTTTCTTTAGATCTAAAGCATAATGACAGTAAAATTATAATTTATTGATTTAGCCTATTTATGATTAGTATACCTTTGCCACAACTGTTTAGGTGGTCGCACTTTAGTTTCCGTTCCACACTCAACCTCTCTATGTAAACCTACCGTATTGATGTTGTTACACTGCTGCTGACATACTATGCTCATTAATCAAAAATGATTCACTTATCCTAACTAGGGGATAAGTTGTGTTGTCGAGGTAGTGGGTGGAGTAAACACACATTATTACATTTGTTCAAACGTATTTTGTTCATATGATGTTCAATGGAAACTAGTTCCAAATGAAGTTTGATGATCCAATAATATTGAATTGATTATCGATAATCGAAAGTAGGCCTAATGAATAATATGAAATCATCGGGTAGGCCTACTTTGGTATTATACGGAGGCCACTGTTTTTAGAGAGATCGTTTTGCTGGACACCAAATATATATACATCATTGGGAAGAACGTACTGTAATCAATTTACTGTGTCCAAATTTGACTTAATTATGATGAACGGTATTTGTGTTCTGCCTCCCAGAAGGCAGCGATGTCAGCGAGGATTGAGTGTTCACGTTGTCACTGCCGCTATCGTCCACATCCGATCGCCAACTTTGCACATCGCGCTGTGGCGGTTATGTTAGGTTAGGTTATCATAAATGTGTTTGTAGGACTTCCCTCGTTATGTTAAGAATCAAACGATACCAGATGAGTCATACTTTCGCCTGCCAAATCCCCTCCAAGTAGGCACAGGTCTGGTCATTGACCGGAGCGTGCGCATCATCTGGTAACGGGTTTTGGTGGGCGAAAGTATGACTCATTTGGTATCGTTCGATTTGTAACAAAACGAGGAAACTCCTACTAACATATTTATGATAACCTAACTTAACATAAGTGCTGCAGCGCGCTGTATGAGGGTGGCCTCCGTATAATACCAAAGTACGGTACCTTAAATGGAAACAATCGAATAAAAAATCATTAGGGTAATTATGCAGTTTACAGTACTCCTCCCGAAATTGAAAAAGTTTTTTTTCAAAATGTAGGAAATAACGCCCTGATTCCGGAAATGATAATTATTTTCCGCGGAAAACGTCGGAAAATGCCTGAAAATCGGAAAACTGGGAAAATTTTTTTTTATAGAAATAGGTCATGTGGGCACTCAAATTAGTCGGGAGAACGGGCTGAACAAGAATATGCAAGAATTTTCAAGATCCGACGGATATTAACGGAGATACGGCCGGAAAAGCATCGGAAAAGCAAAAAACAAACTTTGTCTAAAAGATATCATGTGGGTACTCAAATTAAAGGAAATTGCACGGTGAACAGCATTCTGGAATAATTTTACTGATCTGACATACAGTAGTCGAGATAAAGCTAAAAATCGTAAACAATTGATAAAGCAACTTTTGTTTAAGTTATTTGATGATGGATTTGGCTGGAATGAATTAGATAGGGATTGGTTATGTTAGTTTAGGTTGTATTTGGTTTGGTTAGGTTAGGTTTGGTTAGGTTAGGTTAGGTTAGGTTATGATCAGTTGCATTGTTTTAGGTTACACTAGGATTGGGTACCTTAAGTTAGGTAGGGATATGGTTGGTAAAGTAAGAATGTGATATTATAATCCTAATCTAACAATACCAAACCTAATTTAACTCAAACAAACCTAATATAACCTAACCAAATCCAATATAACCTAACTAAACCTAATCTAACCTAATCAAACCAAACCTAACATGACCTAACATAGCCTAACCTATCCTAAACTAACCTAACCTATCCTAACCTAACCTTAAATCCCACAGTTTAGCATAACTCACCTAAAACAAACCCATTTTGTGCAAATCTATACATTTCGGGCACTTTTCTGGCTCTATCTCCGTTAATATCCATCGGATCTTCAAAATTCTTGCATATTCTTCTTCAGCTCATTCTCCCGAATAATTAGAGTACCCACATGACCCATTTTCGAGCAAAAAATTTTTTTGTTTTTCCGATTTTCCGGTATTTTCCGACGTTTTCCACGGGAAAAAACGATTATTTCCAGAATCAGGGCGTTATTTCCTACATTTTGAAAACAACAATTTTCAATTTCGGGAGGAGTACCGTAAACTGCATAATTACCATTATTAGGCCTACCGTTCCACATCGATAATCAAAACTAACCGAAAATCAAATTATCGCTGTAAGACTGCATGATTAATAGATCACACTAGGCTATTCCTGAAAATCAGTTTGAAGTTATTATGTTTGCCACTTGTCAGCAGCGAAGTGGTAGCCTACTTGCCATCGCCATGAACTTCGTAAAGAGTTGGCACTCCCATGTTAACTCGGTGGTAAGGGAACAGTAGCGCTGTCTGATAAAAGTGCTTCGAACTAAAAAGATCGAGGCGATATATCGATGGTCGTCGATGCGACATATCGATCGTCGTCGTCTGCTTTGTTTATATTTTCGTTTTCTTGTTTTGTTTGCTAGACTTTCAATTTTAATGACTTTACCGATTTGTTTATAAATTAATTAAGTAAGTTTGCCGCTAGTACAAGTTGTTTCGCGAAATACCGTACTGTACTGAGTGATTCATATTGTGCTTAAAGTGATTGATAGAAAATCTAAATACCTAGATGTTTATGTAAAAGCACTGAATAAAAATTAATTTAGTTAATTTTTATTAAGTGTTTTTATGTAAACATCTACGTATTTATTTTCTATCAATAGCTTTAAGCACAAATGAATCACGTAGTACAGTATTTTGCGAAACAACTTACACTAGTGGCAAATCTACTTTAGGTATTTTCCCACACTCAAATTAATTCCAACTCGTTTTGGTTGTGTACACGTCGCGTCGTGACAGAAAATCAGGGGAAACGGAATAGGAAGTTAGCAGATCGTTATCGTGGTGTTGATTGGCTGATTCAGTGAAGAATAAGAAATCCATGTTTTTACAACGACATCTAACTAAAGTGCTTCGAACTAACCCGCTCCAATAAGCTTACCACTTGGCTCCATTTAAGTGTCAGACAGCTCTTTTGATAAGTAAACTTTGAGTATGCCAAAAACTAAACGCAGCGATCTTAAATCTGGTCGATTCGTGTTTTGAAAGATAATTAAACTTATGAACTGTCATGATGAACAGATCACATTATTCCCGCAAAATCGGGAGTTATTTCATCACTTCCCGCCTGTCGGCGACAAAGTGGTGACTGGCGCCAACACCTTCGGCATCGGCCTAGCTCTGTTGATGAGGAAAATTTTAGTCTGGTCAAAAGTACATGCGGCAATCTAAAGTATATTTGGCCAATTCAGGAATTTTAGGGTAGGCCTGACTCATTTATTAACAGTAAAGTCTGCTAGTCCCGCTTATAAGCAAGGTTTATGCCTGCCAGTGCCACTGAGCCCTTCGCCTTCAGTGACAGCCTAGCTCTTTCTGATAGGCCTAATGAAAATTGTGCTGTGTCCAAAATTGAACGTGGTGATTAAAATTCCCCCCAATATATTTTGTTGGTTGAAATGTTAGTTGAGTCTGTTTAATTAGAAATATTTACTTACCGTTACTCAGAGGACCATAGCTTCACTTGACCATGGTGTTGCAACGCAACATAAAAATTGTTGTGGGACAACAATGGCTGGTTGGTGCAGTGGTTATAGTGCCCGCCTACAAACTTGTAGGTAGCCGGATCGATCCCGAGAAAAGTTAGTAGCTTTTTGAAGGGTTGTTTCTGGAGCCAGCTGCCATTGGCTGTTGGGCTATTAATTAACAGTCCTGTCTAAGGAACGTGCCAAACTTAGTCAGTGTCAAGGCTACAAGATCGCGTCACTATCATCACGATCATCACACTCATCCTTCACTCATATTCAGGGTAACGTCCTCCATGAGGTAACTGTCTCACCAAAGAATGATTAAAGAATGAAAAAGAAGAACTAAATTAGCTTATTGTGCACCCTCAGGCTCAGGTCCTCACTCTCCGTCACATCCCAGGGCCTTAATGAACCTTGAGATCTTCTTGACGATGGTTACCTGTTCTTCCCCATGGAGGTCACTCATTGGTAGGCCAAGGAGTCTAGTGCACAGACCTTGTAGGGCTGGGCTCTTAAATAGCACGGGGAAGGCTGTTTTTTCCTCCTTGTGCACTGTGCTGTAGGCAACACACTGAGTGGGCTGTCAGCTCCTCTGTTTGCCCACATGTCAGCTCCTTGATTGCCCGAAGTTCCTTTGTGCCCTGGAACCCAACTAAGTATTACCTTATTGCTCTCTCCCAGGGTTTTCATGGCCTGATGACAGCCCCAAACTACCTTAGATGTGAAGTCGTAGCTGTCAAGTGCCATCAGTGCAGCTCTGCTGTCTGAGTTCATGTATATGGTGTGGCCTCAGAGGCCACGATCCACCCATATTCTCGCACACTCAAGACAACGCAACAACCTCGTTGTGCTTGGAATACGGTAGCCAGTTTCCCCAGGCTTATGCAGCAATGCACTTGGGTCTGACACCATATATCCCTTCCCCTGTTCCAGACGGCTTTTTCGAGCCATCCGTATACTAGGTGATGCCTCTTTTCACGGGTTTCCCAGTGACCCTATTAGAGAGGTAAGGGGTACATACGACTGGGTTCCCCTAGGTTCCCAGAAGGCTCTGTTAAAGACACTGAATATTAGGCCCCCAGTGCCACAAGACTCTCAGCACGGATCGCATAACACCTTAGTCTAAGGCCCGCAGTGCCTAGGCAACTCACCCACGTGACAGATGCCCAGGCATCCGGCTTGAGCCTCCGAGTCCAGGTGCCACCACCACCCAAGCAAGGGCTCATCCTGAACTGGTTTTGGCTCATTACGGTGCTGGTAGTGCTGCTGCCCCCTCCCAGGGAATCATTCGGGATTTCAGCGCAGATCCGCCGGGATCAGCGTATCAAGGCCACGAACGTGAACGGTGCAATCTTTGGTTACACAGGGCAGCACATTAAATTTTGTACTGCCTCTTCCCAGACGGTCTTTGGCACCAAAACTGGCGCCCCTGGGGGTGGAGATGAATCGTGGTTCCAACATCTACGCAGCTCCCTAGGGCTGTCCAGAATACATCCGCACCCCCTTGGCCCCAAGATACTTGAGCAGTACACTTCGGATTATCCGTACCCACTTTATCTGGATCCCGGATTATCCAGACCAATCCATCCAAGAAATTAAAAAAAAATTAAAACCACGGAAAAATGTGATTTCAGCGAGTTCACAAGTGAAATGCGCCTTCTAAAATTAAAATGCAAATACAGTACACTACTGTACGCAATTGGAATCACAATAATTGAGTCGCATTGCCTAAACTGTACATTACAGCATTTTCATGAACGTAGTTTTTTGGTTAGCTACTTGAGGCGCTAGCAGTAATCAACAAAAGCGTAGCATATAGCAGTTTTGCGAGTTAGTTTATTTCTGTTACTTTATCTGTTTATAGTTGTGAATTCTTTGTGTGAATTGATATTGAGTTTCAAAATGAGTGGTTGTATAAGGAAAAAAGTAGTTTTAACTTTAGAACAGAAACTGAATTCTGTCAAAAGATTTGACGTGGGAGAATCAGGCAAAAATTTAGCTAAGGAAGTGAGTGTTGGGCAAGTATGGTAAGTGACTGGAGAAGAAAAATCAAGCGCAGTTACAAAAATGGTATGCGAATCAAGCTTGAAAGACTAACATGTTGTACAGTCTTGATACACTATTTTCAGTATCAATTTAGCAGGGGCTAAGGTACGCGATCACTTTTCAGGCGATATTGTAATGACCTCAGATTATCCGGATGTTTTGCTATCCGGATTGGTGTCCCGCCTCATTAATCCAGCTAATCCGAGGTGTTCTGCACATTTCTGTCTTTGCTATTGGGCTCTCATCAGTTAGAAACAGTTGTGGAGCTTCCCCTACACATCCTCTCAATGTACTAAGAATGATCATTTGGTCTTTTTAGAACTGATGGAAAGTGAGAAAGAAAGTTCACTAAGTTGCATAGCAGGTGACTCGAATTAATTTTTATGTATTCGATGCTAGCTCCTTTAAAAGCTCCTTTAAACCTAAGGAAGATATCATCTGCATACAATGCAATTGTTTCACAACTGATGGAATTTTTTGTACAGATGTTGAACAAAGTAGAGCCTAATCGACCCTTGGGAACTCCTCCCCTTATTATGATCTTATATTTGGAAGAATGGTGATTTACAATTACTTTTTGCAGCCTTCCAGCCAAGAGAGATTTCAACCGTTATCTCATGCTAATTAGATTATTAATTTTTAGGAAATATTTGTTATTTTTTAGTTACAATTTTCACGCTTTCTTTAAGATTTTAATTATAACAAAACATTAAAAAAGTAGGTGTAGCTATAATAATATTAGAGTTTGTAAAGAATTAACGCCAACCTACATTATTTTAATAAACTTTGTTACAGACCGCTTATATTTTGTAACCTTGAGAATTATTGGTGGCAAGCCAAAGTCAACTACCAACACACATTACTTCTGCATAGATGATGAATTGGTCTATGAAAATTTTTATTCCGACTTTGGTCCACTCAATTTGGCTATGTTGTATCGATATTGCACAACAGTCAACCAGAAACTTCAGGTAATTTTAATTCATTATTCCATTTTTCTATTTTATTCACTGTTGTTTGTTGTTTTTCAGTATTACTAGGCCTACATTATTGTTTTCCATCTCAGTTCTTAAATTATTAAAGCACAAAGGTTGGGAGAACCCCTGGGAAATTTTTGAAAATGATGACTCAAAAATTGTGTTAATAGTCAATCTAGAGAGGCATAAAATCAGCACCGTGCAACTCCAGAAACAAAACTAATTAAGGCCAAAGAACTAACTGGTTGGATTCCAGGAAATTCATATTTACTGGAAATGTTTTTTGAAATTCCCCTAACAAAACCAAATAAGTAGGATATTCATATTCACAAAATGACTCTTGTCCTTTATTGGGGCGTACGTTTATCTGCTATCAGTAAACAAGCCCACACATCAGTAAATAAGCTTACACATCAGTAAATAAGCATACACATCAGCAAATAAGCTTACACAGCAGTTCACATCTTATCGCATTTCTATCAGCGTCGGAGTTGTTTATCTGTAGTTTGGTAAAAAATGCTTAATTGTCTTTCACCAAAATTATGTAATAAAAAAATCATCATGGAATAACAACTAGTTGGTCAAATACATGAGGTAAATTGTAAAGTGTCAATTAGATTAAAGTGAACAATGAAAAATGTAAGAGCACATAAAGCAATATCATTCGAAAGCGATATTATGAGCTATATGCTGACTGTAAAGGACTGGTGGCAAAATCAACATTATTTTTTTGTTTTGAAAGGGACAAAATAAACGATTATGCATAATCTCCTATTTGCCTTCCATCTTCTGCCAGCCTATAATGAGTTTTGTATTGTAATCTATTACAAAGCTAAGCTCACAGCGTAGTGCAATCATTTTATTAAGGCCACAATATTTGTTTCAAAAAATGTAAAATTAGAAGTAAATCTTTTTTAAGTCATAATTTAAGTAGATATTCTTTAAATGTATAACAGTGAACAAATCATACTTTTTTTTCTCTTAAAGTGGAAATTAAAAAAGAAGCTGAAACATTTTGTAGTTTAGCCCAGTAATAATATCAATTCCATCTAGAGTAAACTTACTTTATTTTAAGCTTGGTGCATATTAATGGATTGTTAATTTTGCTATTAAATGGGACATCATTGAAATCAAGTTAATCAGTTAATGTTGGTTTTCTGATTGTAAACATTTGTCAATTTCAGAACATGAGGGCACCAAAAAAGACAAAGCTAAAGGGTCCCCAGGGTACATCCCGGTGTCCCACCACGGGCCTAGCTGGAGGACGCCCCGGGGAGGGCCCCCGGGGTACATCCCGGTGTCCCACCACGGGCCTAGCTGGAGGACGCCCCAGGATACGTCCCGGTGTCCCAGCACGGGCCTAGCTGGAGGGCCCCCGGGGTACATCCCGGTGTCCCACCACGGGCCTAGCTGGAGGACGTCCCGGGATACGTCCCGGTGTCCCAGCACGGGCCTAGCTGGAGGACGCCCCGGGATACGTCCCGGTGTCCCACCACGGGCCTAGCTGGAGGACGCCCCGGGATACGTCCCGGTGTCCTAGCACGGGCCTAGCTGGAGGGCCTTCGGGGTACATCCCGGTGTCCCAGGGCGGGCCTAGCTGGACGACGCCCCGAGATACGTCCCGGTGTCCCACCATGGGCCTAGCTGGAGGACGCCCCGGGATACGTCCCGGTGTCCCAGCACGGGCCTAGCTGGAGGGCCTTCGGGGTACATCCCGGTGTCCCAGGACTGGCCTAGCTGGACGACGCCCCGAGATACGTCCCGGTGTCCCACCATGGGCCTAGCTGGAGGACACCCTGGGATACGTCCCGGTGTTCCACCACGGGCCTAGCTGGAGGACACCCCGGGATACGTCCCGGTGTCCCACTATGGGCCTAGCTGGAGGACGCCCCGGGATACGTCCCAGTGTCCCACCACGGGCCTTGCTGGAGGACGCCCCGGGATACGTCCCGGTGTTCCACCACGGGCCTAGCTGGAGGACACCCCGGGATACGTCCCGGTGTCCCAGCACGGGCCTAGCTGGAGGGCCCCCAGAGCTGGAGGGCCCCCAGAGCTGGAGGGCGCCCCGGGATGCGTCCCAGTGTCCCAGTATGGGCCTAGCTGGAGGACGCCCAGGGATACGTCCCGGTGTCCCAGCACGGGCCTAGCTGGAGGACGCCCCAGGATACGTCCCGGTGTCCCAGCACGGGCCTAGCTGGAGGGCGCCCCAGGGTACGTCCCGGTGTCCCAGCACTGATCTAGCTGGAGGACGCCTCGAGTTACGTCACAGTGTCCCAGTACGGGCCTAGCTGGAGGGCGCCTCAGGGTACGTCCCGGTGTCCAAGCACCGATCTAGCTGGAGGACGCCCCGAGTTACGTCCCGGTGTCCCAGAACGGGCCTAGCTGGAGGACGCCCCGGGATACGTCATGATGTCCCAGCAAGGGCCTGTTTGTCTATTTTCTATCCTGTCATTGTCGGCCAAAGAGCAACCAGCTGAGTCAACTTTGATAACTTAATATTTAACGTCAGTGACTGACGTTAAATAGTAAAGATTCATACCCAATTAACACTTTCATTGGTCTGTTGTCAATGAACTATATAGAACTATAGTACAGTTAAAAAATATATCGACTATGTATGTAGAAGACTCAATGAACATGTACTTCTTCTTTTCAATGAAAGTTTCATTAATGTACAGTCATAAGATCACAGTAGATGAGCTATTCTTGTTTTACAGTTTTATTGTTGATAACAATGGGGAAGAGTTAGCCTCATTTGGGGTGGGGGATTGGCCAAATTTGGGGGGAGAGGTTGGTCATACTTGGCCTCTTAATGGAGCAGTGTGAATAAGAGCTGCTGCATTAAGAGCTGATAAGCAAAGTTATTAAAAAAATATGTGCAAACGGCTCTCTAAAATGTTTTAAGTATTTGCTTCTTTCAGATGTACTCAAGTGGAGTGAAGAAGAAAAAAATTATCCACTACACGACAATGGATGGGCAGAAAAGAGTAAATGCAGCTTACCTGATTGGGTCATATGCAGTAAGTCAGACATAGGACTAAATTAAAATTGGTTTCAGGCATTTGGTTGATTTATTCATGTACGATCAGGTTATACACCATTTTTACGATCAGGTTATCAGCCATAACTTTACGTATACTATGAGTATGGTAATATTGAGTGAAGTTAAAATCGCTTTTGTACATTTTTTTTAAATCTCAAAATAGATTTTAGAAAGCATATTTTACATTTTCTCAAAAATATAGTTTGAAAAACGCTGATATCTTGTAATTTTAACATATAAATTTAAATCACCCAAGTTTTATTTCCAATTATCTACGATGTTTTAGCATTTGTAACAAAAATATATTGGGGACCGTAGGAAATATTTGAAATATAGAAGTTCAAACTAGCCGTGTTCTACTGAACATTTCTCTGCTGCTAGGTTTAGTTACTAGCATTGTTATCGTTAGCTCCCATCCTGTTGTTCTTTTATACTCCATAATATCAGTACTTTACAGAGTACAGTTACTATGTACAACCTCACTGTAATCGACGCCTTGCCAATAATGCATTCTTGAGAAGAACTCTAAACTTAATCAAACTTCCTGATGCCTTTTGGGATTGCATATTAAAACAATTTTCCTAATCATTTGTAAACAATCTCACAAAATGAAACCTCATTAAGTTTACTGACATTCTTTAAGTCCTTGCTTTGATTTTGTTATAGATTATCTACTTGAAGAAATCTGTTGACGAAGTCTACAAAATACTGCTTGGAGCTCGAAATCCGCCTTTCCTAAATTTCAGGTAAGTTCACACTTCTTTTTTAATCATACAGGGTGTTTAATAAAAACCCTTCGGGATTCGGTTACTTACATCAAAACTAAGAAAAAAGTTCCTATAATCATGGGTCCTAAAATGCTCGGTTATCCGTCTGTCGGTATGTATGTGTTTTTACAATGATTTTGCATTACTTTGGAACTAATAGAGATATCAACTTCAAACTTGGCATGTATATGTTGACTAATAGGACCTATTTTGGTGCGGAGCATCAAGTTTCTACTTTGCACTATTTAAAAATGGCAGCCATTTTTATATTTTAAAATTTCATATCTTAAAAAACGTAAATTTTACAAAAATTATATTAAAGACAAAAAGTTGCACAATTTATTTCCTAAAATACCATTCAAAAATTATTAAAATCTAACAACAATTAACAGAGTTATTGCAGTTTTTCTGACAGAATACATGCTTGTTTATGGCAGTTGATCTTAATAATCTTTGTATGGTATTTTAGGAGATAAAATTGCGCAAATTTTTTGTCTTAGTATAATTTTTGTAAAGTTTACGGTTTTTATGACATTATGTTTTAAAATACAAAAATGGCTGCAATTTTTGAATGGTACAAATTAGAAACTTGATACTCCGCATCAAATTAGGTCCTATTAATCGACGCACCAAGTTTGAAGTTGATATCTCTAGTAGTTCCAAAGTTATGCAAAATCATGTTGAAAATACATACATACAGCTTAATCTGACAGACGGATAACTGAGCATTTTAGGATCCATGTTTATTGGAACTTTTTTCTTAGTGTTGATGGAAGTAACCATGTCCCAAAGTCCGGAAGGGTTTTTAGTAACACCCCCCGTATATGGTTATATGGAATGAACCATAAGTGAGGAAGGAACCATAAGTGGTTAGCCTAAGTGAGGAAATGGGCTTTGGCTGATATTGATTTGGCTTATCTACAGAATGGTACTTTGAGCTATAATCTTAAAGATTTTAAGTTTTTACTAAAACTATTACAATTTAAGATGCATAATTTTTTTTACTGAAAAACCTAAACTACCCATCGCTGTAGACTTCAGGCCTGTGATCTAAAAAGAGAGGTACCTCAGCAAGCAGCAATAGTAATATAGGCAATCCAGAACCAGATTGTTTTGATAATTAAAATAGCCTAATGAAATTTTGTATTCTGCTCTATAATCCATTCATGTCAAGAGCATCTTTTTGACAGGACTTAAAAATTTCTCAGGTAAACATTTTCATGTTTGAACCAAAAACAATTGATATAATTGACATTGCACAGATTAAGCTGTAGAAATTTCACCCCACTTGGCCTTTGTTGGTTTCTTCAGTGATCTCTTCAATATAGAGCTTACAATTGACAAGGAAATGAGGACTAGAATTGTTAAGAACATTTTTAAGTTATTAAGGCTCTTTGTCTGACATATTAGATGGTGGGCTGGTCAGGAATCATTGATTACTGACCAAAAAATAATTCAACCCCAAAAAACAGTCATGGAAGACAATGCCATAATGAACTGCCATTTTGCCCCCCAAATTTAACGAGCACCACTATAAAATACAAATGTTATTAGTGGGATTTGTTAAGTTTGCATTAAACACAACATGCAATCTATCTCACTTTAGGGAGTTTTTCTATGTCCATGGAATATAAATATACTATAGTAACTTTAAGCTTCTTAACCCATCCATATGTACTTTACAGTACAACTTCAAACATGCACACTGATTTTTTTCCAGAGATGCTTCCTATGGGGCCACACTCTATCACATTAACTTAAAAGACTGCCTGCAAGCAATCCACAAAGCTCATGATTTGGGCTTCTTTAATTTCTCAGATTTTGATGTTGAAGAATATGAACACTACGAAGTAAGTACTTAATTTATATTTTGAAGATTAGCCACTATGCATATTTTGGTTTGTACATCTGGTTTGTGTGAAATATCCATTCCATTTCAGTCCTTGTTTTCTGGGAATTCTTTTCATTTTCAAGGTTATAAAATATATCCAATTCACCCACAAATTGTTACCAGCTGTTTTTATTTCTATAAAAAAATATTTTATTTTTTGCATGCTATAGTATGAAACTATTTTAGCTAAATTGGAATGGATTTTACTCATCAAGCTTTGGTTACATAAATCCCAAGTTTTCCAAAATAGTTTCAGTATATTATTTATACATAGTATGGCTGTTTGATAAAAAATCTGGGCCGTAAGTTATTTTGAGGAAGTTAACATTGCTCTGAGATAATTACTTGAGCCAGATCGATGAAAAAATAACTTCATTAAAATGCCAATTTAAAGAAAAAATTGTTTTTTATCAAGCTGGTGAGTTATTGATGATGGTGACAAGCATTAAACTCTGATATGTCCGATGGGTGAGTACATCAATAAACTGGTGTAGTACACGGTGTTGTGGTGACGGATTTGAAATACTAAAGCATACTTTTAAACCATAAATTTATTCTCAGCAGTAATGTAACTACGGTGCTACACTAATTTTGACTTTCCCCCATATGCAAAGTATATGGAGAAAATAATTTTTATCAATAGCTTACTTTGGTCTAAAAATCCTGAAAATGATAAAAAATCCAGATCTCACAAAAATTACCAAATATGTTAAACTTAAACTTTGGTAAATAGTAGGACTTTGGGCTCCTAATTAAAGTACGCCATCAGCATATCTTTAACATTTGGGTTCGATATATTATTTGACAGACCTTCACCATTCCTACAAAAATTTCAAAATCGTTCACCTTTGTCATTGCTAATTTACTGTCTTTCATCTTCCTCAATGACCTTGAGAATTTTCTTGTAAATCCATCATTAGTGAAGGATTTTTGATCAGAATTCCATCACAGTACCTAGAGGTAAACCCTGGGGTCAATTGTGGAACGATCGTGTCCAATATTGCCGATCTCAGCAGAAGAATTTACTTTTCATTTTAGTGTCTCTACGTTTCTAGCAATTTACGAGAGTTACTTGAATGCTTTCAAGGGAAAGAGGACCAAACCCCTCAAATTTGTGTGATCATGCTGGGAAACAAACCTGATATCTTGAACTGAAGTCCAAGATCCTAACCCTTAGGCTAGCAACACACCCCTCGATAATCTTATAACTGTCATGTGAAATATTTTTGTTAATTAATACCTGAACTGAACATTTTTTTGGAAAAAAAACAATACACTTGGTGCATTATATCTTGAGCTATAGCCTACTCCTTCACTGAAGCTGTCAGACATATGAATTCTCATTGATCTGGAACATTAAGTGGAGTCGATACTGAAAATGACCAATTTTTTACAAAAATTCAATTTTTTTTTAAATATTGTTTTCTTGTTCTATGGTTTATAACGTTTCAGAAAAACACAACATATGGTATAATATATATTTTTATCACTGTGAAAAAAATATTTGAAGTGGAGCGTGCACACCGGTTTCGGGGCATCATCTATAGTTACTAAGTAAACTAGTATAAACTTCGACCGCTATTTTCCGCAACTATAAAATTTTGTAATTTTTTACAAAAAAGTTCTTATAACTTTTTAACTAATAAAGCTATATAATTGCAATTTTTACCACACATTGTTTATACGATAAAGCAACTTTTTGTGCATGGATATTGTAATAGGTTAAATACAAGAACATGAAAAGAAATTTTAATTTTAATTACATCGAAATAAAAAAAAAGTTTTTATGAAGTCATAACTTATAAACTGATTGAGAAAAAAACATGAGTGTGCACAAAAAGTTGGTATTTTTTTTCTCTTTAAAATAAGATATCTAACAATAAAATTGGTTCAGTAGATAAAAAGTTATAAGAGATTTAAAAAACCCATTTTTCCCCCGAAAAAAACTCAAAAAACTTCAAAAAGTATATAAAAAAATTTATTTTTTTTACTTTAACAGTGGTAAACCTTTTTTTAGGACTAAATGAACCTAAAAAAGTATATATGATAATTTTTTTAGTGGATTTTTAAAAAAATCACTAGTTTCAGTATCGACTCCCCTTAAACAATTTAAAAATTAATTTCAACAAACTCAGTTGTGTTAGTTTGAGAATTACAATAAAGATATAAATAAGCAGCTGTTAAAAAATGTTAACATGTCAAGCTAATATGAGTTCGAAGATCAGTTGTAATGCTCTGATGACTTTCACTTACTCTAGGTGAGAATGTTTACTGCAGCTCAAAATACACCACCTATTTAGTTATGTTGCTATTTCAGGTTGTTACTTACTAGTGTGGAGGTTGAAAGTATCTTCATCATTACAGGTTTTAGAATAAATTGGGCTACGAATCTGGGTATTTAGTATCTATTTAGGCCTGTTTACACATACCAGGAAATAATAAATACCCAGGAGCAATGGCGGCTCGTGCATAGAAGCACAAGAGCACGTGAACCCCAATGAAAAATTATGAATGGTATAAATTTTCTATTCTAATACAAAACAAAATAGATCGTCCCAAATAATTTAAAATGATAGTAACATGAGTAACAGGGAAGAGCGAGAGCCGCTTACAACGCATCCGCTAGTGCTAGACAGGTCCAAATGAGCTTGGAGCACAGCCACAAGGCAGCTCTCGCTTACAACGCTGGACAAGTCCATTTGTGGCCAGCGACAGGGGAGGATAATTGCATTGTGCTTACGGAACATCCCTGGGAGCTGCTCACAAGTGTGCTCCTGTGAGCCATATACACACGTTGTCTTGACACTTTGTTTTCATGGTTCGGGTGATGTTTTAAGTTTAATTAATTTGTTTACAATTTACATAATTTAATTTATGTGTTTTTGTTGCTTTTAGTAGTAAATATGTATATTTCAGTGTATGTTTTGTGTTAAAAATTCACAATAATTTACATTTATATTTATTATTTTTGTATTTTTTACAACTTTTCTTTCAAAATTAAATGTTTATCTTTTTGCAATGGAAGATAAATGTCAAATTTAAGTAAATATGAAGTAGGTAGTGAAAAATTATCTGATGTTTAATCTTGAGAAATAAACTTTTTAATACTATAGGCTTAAAATGCAATTTTTAATCATCATAAGTAAGGTAGTGCCTAATTATATTGATACCGCAAGCAGTACACAACAGTGCATAACAACAGGTATCTCAAGAAATGCAGGCGCTAGGTTTTTTAACACGTTCGCGGCGGCATGGGAGCAATCACTCCCATGCAGGACCCTAATGTCATCCTGGGGGGAGCGATCGATCCCAAGCTACAATGCGTTACTATAAAATTCATTTTTAAACAAGGATCTGAACTTGAAATCTGAAGCTTTAACAGCATTGCTGAATAGTATATTGTATTCTGTGCACTGGACTGTGCCGCTGCTACGATATGCGTGGCAGTTATAGTAACTATAAGTCAGAGCACCAGGATGGCGGCAAGGAACACAAAAATCGTGCCGCCGCGAACATGTTAAGCGTTCAATGTACTCACACACAGATCGGTTCAAAGCAATAACCATAACCGTAATATAATACATTTGTAAAATGTTTGATTTTAACTGTGAACTCCCAGTAAATAAACTCATGGGCCGCCACTGCCCAGGAGATTGTCGTTCATGCTCACAATCAAAATGCTTGTGAAAACCATAGTAAAACATGAAACACATTTTATGATTATTTTACCATTCTTACAACATGGGAATTGCAAAAAGACAAGACAATCACCTAAATTCAATAACAATCATAAATCCCGGGTTTTGGATATTTACTCAGGCTTGGGGTACCTATTTTATATTTACTTACCCTTTGGGTATTTAGTTTACCCAGCCCACATTTCTACCATGTGCTGACGAGTTTATTTTACCACTACCCAATGAGCCTATGATGTTATTCTGCTATTAAAGGAATTGTAGCATGGTAAAATGAGCTTAGGCCACCTTAAAACTGATAGAAACTGATTTATCGATTTATTCTTATTTAAATTCAGTCAACAAATTTTTTTTATATTCGAGGTTAGAAATTTTTGGTTTAGAACATCTTGAGTCAATATTGTAACAATGTAGATCACTGGATACAATTTTTTCATACAAGATTGCTTTATTATTTTTCTGAAAGATGATATATATTTTTTATAACTTGCAGAAAGTGGAAAACGGGGACCTCAATTGGATTGTCCCACAGAAGTTCATAGCTTTTTGTGGACCACATGGAAAGAGCCGAATTGAGAATGGTAAGCAAATTATTACATTCAGTAAATGTTTACACTAGGCCTATATTTTAAGTCAGAGCATCCAGATTTCCAAAAGGCTTTTTTAATCATGTTTTTCTTTTGTTACTAAGTCCCTTCCTTCATAATTGATAGCTATATCACAAGGCAATTCCATTAGGTTAGGTTGGTAAATTTCCTTTGCTATCCCATTGTGGTGTATAAATTGCCACAGGACATTAACAGAAGTTTCTGGAAACATTCAAAAGTTTACGTAATTCCCATCTATGTTAGTCAAAACTGAAAAAACTTATTAAAAAATTTTTAATCAGATTCTACGTTTTTGTATTTAAAAAAAAATTTTCGTTCAATCCATCTGAATGAAGTTTGAGTTTTGCCTGTTTGGTTATATTACTGCTTTCTATGTGACATATATTTACATACATAAAAAATTCCTTTATGCAAAACCATAACAGAATCCACTTTATACGTACCATTGGTATATATTCTACTAGATATGTTTACAAATTAGTGATTATTTAATGATAAATTTTGAAATATTTTATACTGTATGCCATATATAAGAAATTAAGAAATTGATTTTTATCAAGCGATTTTGTTTACTCAGGTTACCCACTGCATTCCCCTGAATCTTACTTTGCATATTTCCGGAAGAACAATGTAACGACTGTGGTACGTCTAAACAAGAAGATCTACGATGCCAGCAGATTTACGACAGGTGGCTTTGACCACAAGGAGCTCTTCTTCCTCGATGGCAGCACACCTACCGACAACATTGTCAAACAGTTCCTGACCATAGCTGAGAACGCGTCGGGTGTAATTGCAGTCCATTGTAAAGGTACTATTTCCACTTGGGAGTTAAGAAAGATATTTATTTACAGTAGACTTGAGCCTAATTCAAGGAGGGGATGGTTCTTCCTCTTCAATAATTCGTAAGTTATGATATCCATAATGTATCTAAAGTATATATAATTATGTCACAGGGAAAACTGTTTAAGGTAAGCCTGCTATCCCTCCCAAATAATCCTAATGTGACCTAGAGTCCTATACCAATGATCTAATCTTTAAGAAATATGTTGATGTCATATAGTAGAATATTAAGTGAAACTCATTGAAAAAAACATTTTACATTTTTAACCAACAATACATCCAGATAACTTAATCGGCAAACCAAAAGAATATTAATACCACATTCAAATGCCTTAGTCTTGGTGGGTAAGTTTGAAATGTAGGAGTTTGATGCTTCTTGGAATTCTAAAATGAAGTGTTTGTTTGCACTGTGGACACAAAACAGTTCTGCTTTAACTTATCATTACTGTTTGTTAAGTTCGTTTTAGTTGTTAACATCAATTACCTGAATTTTCTCTGAAAAATAACCAAAGATGCCTTTACTGTTCCATCTCAAAAAGGAAAAATAATAGCTCAAAATTTAACCTAAAGAAAAAGGTTATTTAAGAATTAATTGTTTTCTTAATTGATTTCTTCATGTGCTAGTATTAGTGAATAAACTAATGTCTCTCTCGGATCGTTTCAGCTGGTTTGGGGCGCACAGGCTCTCTTATCGGATGCTACATCATGAAACACTACAGGTTCTCTGTGCTAGAAGCCATCGCGTGGATACGAATTTGCAGGCCAGGATCCATCATTGGCCACCAACAAGAATGGCTCAAGATGTGCGTGAGCGAACAAAGTCTTAATTTGTTCTCTGTATCAAATGCAGTATTTTATCAGCCCAAAATCATGCTAGTCAATAATTATGTTTAATTACTATTTGTTGTATTTTTGATCATAAACATAATTGATCAGTGAAATAAAGTGCAACTCTGTATCATAACAAAACCTAAGATCCCTTTTCCACCAGTGCGTGACTGTGGAAGTGACATGGTGTGATAGCTCAATAATAGTTTTGCAATTTTGTGTAAACCTTAAAAAGATCTGAATAAATTGTATAGAAAATACTCGACAATTTTTTTAGTGGGGGTCAATCAATCAATCATAATAGATGGTTTGGTTTCGAAATTTTGGGAAATTTTTGGAAAAATTACAATCCCAATTTTCGGGAGAGATTTCTATTTACTTCGGGAAATTTTCTGGGATGGGATTGTTTTAGCGATAGCGCATTTCTGATGATCAGGAATAAACAACCAATATTGCTTTGAGAAACTTGCGGTCGGCCGCGAAAAAGCCTGTGTTTGCCGATCGCTGATAAACGGCAAAAGTAACATTTCAAAATACAAGTACGGTTGTGAAAACAATTGCAGGTATTCACTGACAGCGTCGAATCCACAGAAATAACTTGTCAGAAGGTGTGACGGTGATTATTGTGCATATTATCGGCCACATGGGTCAGCTATATTTGCGGTTTTGTTCACCTACTCTATTTCTTAACTAATTGAAATACTAAACAAAAAAGATTATTTTTCATGATTAAATAAAATTACAGTTGATAAAAGTAAAAAATCTGAGACTTTCAAATGAAATTTCAAATACTTCTCGTTGACAGGAACACAATTATTAATATTTTATGTAAGTTAAGAAACATTAATTTTGGGAGTTGCAGTGATTTTCAAACATATAATTGTATACTTCTAATTTATAATATCAAGCTAAAAAAGCTTAGTTGTCATTTTGAAAAGCAGTTTATTATTTTTTACCGTATGCCTACATGAAACTGCTAGAAAAATTAAGAATTATAGAGAGTGGACCTCTCATAATAGTACCGGTTGTAATATTGTTTGATGAACTCTCGTTGTGCAGGAAAGAGCCGCAGATGTGGTCGGAAGGAGATCAGATGCGCAGATCGCAAGGCCGCAACCCCAACAGCCTGCCCAAGCACACGTACGGCATCTACAGTATCAAGTGGAAAGAACTGATCAGTAGAAGTCCTTACTCGAATCAAAAACTGAGGAAAGCTTCCGACACACTGTCGAGAATACTGCACAAAGTGGACACAATGAAACTGGAGGATCAGGGCGAAGAGAAGAAACTGGGCCATGCTCTTGAAAATGTATGTTTTTTATGTTTCCCTTTTTCTCGTTGATACTGGCAGGAAAAATAAAAATAGGGAGAAATAATATTTTGAAATAAAAAGTTATTTTTATATTAATAATTTTATTTTATTAATATACGTAAGCCTTAGATATAACGATAAAAGGTATAATGGATTGAATCTAAAGATAAAATCAAACCATGATTTATGGTAACCACAACAAGTTATGTTCTTTGTAATTATAAAATTTATGTTACATTCAGTCGCATATGTAAATTTCATACAAATTCTTTTCAACTTCCCGATGAGGTAGAATCCTGAAATTTGGCACAAATATTCCTTGGGTGGTCAAACTACAGGGGAACTCACAAAACATATAGATGACCCAAATATAGATGCAAGCCGAAAATAGACAGTCGCTTGTGTAACTCGCTGATTAAAGGTGATTGGTCAAAAATTTAAGGGGTCCCCCGTTAAACGTTCTAAGCGACAAAAACCTAGTTTCAAGTTATCAAACGTTGAAAGTTGAAGTCTAAAATTTAGGTTTTTTTCAAGGTTAGAACTTGTAGTCATATATAATTTTTAATACCCTATTCATAACATCATAATGTAGTCTCATTTTAAAACTTTTACTTGCTATTAAGCATTTTATAACTTTTAGCATGGTTTTTGGGGGGTTATAACGTTCTAAACAACTGGCGTTTTCTCTGATGGACTGCTCTTCTGCTTTGGAAAAAAACAGGGAATGTAGAAATAGCAACATAAATAAAAATAAAAAAATTGATGTTTTTTAAATTTCGAATTCAACAATTTAATTTTGGCATTTTTTAAGATACCTTGAAAATTCTTTCACCTGTTTGTTTGGTGTTCAATGTAGGTTAAGGATATATTAATAAATCAATTTAGAAAAAATTGAAGTTAAGGACCCTTTTCCCTTGGCGGGTCACATATCTCGTATAACTTACAGTATTTCAAATTATCCCTCACTGGGGAATTCCTCTGTAGTAATTTAAATTTAAATTTGTACCAAATTTTGAAATGTTTGTGGCCCCACCAAATTTTATTATGTGACTTTTGAGGGAGTTTGGTAGGAATTCCCTATCTCCTTACACCTGCACTACCCTCACTGCCACACATAAGACACCATGTATTTCTAACGGTTTTTAAACTTGTCTCGTGAATCTTAAAAACCCACCAAATGCTCTCACAGGGCTGTTTGGAGGCCTTAAGGAGACGCCCCCTAAAGTGGGGGGGGGGGGAGCAGAGCCTTCAGCAAGCTGAAGGCGTCTGTACGTTATAAGCACCCGATGTTTGGATATCCGTACACCTGATGAATAAGCTGATTTTGTTCCGTAGGAGTCAGCGTACTGTTGGAAGGACGTGAAATGTAAAAGCACCAGTCTGACTCAGGGAGACCGCCTCAACCACATCAAGGCACTGCGGAGGCACCACCCGCGCACCCTGGGTTCCAGCGGCCTCTAGTACGTATGCATATCTTGTATCAGGGTGTCTACTGATGAATACCCATTTCATATTTATTTACCTACCGCCCGTTATTTACCGGGCCCACATAAGTGAACACTGCTAACAGCCATTCCAAGTTTCGTATGGGACAGTTAGACCATGTTCACAACTAGGTTATGGACTTTAATAGATATTTAAACTGGTTTTGCAGGACAAAATACACTTTATTTTTCTTGGAAAAATTATCAGTCGTCTAGTTGCATACAGGACACTGCAAAATTAGAGGTCATCATAGTTTGGGTAAACTCTTTTTTACTCTAAAATTATTTGTGTAAATACCTTATATGTCATCCAGCTCAAAAAATAATCTTCAATACGACCTAGGTTTCAGTACTTTTGTACTATCATCAGGCTACGAAAATCCTCATGCAGTCCGTTGGGCGTCGTTAAAAGTAGGAACAAATACAATAGAAACTAATACATCTTTTATTCTATTTGCGAAAGAGGTTTCTAAAATATACAGAGCAATGAAAGACATATATCTTAACCACTTAACGCTTATGTTTATTGATGGTTAGTTCAGAAATTTAAGTTTTCTGGTTTCGTATGGGCCATGTAAAAGTTCCCTTTGAGACTCATGTGAATGGAGGTTTCAAATTAAGTAATTTTTATGTTATACCATGCGGGTATTGCTATGAATTTGCCATCGATACATCGAATTAAGAACTTATTTGTAAGTATTTTTTGTTAAAGTTTATGCAATACGTTCAATTTATAGATAAGTTTTGTTCTTAAAAATAACATGATTCAGGCTCAAAAGGGACAGATAAAAAAAAAGATGTTTAATGGTCGGGTTTAAGTTTGAGGACTAAAAAAAAACATTAAAAGTGAAATGTTGACAGTTTTCTTAGGCATGATGAGATAGTATTACTATTTCTGGAGTTTTCACTAAAATAAACAGGAAAAACTTTATTTTAACACCTTGAACCCTGAGTGCCAAATTCTCTTTTTAAGTGCGTTACTGGCCAATTTTGGGGTTCAAATTAAAATTCGTAGCTTATTCTACATATTTTTTACCCATATAAATTATATATCAAAATAAAGAGAAAAATATAACCTTTCAAATGAAATAAATTTTATTAGGTACAGTTTCAAAAAACAACAATTTTAGGATTCCACATAAAACGGACAGAAAAAAATGGAGAAAACAAAATTGCGATGGTGGTCACAATCATTTTTAGAAAATAGTTTTACACTCATATTTTACACTAAACATGACAAAAACTAGGGGTGTGCGAATAGTGATTTTTGAACTCGAGCCGAGCCGAGCCGAGCTTTTTCAAAAGTTTTCGAGCTCGAGCTTTTTAACAATCACCAAATTATTAAAAGAAATTATGAAGCTTGATTTTAATTTTTAAAGATACAATAAACTAATGTTTGCATACCTTAAGTGACTGGCAGCTCAAAAATAGAAAGCTTATCCCCGAAACAAGTGAATTATCTGATAGGTTCATCAGTATTTTGTATTTTGTTATATAAAATTAATCATACTGGCTCAACAAATAATTTATGAAGAAAAATACCAAATTTAAAATCTACATTTATCTACATTACATTTAAGTAATAACCAATCCCAAAATACTTTCCTTTAAAATAAATAGTTAAAATTACATAATTAGACTAGTTACATATAGGTAGTACAAAATTTAATTTCAAGAGTAGAAAGAAGTAGTTGATAGGTTTTAAAATAGTTATATATAGTAAAAAAAATCACACATTTACACTTAGTCAAGCACGAGATTGGTTTTTTTATGTTCACTAAGTAAAGATGATAAAAAATTAAATAGCAGTCTCAATTGTGGCATAATATTCATGGCTAAACTTATTATTTCAGAATATAATATATGAATGAAATAATATTTAATAACAACAATAATTTATTGTAATCCTAAAATTAGTTGCATTTCTAAACTTTTGTGAAGAAAATAATGTACAATTAAGAAGAAGAAAGATCATAAATAAATAAGGACGGAATAGAGAGAAAGAAAGAAACAGCTACCTCTCTCTCTTTCCTTATCAGTGGCCAGGGAGAGGGGGGGGGGGTGGAGGTTGTTTACTTTAAGCCCCTTCCCTGTTTTTCGCTCTTGTCTGATTCAGTGCGTGAGTTAATTAGGAGATAAGGAATCCTTACTAGAAAATGCAAAAATATAAACTACTTGTCATACAACTATAAATGACGGCTCATATTTTTTGTCTTATTTTTATAAATCAAATGAAAAAATAAATAAATAAATGATTCATTCATTTATAAATGAGACCAATCTGATAACTAACTCACACTCAAAACACTTGTAAATAACAGTAAAATCACACTTTATTGGACACCGATACAAACGCAGACAAAGTCAGCCGCAGACAACAACAAAGCATCGTCAGCTGATGATGCAAAGCATCGGCTACAGACATTTGGATTTATTTTTCTGCTGCTAAATAGATGGGTTTTTTTTCGAGACTTTAGGATAATCTATAATCAATACCAGATGATCAAGGAAGAGTTCTTAAGCAACGATTAGCGAATATACGTTGCTATGGAATTTAATTTTGAGGCACGACCTATACTCCGGCTTCGTTCACGGCGACATACGCTATGCCCCGAGCTATACTCGGGCTTAGGGTTCAAAGTGTTAATCTTCCTCTGAGGCTCATCTATCCCGGAATGGCAGCTGACGGAGCCGATCTGTGTTGCAGTAGCAGTGCCAGGATGAACCCGCGGACCAAGCAGAGCCCCGCCGCGGACACCAGCCCCACCAGGCTGGCCAAGGTGAGCGGCCTGGCCCCCGCCGACGCCCCCGCCTCCCCTCTCAGCGTCAAACGCATCTCCCGCTCCACCGTAGTCATCAACAAGAGGTAACACTCGTTCACATCTCTTTTTGATAACTTTTTTCTCAAATTCAAAATATTTTTAAAGATGTTTTCTAATCGATGATTAACATTTTGTCCATACTGTTGCTTCCGGATCACCAATGTACAGGATGTCCAACTTAACTGTGCCACCATTAGTATATCAGAAACTATTGGATTTAGAGAAAACTTTAAATAGGCGCTTCGTTTATTTTTAAGACATTTAAAAATGTGAATTTCATATTCTTCTAAATGGCCGCCATTTTCCAATATGGCGGACAACTTTGATTTTTCTTATGGAACACCCTGTAAATTATCGCGTATTTTGATTCTACGCTTAATTTTAAGAACTTCCTATTCTTTGACATTTTTCCTAAACTCAGTGGTAAGGGAGATGTAAGCAGTTAAAGTTTGATTTTTCCCCATTTCCAATACATTGTGTCCATTTTTACTGTACCATCCCAGTGTAATCCTTATGGAGTCCATAACTGTTCAAAATTATTAATTTCCATTAGTGAATTTCAACTAAAAACTCTTTCTTTGATTGAATCTAAACTAAAATCACATTTTAAGACACTTTTGTTCTTTAGTATTTTTTTATTTAACCCAACCGTTATCGATTTACGGAGTACCAATAATAACACAATGCAGTTCTTATGGAGAAAAATCAAACTTTAACGGCTTAAACCTCCTTAACTATTGGGTTTAAGAAAAAATGTCAAAGAGTAATAAGTTCTTAAAATTAAGGGCAGAATCCAAATACGTCATAAAATACAAGGTGTTCCATAAGAAAAATCAAAGTTGTCCGCCATTTTGGAAAATAGCAGCCATTTGGAAGGAGATGGAATTAATATTTTTTAATTACTTAAAAAGTACGGAAAGTCCTCCCTTCGAAGTTACCTCTAAATCCAACAGTTTCTGAGATACCAATGGTGGCACAGCTAAGTTGGACACTCTGTAAAAAAAAAATGGTTTAAATTACCTGTATTACATCTAGTAATCCGAATTTATTGTGAATGTTGCTACGGCCGTTTTGATACACTGGGCAATACCGTCAGGCACAAAAACTTTCAAAAATTACTTACGAAGGTCGTCATGATTGTTAAAAACAGGTAAACGAACATGTAACATTAAAATAACAAATACCCCCGTTGCAGCAGACCTGCATACTCAGCGAATTTCAAAAGCAAAACAACATATTTCAATCCAACATAGCGAGATTTGACATGTTTTGGTAAGCTCCATAAGAATAACATGGGGAATGAGTATGCAGGTTTGCTGCTACAGGTATATTAAAACTGGGTGGTTTTAATTCAATATTTAGTAGATATTAACTAGAAGAAGCTATTTACCAAGTTTTATCAAAACATGTTGAGAAATAAACGAGATACAGAATTTTTCTTATTTCCCATAAGGTTAACATTGGGACAATGTACTGTGTTTACCACTTTCAATATCTCGGTAACCAATGGACATAATGCAGTGATTCAAAATACTAAATTGTTTGTTTTTTTGAGCTGAATTCATTGGTGCCAACAAAAATTCGGTAAATTTTATTTTTCTATGTGAAAAGCTCAAAAAACCCATTTTTGGGGGGCTTATCCCCCTTTACCCCCCCTTCCAGTGGTCCGATCGGGCTGGTTCACGAACTCGTCCGAGTGATTACCACTTTACACGTCTGTACCAATTTTCATTAAGATTGGACCATTTTTACGGCCGCTATCGTGCTAACAGACACATATATAGATATATATATAGATCTATATATATATATATATATATATATATATATATATATATATATATATATAAATTCGAACAAATGGTGTTTTTTGCTTCTGGTGGCCCCAAAACGAAAAGTTATCATGGTCTCGGGCTTAGGTCTTACCATGAGACCTACGGTAATAGCTTCTTCCCTATAGGGGAAATTCGCTAAAAACACTTGGCCAAGTACACACAGACCGACCCGCGCGAAGAGTAACTCCAGACTGTCACTGTTTGTGCGGGTCGGTCTGTATGTACTCAGCCGAGTGTTTTTGTTATTTGAATGTTCGTTTACATGCTTTTAACCTTCTTGAGTGATTTTACAACGTCCCCGATAATGACCCGATAATGATGACAAGTGCATCAAAACTGTTGTAGTGATAGCTACGGTAAACTTGATTACTAGAACGGAATACAGGTAATTTAAACTGTTGTTTGTAAATTTTTATTTATCATCATCAGATTTGCAGCTATGTACACACGAGGGTCATCCAGGAAGTAAAGAACTTTTTGTCCCTAAATCTAGCCTTGCCCCGACACCGCGACTGAGTGTGCTTTCTAAAGCTCCACTCCCAATGTCAATTAGAGCCAATTCTCGTTGCCAAGCCTCGTTTATATTAAATATTTGAATTCCTAATTTAATATCTTGAGCTAATCAGTGATATCAGAAGGAAAACTGCACTCCAAACAAGATGAATTTGTTTTCTAAAGAATTAAAAAAATGTAGAGAAGGTGTTATATTGTCATGTAATTTTTTTAATTCAGATTATAAATGAATTGTAGATGAATTATAGAAAATTCAGATCTACTAAATTAAAACCACCCCAATTTTCATATACCTGCTGCAGCAGTCCTGCTTACTCATTCCTCATATTATTCTTTTGGAGGAAATTAAAAAAGTCACACATCACTTATGCTGGGTTTAAATACGATTGTAAGCATTACGAATAAGCTGAGTGTGCAGGTTTGCTGCAGCGGGGGTATTTGTATGTGTTATTGCAAATTTATATTTTTTACCCTGGTAACATTGACTTGATGGATTATTGCAAACAAAGTTGATTATGGCCTAACACTGGCCGAAAGCCAGGTCATTCTTACTGGACAAGATACAACTGTGACAGAAAAATTGGTTTGTATCATTTATAATTTTAATAATTTATGGTTGGCTTTAAAAATGATTTTTTATAAATGGCTAAAATAAAACTTTTCAATTTAAATAATGTTTTGTGGTGTGTAATCATAATAACAACAGCATCATGAACACAACATCCCGGAAACAAACGTCTTGTCATGACTGTTGGCAAAATTGTTTATTAAGTGCAGCTCACCAGAAAGCCATTTCTTTCATCTTATAAATGTGTCTATCTTTGTCTATTTTAAATCACATCCTTTGATTTCCAATAACCCGATGAATTGAGACCTTATAATTATTTTCCTTCTTCTAATTGAATTGAGTTAAATTACAAGTTTACATCATATTGTATTTGTAGTTTTTAACCGATATTATTTTCTTTGTGAAAGTTTTCGTCACAGTTGTTTCAGAAATAATTAAGACAGTAAAAAGTTCTTTTAGTTACTAGAAGATTCCTTGGAATTCACTAGAGTTTTATTATTTTTTATTGTGTTGTTTTCTCATTGGCAGAGTGCAGTAATAATTTGATAATTGATGAATTTCAACATTGATAAAAAAGTTAATTAAACATGCATGTGTTTGAAGAAACCTAACTATATCCTTCTCGATTGAAATATCCATAAATTAAGTCGGGAAACTTTGCACCTTAATATGTATTGTGAATGAAATCGCAATTGCAGCCATTGGTGTCTGAATATTTTTCTTAAGCAGGATTATTTTATAATCAAGTATGAGAAAACTATATGCAGGAACTAAAAGGTGATAATGAAACGTAATGATTTGAAACAGGTTTAGTGTTGAAGGAAAATATTTAAACAACATCGACTATTAAGTCATTAATATTTAAGTGTTGCATTAAAATAGCTCATCTTGGAATAATTGAAATAATATCATTGAAGTAAATAATTGAATCTTAGTGTTTATAGTTTTAAAACATTAAACTCTAAATGAATTAAGAGCCGATATTATTTAAGGCAAATTCGTAATTGATATAAAGATAATCTGTGATTGTTTAAATTATATTTTAACCACTACATCTAAAATTGGCAATGTCAAATAACCCAGATTTAGGTTATTTATCAATAATTAATGACCATTAAACACTTAATATTCTAAATGGTGAGTATCGCACGATTGTTTTAGTTTGGTAGTCCTTTTGCTAACACCTGTTATAGTATATTAATGGAATTACTGACTGTGCCAAATGACTTGGCCCTTGTCATCCATAAGTCCATTGCTAAAATTAACATTTGTCTTAAGGGCAGACTCATTTGACGCAATCACTATTTTAAATTAATTAATCTAAATGCTGTAGAGAGTGACAGAGAACTCAAGCAGAGTTAGTTAAAAAAATGTTTTACAATTGCATGCGTAACATTGAATGGTTAATTGTTTTTTCCTAATAGCTCTGTCTTTAACATTAGCAATAGTCCTAATTGTAATTGATATTTATTAGGACCGGATCAAAGTTATATTAGTTGTTAATAGGTATCATACATTGTTTTATGCAATATTTTCCTGTATACTTTTCTTATTTTGGTTCAAATGAAAGTTTGTATCTCTCCCTAATTATATATTCCGTTAGGATAGGGGAATCAACAGACTTACCTGTTGGTTAAAAATGCTGAAGAGCACACAAAAAAATATAAAACACAAAAACAAAATATGAATTTTCAAAGTCACAGGCTCCTTCTTCAGATATAGGAAGTTAATTGTATTCTAGGAAGGAAGGAAGGAAGAACAGTTTCCTCCTTCCAGAGTCCAAAGAGCACTAACTTGTCTATGATTGTTTTATTAAACTTTATATACTCGTACAGAGCCCGCTGATAGGATAGGGAGGAGAAAGTTATCTGAGGCTATCTAACTTTCTCCTCCCTATCCTGTCAGCAGGCTCTGTAGTAGTGTATACAATGTAATATAGACAATCATAGGCAAGTTAGTGCTCTTTGGACTCTGGAAGGAGGAAACTGTTCTACTTCCTTCCTAGTATACAATGAACTCCCTGCTATCTGAAAAAGGAGTCAGTGGCTTTGAAAATTAATATTCACATATATTTTGTTTTTGTATTTTATATTTTGTTGAGTGCTCTTCAGCAGTTTGAACCCCAGGTAAGCCTGTTGATTCCCCTATCCTACCTGGATTTCTTACAACTCAGGCCTAGAGCCCATACTTCACCATAATGATATAATTGTATACTCCCATAATTATATTAACCAAGGGAGTACTACTACCAAGGTAGAAGAACCCAATTGCTTAGACTGATAATTGTCTGCATCTTTGTTTAATCCAACCTTAATTTCTGTCATTTGATTATGTCTGAAGGTTTGCTGTATTTTTTATAATTTCACTGTAACATAAAAAGAAAAAAATAAGGTAGCAAAAATCACAAGGAGCAATGAGTCTTCTGTAATATTAATAGAATAAATTAACAGTTCGGACAGCTGGTCCTTTATGAGTACTTAACATTCATTCTTTGTCATCAGATTCATGATTCCTAAATTTACTCAATGTATTTCAAGTTTGAAAATGTGGGAAAATTATAGCAAACAGTATACAGTTTTTAAAACCAGGTAAAAATATAGTTTTTAAGTATTACAAAATATTTATAAAATAAATTTACATCTTCTAAAAATAGATATTGTACAATCACATGTGTAACTAAAAATTACTTAAGAGCCTTTTACACTCTTTTTATTTGAAAAAGGTATGCCTTTTTATTGCTATTGGCGTTGCAATAGAAAGTCCTTTGGTCGCTATTATATCCTAACCTCAAAATACACAAAACACCAGAGATCTCCCTCTCATCTGAGGCAGCCTCGGTCCCGAAGGCCTCATATAACCTAGTGAAGGCTCTGTATTTTATTTGATGACCATCTTAATGTGTGTATCTACAGATACAGACAGACATTAAATTTGGTGGATTACATTATTTTTTAACAATACTTTTCCTAGATATAAGTTTTTCATTGTTTTCTCAGTTGAAACCCCTTCAAATTTTGTATGATTAATGATTTCTTAATTTTTTTTCCTTGTAAAAAACTTTAATTTCCCACGTTCAAAATAAACAAATAAAATTGATGTTAGGAGTTACACAAACCATCCAAAAAGTAAGTTCTGTTTGTGCGTAGCTCAAGAAGTAGTAGAGGTAGTGCAATAAATTACACATCAGCATGGGCAGTGACTCAATTCGTTTCTAGGTCTGTGAGGCAGTTATTGTACTGCCGCACGTTTGCTAAATATAATCTTTAAAACCAGGCTGTAGCAATAGCTACAGTATATTTGGATTACAAGACGGAATACAGGTAATTTAAACCATTGTTTGTAAATTTTTATCTATCATCACATATTTGGAGCTATATGTATACGAGGTTCGTCCAAAAAGTAAGGAATGTTTTGTCCCTACATCTAGCCCTGTATCCCCAACACCACGACAGAGTGTACTTTCTAAAGCTTCACTCCTGGTCCCAATTAGAGCCAGGTCATCATTGACAACACAAGGTTATCTTTTCTGTCATTACTGTGGATCTTAGTCCTTCCACTTTAAAAAATCCATTGACAAACAACTCCTCTCATACTTTTAGAAAGGTACTCTAAACAGAATTCTGGAAAAATTTCGGTTGCTGAGTGCTCTTTTTTGAAGAATCTTAAAGTACAGTGCAACTCCAATTTGCGGGACTTTATTTTGAGACACTCACATTTTAACACGTTGAGCGCGAAGGGCGAGAATTCTCGCCCTGCGGTAATGGCACCAGTGGCGCAAGGCGAGAAATCTCCTCCTCCTCCCACGCTAACAACCTTGCTTCAGGGTGAGCTCAGCCTCGTACGGGGACTGTGTTGTGCGATTGCCGCGTTTTTGGTACATATCTATACAACTTTTGGCGTGCATAGTTTCCGTGTAAACCATTCGTTTTTTTTGTGCTTAGTGTTTGTGTCCACTGCATTGTGCCGAGTGTCGATGTTGGTTTAGTACAATGGAGGAACAGGATATCAGCAAAATTATTGAAAACGTGTTTTCCGAAAATTAAGCTGTTAAAAGTTATAAGTTAAAACGTGTTATAACGTGAATGTGTTAAAAGTTATATTTAGCAAACTCACGGCATTACACACACATCAGTATCCACACGGCAGTATTCATAGCTAGGGACGTATTGAGTCGCTGCACATGCTAATGTGTAAATTATTGCGCTACCTCCACCACTTTTCGAGCCACGCACTAACGGAATTTCCTCTCTGAATGGCCCTCGTAAATAGCCTAGTTGAAAAAAGATTGTATTCCAGCATCTTAATTGAATAACTCATGATATTTTTGTTAGTTACTGTTTTTCCTAGTAATATTTAATAGTCCTGTTGAATTTTAATCGTCGGTACTGTAAGTGCCCTTTTGAAGACATTTTATAAAGTGTTAGCAAAGGGACTTTTCTAATTACCCTATGCCGAGTTAGATTAAATAAAAAACAACTCAACAAATTAAATAAAATCTATATTTTATTTAATGGTACATATTCTCATGTAGGAAACTCTCTCTAGTCACTCTAAACAACAACTGGTACATCAACCACATTTTATATCTAGAGAATTAACATCTAGTCACATGTCAGTCAACTTAAGAATGATATATATTAATAATATATTTTTTAAATATTAACCCTTAAAAATGCAACATCCTTGTCAAATGAATCACAATTTCCTCCTAAATTGTAAATGATTGAAAAATAAATGATCATTAAGCAATACAAATTTTTATCTTCAGCGTACACAGTTGTTTCGAAGTTTAAAGCTTTATAATTTATTCTGCCATCATAAACATTTTACAGTATACTCTCGATTACTCGAGCCCCAGTTGTCCGAGTCTCCGGGTTATCTGTGGGAGCTCTAAGCTTAAATATACGTTGTTATTTTCTTACTATAATACATGCACGCACGATGTAATAATAATGCGTGAAACAAGCGACTGTATTTAAAAATCTATTATTTGCAACTCAAAAGGACTTTCATTGTCATATTTATTGGTTAAATACTATATCTAATAAAACATTTTGAAGTGGTCTTATTACAGCCCAACCTCAAAACACATATAAATTCCGTACTATCCGAGGTTCGTGTTATCAGAGGCAGCCTTGGTCCCGAAGACCTCGGATAATCAGGAGTGTACTGTAGTTTAAATCTATTTTGGTAATTTTCAACCTTTAAATGAAGTTATCTTGATAGCTTTTGTTCATTTTTTTTACAGTTGTGGTTATGTTTTTCTAGCATTAAATTGTAGAAATATAGAAAGCCCATCAGAAAACAGGCTAAATAGAATTGAAGAGTACGGAGTGTACTTTCCAATTCTATCTAGCCTGTTTTCTGATAGGCTTTCTATATTTCTACAATAAAAACCATTTTAAAACTTTGAGAAAATTTTTTTGGTCTTATTTTAGAAATAATCTTACTCAAGCTAAAAACGTAATTCTGTTCATTGGAGGATGAAGGAAGAATTTAGCACTCGAGCCCACTGAATTAGTCATTTAAAATGAATGATTAAATTTTCTATAGAACCGTGTGAAAACCTATTTTGTTGAGTGAGTGCACGGGTAGTCATGGGATGTTATTTTGCATGTCTAACTGAAATAGTGTAGCTATGATTAGACCTAATTTGTTTGTAGGTCAAGAAAAAATATTAAATTGTCAAATACATCATCCTCAGCCAATGAAACGATAGAAACAGCCTCAGGGAATTGGGTGGTGAGCCATGGTCCTTGGTATGTACCTTCATTATCATCCCTTCAAACAATTTTTGTTCATTCTTTTATTTTTCCTTTTTACCGACAATTGTTTATGCTTCACTGTTTGTATGGTCCAGCTGGTTTTTTAGTCCACAAGGAGATTTGTTTTTTTTTCTTCCTAGTGCACACTTTATTATTTGCCTTTGGTAAATAATTTATGTTTTTAGTTGTTGCATCGCTTTCCCATTTCTTTTTTATATGCATCATCTCCAGTTTCACAGCTGCATTTTAACAATGATCTGTTTTCAGAGTATTCTAATATTTTAACAGATGATATCGGTTAAACTGGTCGGTTATATCTGAGACTATACCTTTTTTGTCCTTGGATGAAATGGTCATTAAAGCAAAATGTTATGCTTTACTTTGGTAAAAGGCTTCGCTTGCTGAGGGTACTAGCAGCTTATCAACATTTTTCTAGAAACCCAGTTTTAATGCAACTCCATCTGGACCAAAAATTGGATTGATATTTTGAAGGGTTAGTTTTTATGTTTCTTGTCCCATCTTGTCCAATCTCATCAATTTAAAGTGTCGTGATTAGGATTTAACATTTTTCTCGGTCAATGAAGCGTATTTTGTATTTCTGGTTTATTAATAGTTTTAAACAAACACTGAGCAAAGTGAGGAGGAATATGCCCAAACTCAATTACTTGACTCAGTCAAGTTTTATGGAGATAATATCTAGAATATTTTATCTGTAGATTCGGATCGTCATTTGAACTCAGCCACGTAAAAAATGGACTCACAACTTCAAGTGATTTTCAGTTTTTCCTTTTTCCCTTAAGATTTGGACAAAAGGGGTTGACCACTGCAAATTTAGAGTTTTTGGTAGTGTCCCCATTGTGTCTCATTTTTGTGCTTATCCCTCGAAGTGGGATTCTCTAATGTTTCATCAGGAGTCGTCAGAAATCGCAGCAAGGATCAAGTTGTAGGGTTTGAATACCACCCACCACTAGATTAGAATGGCAGGTCTCTGGCAGGGGTGCAGAAAATGTTTGGACCCTTGAAATTTCTCCCACACCTTCAACTGTGGCCTCAAAATTGTCCCCAAAGTTTCCTTTTTTTACTCTTATTACACTAGGCGGTTGGGCGGTGTAACGGAATCCCTTGGGCTTGTATTAGGCAGTTTGGTGGCACTGTGGAACAACCCCATTAAAACAAGGTGATTCAGCAAAGCCGCTGGGCTGCGTTTCTCAGATGCCTAGTGTAAAATATCTTATATCTGCCTTATATATTAAAATTAAAATTTGCTCTTTTTCAAAAAGTTGATAAAATATCTATTTTATGGGGTTATTTTTCTTTTACTCCATATTAAGTAAATAATAAGAAAAAACTGTACAGTGCATTGTATCAAAGTCATGTTAATTAAGCTGCTAAGATAATAAAACAATTTTTTGGTTTAATTCAATCCCTTTAACGTTATTAATTCCTAATAAAAATAAAAATTTAACTTGATGGACAAAAATTATGTTTTAAGTTTAGATTTTTGAGCTAAGTACTTAACACTGGACAACGATATTCATTTGCCTTGAAGGGAAAAAGATGTCCCTGTGCCACGATGATAAGACAGTGTCCGTTTGTCTCTATGCGAGGATGATGTTCGTTTTCTGTGAAGTCAATATTCTCTTGCCACTAGGCGACATCATTGTTCATTTTCCGCGAGGCGAGGAATATGTTCATTGGCCACGACGACTCGACAATGTTTGTTTGCTGGGAAGCAATGACAATTATATTTGTTTGCCAAAACAATAAACAATGATGTTTGTTAGCCACAAAGCTAACGTGCTGTTAAGCTAAGTGTATTTTCCATGACACATCGACTATGTTTGCTTGCCGTGTCAACAAAATTTGTTTGCCATGAAGTATCAACTTAGTTCTTTTGCCTCAAAGCAAAGATGATGTTTGCCGCAACATAACTCTGCCTATTTGTCTTGCCGCAAAGTGATGAAGACGACCAAACTTTTCTTCTAGCGGCGAAATTTTTGTCTTTGGTGGCAATTTTTCACTGACCGCCAATATTTCCCCCAATGGCCGATTTTTCCCCCCAAACATGGTTCACTGGAATTATATTCTGCACCCCTGGTCCCTGGCTTGAACAATATGGTGTCCTGTCGGTTACACTTTCCATGCAACATAAATGGAGAAGAACTTCCTTTATAACCAAGGACAGCCCTGTGGCTGAAGTTGCAAAAAATTATGCCGAGGCTTCACCTTGTCCATACCCCAGCGATTAACAACCTTCTATCTGATAGAGTCAACTTCTTCCAAGAACTTTCTTCCATATCCATTGTGGTGTCCTTTTAAAGATCTACAGTGCACAACACAGTATAAGGAATTTCAGTGGCCTTTTCAACCGTACAAAAGCTTAACTGTGTTTAAACTAATGTAATATGTACCAGGGTTATTATTAAAAACATCAAATAAATACATTTAAACTATCACTTACTTAATGCCTGTAGATATCACAAATTTATTCCATTATTGTGCTGTACATATTTCGAAGGCTTGCCCCCTCATCTTCTACAACACACTTCAAATTTGATTCTGTAAACATTAAAAGAGTCACACTCACATTCACTACACATGAACGATAAAATACTAACCACCAAAGTCAGGGACATATATCGAAACAGACCATTCCTGGCCGGTTGTTGAAGGCCTACAGAACTGCCTACTTACTTACTTTGCGGTTTTGGTAAGCCGACAAAAACCAGCTGGGAATGGTCTAATTAGCTATATGTCCCTGACGTCGGTGATTAGTATTTTATCATTTGTGTCATGATTTAATGTACAGTGCACCTCGGATTATTCGGATTATTGTGGCGGAACACAGATCCGGATAGTCCGAGGTCAGTACAATATCGCCTAAATAGCGATCGCCTACCTTAGCCCCTGCTAAATTGATGCTGCGTATCAAGATAGTACAACATAGTAGTCTTTCAAATTTTACGGGGGTTTAATTTTTATAGACATTTAAGAACTAAACTTCATTATTAATCATACAATTATAATGTTAACTTTTACCGCACTTACGGTTTTGGTTTGGAATAAAATGTGAGATTAAAATATTTAATTTATAAGATATCGTAACTCAAAATAACTCATACTCGATATAATAATGACAAAACTTAAAGTAACTCAAAACTTATTACAGTAACTCTTCTTAAGAAATAACATAACACATCAAATGATAGCAATAAACTAACTCACAAAATTGCCGTAGGCTATGCCTTTGTTGGTTACTGATAACGCCCCAAGTAGCAATCCAGAAGTCTACATTCATGGAAATGCTGTAATTTACTTTTTAGGCAGTGTGATTCCTACAATTATTGTGATTCCAAATGCGTACAGTAATGTATAACACTTGCATTTTACTTTTAGAAGGTGCATTTCACCTGTAAACTCGCTAAAATAATGTTTTTGCCGTGATTTTAATGTTTTAATTCCTCGGATAACCGGTCCAGATAATCCGGGATCGGGATAATGTGGTGAATGGATAATTCAAGATGAATTTTACTGTGTAGTAAAATGTGTCTTTTTAATGTCTTTAAGGCAAATACAGTAATGCTTGCTAATTTGAAGAGTGCTGCAGAAGATAAGGAGTCGAGCCTTCAAAACATATACAGCACAATAATGGAATAAATTTGTGATATACACAGGCATTACATAAGTAATAGTTTGAATACATTAAAATCTATCACAGCTGTTGGATTAGTAACAAAAAAATACATACTTTTTAACAATTTAATCAAGCTAGATTTTGGAGGTGGATTAGCTCACAATCACCCATTTCCCATTTGCCTTAACATCAACCCATTTGCCGTTCCCATTTTGTCTATATATATATATATATCAACACTTTATCCACCGCTATTGTCATGGAGTGTTGTTATCAATGGGACGTGAGGATGAAAGAGAGATAGTGCTACCCCCTCAGAGAGACTCCGCGAACTACTGTTGGGCTAAACTGTTATGTTATTTATGACCGGGCTCGTTCTGAACGCGGTTTTGGTTAAACAAAGATTTGCTCTCTGTATATTTTTTCTCTGTAAGGACATATTATGGCCTTAAATTTGCCTGTTAAATAAAGAATTTTTCATTTCATTTAATTTGAAAGTGTTACAGCAAAAAAAAGTTAATACTAGACATTGTAGTTAAGTACTTTTAATGATCATACAAATTGAAAAACTATGTGCTCTCATTTACCTCGCAACTGTTATACGTTGACTTATGACTTTACTTTAGGAGTTACATTTTTATTCCTTCGCATACTAAAACATTTCTGAAATTAAAATAAGAGAAATCAAAACTAATAATTTTAAGTCAAAGAGCTTTACCTGTTTCAGTTAGGCTATAAGAATCTAACAAATTTGTTTATTTGTTTATTTAGAAGAGTGTGGCTATTAAAGAAAGCGCAGTGTTTGCACCCGATAACGCACAGTAATACGAAAACTTTTGGTATGAAGCTTCGCAGCGCTCCTGTGTAAGTTCTGGCATGCTGTGCTCAGATGCTCGGTTGCTTGTGGTGGGCGTTCACTGGACATGAGTACGGTTTTGGGATTGACTACTTTAAACTTTTTTTTTAAGAACAAATTGTAAACTTGTATTTGTTAAATTCAAATTTTAATCTGTCTTTGTTTGGGAATAAAACACAATTTACAAATCTATGTAAGAGCTTTTGTACTCTGAGGGAACACCAGTATCAATTACTTTGCTTCAGAGATTGATAAAAGCAGACGCATGTGCATCTCAGTTCCCAGGCGGCTTACTTTATCTTAATTTCAGAAAGATAGTACAAACAAATAAGTCCAAAAACAGTTAAATGACTATGGCATAAATAACTCTCGGTTGGAGAGCATCAGTGCCAATAAGTATGGTTAGTTAGCATTTTGGGCCATAATAATATGGATATTGCATATTGGCCGTGTCAGCTGACAGATTGTCGACCATACTCCACATTCCTGGCTGAAACCGTTGGTGGTGGAGGAAGAATGTTTTGCTTTTATCATGTAAATGGAGGTGGAAGTAAAATAACACCCATGATGACCAAAAGACAAAAAACATTCTCAATTTTTGTATGTTCTTTGGACCAAAAGATTTTTTTATGAAATTTTGCCATGGCCAAAAGACCTGACAGAATCTTTCCAGGTCCTTTAGGGGTTGGGTTTTTGGGGGATTTACGGTCGCCCCTCCCCCAAATCACGAAAAATTGTTATCCAATTTTACTCTGGGCTAAAGTTTTTCAAACCCACGGAAAATAAAGTGTAAAGCCGAGGCGATTAAAAATAGTACTATACCTCTTGATTTGTAGAACATAAATCGGTATATATTTGTGGAATAAATATTTTCATAATTTATATAATTCAATTAATTTTTTTTAAGTGTCATTTCCCTTTGTTCCTTTATGTTTTCCAAAACCATAATCCCAATAATATGTAAGATGAGAATCCATGGGGGGCGGTAAAAATGTTATAACCGAGGATTCAGATATAGAACCTAACGGTTCTAACTTTAAAATATTTTCACAGGACCACCCCTGCACGGGGGGAAACAGACTGCTCCTACTTAGCTGCTTGCACCAGAGACATACGAATTGCTCCCCCTACCACACCATTTTGCTTTTAACGAGCACCGAGCACTGATATATGGATTGCTCCCCCTGGCCGTGTCAGAATGCCTGTCCATGTTTCTGTACGTGCCTGTGCCATTCTAAACCGAGGCAAATCATCAGCGTTTGTGTAATTTGGGGTGCAATGAAGGTTGAATTTACATCTGATCATTGTATTGTGCCATGGCAATTATGTTACCGCTCACCTTTTGCCGCCCCGCTGTCAGCACGGTGTTTTCTGTTTGCTCAGTGAACAACAACATAGCTGTGGTATGTTATATAGTAATCATGCTTACCTGTCATTATATACTGTAGAACCTTGATGAGGCAACTCTCAATGGGATTCGAAAAAACAGTCTTCTTGTCAAGGGTATCGTCTTACTGAGGGTTATAATATTAAGGTTGTTTTTGCTAACAGTTGCATTATCAAGGTTACTTGAATCTGTGGAAATCCTTTAAAACAAGATTATTTTAGAGTAGCCCTCAATAAAACTTTACTTAAAATTATAGTTAATTTCAAAGTTATTCTTTTCTTATGAATAGCAATTAATTGGTGAATAATATGTGATGCGGAAAGTGTAAAGAGACCTCAAGCGGAATTGCTTATTTTAGTAGTCAATTTTAACACTCCCACCAAATTTGTTTCCTTTGGAGCTGCTAAATACGAAATTTTCGTCTGAACAAGGATTAATAGTGCACTGGAAAAGACTTGCAAGGCAGTCAGGAAAGCTTATAAGATCATTAAAAACGCATATTTGCAGAAATAAAGAAAACTATTCAACGTTACATTACTTGAAAGGAGTTTCTCTTGATTGCAAGCAAGGGATAGAGGAAATAATGCTTAATTGTGACTGAAAAGGATTTTGTGTGAGAAACTATAAACATAAAGTTTTTGTAAAAAGAATCTTATAAGTTCTTAACAATCTTGCCTTACGTTTATGAACATTGAAGTATTGCAGCAGAGAGCACTTAGTAATAAGACCAACCAGGCAAAGTATTTTTTTTAACAGTATAGTCAAGACAAAAATTGGGCTTAAACATTTTATCACAGCAGGGCGTGCAATGCATACACCAGTGCTCGTTAAAACCAGACTGGTTACGGGGACCTATCCGTATACTGCTATAGCTACCTGCTATGGGGGAGCAGTCCACAAGCTGCTGTCGCTACCTGCTGTGGGGGAGCAGTCCGTAAGCTGCTGTCCATACCTGCTATGGGGGAGTAGTCCTTATGCTACTAGCTATGGGGTGCAGTCCGTAAGGTGTTGTTGATACCTGCTGTAGGGGAGAAGTCCGTAAGCTGCTGTCGATATCTGCTTTTGGGGGAGTAATCCATAAGCTACTAATGACACCTGCTATGAGGGAGCAGTCCGTATGCTGCTGTCGCTGCCTGTTACGGGGGAGCAGTCCTATGCTGCTGTCGATGGCTGCTATGGGGGAGCAGTCCATAAGCTGCTTTAGATACCTGCTGTAGGGGAGCAGTCTGTATGCTGCTGTCGATACCTGTTATGGGTAGCAGTCTGTAAGCTGCTGTCCATACCTGCAGTGGGGTAGCAGTCCGTAAGCTGCTTTAGATAGCTGCTGTAGGGGAGAATGGGATACCCTCTTGCTTCTAGGTTGTAATAAACCCCAAATTTAAGTCATCCTAGTTTCACTTTTGGCTGCCTTCCCTATAAACTTGAAGTCTGGATCAACCCCCAACGTCACCCTTTGCGTACAGTAGAACCCCTCATAACCGGCCACCACAGCACCAAGCCTAGGCCGGCTAACGACTTGACCAGATAATCCATCCTATTATGAAAACGATTATTTATACCTAATTAATAATACATAGCTATTGAATCAAGTCCTCTGTAAGGATAATAATTGTGAGAAGAGGCCGGATAAACTGAGGACCAGTAAAACCGAAGCAGGATATGAGGGGCTCTACTGTAACTAGAAGTCATATGATAATTTTTTATCCGCTTAAACCCTTAAATCTTGATGGGAAATGTTGCCAATATTGTATTTTAATGAGTTTTGCTTGGAGTTTTTATTTTAAGGATTCATTTTGCACCCCACCCTCTCACCCCATAGCAATGTTTTTTATTTTTTTACTTGATCCATTGACATTTCTTTTGTCATTTGCAATTGTTCTCTTAAGGCTTACTGTGACATGGTAATGAACATATTTGGCATGTTACCTAATAAAAAGTTTATAAATGCGGACCCTCTCTACATCTCTGAGGTGACTGGTCGCGTGACACAATGCAGCGTCGCGTAATAACATTGTGTCAACACGTGTTCGTATGTGAGAACCCTGAGTTGGGCATGTCACTTTGACTGGTCTATACCAATATAGAGGTCGACAATGGCTACGGTAATTAGAAGCTTTCATTGTACTGGTATTACTATTGGCTGTCCAGATTGACCAGCTTCCAGTTCACCTTGGTTCCTCCTCGTCTCTCTGGGAACTTTGATTCCTGCTGAGTTTGGATACCCAGTCAGTTCTGAGCCCTGTAGGGAGTTGTGAATTGTCCTGGCTTGTCCATTAGAGTGGGTTGAAAAAACAAAATTTTGGAATTTTGAATCCTAATAGGTCTCAGAAGTTGCGTAATAGCATGTAGAATACTGAAAAAATAACTTCAAAAAATCATATAAGATCTTCCGGTCACGCAATGTCCTTGAAGCTTAACATGTAAAACTTCATAAGAGGATGAGTAAAAAGTCTCAATTTGGTTTACACTGAAGATGGTTAATCGTAAAAAGACTTGCTATGAAAAATGAGAAGAGCTCTTTAAAACATTAAAAAAAATTATACTATGTGTCTAAATAGGCAACAGTATTATCGATCTACGGCCTCCTAAAAATCCCTTATTTAGGCATTTTTTCAGGTTTTTGGCTTGTATTAAATCAATAATTCTGATGCCTATTTGCACAAATTATACCATTTTTCAAACTGCTTTAAAGAGCTCTTTTCATTTTTCATGGCAAATCTTTTGTATGATTATCAATGTCCAGCATAAACCAAATTACGATTTTCCACTAATTCTCTTACGGGGTTTTACATATTAAACTTCAAGGTCATTGCGCGACCGGAAGATCTTATATGATTTTTTTAAAGTTTTTTTTTCAGTATTCTACATGCTATTACGCAACTTTTGAGACCTATTACAATTAAAAATTCCAATATTTTGTTTTTTCGACCCACCCTATTGTCCATCTTGGAGGGGATGAGGGATCCTTATCAGACAAACTTCTAGGCGTCTGCTAGTCTGGATGGCGAACCGACCTGCGTGAGTCTCTTCACAACAAGGAGAGCTCCCAGGTGGAGGTCCTTGTCTGGGATGCTTGGGATGTCTCGGGTTAGAGGGTAAGTCATCCCCGGAAGAGCTGGAGGATGGGTTGGAAATCTACCCCTCTTCCTTAAGGGGAGAGGCTGACTGACCATATCTTACCTTTCGCATCTTGGCAATCCTTTCCTTCTGTAAGCTGCACAATATCCCTAGGGAGATGTGCCTAGCTGGCAGTGCTGGGGCTTTTATTCCTCCAAAGTCTAGTCTGTCTGGGCATGTCAACAAAAAAACCACAAGACTCGGCGATGGGACTTGATATGAAAAGGGCCGTAGCCTTATTTTAAGGAGGAAACTTCGTGCATCATGCAAGCCCTCCTTCAAACCACTGTCTCACGTTTTTTATGACCCTATGAAAATAATTTTTTATTATTTGTATTATTTTAAGGATTGAAAATCAGTAATTTATTAAATAAAAACAAAAAACATCACTCTTGTTAACCCATGACTTCGGGAACCAGGAAAATTTTACATTATCAATATGGATTAAGAGAGTTTAATTAAATCTGTGTTATAATCAGTGTTGTATATTATTTGAGTACAAACTCGACTATAACCATGGAATTATGGAAAAGAAAAAAATATATGATCGATCTCATCTTGAGTTTATAATTCTGTTTAACCAAGATATACGATGAAAACAACTGAATGATGTTATGATCAGAATATTCAGCTGATAAGGGTGTTAACAAATAGCAGACTATCTAGATTCCACGTACCTGAATTTTTGTAAATACTGAACAGTATAGAAACATTAATCATTATAGGCTATTATTGGATAGTCATTGTCGTATCAGCAGAATTTGGTGTTTGAACTTATTGCATGTTGCATGTTTTTAGAGCCAAATCAAAGTCAAAGTCTTGGTCATGCTATAAGTGGAACTGCCTTAGTGCTTGATTTGCATGTTTCCTCTAGTTTTCTTCTTAGTTAACTGTCCTTTTATGGTGAGTATATTTTCCATCAATCATCATTCTACAACCCTTTATATCAGTGTATTTTTTCTTTATTTTTGTCGCTGCATTGATTATTAGATAACAAAAGATTTTCTTTTAATACCAGCAGTTTTTTGTACACTTTTCAGTTAAATTTTAAATGAGATATCGATGATACAGTGTGAAAGTAGTTGTGAATTCATTCCAGTTTCCCTGAATTTTTTCGGGTTTAAGTTATTAATAAAATCCCTTCATAGTAAAAAATAATCATAATAAATATTTGTTCAGTCATCACAGTCTTCCAAGGAAAACTAGGGATCTGCGGGTCCCCGAATTTTTCAGGTTGGGTCGGGTTAAGAGCTGGTCCGAGACATCAAGTCAGAGCAAACAATATTTCGGGCCAAAATCGGGTTGGGCCGCGCCTGATAACGAATAACAACAAATAATTTTCTTCCAAATAAAGTACTCTCATGTTATATATGAGAGCAGATTAAGTAAAAAAAAGTTGATTTCAACGTTAAAAACAACTAATTAAAGTTTATTTAAATGAAAAACCTTAAGATACAAAGAGTTAACAGTACAGCAGATGAGCAGACAGCAGAGCTGCCGCTGTTTTCACTAGCAAATAGACAGTCTCTTTGACAACAAACTCAAGACTGTTTGCTATCCAGTTTCATGAATACCTTATTCCTTGTTCATTAAACAAATAAAGTATATTTTAGAAACTAATATAATCTGATTCAAAATTGAGTTTTGTAAGTGTTATTTTATTACCCTATGTCATTCAATGTGAATGGGACCAAAAATCATTTCATTCTTATTTGAACGTCTGCTCTGCATCAGCAGGTAAGACATAGAGGCTACCTAGGTTATAATTGTTTTAACTTCAAGAAAGTAATAAAATTACTTTTTTGTCAGTAGTTAGGGGTTTAAAAATTGTATTTTAAACACCTTACAACATACATTATAAATTATAATTGATAACAAAAAATGAAATACCTTTTGATTGATTAATTGCATCACTGCACATTTTATATGCTCGTAGAATTCATCAGAGTATATTTTTTCCTTTTTGGTACTGATTGTTGACAAAACGGCTGACTGTGGTAGTGGTCAGTGACTGGCTAACTGGCGATAACAGTTTCAGTGCTGTTGTCTTTGTGATAAAGAGTGGCGTTGTATGATAATAATCGTTGTTATGACTCTGATAATTTTTTGGATGAATTCATTCACCTATAAGTTTTTTATCTTAATTTCTTGTAGTAGGTTAAAATTGGATCATCATTTAATTTTAACTTACTAAAAATTATTAGGCCTCGATAGATAGTTACAATTTTCTTCTATTAATTTTTCATTTAATTTCTTGATTTAGCTATGGTTGTAGTTAATTCAGATGAAAGTAATTATTTAAATATTTTTGGCCCAACCCGATTTTGGCCCGAGATCCGAAGGCCAAAATTAAAGGCCTGACCTGACCCGACCCGACCCGAACATAAAAAGTCTGGCCCGCAGACCCCGAAGGAAACCTTAAAGTGAAACTGTTCAATGACTCTCTTGCCGTAGTGCTCAATTTATATTGATATATGGATTAATGTTAAAGTCCATTAATGTAAGTCTGAGCAATCGTTTGGTGAATTAAATTTCCATAAGAACAAAAGCATAATTTTGGTAATCCATTAAGGAGAGCCCAATGTATAAAATTGTATCCAGGACCTTTTACTTTTTCTATTCACGATCAAAATGGTTGGATTATAAAATTTCACATTTTCACCATTAAGGAGAATTCTATGGATACATTTAACATTTTGCTTTTATAAATGTGAACGTGCACAATAAGTACTTAGACCATAAAAATTGTAACAAGAGTAATGAAAATTATATATTTGTACTTTGCAGGATGCATTGTGTCACAAGAAAGTTATATTTTATATTTTGATTTTGATTTTTGTGGACCATCTCCGATTAGTAAAAACAAACCACATTGTATATATACATTGAATTTTCCCGAATGGTGGAAATGTGAAATTTTATAATCCAACCATTTTGGTCACTAATAGAAAAAGTAAAGGGTCCTGAATACAATATTATAAGTTGGGTTCTTCTTGATAATCATTTTTTTTTGTTATCGGTGATGGCAATGACCGCAAAAATCAAAATCAAAATATAAACTCACCATCACCAACAATGAATTTCAAACAAAGAAAACTTATATTTATTTATATTTTATTTTGCAAATCTCAGTTTTCATGTAGATGATTTCCAGGCCTCAGGTTATTACATAAAAGAACAAAAAAAATTACATTAGTTTGCATTTCTGTAAAGAAGCATCTATGTTTCAAAACTGATCCAATAGTTTTGCCATTCATGAAGTCCCAATTCAGGCCATGTCAGCCGCCTTTGAAAAAATTTAGAATTTCATGTGTCAACAAGGCACTTGTGACATTATTACTTACCTATTGTCTCATGATTTTTACTAACATTATTTTTTTGTTTAGCCCAAGAACAGGGACGACCCGGCCGCCCAAGGTGGTAGGATAGAAGCACAGTCGCTAACAACACAATAACCTTATTTGTTTATTCATGTTAACACATTTGTTTACTACTCCGATTCTTTGTAACTTCCTAAGAGAAGTCTGGCGATGCTTGCCATAGAAGAAGTGATTTTCCAGTGATCGATGGACTTTTAACCGAACTAAATTTTAACATGCATTTAAAATTAAATCACCCTAGTTTTAAAGATTAACAAAGATAAAAGTATTAATTTATATTTTAATAACTCAAATTTTGTATGTCACTGTTTGGATCATATGTCTGTTTGGTAGATCATAAACCAGTGATTGTGGATGTGTCAGATGCATCGGTTATTGAGTCTGAAGTGATTACAGAATATTTTTATCACCGAGAGAGGTGAAAGGCAGTATTGTGGTGTACATATCCCGAACGTGCCCGTCTTTCTCGCTGTCGTGTTTTACTCTAATAGATGGATAAAGATATTTTATTTTTTATAATTATTATTGTCACTATTATAAATATACGTAGAAGTAGGGTTAGCGAATTTTTAACATGTATTACTTTATTCTTTTTCACTGAATCACGCATGAAATAAATAAATCGAGTAATTCAGAAGACTTTCAGTAATCTTGTAGGATACGGGATGGATACTGCAGGATTCATAGACAGAGGAAAAAATTATATGATCAACGGATTTTGAGTATTAATAATTCCAATAATAGTTGATAGATTCGATAATGAATTAAATACCAACTCACACATTCATGTGCAACAGTACTGAAACTGATGCAATATGACTGACTCATTGAGTTCATTGTTAGTATTGCTGTTAACCCATTGGCCTACCAATGTTGCAGTATCTGTTAGCCCCAAGGACGTTTTTTTTTTTTGCTTACAGACTTTTATAATAACTTCTCTAACTCTGTTCATTATCATTGTATTTTATTGAAACTTTCGGAGTATGTTATTTTAATGTATTTTTACCAAAATAATGAAAGTGCTAATTTTAGTACAATCAGTCAATATTTCATCGTAACTTACGCCCCAGTGGACCTTTGTGTAGTCTTATCACTGCAATAACACTTTCACAAACTGATTCACTGTAATTTAACCTTAATTATCATATTCAAAACTACTCAATTCTCGATTTAGTGAAATATTTCATTCAAATGTAAACACTTCCATCTTCATGCAAACAAAACTTCTAAACCACGTGTCATGTTTATACTAAGTTATTTTCGCCTGCGTACCGTTTAGTCAACATAAGGGCACCAGAAATGTCAGTAAATATGTGCAGAATATCCTACAAACAAAGCCTGTCTCAATAGGTGCTGCAGTGTGTTTGTCAAATTAGGCCAATGGGTCAATCGTTTGTTACATTTAGTTTTGTAATCCCCCTTGAAAGCGCAAAATAATATTCAGATCAGACTGGTGTCGTGCCAGATTACAGAAGGTCTTCTGAATTTTTTATATATAAAATCAAAATGGTATTTAATTTTGTTATATATAAGTCTATATAGAAAATGGTTTTATTCATTGTATATTCTTGTATTTGTTTAGATGAGCATGCCTATAATCATTGTGAAGATGGATCAAAAATTTGGTATTATAGACGGGTGCAGCCATTTCTTATAGTTTTTATCATTTATACTTTTTTATGAAGGATTAATTAAGGAAACTTTTATATTCAAAACCGTTGCATTTTTAGGTTTTCTTAGATCAGCTGTTCTTTATTTCTAAAATTAACTGTATAGATTGCAGTGAAACTGCCTAAACTGCCCCAGTATAAATCTTGATTGTACTCCTGGGCGTGAAAAATTATAGATTATTTTAACTGACCCAGCTTAGAAAATGTGAGCCAATATATTCCAGGAATTATTGCATTTCCACTCCCATTCATCGCAATGGCTAGACTCTACAAGTCTCTTAAGGTTATTTTCCTGTGGTTTTTATTTATTAACTCAAAAGTACAATTACAATAAGCCTCACTCAGCCTAGCTTAACAGCGAGGTCTTAAATTCTACCATTATTAACTACCAGGAAAACACTTACAAAATTAATCTACAAAATATTGCAAAATCACAGTAAATTGAGCAACAAGAGGATGCTTTAAATTTCATATTGTTTAGGTCAAGGAAACGCTTTGTCAGGCCTTAAAATAAGTATAATAGTATGAATTTCAAAAATTTATTAAATATATATTTCTTTTACTTTGAAAGTACAAAATCTTACAAATGAAAATCATAACTAATTCAATGTACAAAATTTGATCGGCGTTCAATAAAATAGTTTTACCCAACCTCCTTTGGGCATTTTATTTGTTTTACAGGGATATTTGTTTACAAAAAAATTTACAATTGTATATATATCTGTTTTAAATTTAATATAAATAATTGTTTTTAATTCAGTTTTAATGCAAACAGTATGTACAAACTAGAGTATTATTATAATCCTTTATATGTATTGAAAATTATATGATTAGTTTGAGAAATGTTGTTTTTTTGCATTCGTTAATATATATATATATTTGTTGAGTTTTTACTACTTAGAATATCTTTGACAGTTTGTATAGAAATTTGTAAGAAATTATTCTCTTATAGTTTATTGTTGAAGCATAGTTTGTGATTGAAATACTTTCAATGGATATCAGTAATTGTGGCTTTTGCTTGGTCAATATTTGTTATCTTGTGGCTATCTGCAGAAGTCATATTGTCTGAATAATTCTTTAATCATTAATAAGAGTTAATTTGATGGTGTTTTATTGTTATAGCGATTACATTCATTTTTATTTTATCATTATTAGATTATTTTCCTAAGTAATTTCTCTTATGACTTTATTTTATTACTATACACTGTAACATTTTGTTAAATAAAACTATTGCTAAAATATGTTTATCTTTTCATTTCAAACAAAAAATCTACATGGTCGTAAAGTATACCCCTTTAGTCTTCTCTAATTTTTTTTATGCAGGTGCACAAAGAAATAATTCATTATTCATTACATTATATTGGCTTCGTGTTATCTCAAGGTCGCTACACTCAGTCATTTTTAACCGTCAGTCTTAACTGCTCATTGAAAACTGACACGCTGAATTGACTTGTGTATGCCTAATTTGGATTGAGCTCACACCAAAATAAGCGTATGTAAGGTCGCATCAGTACAGTTGTTCAGCCCAGCCTTCCCGTGTATGCACACAAGTGTCTCCGGCCTGGCGCCGCAGCGTTGTTGTCAACGTAGACAAACTGACATACCAGAATGAACTTGTGTACGCGAGCAGCGTGCTCAGTTAAAAGTGGCAGTTAGAACTGACAGTTAAAATGACTGTTTTAGGTGATTAGTGAGCTCAGTTAAAACTGATAGTTAGAAATGAGCTGTTAAAATGACCATGTGGCCTTTAAACGCCTCCCTTCACTAATTTTTGTGGGCTAAAATTAATGAAAAACTATCAGATTACATAGATTAACATTGTTTAATGATCACCAATAAATAAAGTTAAGTCTGCCCAGTTGACTTAAAACCCTCAAAAACGGCCATGATAACATAGCTCGCCAATATTGGGATTGCCATAGGTATTAAAGTCAGAATTTTTACATATCGTCAGAAAAAAAGAATGAAAAAATTCTGAAAGTCAGGACCAAAATAAAAATACGCTGTTAGTCAGGCTTTCAGCAACCCTCCTCTGAAAGTGAAACAGCATTGATTTGAGGTTTACTTGAGACATTTTTCGCACCATTTAGCAAAGTTCTGACTTGATTTTCTGTAACAAATTATTGTGTGATTAAGACAAAGTCAATTTTTGAATACTTCTTTAATTAATCATATAGAGGATAACAACTCAGTTAAATTATTAGGTATTTCCATTGATTGTAAATTAAACTCGAGTATCCATAGAGAAAATATTTGTAAAAAAATTTCAAGAGAAAGTTATTTAAAATGGAAATGAAAGGATATTGTTTCTCAAACTTGTCTAAGAACAGCTCATTTCGGACTGTTGCAGTCACATAGCCTATGGTTTAATTTTATTGGGACATTTTCTTCGTGTTAATGACATTTTTCTGATCCAAAAAAAGGTAGTTCATACAATGTGCTGTGCTGGACCGAGGTCATTGACGTCCTCTTTTCATTCAAATGCAAATTTTAACAGTAATTAATTTATATATTTTTCAGGTTTTAACTTCTATAAAGATAAATTTAAGTGAATTTTCAACACTTAATACCATCCATGCACATAATACCAGAGGCATAGGATATGAATTAAATCTTCCTCAACACAGGTTGTCTAGGATGGGTAAATTCATACATGATTGACCCCACTGATATTTGTTTTTGTAAAATGTGTGGTGCTACAAGCCACTGACGCGGCTGCAATCTTCATTGATGCGCCACTGCAGAAAGCTACAATGATACTTACTTATTATGATTTTGATCTTTGCGGACATTTGCCATCACTGATTAGCAAAAAACAAGGTTCACAACGTTTCGGGATCTGGAATCTGATCCCGACTTCAGTTGGAAAAAGAGCCTCTAGATCTCAATAAAATTAGTAACACACAGCCAGGATAACCTGGGCAAAAACACAGCTAGAACAGAGAACTGAAAAAACAGTCACGAAAACTCTATGCTGAAAAGAAACAAGAACACAGCACAACACAGAAATCACAAAGTATCGAGGATCACCAATCAGGAGAGAGCACGTCCACACCCAATCAGAGCAGAGCTAAGACTGGTGGGATCACCAACAATGATTTTCAAACAAAGGAAAGGATACCTACTTGTAAATCTCTACTACAGATTTATGGTGTCAATTTTTGTGCAAACACATTAATTAACTGAAGTCGCCTAGACTACGCCTGTGAGTACAACCCAAAAGAGGTGTGGAATATCCGTAGAGTTACTTCCGTCGTTTTTCCGCGATTGATAATGACACGCGATCGTCTTTTGCAAACCTACTTCCGCCGCTGCCGCGCCAAACACCTATAAACGGTTTAAAATCAAAAATAAAAATCTCTTTATTGCCATTGATTAAGATTTTAAAATAGGCCAAGTCATATTGCGGTGGCATCACCAAGTCAAAAAACAAAGAATGTTTACAGAGAAAAAGAGTTGCTACGTTTGACAACAATTAAAAAGAAAGAGAGTTAGTGCTACAGCATCAGCAATAATAACAAAGATAAAAGACATAAAACAATTATAAAGAATTTTTATAATTAACAAAAATATATACACACGATCAAATTAAATGGCTGTTTGTTCCTGCAATCGTTAAATACGTGTAATCGAATATCAAGGGCAATCACTTAAACTATGGTAACCTTTTAAAACCTTTTCAGTAGTGGTTTGTTCACAAAATATCCTCCCAGGGGTGACCAGAATGGGGGATATGGCGCTCAGAGTCAGAGTGCCACAAAATAAATTTGGGGGAATTCTTTTTAACAATGAGAAAGTATGAAATGTTTGTAATCATAATAATTTAAAATTCGAGTATGCTCGGAGTTGGAAAGATAGCTGTTAAATAACGTTGTCAAATTTATCGTTATTGAGATATTATAAACCTTTGCAAACATATGCAGTTTAAAATCGTGTTTATGGAGCGTGGAAAACAGCAGAAATAACTTTGCGAACGCAGCGAAGAGAGGAAATCACAAGTAGTATCGGCTGAGACGGTCAGCTGCAAAATGGTTCAGCCATTGATACCACTCGTAAAATAATCCTGAATTTGTTATAGACAGAATTACTTTTTGTGGATAAATGAAGAAACAGTTGCAACAGGTTTTACTCAGTTAACAAAAGTAATTGATAATTGAGATTTTTTCGGTGATTGAAATGTTAAAGATTTTATTAAAAAGTTTAGAAAAATTTACTTTGTATGGTATTTACTAATAAGTACGGTAGTGTTGAGAATACTTAAAATGCATTTTATTTTAAATAGGAGCCACATAACCTATGTGTTTTAAAAAGTAACAAGTTTACAAATTATATACTTAAAAGTACATTGTTACATTACATTGTGTATTGTAACAGTTTTATCATGTCACTCTAACTTACAGTATTATCACCGGTCTGACACTTAAATGGAGCCAAGTGGTAAGCTTATTGGAGCGGGTTAGTTCGAAGCACTTTAGTTAGATGTCGTTGTAAAAACATGGTTTTCTTCTTCTTCACTGAATCAGCCAATCAAAACCACGATAACAATTTGCTAACTTCCTATTCCGTTTCCTCTGATTTTCTGTCATGACGTGTACACAACCAAAACGAGTTGGAATTAATTTGAGTGTGGGAAAATACCTAAAGTACGTTTACCACTAGTGCAAGTCGTTTCGCGAAATACTGTTCTGCGTGATTCATAATGTGCTTAAAGTGATTGATAGAAAATAAATACGTAGATGTTTACATAAAAGCAGGACTTAGTTAATTTTTATTAAGTGCTTTTATATAAACATCTACGTATTTATTTTCTTTCAATCGTTTTAAGCACAATATAAATCACTCAGTACAGTATTTCGCGAAACAACTTGCACTAGCGGCAAACGCACTTAATCTAAACAAACCGGTAAAGTCATTAAAATTGAAAGTCTAGCAAACAAAACAAGAAAACGAATATATTAACAAGGCAGACGACGACGATCGATGTGTCGCATCGACGACGATCGATATGTCGCATCGATGACCATCGATATATCGCATCGATCTTTTTAGTTCGTAGCACTTTATTCAGATAGCGCTGCTGTTCCCTTACCACCGAGTTAACATGGGAGTGCCATCTCTTTACGAAGTTCATTATTACTCTATGGTGCCAACGGGCCAACTCTTTACGAAGTTCATTATTACTCTATGGTATTACGTCCTTACTCTATGCGTATAACAAATAGATTTTTTTGGACGAGCGTCTAACTGCAGGAATGCCGTGCAACAGTTACCCACTGAATTGAGAACAACCGTTCCTAAAAGTAGCCGGTTTCGAATACTGTGCAACTGTTACCCTCTAAATTGAGATGATAACGAAAATGTCCGTTCGTGAGAGTAGCCAGTTTCAAACAGCAGTTAATGATTAGTACTTTATTTCTTTATTCTTTCCTTGTTTATTTCGTTGCTATTATGGCAACTCACAAAGGCTATTGTTAAAATTTAACAACTTGAAATTTCATTTGATTACTTGATTTTTGATTGATCCTTGGAACCGTTTACGAGATAATTAATTGTGCACACAAACAAGCAAGCAAGCATACAAGATAACACTGCTCTTAAAAGAGTATATGATAACAAATTATATGACACAAAAAATATAACTATTCTAATAGGTATAATTTAATGTGATTGTAACCATAGTAGTACTAGTTTTTCATAAAATTTATTTAATGTTATAACTGTAACAGCAATAACTAAAGAAATAATTTAATGTCTTGGTTAATTATCAATTTCAATATTTTTTTATTTATATAGGCCTACATCTAGATATAACAGGTTTTTAACAGTCTGATGCTCAATTTTTAGCCAAAGCGTCTCAAAACAGTAAACTGAAAACCTAATATAGATCTTAAGTTTTTCAACTATTATTTCATTGTAACTAATATGGTAGCTAATACCACAAAATATTTAATAATGGCATATTCCTAGAACATGGAATCATGGAAATCTAAATGCAACCAACCGTGAAAAAGTGTCACGGCCGAGTTGGTGGGTGCGGGAGCAAGAACAAAGAAACGGTGAAACATATAAACTAAAGATTTATTCATCAATATTCAAATTACACAAAATAAAGTCGAGAGTCACGCGCGACTCGCTACCGTTCCGTAAACTACTAAATATCTAATTTAGAAAAGAATTTTGGATATGAATTTTATTTAACGCGGGAGGAAAAACCGGCGCGGTGTTAATTAAACGGCCAGTCAGACGAACTCTGGTCTCCGCGCCCTGCGCCGCGGAGGACGATAGCATGCTGAGTTTGCTTATCAGCACATTCCACAGACACAAGTGCGCAACTATGGCTGTATCCTTGCTTCATAACTTTAAACTTCAGATATAACACGTTTTAGAAAATTGTTTGAATTGGGTTCTGGGCCTCGAGTTTATGTTAATCTCCTGTTGATAGCCATTGAGAGTTGGCTAAACATTATATCCTTGATTATCCTCTGCTGAATACTCCATTTTATATATTTCCAGTATTATTTATTTTATTTATGAAAATATGCAGCCATATCAGGCCAAACTAAATTTTGGGGAGCGGGTTGTCACAAAAGGAGCAGTAACAGTTATAGTATGTAGCAGTTACACCAATTGGACCAATAAAACGCTTCTGCGCATGAGCGGTAATCCTGCGCGTAGACACACGTCATTTTGGCGCCAAGAGTTGTAGCGAGCGAAACTTGAGCGAATGCAAAACCGAAGTTTATGGATATATGTGTTAACGGTGACCAAAACTAGCAATTTAGCTAAAATTTATAAGTTGACAATATAGATATATTCATAAGTTCTACTAGTCTTTTGGCTCGATCATTATTTAAGTGTTGTCAGGCTTCTCTATTTTAGGCTATTTAAATTGCAACAAGAAAGAGAAGGTCTAATCATCTAACAATTTGTAAGGCCTATCCCTATTGTGTCCAAAAGTATGATTTAAAATGTCCTCAGGATATTCATCAAATCCTTCACCTGGTTCATCGAGTCAAGGAAAAAATAAAAGTGAGTGCTTCAAAATACAGCAGGATATCCACTCAAACTAGTCTATTCTAACATGTTTTTTTTGCTATCTGTCACAGGCATAAGCATTCAGATGCTGACTCACCTACAGGCTGTGAGTCAGCATTTGTGATGTGCCAGGCACCACAGCCTCTTGCTGACAATCACTAGGCTTACCAGACGTCAGGGATTTCCCCGGACAGAACCGGGCTTTAGGCTTGCGTCCGGGGAAACGTCTGGGGTTGAATTTTGTCCGGGGTTGAATTTTGTCCGGGGTTTAGTCAAACTTCGTGAAAAAGAGAGGAAAACGCCCAAAATAAATGAATTGGTAAATAGTTTTGGGCGATTTTTAAGAAAGTTTGTACAAAACATAGGAAATTTTAAACAAAACGAAGGAATTCTATAATTTCACCAGGGATCACACTAAAAGGATCTCAGCCGGCGACAGGCTAATTCGTTGGGCGACAACAGCTCAACAGCGTCTTCTACTTGGTCACAATGTCTACACATTGTTACTTAGTCAATCAGTATTCCAGAAACGATAGTTTCGCACAAAAACGGCAACAAAGTAGCCTTTCTGCCGAGACCCTTTGAATTACACCGGACCAAACTTTACCACTCCATTTCATTTCCCTTGTACTCCTCTCCTCTCCCCCCCCCCCTTTCTCTTGGTGTCTGGGGTTGGCTCTGAAAAATTATGGTAAGCCTAACAATCACCTCATTTTAGAAAAGCATAAATCATCTGTTTTCATTACTCCCTATTTCTTATTTTTATGTTGAATCCAGTATAGCTAAGGTGGCCAGATTTTGGAGCAGACAAAACGGGACGCCGTCCTCCGGGGGTGTACTTACCACAAAAAGAGGGGGGTTTGGGGAAAATTTTGAAAAAATAGGAGCAATTTGGTGCGTTTTTCGACTCTTTCAGATAGAAAAAATTATGTGCTAGATTCTGGTTCATCTTTACCATTAATTATAAGTTACTAGGAAACTACAAAAGAACCGAAAAAATGTATTTAAGAGTTTTTTACGCTAAAACGTATTTTCATACCCCCACACTAAGAGTCCTCCCCCGGATAATTATAAAAAATCAGCATTTTGGTGGGTTTTTGGACACTTCCAGATTGAAAATATGTGCTAGACTCTAGTTCATCTTAAAAATTAATTTTAAGTTCCTAGGAAACTACAAAAGAATCGAAAAAATTAAGAGTTTTTTAGTCTTAAAACGTATTTTCATACCCCCACACTAAGAGAGGAGGGTCCGGGGGGTCCTCCCCTGGAAAATTTGTAAAAATCAGGAGAATTTTGGTGTGTTTCTAGACACTTCCAGAATAAAAACATGTGCTAGACTCTAGTTCATCTTAACCATTAATTTTAAGTTCCTAGGAAACTAAGAAAGAACCAAAAAAAAATTATTTTTGTACATTAAAACATATTTTTTAAAGTATTTTTCTTACCAATAATGCTAAAATGGGACAAATGGGCTTCCCGAGAGAGTTCGTCGGGACAATGGGACACGTCGCTAAAAAAATGGGACGTTGGTCACCTTAAGTATAGGCTAGTCTATGTTATGTCATAAACAACCGATTTCAAAGTAGGCTGATGAATAGTTGTCTTTTATAGGCTAGGCCTACTGAGTAAGTTTGTAAAGTAGACCTTTCTCACATGAGTGACTGTGTGACGCACAGTAGAGCGCAGTAAGTTGAGCGAATGCGACAAAAGCGCTTTACATGTGAAGTGCATAGAACATATTTCGGTACTTTGGTATTATACGGAGGCCACTATTTTTAGGGAGGTTTTTTTTAACTGGATACCAAAAATAACTACATAATTGTAGAGAACATACCTTAATTGACTTACTGTCCAACTTTGACATAATTATGATGAGATGTCTTTGTGTTCTGCCTCCCAGAAGGCAGCGATGTCGGTAGGTAAAGCGTCACCGCCGCTAGCAGCAACACCCGATATCCACCCTTATAAAGCGCGCTGCGGCGGTTATGTTAGGTTAGGTTATCATAAATTCTTTAGTAGGAGTTTTGTCATTTCGTTATAAATCTAACGATACCGGATGAGTCATACTTTTGCCCGCCAAATCCTGTAGGCAAGTGATGGACACACTTCGGTCAACAACCTGACCTAGGCCTACTTGGAGGGGATTTGGCGGGCGAAGGTATGACTCATCGGTATCGTTCGATTCGTAACAAAACGAGGAAAGTCCTTCTAACATATTTATGATAACCTAACCAAACATAACTGCCGCAGCGCGCTGTATAAGGGTGGCCTCCGTATAATACCAAAGTACCCATATTTCTACAATTGCAGTTGAGTTCCCATACAATCACAATTGATCACACCCATAGCTGTATGTGACACTTAAACAAAGTAACTAAAATAGTTGGGTTTACTTACCCCATTTACTGTCGTCAATTCTAATTATAATCAAGGATAACTATGGTTTCGGCCCCATTAGGCCATTATCAAATCAGTATAGAATGCCAGGCTTCGTTACTTCACCAGTGATGTGAAGATTGTCATGGTGTTCACACGTTCGGACACATTAAAACACAAACAGTCACACATTTAAGACTTTAAAAATTACGTTTTTTACAAAAATACATAAATTGCGCACAATTTATTTCTTGGACTTGCTAATGGCCGGCCGCACGATAGTTCGGTATCGCTCGGCCAGCTGGTAGCATTGTTCAATTGTTCGATTCATAGCGAAGCGAGGAAAGTCCTACTAACATATATATTTATGATAACCTAACCTAACAAACCACCGCAGCACGCTGTATAAGGGTGGCGATCGAGTGAAGTCACTAGCGGCGGTGGTGACACATTCACCTCAATCCTCGCCAACATCGCTGCCTTCTGGGAAACAGAAAACAACGACTGCTCATCATAATTATGTCCAATTTGGACAGTAAGTCAATTAAAGTATGTTCTTTCCAATTATGAATTCATTTTTGGTACCCAGTATAATAAAATCTCTCTAAAAATAGTGGTCTCCGTATACAGTAGAGCCCTTCATATCCGGCCTCGGTTTTACCGGTCCTCGGTTTATCCGGCCGGTTCTCAGAAGCCCATGTCAAAACATATTTCCTAAGCTTACAGACGCATTTCCCTCTGAAACGAGATCAGTTAGTCTAAGTGCTCAAGTGATGTGTTGGTTTTAATAACATTATTTTTAAATAACCCCAAAAAAACATGCAAAGCTCTACTTTGGGCTTAATTCATTAGCTACGCAATATTATCTAGGCATAACTTATCGTTTTTATAATAGGTTGGATTATCCGGCCAAATCATTATCCGGCCTGAGTTCGGTCCCGTGGAGGCCGGATATCAGGGGTTCTACTGTAATACCAAAGTACGGTACCGTAGGAAAATATTTTGTTAATGCATTCCATGAGGAAAATATCACTTTAGTGTTTTTACAATCACGAGAAAATTAACTTTCCAATGAAAATCATAATTTTATTTGTCAGTTGGCCTCTATTCAAAATTGTGGATTTGTACATTTTTCTCTAAAAACAAAATATGATATGGCATTTATATCTAAATATTAAGATAGGCCTACTACGTAAAATTTCTTGTAAATTTTACTATTTTAGCCTACCCCATTTCAAAGATTCAAAGATTTAAATTCGACCATTCAGTAAAAAGTACAATAGGCCACCTCCTTAACCTAAATACAAAATTAAGTAAACAGAAAAAATCTCTTGACTAACAAACAGTCAAAGTTGCAACTCATGCAAAAGGTCCATGCTTCAAACCATGCAGCAAACCATTCTAAAGACCAATTTATATACTTGCATCTTTAAAATGAATTAAACTTAATTTATGAGCAATTTTAGTTTTTGGGCAAAAAAGTTTTTTTTAGCATAGCAAGTAAGTTAGTCAGAATGTTTTGAATTGTTCACTGCCATTTTACTTGCCTTAGTACCATGCATTTAATTTTCTAATCCAACCCTTTGCTGTATGTATCTTATGGTTTATAAGATCCTAATAGTTTGAATAACTCTGTATGAATGTTTCGGCTATTTATTTAGGCACACATTTACAATATCCTATAATACAGCTAAAGCCAACTATAGTATTCATATAAGTTTACATAAAAACAATAGAAAAACATGCAAATATTTTCATAAATAAATTACATAAACTTAGCCATATACATCAACTGCATTTAATTTTAGTGTCCATTTCTTGCTCCTCTTGCCACTGTAGTTCGATGAAGATAATTGTTAAACTAAAAAAGATACCTAGGCCCAAATAAGGTATCCCACAAATAAGGTTACCCTGCGGTCATGGAACCACAAGCCATGGCCGCAATCGTCGATACACTGTTTTCCAGCCACCCAGTTCGGCCAGTCAGGGAATTTGGAGAGGTAGGCGCCTTCCCAGCTTTCCGGGAAGAGGAACTTACTGCCGCCATCCGATCTCTATGACTCAGAAGAGCGCCCGGTCCCAATAGCATTTCGGTGGAGATGCTCAAGCTCGCTGCGGAGGTGAATCCAAGGCTTCTGCTTGATATGTTTGACGTGTGTATGGCGGAAGGCGTTTTCTTCTCTTAATGGAAGGTAGCCCGTCTTGTTCTTATCCCCAAGGCGAAGAGTACACCGGAGACCCCTTCTTCTTTCCGACCCCTGTGTATGCTCATCACTCGGGGCCACTCTTCGGGCGAAAAAGGTCGACCTCGATCGGCCTTAATCCTCAGCTTTTCCCCAAGGAGGTTGCCCTAGTGGCGTAATATCAAATGCCTAGCCCTAAGTAATGTGCGAAACAGTTCCAGGCTAGTGTCCTCGGTGTTGAGTGGGGTGGTTTAGTCGATAGTTCAAGGGACTTTGAGCTCGTGGGAGTCCGACACCACTGAGGGGACAACGAGCCTCTCCTAGTGGGTCCCATTCACCAGTTGTTGATGGAGATAACTTACATGAGACTTGTAATTTTACATATTTTTTGTGGACTCTTGAACAGGGCAGGATTTCCTAATAGGCCCGGGCCCGGGTCTAGGGGCGCAAGCTGCCTGAGAGTGCATTTCCAAGAAAAATTAAAAATTAAAAAATGTAGAATGATTATGTTTGTATGCTTACACCCAGGGCCAGCTTAAAGCCCATGTAGAATGTTCGGAGGAATGAGGTGCCATCAAGAAAAGGAAAGCTGGCGTGGTTTAGCGTCCGCAGCGGCGCTTGTAGAGCCCTCTCAAATGGTTAAAAGTGACAAACGTGTGTGATGGCGGAATTTGCCGGTGCCCGGGGAGCCTTTAAGATTGTTCAACGTGCTAAATATGTGTTTTGGTGGCATTTCGTGGAACCTTTTCAAACTGTTCAAACTGCAAAATGTTTGTTTTGGCGACATTTGCCAACTCTCAAAAAATCTTTCAAAATTGTTCAATGTGCAAAATGTGTGTTACGGTGGCGTTTGCCGATACTCGTGTAATCCTTTAAAACTAAAATGCAAACCAGCCGTTTATTGACGTTTACTGGCACCCCCGGAATGTTTTCAAAATATTCAAAGTGCAAACAGTTTGTTTTGGTGGCAAACCATCGAAGCCTGGGGAGTTTTTTAGAGCTGTAAAAAATTGGGTAAAAGTAGTTTTTATTTTCTGAAAAGTGGCATATAGTATTATTCTTTAGAAGGATTTACGGACTACCACCCTCAAAACCTAAGGGAGGAAAAAATATTGGGCCTTGGGGCACCCAAATATATTAAACAAATATATATTACCCAAATATTAAACCCGGCCCTGCTTTCGTGTATCAAAAATGTTCAAAAGATTGCCATCGAGGGCACCATTTGTATAAAAATCAAATTTTCAAAGTGTAAATATCTGACAAATTTATTTTGAAAATTTAAGACAGAAAAATATTACTTGAGGATTCTAATCAACCCACGCATATACTAACTTTTACCTAAATCGTGAATAATAAAATATAACAATTTACATTTGTGTTTTGTAAAAAAGTACCCTACACCTGACAGTTTCATACATCCTATTGAACAGAATAAGCTGATTTGAAAACAGAAATAGTTTGATATTAAATATTTATATTTTGTGCCAAAATTTGATTACCCATTTTATAATCAAACTTGATTATTCATTCACCTTCACCTCTCAAGTATGTCATGATTGCACATCTTATTTAAATTGAATTTTAAATTATCGTGGCCCCAGATAACCAAAGTACCTTAAGTCACTAAGCAATTTTTCAAAGTCCATTTTTGACTCTATCTTTCTAAAAAATGTTAATGTCATCGGCATGTAAAAGTAAATTACTTTTGGTATGCAATCTTGGATGTCATCAAGGAAAATAATGAGTGATATCGGCCCTAAATTTGGTCCTTGGGGAATCCAGGATTTGGCAATAGAAACTTAGGAAGAAACCCCTTCATATCCCTTTTACACAAATATGGAGCAAAGAATTTTTAAGAATTATTACTCAGTTAAGGTACTGCAGTCCGAGATATTGCAGAATGGACAGCAATTTGTTGGCAATTTTAAATGTGAAACACTGTCAAACACCTTTTCCAAATCGCCTATATTATACATCAACTTGAACCTTGTTGTCTACTAACGGAACACAAAATTGTGTTTGGTAAGTTGAATAAATTGGAATGGATTAGCCGGTGGAGAAGCCTGGAATGGAAGCTGTGACAGTTTGTATTTATTATTCTCTCTTTAAATACATTCTTTCTTTTTCGCATAATTAGCTGTTTTATTTCCCCTAAGAAACTAGGATACCTAGTTGTAGACTTATTACGTTAAAATAGCACATGCTTATTAAAAATACTGTTCCTGTTCGAATAACTTGATTTTTAATTCTCCTTCTGTGAAATCATTTAAAAAGCATGTACAGTGGAACCTCTTTTAACCGTCACCCTTGGGACCGGGACTGCGACGGTTAAGAGAATAGACGGATAACAGAAATATCATTATAAATCTGTACAGTAAATAGATTTCAAAGCTTTTGGAAGAAAGTAAACCATGTACAAGTGCATAGTACATATTTATATTTAAATTACATACCTACAGGAGTAATGTAGAACTGCTATACTGTATGTTGTATAGGTACTTGCATCAATTACGGTACATTGAAAGTTCAGTAGCAGTGACGGATAACAGAGAGTGACGGTTAAAAGAGGTTCTACTGTAACTGATTGGCTCATTGAACTGGGTATAATAGATTCTGAACCTCTTATCACTCCCCAGTACAGGCGGACCTGACCCTACTTGTACCCACTTGGACCTGACCTGACCGAATCTCACATTTGACTACCTTTTTTACACTGCCTCTTGCCGTCTTCCCCTCTCTGCCACTCCCATGCTCCGGTTATTTTATTCTCTAATTTATTTGTTTATTTTATTGTTTTTAGCAAGTCTAGTTGAAAAAAACACCACTCATTACCACATAAAAAAATACAAATACATTTTTTCCTAAAAGTTTATTTTACAACAAATTAACCTACCCCAACTGTAATATCATCGGTTAAGCCTTCGCACAGGCAACCTGCCCATGAAGACTTATTTCCCTGGTTACGAACCGTCATCTTTCATGGACATTGTTTTGTAATTAAAATTTAGCTTAACCATACTATTAAGTTTATATTTTCTTTGTACTTAATTACCAACTATTATAATATTAATTCATTTAGGGTTTTTTTTTGTTAATAGTACTGGAAATAAATTATTTTTCATTTAATTTCACTGTAAATCTTATTGTAAAAAGCTGTAACTGCTGAATTAAATCCGTCCCTGGTTAAAAGGTGAGGGAAAATCCATTGGTGTTTTCACTTGGGGATTTTTCAGTGGTCATGAAAAGTCAAGGATTTCACAAGTAAAGTCTGGTAGGCACTGAGCCATTGTACTTCCCCTGTATATTTAATTCCTTACCAGAAAATTTTCCTCACTCTCATTTTTCCAAAATGATTGCAGTGGATCAAGAAGCAGGAAATGAGTTAGAGCAGTTAACATCTCTCCTGGATGTTGAAGAATCTGATGTCAAAAACATAACACATAACTCAAAACTTATTCTAGACTTCAATATGTTTGATAAAGAAAATGATAATGGCGTAAACTTATTAGAGAAACCTGTATTGGGTAAAGTATCCCCCCACATCAAAGTATTGAGTAAAAATACTGAATCGAATGATCATGAAAAAAGTGAGGTTCACCGCGGTGATACAGACTCATCTGATGATGAAGATAACAAAAATACCTCTGAACAGAAGTATACCGAAACTGGACGAGAGATCAAGAATTTCATGAAAAAACAAAACACAAACTCAACCTCGAATCCCTATACAAATAGCTGCTCTTGGAAATCGAATAAATCCTTATTTGCACCAAGTACGACAGCAACACCGATTCGAATTCAACCCAAAGATGTGTATACGGATCCGTATTTCGGACTCAGAATAATGTGAGTAGCTAGGCTACCTGCTATTTTTTTTTTAGTTTTGGAAAGGGTTACCGGTATGTTATAAATAAAACATTATCATGAATTGAAGGCTTCAATGAACTCAAATTTTTATATAGGCCTACCGGTAATAGGAAAAGTAAATAAATGTAAGATAATATAATGTCACATAATTCTTAAAAAACAAATTCCCTTACATGTTCATCTCTTTGTAATCAAGCATTACTCTGATTGTAGTTTAAACATTTTATTTGATTGCTGATGTTCCTCCATTTATAGAAATATTACTAGCGAAATGAGAAAGAACCATGCCATAACACACCACTCTGAAGTGTAGCGAGTCATAATTTTTTCTTTTTGACGATGACATGAGTTCCAACTAAAACTCATATCAATTTTTAGTCCTCAACAAGTTTTAGACTTGGACGTATCAGATCATAGACACAGTTATAATGTAATAGTATTTTAAACTTATTTGTGTGCTAATGTCATTGTGGCTGCTGTTGCAGAACCCCACTTGTATCGTCACAAGTTCTTCAAGAACGAATGTTAGGAAAAATACCAATATCTTTCAGTAAACTGCAACACCACTTAGCAAAGTCAGACAAGACCAATGATTGGGTAATTGCAGGAGTTATTGCTTCTAAGTTTGTGAAAACCTCGCAAAAGGTACAGTATGTACAAAGTAGATTTTAGTCGGTACTTTATTTTTGAATGTCATGTTTTTTAGGTGAGGATTATTATTTCGTTCTTAATATTGGGCTTCACTCACCTTAGTAAGATTTCCTTTGGAGCTTGTCATATTGACGAAAAACACACACAAATCACAAGCAACACTCACAACAAAGTCTTGAATATTAAAAAGTGTCTCAGTCGTGGTTAGCCATTCTGCCTGCGTGTGGAGCAACTTGACCAGCAGTCGTGGTTAGCCATTCTGCCTGCGTGTGGGAGCAACTTGACCAGCAGTCGTGGTTAGCCACTCTGCCTGCGTGTGGGAGCAACTTGACCAGTAGTCGTGGTTAGCCATTCTGCCTGCGTGTGGGAGCAACTTGACCGGCAGTCGTGGTTAGCCACTCTGCCTGCGTGTGGGAGCAACTTGACCAGCAGTCGTGGTTAGCCATTCTGCCTGTGTGTGGGAGCAACTTGACCAGCAGTCGTGGTTAGCCATTCTGCCTGCGTGTGGGAGCAACTTGACCGGCAGTCGTGGTTAGCCATACTGCCTGCGTGTGGGAGCAACTTGACCGGAAGTCGTGGTTAGTCATTCTGCCTGCGTGTGGGAGCAACTTGACCAGCAGTCGTGGTTAGCCATTCTGCATGCGTAAGGGAGCAACTTGACCAGCAGACGTGGTTAGCCATTCTGCCTGCGTAAGGGAGCAACTTGACCAGCAGTCGTGGTTAGCCATTCTGCCTGCGTGTGGGAGCAACTTGACCGGCTCAACTCTTGAAAAAGTGTGGAGTTATTTTTAATTCATGGCCACGTGAGACGTCAGGTTAGATTTTGGGATGCTTTGTAATGTTCGTATGTTTGTCGTGAGTGTTGCGTGTGATTTGTATGTTTTTCGTCAATTTGACAAGCCCCAAAGAAAATCTTATTAAGGTGAGTGAAGCCCAATAATGGGAACAAAATTAGTTACTCTACCTAAGTAAAGTGAAAATCTACCTTCTGTTATATTAGAAGGTTCGCATATATGGGACTACAGAGTTTGTGCTGAGGAAGGAGAACGTTTCTTCTTTTGCGCTATGTTCATGAATTTAATTTGAATCAATTCTTTCTTCTTGTTAGTTATTGAACTAGAAAAAAATCTTTTTACCAGGCCCGGCGACAGGATTTTCGGGCCCCTGTGCAATCTTCAACCCCGGGCTCTAAGACCTGACTTTTTTTACAAGTTTCATGTGCTTTTGGGCCCCTTTTCAACCGTTTCGGGTCTTTTTTTTGTGTTTCCGGGCCCCTATGCATTTGCCCCCCCCTGTCACCGGCCCTGCTTTTTACTACACTTGCCCCAGAAAGTGGCTGTTTTCGCACTCGATATACGTCGCAAAACAGGCGATTCCCATATTATTTTACTTTGTAGAAGTTCGATTTACTTTGTGTATTCCAGTGTTTCAACTTAAGAACACAAAAATGGTCCAAACCAGTATGCTGGTGAAGTTGTTTTTTGGTGAATTATGTTTGCAACATCTTAAGATTAAACCACCATTTAACTGTTAATTATTGTGATTTTTATGATTTGTTTATACTGATTAATAAATATTGATTTATTAAGGGTCGATTGATAAATATTATTGGTTGTGTGTTTGAGCCTTTAAATATTTTTCCAGGGAAAACCTTATGTTTGTTGGACCCTAACAGACCTCAAAATTGATTTGAAAACAGTATCCTTATTTTTGTTCGGGAAGGCATATCAAACGATGTGGAAGACAAGTACACATACTGTGGTTGCAATCCTCAATCCAACACCATTGGACAACAACAAGTAAGTCAGAAATTTATTATTTTTTTTCTTTTGTTAATTTTAGATAGTAATTGGTATACAAGCTGTAGACTCTCTCTCACCCGCCAGCTCGTGACCAGACATGGCCAGGTATTGATTTGGCCGGTTGAACCAACAAACCCTAAAAGTTGTTAAATTATAGCACTCAGTACAGTAGAACCCCTTATAACCGGCCACCACGGGACGAAACGTAGGTCGGATAACGACTTGGCCGGATAATCCATCTTATAATGAAAACAGTTCTGTATACCTAATTAATAATTCACAGCCAATGAATGAAGTTCTTTATAAAGCTTTAAGTGTATTTTGGGTCATTTCAATATCCACAGGCTTGTAAAACCAACACAACACACCACTTGAACACTGATTGATCTAGTTTCACCCTTAGTATTCATTTGATTTTAAACTAACTTATTCCCCTACTCAGTAGTATTCGCTACCGCCACAGCTTTCATTGGTATTCGTATGCCTACCATTTGAAGGGACTTGAAGAAAAAACAATTAAAAACCGCACTGGATACATTATATTAAATAACCGTTTAAAGGTTACTAGCTCAGCTGAGTAAAGTATGACTTATTGCTAAGTTCACTATTGCCGAAACAGAGCAAATCTGACTTGCCCCAACATTCGGCGATCAATTTGCTGCATGAGGCCTTATGAGAGTAATGTCGTCGAACGAGTCACACCGAGTGCAACAGTACACGCTCTCATTTATGTGGATTCGTCTTGATTGTTGGTAGTAAACTGGAGCCAAACAAGGAGTGAGATAATACAACGTAAACAAACAGAGATATACACAAGAGAGTATCAGAGAGACTACGGGTCTGTAACCCCTAGGAAATACGTTTCGATATTGGCTTCTGAGAAGCGGCCGGATAAACCGAGGACTGGTAAAACCGATGCCGATTATGAGGGGCCTTACTGTACTTTATGTCAATGTCAATACTGATTGTTTTGTTAAAAATAGGGGAAAACTAGATTTTTTTTAATTAGTCTTCCTTGATTCGTGGTTTCCGCGCCGACCAGTTCAGTGGTCAGTAACACTTAAAAAAAAAAGAGAACAAAAGAATTTTTTTCTACTGTCCTACTGTCTGGTTGTCTTAAGTGTGGTTTGCACGACGACCAGTAAAGTGGATAGTAACACCTTTAAACAAAAGAGAACAAAAGAACTTTTTTCTACTGTCCTACTGTCTGGTCGTCGTGAAACCAGGCCTTAGGAACCAGGCTTTAAGGATTGGCAATATCATCCACCTCCTGCCGATCTTTGCTAGTTAAACCGACAGGCGATGGGTTGTAAAGGGTGGTAAAAATCGGCTGGTTAAAATTAAGTCATTTTTATGGAGTGTCCAAATTTTCTTAGATTAAATGTACACAGTGTGGTACATTTAACCGTGTTAGCACAATTTTTTATTTAATGCTAGAACCAAAGTACCTACCCATACTATTTTGCTAATTTTAAAGTTTACCCTGATTATTATTTATATTCATCGTACATTATTAGTTATTATTATGTATAGTATCGTGACACAAACTGTGCGAAATCGCTGGCCAAAAATTAAGTTATTGGTAGTTCTTTAAAATTAATTGTTTCTGGGGATGTTAAGTTATACTATTCTGCAAAATTAATTTTTACTGTATTTGCTTTTTTTCAGATCTCATGATATTGCAGCTCTGTCGGTAGTCAACCCAGACCAAGTCATGATCTGGGGCCAGTCTAAAGACTTAGGGACGTGTAGAGCTCGGTGAGTTTGAGCAGTTGTAAAGAAAGTAAAACGCAGCTTGAATAATTCAAACTTAAAGCGATCGACGAAAAAATTCCAACTATTCAAAAAGTAGATTTACATAAGTACGTCACACGTACCGTCTCGGGTGTTTACGATCCATGTTCGTGTGTGGCTTGAAGATTCAAAATTGGTTGAGCCTGCGCTAAGTCAAATACAACTACCGGCCTTTAAGGCTAGAGATGTCCTCTGTTGTTTCGATTTTTTTCAGTCTCTTCAGTCGCAGGTAGGTCTTACGGCCACTAAAGAGACAACAGCAATTGTGATTAGCATGGAACGTGTTCAATACCTGATTCCAGCATTCACTGGGCGGTACAAGCGTTCGACTCGCTTTCACAAACTCTATCGACTGTGAAAGAATTTAGCTGTTCACAAGTCAGAGTGCCCATCTTTCAAATTTCATGAGATTAAGAAATTTTAAGTTACCTCAATTAATATAAGTGGCTTTGAATAGTCACAAGAAATTTGAAATGTCAAAGGAGGCGGCTAAAACTGGATTCCAGATTTCAGGAATCAGTCAGGAAACAATGAAAGACTCCAGTCATCTGTGGGGTTGGATGTTAAAGTAAAGAAAACCGTTGAATAACGTTTCCGTCCCCAATAACTAAGATCATGAGTACATAAGTTTGTCAAAAGCTGGTAAAAATACTTAACCTCTAACTTACCTTCAATCAAAAATCTTCTTTAAAAAATTTTACAATGCAGTCACGACAGTCTGAAAGTAATAATTTTTCTCTATGGATACCAAGCATAAAAATAAAAGATTCAATTTTTATAAACAAACAAATTTTATACAGGTTGTGGGGTGGTTAACGGCCTTAAACAGCAATTTGTTGGTAACTTGAAAGTGAAAAAAAGGATTACCAATATGCCTATGTTGCTTGTTATTGTAAACGGTAACAAGCAATAATAGCCCACATTATTTAATGCAAAAATTAAAAAAGACTAAGGTTTTTACAGTTGGATGGAAGCAAACAAAAATAGAAATTATTACATTTGTTCATCAGTTGTTTTATTTGAATTAATTCACGGACAGCTGCAAGGTTGCCAAGAGCTTGCCTCTGTTCAAGAAGGGGAAGGAGGGGTAGATGTGTCTCGTCTCACTTCTACCGGTGGTTTAAATACCCCCGTTGTAGCAGACCTGCATACTCAGCGAATTTCAAGTGCAAAACAACATATTTCAATCCAACATTGTGAGATTTGACATGTTTTTGTAAGCTCCATAAGAATAACATGGGGAATGAGTATGCAGGTTTGCTGCAACGGGTATATTAAAACTGGGTGGTCTTAATTCAATATTTAGTAGATCTGAACTAGAAGAAGCCAATTACCAAGTTTTATCAAGATATGTTGAGAAATAAGCGAGATATAGAATTTTACTTATTTCCCATAAGGTTAACATTGGGACAACGTACTGTGTTTACCAATTTCAATATCTCGGTAACCAATGGACATAGAGCCATGATTCAAATACTAAATTGTTTGTTTTTTTGGGCTGAATTCAATGGTGTCAATAAAAATTTGATAAATTTTATTTTTCTATGTAAAAAGCTCAAAAAACCCATTTTTGAGGGGGTTTATCCCCCTTTACCCCCCCTTCCGGTAGTCCGATCGGGCTGGTTTACGAACTCGTCCGAATAATTACTACTTTACACATCCGTGCCAAATTTCATTAAGATCGAACAATTTTTACGCGAGTTATCGTGCTTAAAGACACATATATATAGATAGATATATATATATATTTATGAAAATGAACGAATAGTGTTTTTTGCTTCTGGGGGCCCCAAAATGAAAAGTTATGATGGTCTTGGGCTTAGGTCTTACCATGAGTACTACGGTAACAGCTTCTTCCCTATAGGAGAAATTCGCTAAAATGAATTGAAAAAGGTGGTCTGTGACCAACTGATTGCTTACTTGGAAGGTAATAACATGCTAATTGGCAAGGAGGCAAGCAGTATGGTTTCAGCAAGTCAAAATTCACTAAATTGGCTTTAATTGATTTTGTCAACAGATGTATCGAGGCATGGGATGCAGGTGAGATGGTTATTGGTTGCTTTGCCGACCTCACCAAGGCGTTTGACGTAGGTCTGCTGATTGAAAATCTCAGGTGCCTTGGCCTAAAAAAGCACCTTTCTAGATCAAATTATTCATTTGTTCATTTACATACCTCAATTCAACATACTGCTGTCTGTTAGAAATGTAGGATTCAAACCGGTTTAATGTTACACCTACTATTCCAAGACTATTTAAAGATTTCAGTAATAAGTTGTGTGATGAGTTCAGTGATAAGTTGATCTTGAAATTGATTGAGATGATATCAAAATCAATCGAGTGGCCCAACTCTCACCCCGGACTCGGTTTTATAGGCCCATCACACGGTCCGTTATAGTATATTATTAGTAAAGTTATGAGAGGTTTTCTTGGTCGGAGATTTCCGAATTATCGATATTGTAATTACTATGATGATTTGTAAGTTTTTACTGTACCACTGTTTGTGTGTCTTGTGTCCCAACAATAATTTAAAAGTGAAAATTTAGTTTGTATTGTTTTTTTTTCAGAAAGAAAAATGGAGATGCTTGCACAGCAATTGTGAATAAGAACCAATGTGATGTGTGTGTTTACCACTTGAAACAGGAACATCGCAAGTTCACTTCTCGCTCAGAACTTCAAGCTCCTTCAGGAGGTGGTCTGACTCAACTTAGAAACAAAGTCCTTGGTAAAAATGAGGTAGGTTTAAAATAAAATTGAACCGCTATCCTAGGAAAAAATAGAGATTAAAATACCTCAAATTCAAACTCAAAATATTTTACCATACCATTTTAAAATAAACGGTATCAGCAAACTGACATATACTTTCTCCCTTAAAGCCATTTAAAGCAAGAAGCCCTACAATGAAATATAACAAGTTTACAATTATCTCATTATCTCACTAATACATACCAAATTTCACCAAAATCAATTGGTTATCAGCGGAGATATCGTTTTGTTGATCGCAACTAAACAACGAGTCTTGCTTCACGAAACTTGCGATCAGCCGCAAAAACATTTGTGCGTATTGGCCGATCGCGGATAAACAGCAAATCTAGATTTGCAAAACTCATGAACGGCCGCAAAACCGTGATAGCGCGTATCTGGCAATCGCAGAAAAACTGCCTTTGTAGCTTTACGAAACTCATGATCGGCCATGAAAAATGATAATTTATATTTGCCGATCGCTGATAAACGGCAAATGTATCTTGCAGTCAGGTGTGAAAACCATTCGTAGTGATTCAGTGCGGTTAATGGTATTTTTAGGTGTTTTTCTAGGTTTCTACATAGAAAAATAAAAGTAATCAAATTTCGGTTTGCACTATTGGATTCAGCTTGAAAAAACCAACCTGCCATTCTCGGTCCATTGGTTTCCGAGATATTGAAAGCGGTGAACATAGTACATTGTCCCTGTGTTATCTTTATGGGATATAAGTAAGATTCTATATCATGCTTTCTGTACATATATTAAAATCATCAGCAGCAAAGCTTGTACAAAATTTCAATTAAAATACTTAAATATTTTTGAATGTTTATGTACTTAATATCAGCTGAAGGAAAAGCATATGTTTTCCTTACTTTAAATTTAATATGTGAGGGGACCCTATTCGGGCTTAAGCCTAGGGGTAGCCCATTTATTTACCAAAATTTATTTATTTTGTGTTACAAACAAATTATGGCTATTGAAAACTTTTGCTTATAATGCATCGCATCGCTTAATTTTAATTTCTTGTGCTTGTCCACTGTTTTTGCCATCTAAAAGCATGTACTATACTGTATTGTATTTTTTGGTAAATAAAGATTTGTCATCATTATGTTTGTTCATGTAAAATTTGTGTTTGTTTTGACTTAAAGTAACTATTTCATTAAATTCCGGAAGTAGTTGGCAAATGACTTAAGCTTATTTTCAGGTTTTTTATGCCGGTCGAAGTTATACGGCAAAAGTAGCGAAGCCGGCCAAGAAGCAAGTGGAGAGAGACCAGAAGAGACTAAAGGATTTGTTCGGCCAGTGTGAGAGTCGGTTGGATTGTCAGGCGGGGTCAGTGGCCGCGGTCAGGGCCGCTCCCTCCGCACGAGTCCAGCTGATGAGGGATGCACAACGACTTCAAATGTTGACAGGGACTCCGGCCACTTTGAACTCTCTCGCTCTAGAGTAAGTAGTGACCCGGGAAACTCTGAAATTGCTTGGAAAACTTTGAAACTCATTGTTGATGACAGTGATATTTGCCATCACTGATTAGCAAATAAAAGTTTCACGACGTTTTAGGATCTGAAATCTGATTCCTTCTTCAGGTAGAAAAAACCTAGAACTTAACAAAATTAGTAAAACACAGCCAAGAGGACCTGGGCAAAAAACAGAGCTTAAACAGAGAACTGCAAAAGCAGTCAAAAATATATAGAATGTATATACAGGGTATTGAAAAAAGTTGCTTCTTTATTTATTTACAAACTAAAGTAAATTTCAGTTTCAGATTGCTGAAAATGTTCATCACCGGGGGCAAAGTATTTATCACATGGAAATTTCATGCCCGCATCAACCCATCAAATCAAAATCAGCTTTATTTTGTGTAAAATAGACATTTACACTATAATAATTTTAGCCAGTAGACAATGAATTTACAAAAAACTAAAATAACTAAAATAAATATTGTGACTAACTACTTCTCACATAGGCTTTTTGAACCCGTGAGAGTTGCCGTTATCTTATAAATTTCATGACTGTTTTTGAGCTGAATATTTAAAAAATGTATTAAATTTTGGAAAAAAATAAATCAGGAAAGGAAATTATGCTTATTCAAATTTGCTTGACGGATACAGACAATATTTAAAATTATTTTCAACAGTGCATTTAAAAAACTTTAACTGGCGATCGAATTTACTTGCGATTTTCGTGTGTGTGATCGAATTTTATAGCCGATCGCAAGTTACGCTAAGCTACATCTGCCGTTTATCTGCAATCGACAGATTATTTATTGCGGCCGCTCGCTAGGTTCACAAATAAGCAGCATTATCTGTTCATTTGTGGTCTACAAAAATGCGTGAATGTTTTTTATGGCCGATCGCTAGTTTCTCAAAGTTGCATTTAGTTTATTTACGATCGGCAAATATATGCGATCGTTTTTTGCGGCCGACTGCCACTTTTGCAAGGCTACATTTGCCGATTATCGGCAATCGGCAAATACGCGCGATTTTATTTTGCGGCAGATTGCAAGTTTTGAAAGCTACATCTACTGTTTATCCGCGACCGACAGATACGCGCCATAATTTTTCACAGCCGTCCGCGAGTTTTTCACTATAACCTCAACAATATTTCATTAACTCATAGAAGAAAGGATAAAAAATACCATCCCGGAAAAAAATATGGTATGGCATTTCCGAAATACCATCTCTCAGAATTCGGAAATTGAAAACTTAAACCTATATTTAGCTTTGACCTTGCACTTTAGAGCTTCAAATTTGTATTCATAGTTTATATTGTTTATTGGCACTATGGTGGTTGTGATAAAGTGTGGCTTTGTAATGATAATAATCGTTGTTATGACTCTCATAGTTTTTTGGATGAATTTGTTCATCTTTTAGTTTTTTATCTTCATTTCTTGTAGTAGGTTAAAATTGAATTATAATTCAGTTTTAACCTACTAAAAATTATTAGGCCTCGATAGATATTTATAATTTTTGTCTAATAATTTTCTATTTAATTTCTTGATTTAGCTATGGTTGTAGTTAATGAATGCAAAAGTAATTATTTAAATATTTCTGGCCTACCCGATTTTGGCCTGAGACCTGAAAGCCAAAATTAAAGGCCCGACCCGACTCAAACAAAAAAAGTCTGGCCCGCAGACCCCTTGTTTTTCCAGAAGAGGCTCTTGGCCAGTATTTTCAATTTTAAGATTAGGAGCATAGACAAAGCTTACCTTTGAAAGACAGGCCATAAAATAAGTGAAATTCATAAATAAAACATGATACTTTGTCCCATTAGGGATTTCTTTAGGTGAAGGAGAGAAAGTTTTTTCGAGACTCTCTTTTCACCTTAAGAAGCCCCAAATTGGATGAAATATCATGATTGTTTTGTGAATTTCATTCGTTCTGTGGCATGCCTGAACTCTTCAAAGGTAAGCTAGCTGTTTATCCTTTTAATCCTTAAAATTTAAGTACCTTAAAAAAGTTAGTAATCTAGCAATATCTTACGAACATGTTATGTTATGCTTTGTACAATAATATATTTCATTGTTCTTTTCTATTTTTAAATGTCACAAGAGTAACTTTGCGTTTGAAATTTCTAAGTGATGGTTAGGGGTGAGGGGGTGGGATAGAGTAAAATTTTATAGTGAAAATTATCTGTCCCAATGGTGATAGTTGTTTCCCTCAATCAGCATGCCAGAACCTTTTTTACATTTTAATAAAAAAAATTTAACAAAGGATACAATGGTAAAACACTTTATTTGACGTTTTAAATCATGCATTATCTTTAAAATGCATGATGGGATTTTGATTTCTCTTTCTTCTTCTTTCTTTTCTTCTGATCCTTTATTTGATGAATCATAAAAGGTACCTTGCTTCTAAAAATTTGTAAGTTAAGGGTGGGGGTGAGTAGGGGGTTGATATGGGTATGGAATTTTCATATGGAAAATACTTCCCACATCAAAAGTCCACTGAATGTTTTACGTTTTAAATGTATCTGCCTTCAACTTTTTTTTTAGTTTTGATTAATAAATTTTTCAAGCTCAACTACCACAGTCCTGCAGTTTTAAGCAGAGGTTATGGAAAAAGTAATACAGATAGCCTATTTTGTTTTTTTGTTTTTTTTTTCAGGAACAGTCATGCAAACAGAAAACCCTGTGATAAAAATGGGGGTAGTATTAATACTGATTTCAAGAAAAGTAAAAGGGAAGTTGCTGCTTTGGAAAAACCCATGCTTCAGAGTTTTACCAAAGCTGAAGAAATTAAGGGTCTGGGCAAAACCAACAGCGCAATTGGTAATAGTAAACCTAAACCTCTTGAGGAACTGAAGGTTCACAAACATCTTGAGATTAAAACTTCAAAATCTGCTCTTCGCCAGCAAGGATCTGAACAAAATAGGACAAATCCCAAAAAACAACCAACAAAAAATAGGTTTGAAAACTTAACAAAGTTAGAAAGTAATAAATCCAAAACCAACCAACAGGGCTACGAAAGTGACGTAAGTAAAGCAAAAAAACAAACTTCTAAATCTGATTGCCTTAAACCACAGTCATTGATTGATGTGTGCTTTGAATTTGATGAAAAACCCCCTTTGACAAAATCTCAACCAGAAAACAGTAACTGTGTAAGTGCTCCATCTTTGAAAAAAGCATCTATGACTTTAAAACAAAGAACGACTTCAACTAATAGACCTCCCATTGATATGTTGGAAGAATCGGGCTTGAATGGTTCCAAATACTGCCAAGAAAAAGAAAGTCGCTTGAGTAAACCAACCACACCCTCAGCTGAGGGTAAAACACCTAAAGCAACCCCAGTTGATGAAAAGAAAGTTGAGACGCCCTCGAACAAACCATACACACACTCAGCTGTGGGTAAATCATCTACATCTAATCAGAAATCTTCACCTGATTTTAACGATGAACAGTTGGGCTCATTTTCTACTAATAGTATGAAAGAAAAAGCTGAAAATATAACTACAAACACATCGATACAGACTTTGTCATCTCGACCGAGTGCTGCAAAAGTAAGTATGAAGTACTTATAGTCAGAGTCAAGTGACATGATCCAGGCTGTCCGTAAGCCCTAAGCTAAAATTAACATTTGCCTCATGGCCGGACTGGGCCACGTTATTTGACTCAACCTATAGTTAATATTTTCTTCTCTTTTCCTTTGGCTTCTAGTGTTTAAACTACTCTACGTTTCGAGAGGTATTGAAATTCCTCTCGTTTTCAAGTTACCCTACTTAAAGTTATATTAACCTACTTATTTTTATTTAACCTACATTTTTTGGGCTTTTTTGTTTTTTGAAATACAATTTACATCCATCTAACATTCAACAGCACAGAAATCTCACTCACACAAAAAAATCATACAAACACATTGAACATAATACAGAATACAAATAGAAAATTAAAACAAAAACATATACCGTACTGACGGCATGCCTCCAAGCTGGCGGCGGCACGATACGCACACACGACCACTCGCTCTCACACAGGCTACTCGAATGAGTAACGCCTGGTAGAGTGAGTGGAGGGGGAGCGGCCCTACAGGTTGACGTCAGTCACCATGGGCACAGGTTGACGTCAGCAAGTCTTCGACCCTCCTCCATGGTGAATCTCGGGAACATGACTCAGGCGCCAGCTTGTGCGTTTCCTCCAGGCACCTATACGGGCACAAGTACAGCAATTCCAAAAGAATACAGCATGCCTCCTAGCTACAGGTGGGGAACAGGACGCACAACTCATATTTTTTTTGGGTTCAGTTACCCCTCTCACAATGTAATTTTATGGTTAAGGACAAAAGTGAAAACAATTAAGAAACTTGGAAACAGTTGCTTTAAGTATTTAAAACGGGACACTGCCACATTAAACCCGTCAACAATTTTAATTAGTTGCATTTTTACATTATATTCCTATTGTTTTAATTAAATAATAATAACGCATTTCAAATTCTTCTGTAATGTTTTTTCAGTGGAACAAACTCGACTACACTTCCTTTCTGTTATTTTATTATATTATGTTCTAGCTGAAAGCACTAAAATATGTCCAAAGTAAAGGACCTATCGTGAAAGATGACCCAAATGAAAGGAAGAACATTGATGCTAAAGGATCATCATTAACAAAGAAAAGAAAACGTCCAGAAGTCGAAGAAAATGAAAATCATGAAAGTGAGTAAAAATTAGATAAGTAACACCATAATAGTGATCGTTATTTATTGAAATCAATTTTTTATTTAATGTTATATGGTGTTTAATACCAAGGGCGTATCCAGGAGTCTGTCACGGGGGGGGGGGGGCGTTTTTGGGGGGAAGAAGGAAGGGGGAGTAGAAGAATTTAGATTTTTGTTCTTGTCTAAAACTTATTTTGAGGGTATACTAAGTTTTTTTTCATCTGAATCTATAAGGATTGCTTAAGCGTTTTTCAAGTTTATCTTCGTATTCAACAATTATATTTCCTTTACATTTATGTGAGAAATGTCTGTAGCATACTGTATCGTTTCCTAAAATTGTTTATATTTTGCCAGAATTCATTGTTTTATTTGCAATCTCTACAACATACTATTTTTGTACAATAACAAGAGATAAGATTTTTGTTTTTTGAATTGGTCGCGCACGTCGCCCTACGAGATGCACTGTCCACATTATTTTCGTTTTTCTCGAAAACAAAATTCAGAAAGGCAATAAACTGTATATAGATTTGTTCATTACAATCTGCTAAATAAGTTGTATATGTCGTAGCCACATGCTGTAATTGGGCACTTCATGAAGTGCCCAGCGCTAACCGGGCACTTCATGAAGTGCCCAGCTCACCTGGGCACATAGTGTAATTGAATGGTTTCATTAAAAATTACAGTATGTGACCAACAAAACTGGGCACTTCATGAAGTGCCCAACGCTCGTTGGGCACATGCTGTAATTATTTCTTTTACACTAAGTGTCCAGTTCAGATGCTGGACACTTGATGTAAACACGTAAAACTGCTGTTTACGTTGCTGTTGGTAGTATCCGATGTATTATTTTCATTAATACAAAATACAATTATTTTAAAATAATTTTGTAAAACATTAAGAATAAGATTGTCTTCCACACTACCAGACAATAATTCTTGCCTGTATGTTTTATCGTGGTTTATTCTGTGTTTTCTGAAATATTCTGGCTACACATAACTATAAAATTTTTTATCATTTAAACAACAAACGGTTGTTTAAATAATAATATTAATAGTGATGCGTAGCCAAAATAACTCAGAAAACACAAACCAAATAATTCAGTCGATTTCAATGTTGTATGCTTTAATAAAATAAAATACATGAAACACTTTACCTATTACATTTATATGTAACAAAACACATAAATATTAACATTAACCTATTTTATCATGTTTTAATTTTTTAACTTCTTACTGAGTCACCCTTTATAAACTTGTAATAGATTAAAATATAGCATAGAGTTAAATTTTTAAATAGAGTCATAAGAGTCTTTGAAAAAATAATAAAACAATTATTTAGTTTTTTATTGTTGTAGAAATTGAAAACATTTAATTTGTATAAAAATTTACTATTTCGTTTTTTTGTAATTTTATTAACATTGACGATAATTTAGGTTTAAGTTTTTCTTTAAGTCAGTATGAATGAATTAACATAACATCATTACATCAAGCCTTTTCTATGTAATTATTTTTATTTGTTTATAGAATATTAAAAAACGTGTGTCCTGTTTACTTGACAGCTTTTAAAAAATATGCCTTTTATTATATTCGTACTGACATCAGTAGCTTAAAAATCTAAGTTTATATTATTAACTCAAAAATTTGGAAATTCATTTGAAGCATTGTCTAAAGGGATAACCTATGAATGTTAAACGTTATTCAAAAGTAAGTGGTTACTAGAAAATTCTAGCGGTTTGGTTTTTAATCATTATTAATTTTTTTGATAGCGCATTACTTATAATTTAGAATATAATAACATTATTTGTCTTTATTCACAAGTACATTGTGTAATGGACATCGTCTGAACAAATAGATTATTTTTATATGCAATAGTATAATACTATAATATAATATACAATAATATAATATTTTATACTACTGTTTAATTTTATAACTATTAGAAACCGACAATATTTGTATTAAACTTTAAACCAATTATAAGTGTTTGTTTTATCTTAGATTAAGATTGTTAACTGTTTATTTTAGTCTGAACTCAACTCATACTCCAACAAATTCGTTGTCCAAATATAACGTAGACTAATTATATTTTCAAAAGGCTTATGGAACTAAAACCGATGTTAAAATATTTTGATTTGAATAAATAAATATAAATAAATAATAAATATTAAAAGGTTTAATAGCAAACAGTAACATTGGCTACTTTAACACGGACGTTGGGATTTAATGTAAACATTAGGATTGGTTTTGACAAAGATTTAAAATCGACTGCCCAACATGCCTCAATAGTTACACCATGTGTCCAATGAGCGTTGGGCACTTCATGAAGTGTCCAGTTTCGTTGGGCAGATGCTGTAATTTTGATCGAAATAATCGAGTTACACTATGTGCCCAGGCGCGCTGGGCACTTCATGAAGTGCCCGGGCTGCGTTGGGCTCTTCATGAAGTGCCCAATTACAGCAAGTGGCTACGACATATACACTCGCATCTACCTACGAAGCTTACGACAAAAGTTATAAGCACTTGAAGTGGTCGGGCGCGTCGCCCTACGGAATGCAGCGTCCATGCTATTTACGTTTTTCTCAAAAACAAAATTCAAAAAGGCAATAAACTGTACCTAGATTTGTTCACTACAATCTGCTGAATAAGTTGTATACAGTCACATGTACCAACGAAGCTTACGACAAAAATTACAAGCACTTGAATTGGTCGGGCGCATCACCCTACGGGATGCAGTGTCCACGTTACTTACGTTTTTCTCAAAAATAAAATTCAAGAAGGTAATAAACTGTATATAGATTTGTTCATTAAAATCTGCTCAATTTTTGAATGTCGTTTATTTTTCTTACATTGTGTAGTATAATCGAGTTTTCTTCATTTGCTTGGAGCTTTAATTTTTTTTCAATTTCTCAACCTGGTTTTTATTTTATTATTTTTTTTTGGCTGATGGGGGGGCGATCCACCCATTCGTCCCTCGCTGGATCCGCCCTTGTTTAATACTGATCCCATTAAAGCTGGGTATAGAGTAACGGAAATTGTCTGTCGAAGCCCTGACACAAAATGATTCCTTTACTTCCCCTCCTAATGTAAGCTATTAGAAGGTAGTCCGGTGCACATTAAATTCTTTAACAAGTTGTCACTGGACAAATTGGACTACTAGTTTTTTTAAAACCAGCCAACTTTAAAGTACCTATAGCAGCAATTCTTCTTACTCATTTCCAATGTTATAAGGGTTATAAAACAGTCATATCTCGCTGTTGGGATTCAAATATGATTTTACACATTTAAAATTCTTTGATTATGCAGATCTGCTGCAACAGAGTATTTATATTTTCACTGGATACATGGCTAAATCAAGTAGTTTTGATCTAAAAACATGAAAAACAAACTAAAAAATAATTTTTAATCAACGGTTATAAGCTACCCAACTTATATTTTGTACTTTAATTCCAGATAAACCTTCTCTTTCAAAGCGATTTGTTGAACTACTGAAAGCCGAATCAAAGCATACTGATCTGATCACTAGTGCTGAAAATAAAGAACTTGATGAATATTATGATAAAATGGAAAAAAAAGAACAATTGGAAGAAAAAATGGCAAATACATTCAAGGTGGACTGTAAAGCTGTTAGATGCCTCAAGGTCAGTATGTATATATGTGTGTTGTTTTGTGTTTATAGGGTTTTTCAGAAGATACAACCAGTGTTAATTTTCTATCAAGCCTTCCATCATTATTAGCCAAATTCCAGCGATCCCAGATACTTTTCATGGCTGACTTTTGACATTTATTAAATCATTAGGAATCCTTGTGAATCGACCGATAAATCGTTTATGAAATTTCATTAAGAAATATAGTAGAATCATATACAATTTAATTATTATTTGAACACCATGAAAACAAAATGGTAAAATATCCTTAATGCTGTTATTTTCATTTAGTTTGAAAGGGTGGTAGTATGTCAGTAGCAGCATATTTAGTGAGTTGGTGGTACTTTCAGTAGCTTGCTGGGTAGGGAAGATGTCAGATCAGAGAAAGTACGTCAACGGGCAATAAAAGAGGAAGAGGCTGCCAACTGCCTACAAAGAATATTTTTTATCAATGTTGGTTAGGAATTCTCTCAGTAAATTGTTGTTCAGTTAATTTAGAAGCCTGTCATTGATCCCTCTTTTCAAATCTTGAATTCCTTTCATAAATCGGTTTGATTGGCTGATGAATAACCTTTGTCCCGTGTAGGAAGGTTTCACGAATAAAATGTAGATAATCTTATTAAATAGTGACCTCTGGAAAAGTTTTCCGTACCATGTATTCGTAAAAAAGATCATTTTAAAAATTTTTTTAGGTTCCCGTCTTAACTGTCCATCCCCTTATATTTTTTAATGGGGTATATAAATGCAGCAATTTATATTAGTGAATCACATTTTGTCCTCGGAGGTTTGGTTATTTTACCGCAATAGGCTACCGTTGTCAATATGAAAGATACAAACATTTTCCATTAAGCATTTCTTATGAAAAGTTAATCTTTTAGCCTAACTGTTTTTATTGCATCTCCTTTGTACCACTTGTGTAGGAAGGAAATTAATAGTTCCATTTTAGTTGTCCATTTTTTTATGGAAATTATTGGCAACAACTGTGATTGTTTCAGTGCAACTACAAGTGGTTTTCCGCAGCAGACCGATGCAAAGAAGAAAACCATCCTATCAAGGTGATCAGCGCAGTCAAGAGGTTCTTCCAATGCCAGAACTGCAAGAAGCGCACCGTTTCATTGGATGTCATTCCGATGCGCAACTGCTCAGGATGCAATCTGAGCTCCTGGATCAGGGTTCCTATGTTGAAGGTAAGTTATATTTACGATAGTTGACTTCTTTGACTGAATATATCTAACCACAGGGAAGTCAGGTAGAAGTATTTTGCTAGGTTTTTGATGTCACTGCTATTTTGACTGAATTCTAACCGTATCATAACATGTCAAGGTAAACAACCCTAATTCCAGCCAGTCGAAGTAAGAGTTAATAATGCCTATAAAATTAAATGAACTGGTTCAAAATAATACAGTAGAACCCCTTTTAACCGACCATAACGGGACCGGACCCAGGTCGTGTAGCTCAAAGGGTTGGTTAAAACGGCTGATCCTTTAAGCACTTATCAATAAAAGATATATTGATTTAGGGTTCTTTTAACATCGTTCTAAAGCCGTTTGTAGATTATTTATAAAATAAACTACGATTATCAACCTATTTTCCAAAATAATTATCGTAGAAATGTAGCAAATAACCCCAAAACACGGTCAAAACTAAACGTTTCAATAAACTAAATATTAGACGTAGTTAAAAAAGTATATAGCGAGTGTAACGTTCCCGGATATGGGAACGGAAATGCCGCAATTCCTAGAAAAGGGCTGTTAAACCGAACTGTTCTCAAAACAGGGTTGGTTAAAACAATCTTTAATATTTGACTAGCAAGGTCGGATAATCCGATCGTCGGTTAAAACGAGGTTGGTTAAGAGGGGATCTACTGTATGTTTCTTTAACATATATAACTAATATTTGTTACTAAAATGCAATTTAATTTAAGACCTATTCTTCTAACCTAAATCCCAAACAACGGTCGTCATATTCCCAGTACCGGTTTTCACAAGCCTAATTACGGTTATCATTGTCAAGATGACACTAACGTGCTTGTTTTCTGAGTTAACTGAATTGTAATGAAAATTTGATACTGACACACACTTTTTTCTTACTTGGAAAGAGACAAGCCAGGATCAACTTTCAACGTCACCTAATGTAAACAACATAAGGAAAAGTCTTTAGCTTTACTGCGTTTTACGTAAAACATTATAAAATAAGACTACGACTGAGAAGGTACTCAACTCAAGGATTCTCGATGTTTGAGTCAATTCATTGATATATCAGTTAGTGTTGATAATATCTTAAACATTTTAAAGCGGCCAAAACATCTGAAACACAACACTGCACCATCCATTGTAAACATCATTTGATTTGATTTAATCTTGCATTCACTTTCCCCTCAAATTTTTCTTCCAACAGCTGGCCTAATTCACTCCTTTGGCTATCACTTAGAACAGTGACTGGGGTAACATTTTTTTGTTCCTCATGCTTACCCTGCAAATTTAGGTTGGGTGTATTACTTAAAGATGTGCCAGAATGAACAATCTGCTGTATTTTTTTGGGTGCTTCAGATTTTTTATACATTAATTTTTTTTTAATTGGGTGTCTCCCCAGTGAAAGATTTAACTGTGTCATTCACCGTAATCAACTCATTTAACAGTTAAACTGTAATATTGAGCTTGGTGTGCATAGAAAAGCTATGCTTGCCTGTTTCCTTATACAATTCATGTTTGTAAAGCTGGGTAACGGAACTGAGAGTAGCTCAGTATTGCTTAAGTTTCTTAGAATTAATTTAATGGCTAGTTCTAAATTCAGTCCCAAATTCTGTCCATTATCTTGCTGTAGCCCAGTTATTTTGTTGAGCTTATATTCATTTTTTGCGACCTAAAAATTGTATTGGTAAACATATACTTAAACTTCACTCCTGCTCTACCACCCCCACCCACCTGGATAATTAATGCCTCCCACTATAAAGGGGCTTTCAAAATATTTTTTGAAACTCATATTAATCTTTTAATTTAATTAGAAATTCTGAAATTCTAAGTATATTTCAAAGCCTACTATTAAATTAATAAAAATAATAAATCTCTTGAAAAGACAAATCGCTTAATGTTACAAAAATTTCTAAGTTTTCTACAAAAAGGTTTTTTGGCCTGTGATAATATTGATATCACGTAAGATTGATTTTTTAAGTATGTCACTGAACCCCCCGCCCCTCACCATCAACTGCCTCTCTCTCTCTCTCTCCAAATTCTACCCAAGGATACCGCGTGCAGAAGATTGGTAAACAGTTTGATTAATATCCTCTAACTTTTCAATATCCACTCCACCCCCTTTGGACTCATAACCTGCCCCAGTCTAGCTTAAGTCAAGTTTGCATATTTAATTTGAAACTTTTTATATGTTCTTTACCTTGGCTTTTTCTTTGGCTAACCTTGTATCACTGACATGGTCTATTGCACCAGTGACTAAAAAGAAAATCTTTGAATCTCATTTGGATTTGCATTTCCTGTTGTAAACTTTCAAATATTGTAGTTGCACTACATCAACCAAATGAACTAACTTAAATTTTCTTTTCTAGGAGCGCTCATCAACCAATGTCCATCTCTCTATTCGAGGAGGAGAGCAGAAATTCACAAATTCTGTTGTAACAGATGCCAATCTGGATCTTCTTGTTCCGGATGATAACCCTTAATTGTCCTGGTCTCAATTTTCAAAGACTGGATTTCTGTGATAGCTATTTGCTAGTATTTATATAGGTGCTATTTAAATGTTGGTTTCTGTGTTTAGTGTAAGATAATAATAATGGGTGATACCAACAGTTGGTGTCTCAAATTAATAACTATTGTTATGACTCCTTATTGAAGCCTTCAAGGCAATGAACACATTTATTTATCCTTCTACTCATTAAAACTGTATTCAATAATTCTGTTGTACCATATATAAATTTTGTTTTTTGTTTTTAGTGTAAGATAATGATGGGTGACACCAACAGATGATCTCTCAAAATAATGTTAACCATTGTTATGACTCCTTGTTGAAGGCAACAAGGCAACGGACATTTTTATTTAGATTGTGCGGCCGAAATGTTGAAGTTTGAACAAATTAGTCTTACAAATATTTTGTTAGTAATAATTTAGAAATCATAATATGCCAATTGAAGAAAGTCTATTCATTTTTATGTCTGAAGTACAAACTTTAAGACATTTTCTCTTGTACCTCCTTTAAAAACTGCTCGTAACATTAGTTTCAAATTGGTTTATAATCTATAATCAGACATATTTTTAAATCATACAATTTAAACATTGTATATTTATTTTGACTCACTTTCACATCATTACCAAGGTTTATATGAAAATACCGTCCAGAAAATAAAGGACGTTTTGTTACACATCTATCTAGCCCTGTTGCACAGACACTGCGACTGAGTGTGTGGTCTAAATGTCCTCTCCTGAACTCAATTTGAGCTGTCTCGTTGCTGACCGGTCAAACATTTCCTTCTTACAGCTTTTAAAAACGATGATGTCGACTGAAAATCCCACCGAATGCGACTGAAGTGATTTTAATAGTGTTTAGTGGCCTAAAAAGTTTATTCCGTGTTGAATTTAGGCCTAGAGGAGAAAAAAGTAATCCTGAGTCTATTGTGAGGCCCTACAATAGCTTGATATGCCATTCGAAACATGCGACATGGATAAATCCAATCACAGGCCAGGGTCAACACCCTCGCCTGCGATTGGATCCATGCCGACCCACGCAGCAGCAGCAACTTCACAGAACTTAACCGCCCCAAGTGAGACATTTCTGGACAAACCTTTCATAACTCATGCCTCAAGACTTAAGTGATTACCTTTTTTCAAGGTCAAGGGAATTTTAGGCAGGGAAGTGTTTGCAAATGGTAAGGAACTGAAAGGAGGAACATTATTAGGTCAAATCAGTTTGGGATTTTCAAAGGACACCGCCATTTTGAAATGCTGTAAGAATGAAATGCAAGGTCGGTTAGCAACAAGACTTGGCTCAGATTGGGGCTAGGAGTGGAGGTTTAGGCCGCACTATCAGTCATGGAGATGAGACTACTGGGCTAGATGTAGGAACAAAATGTCTACTTTCTAGACGAACCTCGTAACAGTTTATATTGGAGTTATTTAAAAAACTAAGTGTGCAGGCAGAGGCATAGTTGAGGCAACTCTTGCTGCACATGCCCTCCCTCACTGGTTTTGTAAAAAAACCATAATTGGCACATTATTATAAACTATTATGAAACATAGCTTGTCTAGATGTTTAGCATTTGAGAAAATTTTCTTCTACACCACTGTTTGCATTAGGGGTGGGCTAGTAGTTGTTTTTGAATTCTAGTCGAGTATTAAGCCAACTACTCGAGTTGAGTTGAGTAGTTGTTCCTGAAAAATACTGAAATATTCATATTGTTTTTAAAGTAATTAAATTGCTGAGTTACAATTGTTTAAGATGTTTCATCAGTTTTAATTATCAGATTGGTCTCCTTTATTCTGGCTAATCTTTATATATTTTACTTTTTAAAAATAAAATTCTGAAATTCTAATATATTTGAAAGTATACTTTAAAATTAATATATATACCAAATCTCGTGAAATGGCAAATCAGTTAATAATGCTACAAGGTTTTCTAAATTTTTAGAAGCCCAATTTTTAACACTACACAAATTAGTAAATTAAGGGTTTTTTGTAATAGATTTGTTCCAAAAATTGTCATACCTAAATAAACACATTTTTTAAGACAGTTTTAAAATGTGTTTTGTTTCAATTCTCAATAATTAGCATTAACACTGTTTTATTTCCTTTATGTCAAATTAAAAGAACTGTTTTTATATAAGATTAAAATAAGAAATCAAGGAATAAGACTGTTTTGTAAACATTCAAATCACAAAGTAAGTTTGCCCATAATATGCATTGTTGTAAAGTGTTATATCTTACAAGATTGAAAAATGTTGTTAGTTTTTAAATTTTAATAATCAAGAGTAGGTTTAATTCTCCTAAAAATAATCATTATTAAAACCTTAGCTAAGCAACTGTGGGGGAAAGATTTTAAAACAAGACCAGTGAGAGAGCTATGCCCAGTTATTTGTTCACTTCTAAACCCCACCCCACCCCCTGTCTGACTGCTGATGTATTGTTTGTTTATGTCTGGTCGTTGGAGCGCTGAGACGCCCTTACCCCTGGTGTGCATGCAAATAGCCTTGGACCTTATGGAGGGTCTACTGCCCTTTCACCTGGCAGAAGAATTTGTCCCCAAAGTTCTGTTTTCACGATGCCAACTGAAGAGCCAACCAGTAGAAGACAGTCCAATAGCAAAAATCTAGTTGCAGTGAGTGAACACATCAACCGTGTTTACACGTTTACACAATGCAAAAATGACTGTAAATTATTATTAAATCAATCTATAGTCAATTTTAAAATGTTCATTTATAAATATTAGATAAGATATATGAACAAGCTGCCAATACGTTTTTGGCATTTGACTGTCCTCTGTCGATTGGCTCTTCAGCTGGCATTGGAAAAACGCGCCTTAATGGCGGCCGCACAACCTTAAAACTATGAATAGAATTCTTTTTTATTTTTTATATTTATATTTTCTGGTATGAAAATTAAAATTGTTCATTTTTGATGAGTCTGGTTCTTCATAACCCTGTTACCTTTATCCCTTTTCCACATTCCTTCAAACTTGACATTTCCTCAAACCTGCAATGAATTAAAAACCTCTTTCAAGACTAAGAGCAATAAAAAAAAGTATCGATGCTTCTCAAAAGAGCCCACTAAAGCAAGAACGCCACCAGCATAGCAAAAGACTAGTGTAGCTTTGTACAAAAGGTCGGGTAGTGGCGATTTTTGACAGTCCCCGCTCTCACAATAAGACAATGGAAACACTAGAAAGAGACATATCAATAAAATTTGACAAAACCAAGAACTACTGTAAAGAAAATTATCTTGTCATGGACGAAAACAAAACTGGACAAATCATTTTCAACAACCGAAATACCACCCCAGACATCAGACTAGGGCTGGATTTACATATGGGCTTAAAGGGCTATAGCCCAGGGCGGCGGACTTTGGGGGGCAGCAAATTTTAGGGAATTAAAAGGAAATATTAAAAAAAGGCGCAAACAAAAATAACACTGGATGTAAATAAAAAATGTCTTGCAACACTTATAATATATTCACACTTAGGCTATACAGTATTTACATATAACATGGAAAATGTACAAAAATGCTGGAAAATGGTGATCGATTTCGATTGGTCACACTAATTATCATTGGGCCCAATGAGAGATATTTTTAGCACACGGACGAACGAATATATTTTTAGCTGGGAATAACAAAACCGCCAAAGCAGGGCCGGCCCTAGCCGTTGTGGGGCCCTGGGCCAATTTGAGTTGCGGGGCCTTTTAAAGTCGTTGTGTAGGCGAGTGCATGAGTTGTAGGCCTACAGTGCTTAGCGCTTTAGTCTACATTCCAATGGATTGTTATTGCGTTTGTGCTAATCTTTTATTGTTTAATAATTGATCTGATAACAGGATAATAATATGAATTTGAAAATATAAAAAAAATATCTGCATACATTGTTAGTGGGCACTTTGAGCTGCCTTGTTCAACTGTAACAAAAAAACAACAAAGGTATTATAGGGACCTCATTTTCTGCCCTTGTTGCAAAATGTACCTTTAAATTGTTTTGTAATATTGTACAAAATATTATTGATTCAGGGTGTCCACATTCTGGAAGGTCAGGGAAATAGATTTTGATCAGGGAAAGTCAGGGAATTTGATGTTTGGTCAGGGAAATAAGAAATTATGCTGAAAAATTACGATGGTAATTCACATCAATGATGGATGTTTTCTATCTCTGTGTTACCATTGTTTCACCGTTGTATGAATTTAATTGTAATTGGCATTGATTTGATTTAAAATTACTAATAATAAAACAGTCTAATCAAGTGTTGCTATTCAATGAACCATTTTTTATTGCTTCAACAAGGATTCCTTTTTAAGTCACAACATCTTGACTTATTTATTCTAGATCTAGAAAATTTTGTAATATTGAGAATATTCCTAAACATTCTCAATTGTAATAAATTATATTGAAAACTTGTCGTTAATATGTACTTTAAATAAATATCAAATAAATAAATATATTAAATCAAGGAAGGAAAAAAGTGGGGGGAGTAGAAGGCCAGCTGTGGGAAGGAGGAAGCTAGGTTTTCTTTTTTCTTCCCCTGTTTTTGATGTTTATTTTAAATTATTCTGACTAGCCGTGTGTCCATCCTTAACACTAGGGATATTCAAGCTTAAATTAAATTTAAATTCTATGTAACAGTAAAACATTTTTTTTAATAACCAAACAAAAATATGAATGTAATCTCTAACAATGTGAATGAAACAGCTGTGTATGTACTGTATTGATTAGCGAAGCTAACTGCCATACTTGCAATATCGAAAATCTAAACAAAACAAAAATCATTCATTAGAAATACATGGGAAAATTAAGACCACCTGCTTATTCTTGATCCATTGTTAGTTACAAAAATCAAAGTAGCTTACATTGTTCTGAAGCGTGCAATAACAACCGAAAACAGGTTATTCGAAATCAAAGCACCCGGAATTTTGTATTACATTACCTGGGTAGGTCGCCATTTCAAAGTAATTTATCTAATGTATTTTTTCAAACAGAGAAATTGTACTTCGGTTTAGATCTTATGTAGTGTTCATACAATGAAATAGAAAAAAAACCCTTAGTGATATAGTGTTTTTTCATTATAACATATAAAACTTCATAGTATCGTTTAGAATGTTTGCCAAAAATTCTTGGTAAAAAGTTCGTGAGTCAGGGAAATTAGTGGCCTGTGGTCAGGGAAAATCAGGGAAAATTATTATGAAATTTTTGTGGACACCCTGTGATTACAAAATCAGACCTATTGTGATATTTAATGGTAATTAAAGGAGACTGCTTCTTTTAATGATAATTTGTTTATTTTAATCCAATTAATAAAAGGCAATTTTTCTTCCCTTTCAGCAAACTCTTATACGTAAGGTCATAAAAGATCTTTCCAATAACCATGGCACTTTCAATTAACAAAATCGCTAATAATAAGGATGTCTGCAGACATAGTCGTCCTCAATTATGTTTTGTTGGTTTTAAACACGAAAAACTAAGTTCTGCGCTTGCTACGGTTAGGAACAGTACGGAAATGGCGTATTTACGTTAAAATGTCGAATCTTGACATTGTTAAATATTCTTCTTCAGCTCGCTCTCCCTGACAATTTGAGACTCCGTCGTGACCCATTTCCTTAAAACATATATTTTTTGTTTATGCGATATTGTATTATCTTCAAATGTTTTGACGATAGCAAAAACTATCATATCCGGAAATAGAGCATTATTTCCAACATATTTACAACATTTACTTAGTGACAGTAAATTATTTATTCTAAGTCATTTAGCGTAAGCCCGTATTGTAGCTGGATTTGATTATATTTTGAACGATCATTAAATTTTAAGCTCTTTAAAATGTGATAAAAACTAATTCTGATCCCTTTCAGCTTCTCTAGGCCTAATCCCCGTTAAGCTATGACCACGGCCTTAAAAATCTGGCAAGATTGGTAAAATTTCAGGCCCCGACCCCGACTCAACCTATACCTGATCCATTAAAGCATATGTAACCTAATTTTATTAAGAGAAAATTACTATCAAACTTGACATTCATTGTCGCTTTTGTAAAAGCGTTTACATTACTTAGTCACGATAAAACACATCAGCGCGCATGTTGTACTGATAGTCAAATCAAAACAGACGACACCGCGCGCAGGCACAAACCACCTGCCGCTTAGCGCTCAGCCGCAGCAGACGACTGATGTTGTTTCCCGAAATTTCCACTGCCAGTCGTCTAAGTGCTAACATAAGAAAGGACCCACCATTGCCAGTCAAATTATATTCGTATATATGAATTTGCACTTTTCGTGTTATCAACATTTTTAATCACGTTTGAAACAGATAAAATACCATCCATAATTTTAATTTGACCGTAAAGATTTTCGTGCGGGGTTCTCGGAAGCACGGGGCCCCCAAAAGCGCAGGGCCCTGGGCAGTTGCCCAACCCGCCCCTGGCTGGGGCCGGCCCTGCACCAAAGAGTAACTATGTGATTTGTTGGAGAGGATCCTTCAGTGGCGGTGGGTGATCCGCCAAAATGTTAAAAATGTGGTATAGGTGGTACGCGGAGACATTGTTGGGTTGCTCGTGCGGGCGATCAGGCGTTTAGTAGCAGTTTGCAGTGAGCTGACAGAAACAACAAAGTCAAAGTCAAAGTCAAAGTCAAAATTATTTTATTCTCAAAAATATAACACACATAATAATACATTTTAACAAAGGAGAAAGGTCCCCGCATAGGTACAACCTGTGCGCGGGGGCCGAATCCTACATCAGTCTATCTTGATGGCGGACTAAAATTTAATTAAATAATAAATATACTAAAAATTGACAAGAACTTAACTGGACTGGCATTACTAATGAAACTAACTCATGAATCCTATGACATTCTGATATGAATACTGAAACTTATAATTGTGTGGAGGAAAATAATTAATAATATAATAAATAAATATATAATAGTGCTGCGTTGAAAAGAATTTTTCTTCATGCCAATGGATGCTCTTAGCCACAGACAAACACTAACATTCGTATAACATGCACACTACCTAATACAAACTTATATTCGTTCTGACATATACAGACACACAACAAGCACACAGACTCTCTCACCCAAGACCAACGTGCTATATAGTATCTGTATCAGTGGCGAATTTAGTGTTCGCACCAAGTGGACGGTCGCGGCTTCCTCACAACTCCTGATCGCTCTTGCGAGCACCCGCCTAATATAAACAGGCCTTAAGGAGTGAGGGAGTGAGACAGACTTGCCGTGCGGCTTGCTAAAATTCGAGTGAACAAATCCCCCTTTTCAACTAGTGCTCTCTTACCTTGTGTTATCTGTCCAAAATTTCTTTTTGATGTGAAATCAGTTGGCTGCAAAATGATGTAGTATGATTGGGGGGGGGGGCAAAAGCTGGATAGCCCAGGGGCGGCAAATTTCCAAATCCGCCTCAACATCAGACTACTTGGCCTGGAGAAAAAGAACAAGACAAAGTGCCTCAGTGTAACCATTGAATCAAACTGAACATGGAAACCTCGCATAGATCAACTGCGCAAGAAACTTGCCTCTGCCACCTGTGTTAACAGTGACCAATGAGTTAGATAGGTGGAACCGATACAGATAAGCTTGCGGGTTTTGGCCTTTTTGAATCCCATTTGAGAAATGGGATTGAAACGTAGGAGGGAACCACCACCACCACTCTAGAATGTGTCCTCGTACAACAAAAAAGGACAATCAGGTACTATATAAGAACAACCTTCTTTTTGCCCGGGGGTCATGAAAGTTGCTGTGGAACTTCCAGAGTAAAAAAAAAAAAAAAAATACTGACTGTGGTATCACTACATTAGCCAAACAATCCTCCATGCAATGGCTTCATAATAAATCCCTCAGAGACCTACACCATCACAACACCAGACATGCTCAGGAGTTTTAGTTTTGTTAGGTTTTGTCAGGAGTTTTAGTTTTGTTTGGGTTGTTAGGTTTCCTAGATGCACTGCATAAGCACATCTAATATGCAGCATGTTGTAAGTTCAAGAACTAATTATATGTTATACTAGTTTCTAGTTAAAAGAATATTTTATTTTTCATAATGGCAACACTGCTATGTTAAGGCGCCAAATGCCTCTCTTTCTGTTCGTCCTTCTCAATCATGACTTACTATGAAATTGTTCTACTAATATGAAGCTCTGGAATAAAATCATTATAACAGAAGACATGTGTTTCATTTAATAAGAAATAAGGGAAAAGGCAACTTCACATCATGGCGCATATAATAGGCGCAACCAACAGCGCTCCCGAGGTAATATGTTAGCATAATTAAGAAAACTGGAAGCTTTCTTCAGACCTAGGCCTTGGCCTATGACCAAGATTTTCCTGCAATGTCTTTCAAGCCACCAAAGCCCTTGAATATTCATGATAATGTGTCAGTGGGGTGGACTCTTTTTAAAAATCAATTTCAATTGTTCCTTACAGCCACTGAGGCTGATAACAAAGCGGACTCTATTAAGGTGGCTCAGCTACTTAATGCCATAGGCCCAGATGCTCTCTCCATTTTCTATACTTTTAAACTGGGGGACGTAGCTTCATTAAAACTAGATGATGTGTTTAGTGCTTTTGACAAACATTTTTCACCTAAGTCCAATGTAGTTTACCAGAGGTACTTGTTCCACAAAAGGTCCCAGGGCCCTAATGAACCGTTTAACAACTTTTTAACAGACCTTCGTAAACTTGCAATTTATTGTGAATTTGGGTCAGAAGAGGAAAATATGATAAGAGACCGCATCGTCATGGGTATCAATGACGAGCCAACACAGGAAAGACTGCTACAAAAAGTTAGTGTAAAACTGGAAGATGCTATAAAGTTTTGTAGGCTAGTTGAGTCCAGCCGTGAGCATGTTAGTAACATTTCTAAAGACAGAGACTACAACATAAGTCAGTCATCTGGCGCTACTAGTTCAGTACCAGTTAAAGTAAAAACGGAAGATGTGGTGCATGGTGTAAGTCAACAGCGTAAGATTCATCCTAGGCCTAAAAACAAAAAGTTTTCTCTTAACAAGAAAGCGAGTGAAGCTAGGTCTGCAAGTTCCAGTGGCAATACCAGCAGTAAGTCGGGTACTCAAGGTAAAATTTCAGCTTATTTGTGCAAAAAATGTAATACGACCCATTTACCGGCTCAATGTCCTGCTTTTGGTAAAACTTGTCACATTTGTAACAAACCAAATCATTTTTCAATTGGTTGTTTTAAGAATAAAAGAAATTTAGGTCATTCTAAGCAGGTTGATGAATTAATGTACGAGGATGAATTTAGAATAGACACAATTTGTAATGTAACCTCAGAAAATAATGCTTGGTTTGAGAATTTGTCTGTTAATGGTCATGAAATAAATTTCAAGCTAGATAGCGGGGCTGAAATAAATATTTTGCCTAAACATGTTATTCAAAGAATTGATCCTGAACTGATGGACTTTGTTGTCAAAACTAATGTAAAATTAGAGTCATACGGTGGGTTCAAGCTGAACACCTGTGGTGTAATTACTCTTAGCTGTAAATACCGTAAGGTAACCACTAAAGAAGATTTTGTCGTAGTTGATCTTGCCAAATGTATACCTATTATAGGACTTGGTACCTGCGTCAAATTAGGGCTTATCAAGAGAGTCGACACAGTTGAGACTATGACTAGGGATAGTTTTGTTAAACAGAACTTAGATGTTTTTTCAGGTATAGGCTGTTTTAAAGGCACTCATAGCCTAAAAGTAAAGTCTGATGTTCAACCTGTTGTAAAACCACCACGCAGGGTGCCGTATTCTATAATGCCTAGATTAAAAAGCACTCTAGATGAACTAGAAGAAGCAAATGTAATTAAGAAGGTTGAAAAACCCTGTAATTGGGTCAGTAATATGGTAATTGTAGAAAAAAGAGATAAGTCGTTGAGGATTTGCCTCGATCCACAATCCCTGAATGAAGCTTTGCTACCAATTCCATTTATGATTCCTACTGTTGATGAAATTAAAACAAAGTTATCAGGTAAAAAGTTTTTCTCTGTTTTTGATTTAAAAAATGGTTTTTGGCATATTGCTCTTGATGAAGAATCTAGTCATTTGTGTACCTTTAGTTCTCCCTATGGTTGTTATCGCTTTTTGCGACTCCCTTTTGGTTTGAGGGTAGCACCTGAAATGTTTCAGAAACTTAATAGTCAGATTTTCTCTGACATAGAAGGGGTTATAGTGTATTTTGACGACTTGCTTGTCGCAGCAGAGTCCCAAGAACAGCATGATCAGATTGTACAGCAAGTGTTAAGTAGGGCTAGGGCTAATAATGTTAAGTTCAACCCTAATAAGCTGCAGTTCAATGTGAACAAAGTCAATTTTTTAGGCATGAGTTTCAGCTCAGAAGGTGTCCAAATAGATAAGAGTAATATTCAAACAGTGTTGGAGTTGCCAGAGCCCACTAGCAAGAAAGAACTTCAATCTATGCTAGGCCTATTTAATTATTTTCGTGAATTTGTTCCTCACATGTCCGCCATGACAAGTCCGTTAAGAGAACTGCTCAAAAAAGATGTTAAATGGTCATGGTTGTCGATACACTCAAATTGTTTAAAGAAGTTAAAAGAAGCAGTAACGTCAGCGCCTGTATTGGCAACATATGATAGCAAAAAGCAAGTTGAGGTTCATTCTGATGCTAGTAAAAATGGGCTTGGTTGCTGTATCATGCAAGGTGGAAAACCAATTTCATTTGCGTCTCGGAGCCTCACTTATACTGAACAACAGTACGCTCAGGTAGAAAAAGAGATGCTCAGTATTGTTTTTGCTGTCACTAGATATCATAATTTGTTATACGGTAACAAGTTTGTTGTTTATAATGATTCCAAACCTTTGGAGTCTTTGATGAAAAAGCCAATTCACAAAATAATGTCTCCAAGGCTGCAAAGGCTTATGCTTAAACTGGTAAAATATGATTTAGTCATAAAGTATTGTCCAGGTAAACAAATGGTAGTTCCTGATGTTCTGTCCCGCACATGTAAAGTTCACGGTTTGTGTGAAAATAGTGTAAGTGTTGATATTGTTGAAAATATTGTGCCTTATGATCTGCCTATGTCAAACCAAAGAAAAGTTGAATTTAGGAAAGAAACCGAATCAGACCCAGCTCTTAGTTTAGTTATGAAATATTACAAGGAGGGTTGGCCTAAGGACAAAAAATCACTGCCTGAATATGTCAAGGTTTATTACAGTAAACGTAATGAATTGTATGTCCATGATGGATTTGTTTTCTTGAATGAGAAAATTGTAGTACCCTGTAGGCTAAGAGAGTCAATGTTAAAACTGTTACATGAAAGTCATTTAGGTTCAGAGAAAACAAAGTCAAGAGCCAGGCAATTGTTGTATTGGCCAGGTATGTCTGTGCATATTGATAACCTAGTTTCTAACTGTAGGCTATGTCAAAAATATATGAATGCTAATACTGAAGAGTATCTCAAAAGTCATGAAATACCTGATCTTCCATTTAATAAGGTAGGTATTGATATTGCGGAATGTGGTGATAAGATATTTCTGATTGTAATAGATTACTACAGTAAGTGGCCTGAGTGCCTTCAGTTAAAATCTAAGACAACAACAGATGTGATTAGTGCGCTTAAGAAAGTATTTTCAGTTCATGGGATTCCAGCCCAGGTCATTGGTGATAATAACCCTTTTGGATCTTTTCAGTTTAAACAATTCGCTCTGGACTGGAATTTTGAAATTGTTAATAGTAGCCCATTGTACCCCCGTTCGAATGGTCAAGTTGAAAAAACCGTTCACATAATCAAAAAGTTGATCAAAAAATGTAGTGAGGATAATAAAGACCTTGAAATTGCTCTCTTGGAGCTGCGCAACACACCTGTTGTAGGTAATAGTTCGCCTGCTCAAATACTTATGTCGAGGAGATTGCGTAGTAAAATACCTGTGTCAGCTAGCTTACTAAGGCCCCAAGTGTGTGATAAAAGTGTTTTAAATGAGTTACTGTCAGAGAAACAAACAAAAGCAGCTATGTATTATAATCAAACCTCTCGCCCAAGGCGTAGTTTTAATTTACACGATGATGTCTATGTGTACAATGTTCGTAAACAAGTTTGGGAACCAGGTAAAATTGTAGGCTTTGCTAATACTCCCAGCTCCTACATTGTGAGACTCAACCAAACAGGTTCTGTTCTTCAGAGAAACACATTTCATTTAAGATTAAGGCCTAAACAATGGCAGCTTGGTAAAATGCCTAATAGTCCAAATGGTAATAAGAGTTCTAATGGTAATATGAGTTCTAATCAAAGGAATAGTTTATGTTCTCCCTTAGGTCCTTTGATGGAATCTCCTTCTCCTACTAAGACCTCAGATGGTACGCCAACTAGGCCTACCGAAAGCCAAACCCAAACACATCGATCCAGTAACGGTGTTCCATCACCTAATTCCCGAAGAAGTCCTCAAAGTCCTAGTCAACTCCAAAGTTCTAGGAATGTAGAAGTACAAACACCAGTAAGACAAGGTATTATGAAGACAAGGTTCGGACGGGTTGTTAAGAAACCTGATAGATTCCGAGACTATGTCTCTTAAGTAGGCTTTTGAAGCTTTTGTTAAGAGTGAATTTATTTTTTATACAAGTTTATATTTGATTCTATGTTTTCCAATTGTATTTAGTGTTAAGAAAATTACATGAAATAAAGTATGCTATATTTTCCTATTTTGAATATTAGGTTAAGCTTAAGAAACTTTGAACGATTCAATGTATTAATTAATTAATAATAAGGGTTTTTGTGCTTCACGTATAAGATGAAGAAAGAAATGTAATAGGCCATATTGTTTATTTCTGTGTAAAAGCTTAATAAACTGATTACTCGCCAATTGTAATAAAAGGGTAATTTTGTTGTTTTTTTTAAAATAAGTGCTTCAAAGATGAAGGTGACTTAGTATATATAAAAAAGCTGTCAATTTTTGGTCAGTTAATATCACAATTGTAAGATGATGATGTCTTGTTATGACAAATTTAAAATTATGTAAAAATGTAATTGTAAGATGATGATGTCTTGTTAGGACAAAGTGTAATATGAGTTAAAAATGTGTTTACTGAGGCTGAGGGCCAAATGATCTGACTTAATAGGCCAAATGATAAAATTGTATGATTAAAATATTTTCATATTCCCTTGTAATGAGAAATACATTGTAAAGCATAATGAATTTTGAATTTTCATTCATATTAATAATCTTAAGTCTGAGCCTAACTAAAAAAAAAAAAAAGTTTTTTTTATTTTTCTGTAAAAGGGGAAGTGTTGTAAGTTCAAGAACTAATTATATGTTATACTAGTTTCTAGTTAAAAGAATATTTTATTTTTCATAATGGCAACACTGCTATGTTAAGGCGCCAAATGCCTCTCTTTCTGTTCGTCCTTCTCAATCATGACTTACTATGAAATTGTTCTACTAATATGAAGCTCTGGAATAAAATCATTATAACAGAAGACATGTGTTTCATTTAATAAGAAATAAGGGAAAAGGCAACTTCACATCACAGCACACATCTTATGGAGTTCTGTGTAAGTTAGGTTAGGAAACCACAACACGCTAAGAAGCTGTGTATCTAGTGCGCACACATCTAATACGCTGCGCACCATAATCTGCGTATTTGGCCAGCCGCAGCACGCTGCGCATTAGTGATGGTTAATGCAATAGAACCGTGGGAGTAACTGTCTCATGTCGAACTTTTGAGTACTGAGATCATATTTTTCAAATAAATTTGTTGCTTGAAATATTTACTTCTTATTATCAACCTTGTGTCTAGGAAAACAACTTGTACACATATGGGTGCGGGTTTCTTACTTACTGTAAAAATGTTTACAAGTATTTTATGAATTACACTCCTACTTCAAAGTAACTGCCAGTTTAATTTCAGGAGAAATCAGATTGTTCACCCGGTTTAATGATTCTGAAGAACGGTCTTTTCTTATTAGGTTAGCAAGATAGGAAAATTGTCTTTTAGTATATCTAAAGTATTTGTGATACTTCATTTTACTTTGTAAAAATATAACATTGTATTTTATCAATAATAATTATGTTTTAAATGATAATTATGTTGGAGTTTAGTAACTGTTAACTTATACTCTTCAAAATACTCAAGAAAAGCTTGTAACTCGCAAGTTTTTATTTTTTAATTCAACAACTTCAAAAATCCCTACTCGCACACCCTATTATTAAATTATCGTATAAGATCAGAGCATCAGCACATAAACTCATGTTGCACATGGCTGTATGCTTTCTACGCAGTCTAAGTAACCACCACACTTAGACCTGTTGCTGCTTTTTTGACTGTGATAAAAGTCGCAGAGCATCTATTACGCATCTAGGGAATTTTAGCCTAAGTGTTTGACTACAGTTTCTCATATCCATAGTTATGTAGTGCATGGATACACCTCTTTAATTGTATCAGATAAACACTCATATCTGTTTTTCAGTGCAATGCTATATTTTCCCCCCATATATGACTGATTCTTCTTCTTACCATAGGGCCTTTTCTTCCATCCATTATCATTCCACAGTTTTCATCAATAAAATGTCCTGGATCTCTGAATGGTTGTTTAATTTTTTTTCTGATAAGAGGGGCATAGGATTAACCTGCATTCCTTCATCTAGAAAACAGATTTTTTTACCTTTAACTACATTTAGTAATCCAACATTTGAATCAGAATGCTTCCCGTAGTATGATGCATTTGCGAATATTTGTTCGTAACTGATGCCAATTTTCCCCTTTTTGACACAACATAAAACTCATTAAAAGCCAACTTTGATTTCTAGTTCTGCGGAGAGTTTACTACTTTTGTTTATTAAATGTTTGCTGTCAACCATCATAATCATGTAGGGTAGACCGAGATGCTGACACGTTAGACAACACCGACACCCCAATTTTTGGGCCTTAATGTAAGAGTAAAACACTATTGAATTGTGCTGCTATCTTGCGGGCGACACCAGAACTAACACTCAAAAGTTGTAAGCAGATTAAATGGTTAATTTCTTACGATTTTAAAGGCAAAATTTTAATTAATTAATATTTCATTAAAATTAACTAACTAAAGTATGTCCAATACCATTTGACTTAAGGAGGTTAGGCTTATTCAGCTAGTAAGTGTATGTTAAAGCCGATATTTTCGTATTGTTGTTTTTAAGATTGATAGTGGTCAAACGGCAGCAGGGCTAAAAATCTGCCATCTTGTCACACTGGGGTAATTCTGACACATTACCAAGGTGAGGAAAAGTATACGGTATGCAATTTCCTGAAATTATTTCAATGGTTGTAATGGAACAAATTGCAAACTTTAATTTAAAAAGTAATTGTTCACTTTTTGATCTAGAAACGGATCATTTTGATTTAGCTAGTTTGCTTCATCTAACTGCAACACGTACTACACCATTCGCCTTATGGAAAATAGTAGAATTAATCAGCTAGAAAGTGTATTTCAAAGTCAACATTTTGGTATAGTTTTTTTTAAGATTGATAGTGGTCAAACGGCAGCAGGGTTAAAAATCTGCCATCTTGTCTCACTGGGGTAATTCTAACACACCACCAAGGGACAAAATCGACAGAAGTCGATATTGCCCCTTCGGTAAAAATAATCTTGTTAAGGGTTTTATAGTATTTAAATATTTCTTTACTCTCTTTCTGATGCAAGATCTTGAAAATGGGCATCAGAGAGGGGTCAAAGGTCAAAGGGATGAAGAACCCTTTGTAAGAGAAATTTTAATTGTTCCATAACGGGAGATTGGTAGAGAGAGTTTTGGCTAAAATGGGAATACCTTGAATTACTCCATAAATGACTCACCATAAATCAAACTCATCTGAGTTGGGGAGAAAGTCAGTTTTTACTTCTGTTCAAGAAACTTAATTAGATGAGCATTTTAAACAGTTTATGGTATATAAATAGCTGACTTGTGTCGCCTGTGTGATTGCTAAAAGGTTAAATATATTTTAAATAATTTTAATACAAACAAAAAACTGCTTCCGAGGACTAGGTGGCAGGTTTCCGCTCCACAAAAAAATCCCTGAGATTTAAAAGCAGGTGTGATTTTCTCTCATAAGTGTTTGTTATTGGTCATTCTTTTTATCCTATAACTAAGAAATATTAAGGGGATTCCTGACTGAAAATGCTATATTTGTCAATATTCTTCTTTTTGGTTCTGAGTAAGGTTTTTCTAGTTTGTACTTGTTACAAAAAGAAACTTGTGGTCAGAATTTTTAAATTTGCAGCTTTAAGTATTTCTTAGGTATAAATATACCTAAAAATAATGGTTATATAAAAAATTGATATATCTCAGGTTCTATTGACTAGAACTTCATGATCAAAGTGTCATTTTATATGGTTTTATTTTTCTAAATAGTTTGATAAAATTAGATTTTTATCTATTTAGAAAAAAGTTATAGGGAAAAAAGAAAATTTTTTTATTCAATTTCTAATTGTGTTACAGGCATAATTTTAATTGTGTTACCTAACTTTTTAGATATACTAATAAGGAATATTGGGTAAAAATTCCAACCTTTTACCACAAGTACTTTATGAGATATATCAATTTTAGTGTTGAAAAACACAGAAAAACCAAACTTGCAGGAATCGCGAATTGAAAGTTTGCGTGCGTTATCCTGGCTAACCTATTTGATATTGGAGCGGCGGCATGCAGAGCCTGACATAATTTTTTCTTTTTCATGTATAAAACCACCTATAGATCTTGTTATGGATGTTTTTTTCTGAAAGAGGACATATCAAAAAACAATAATATGTAAAAAAAATTAAAAAAATATATTTGTCATTTTCAGTAGGGAATCTCCCTAAACTATTCAAAGATATTTACTCCTTATTCTTTTATGTGTTATGACTTATTCTACTTTAAGAAACAATGAACTAGGTTTCTGAATATTTTGTTTCTTTTTTACCCCTTAATGCATTACCCCATTGTTGTCATTGTCGTCATTTGCTGGGATCGCGAAAATATTATTTTCCTACAACCGCGCATAAACTGCCAATTCACGCTCTAAAAACAAATCGAAAAACAACTGTTTATTGAGGAGCGAGCGATAGTCAGCTGATTACTTCCCCACTCGCCGGCAGATTGCATTGTTACTCTACGCGCTCCAGCCAATCACAGTCGTTGACTTCTTTATAACCTCAAATTCAAATCATAATGGCACCTTCTTTTACAAAGGATGATTGTATTTATCATTTGTGAATTAAAAATGCAGTTGTAGGAAAATGTATATATAATTTACGTGTAAAGTGTCTTTATCACTTTCGCTAAAATTGGCTTGCGGCGCAGCAGAGCGAAGTAAGTGTTTACCTCAAGCAAGAAGACTCACTTTTCACTCTTAATACATAAATAACTATTTTTTATTAACTAACTACATTATATCACCAACTTAATATACTATTCTGATGCAGAAAAAGCCAATTAAATGGAATCCAACGCTAAAATTATGTAACCACACTTAAAAATAGTTAAAATTATAATTAATTGTCTTAAGGTTTTGGCATGTCCCCTAGTCTCCCCTAAATCCCACAATCTGATCCATTACTCTGTCGGGGAATTTCCACAAATCAAATCAAATCAAATCAATAATTCTTTATTTACATAAATAGTTACAAAAGCAGCGTTACAATAACAAAATTAAAAAAAAAACCTCACATGGGTCAAAGAACTGTGCATGCGGCGAGTTCGAGTCCATAGCTGCGTATATATTACACGAGAAACAGAAAAAGTCTATTTAAAACCGCAAGAAGTAAGAATGATGATAGCTTTAAAAATTAAATTGTCAAGATTTATTTCTTAACAGCTGCTGATGAGATTTAGTATAAGTTAGGAAAGATTTCATGCGATGGAGAAAATAAATATTAACCTTAGATATTATAAATTACGTGAGGCATGGGTTTTTAGTTTGTGAAAGTGGAAGTGCTTACGTGCGTAAAGGTCACAAAGGATATTCTGGGCTGATAAGCGACTCGGCGATAACTGGTCTATCTCCGCCAGCCAGGCCGCCACGATCCTTTTGTAGGCGCTGAGCGGAACCTGCAGGCTCCGTATTTCTAGAGGTATTTTTCGTAACAAAAAATTGGCAATGTAGAAGGAATTAGTAAGGTTAATAGATTTAACTACTCGAGGAACCTGCAGGCCCACACCCACCGCACTACGGGTACGGTAAGTGTGAGTTACAGGAGCCACTATCAGGTTTGGATTATTGTAACAAAACGTTAATAAGCTCTTTATGAATAACTGTCTGACTGATAAAAGCCCAGACTCTTTAAAAAGCAGAAGAGTCGGGAAACACACCGTCTTTTTGAATGCTACTTTAATAATAGATCGTTGGATAACATTTAATGGCTCAAGAACTGATTGAAAACTGCCTCCCCAAGCAATTAAACCATACTGCGAATAGGATTGAACATAAGCATAATAAACAACTTTAAGTTCTTTTTCGTCCAAAATTTGCCCCACCTGATAAAAAACAAAAATCTTTTTTCTGAGTTTAGATTTAATTAAATTTACATGATTTTCCCATCTCAATTTTGAATCAATAATTACCCCAAGATACTTATAATGATCGACTCTTTCAATCACTTGACAACAACAGTTTGCCGTGTCTGCACCACTGCACGAGTGCAGAACCACTCTGAGCTCTGCGGGCGGCCCACTCGCTGGGCGTAACGCGATCGGCATACATTTTGTTTTATTCACATTCATTGTTAAAATATTTTCAGAAAACCAATTTTTCAAAATCATTAATTCCATTGATGCGGTGTTGAAAACATCATCCCAATTTAGTCCTGTAAAAATCACGGCTGTATCGTCTGCAAAAAGGAATAATTTACCAGAGATTGGAAGTTTATCAATATTATTTATGTAAATAAAAAATAACAGAGGCCCAAGGGTACTGCCCTGAATAATTCCGTAGTTAACACCCATTTCTTCACTTACAACATTATTAATTGAGACAACTTGACTCCTAGAACTTAAATAACTTTTGAACCAGTTGAATTCAACCCCACGAACCCCAGCGCACTCAAGTTTAGAGAAGAGGATATTTCTGTCAATTGAATCAAATGCTTTTGCAAGATCGATAAACGTTAATAAAATTTTATCATTGTTGTTAACTGAATTAATTAAATAATTGTTAAGAAGAAAAAGAGCGTCCGATGTACTTGTTCCCACTCTAAACCCAAACTGACTATCTGACAATATGCGATTCTCCTCCAAGTAAGATTGAAGTTGGTGTCACAAGTGAATCTCAGTTTGCTCTTGGTTGCACTTAGGTAAAGATTTAGTTTTTGAACTAATTTCTGATTTGGTATTGGTAGAACTGTGTATGAAATAAAAATATATAAAACAATCAATGTTTCTTGAGTATAGGAGCAGACTTTAGAGGGGTTCCATTAACTTTTAGATTGATTGATAAATTGGTATTATTATACGACTTTTTTCTGGGCATAGTGGTGTCAAAACAGATTCATAATCTTTTAGACACTTGTTCGCTCGGCTGATTACCTGGTTCATTTTGAATGTTAACCTTTAATCTCAGGCTTCAGCACATAAAAATAAAGTTGAATTGAGCCGTCAGTCAGCCATCCACCCTCCAATAAGGAAAAAGCCAAATATGCACTGGTGTCAGTCCAGGTATCAGCCGATAAATAATGTAGCTGATAAAACATAGATGAATCTTATTACATTTACAAAATAATAAAATGTGTCTGGAATATCGTCACAGAGGGAGGGGGGTTCCCAGCAGTGTGGGGGTCGGGAGGAGGGTGCTGAGACATGAGGGGGCCCGGCCTATTACCTACTGGGGCCCTAAGGTAGGTACGGCCTTGCTTAAAGTCTAATATTCTGGTTGGTCAGTGACGATTGCCATAAAACCGCCACAACAATTGAATCAAGGATAGAAAGACATAACTTCAGTAATAATACAAAATCTTTATTACATACAATGACCAGGTTTGTCTTTGGTAACACAATATATAAATTTAATAATTAAATGTCAAGAAAACACTTAGGTAAGGCTTTTCTCTTAAACATCATAGATTCTTGAGATCAGTCAGAACATGAGATCAAATAAAATAAACTGTAAAAATACAGACATATTATGAAATTGTGGAATGTAATTTTGACAATGAGCAGTAACTTCAACCGTAACACACCATAACAAAATAAACTCAGTCGCAAACTGCACTGATGTTTTCTAGGATTAAAAAATGTTTTCTTGCTAGGTGCTTCAAAAGAAATTATTCCTGGTAACTAATTGGGTGATAAAAATAAAAATAATGCTAAGGTCACAAAATTAATTTTTTGATCTGTTTAATAAATCTTCTAATACCTCAAAGACTCTTTCAAACAATGTTTTACTGAAGAACAATTAAAAAAATTATTTGTAATCTGATACATTGCAAAATGATATCAGATACCTGCCTAATAAGGTGTGTGTCATGTGCTGAAAAAAAATCCAAATTTCCATTCTGCACTATGGGGCATATTGTTTTGCATAGGAATTCTTGGCAGCCCTATAATTTTTAAAACCATAGATGGCTAATTTTTTAGTGTGGAACAAAGTATGGAAGTACTTAAAAGAGTAGAATATCGACTAGTGAGTACAAGGAGAAAAAGATTAAAAAGTGGAAACTGAAAATTTTCATTACCTGGATAAATTAACACAGAGACATCTTTTAACTTTTCCTTTGTCTCTAGAATAAACTTATTTTATTTATTCTATGGTTGATTACCACCACGGAACAACAATGGTTCAGTTTTCTGTGCACAAGAAACTGAGTACTAACTTAAAAAGTAAACAGAAAATCATATTAGTTACAACATTATTCCTCAAAATTTCAGCAAAACATGATTGATAACTTAGATATCAAATAAAGTAAGAGATATTTTTAGAACATAACACAATTTTACAAACCTTCTTCTCTGGTAAAACTTGTGTCTATCCAAGCAATCACATAGTCAACAAAAGCTGTACTAAAAATATGACTTGCAACATCAAGGTATGAAAACCAGTTAATTATTTACAAACCAACTCCAGGTAAATAGTAAAACAATTTTGAACAATGATTTATAACTGACTCCAGATAAATAGAAAGAAGAAAAATTGTATAATACAATATGTTAGCTATACCACAGTTGGCACCCCATAATCCCACACATATGATAAATATATTTTTGACATAAGTATGTTTACCTGAATTCAAAAAAAGGAAAAATGTCACCTGCATAGTACTGATTTGAAGACTAAGATAATCTGTTTTTTTTCAATTGAGTAAACAGTAAATTATTTTTTATGACCTTTATATAAATAAAAAACTGAATCCAAAATTACACCAAGTTCAACCGTTTGAACAAGAATGAAATGCAATCAATTCCCACTAACTGGCAGATTTCAGCCTGAGGTGGTGTAGGATTAGTGAAAATGGCAGATGACTAAAAAGTCACAGAATGTCTTTCACAAAGTTACCTTCGATATTCACCCATAATCAGTAACTTCAATCAAAAATCATGGCCATTCTTGCCTTTAGAAAAGTAATTTCTGCCATTTACCCTGGATCCACTGATTGGTTGATACAGAGGCATTCTGCAAGTTGTTTCTTCCAATGAAGATGATCGCACATAATCCGAGTTAGTAATGTATATTTTCATTTTTTTTGCGGCAGAATATATTTTCATAAGAAATATTAGAGACAAAATGATCATGTAATGTCAAATTTTTACTAATAATCAGTGTTGGCATATGTGGTATGTAATATAAGCTATAATTTAACAAGTTTAAGGCACATTGGTTTAACCAGCCACATTTTTAATCCGGTCAGGACTCGGTCCCGTGGTGTTTGGATAACAAGGTGTCTACTGCATGGGAATGTTGTGGCGTCACCATACTGTCAGACCATTAAGCATAGGATTATCAAGTGCCAACTGTGCTACAAATTAAATTTGCAAATTTTTATTTGCAGCCTCGTTCAACAGAGGCTTTCATGAATCATATTTTATTTCTTAATGTAATTGTAAGGTAGTACAGTGAAACCCTTCAAATTTGAACTCGTTGAAGCCTGTTCGGATTTTAATTTGTTTCATTACTACTTGTTTCAGTACTGTTAGGGTTAAAAACTAATTGAGGTTAAGCGGGTAGCCTTAAGACTGAAAGGGTAGTGACCTTGACTAGAAGGCAAAAATGTGGATGAACATGTGTAGGGATGCCATCATTGATAGACTATGTGCTAAAATTAGATTTAACTTTCTTAAAAAAGGCCAACTGTATTTCCAGTGATTACCACTTGTTCATTTAAATAATAAACTCAAGGTAATCGTTAACAGATCAACTACCTTGTAATGTTTTGCATGTGTTTTACTAATTATTCAACCTACAATAATTCCAATTTTTACTCTAATTTTACTGATTAAGAAATGAAAAAAATAATTTTTTAAAATTAAATGTTACGTCCCATTGACACTCGAAGAACGTGCTGGGTGTTGGATTGGTTGGAGAGGTGCTTGTAAAGCTCCTGCATCAACAAACACTTGCTCTGAGGTCTGTACATGTTTGCCCTTTTCTGGTACACGAGGCATGAGAGGTCTCTGAAAATATGTAGGAACTTGATGAGAGCCTGCACATCATATGACAGCCCAACAAGATGAGGACAGGTTATCTTCAGAAAATCATCAAAAAGTTTGGTTATGCCCTCCATCAAGGCAGGAAGTGATTCATATTCCGAGTATCTTCAGCCAGCAGGAGATTCATTTATTTGTATAGTGAGACGTTGATAATGCAAGCGCTATTCCAGTTTTTGAAAGCGAAAATCTAGTGGAAGAATTCAGAGATAGATTTGAATAATTTTTTTATTCAAATTTATTCTCTGATATCTTCCATCAGAGTCCCACTCGCAAAAACTGGGATGGCGATTGCAGTACCAACGTCCCACTACATTCTCATTATACAAGTAAATGAACCCCCTGATGGCAGAAGGTACTCGGAATATGAATCGCTTCATGCCTTGATGGAGGGCATAACCAAACTTTTTGATGATTTTCTCAAGACAACCTGTCCTCATCTTGTTGGGCTGTCATATGATGTGCAGGCTCTCATCAAATTTCTTCATAGCTTCACAGACCTCTCATGCCTCGTGTACCAAAAGAGGGCAAATATGTACAGATCTCAGAGCAAGGATTGGTTGATGCAGGAGCATTACAAGCACCTCTCCAAACAATCCAACACCCAGTAAGTTCTTGAATGAATAAATGAATGAATGAATGAAAATACTTGTTTATTGTGACAAACATTAGGACCTCATGGTCTTTCCTTACAGTTAACCACTAACTGCTAACACAAGTTGGAATTCTCTTACACAATAAATAAATTAAAAATTAAAAACTTATTGGAGGTTGAAATTTATATAATAAATGATAATAACAATATAAACAAAAAAAACCTAAATCTGCCTGAGCCAGAGTGGGTGTTTCTATAGCCTCTTTCACTTAAGAATTCCAAAGTATCCACGAGATAACAAGACTAATTAAAGAGTGAGAAATCTCAATTACCCGAATCTGCATTAAATCGAAAGCCTTAAAAGAGATTCACGAATATAAAAAGGTCTCGCAGTACCGATGGGGCGTAACATTTAATTTTTAACTTGTATATGAAAGTCAAACAAATTGTGTTCTTTTTTTTGTTTCTGGGGGCCCAAAAACAAAAAGTTGTCATAGTCTCAGGCTTAGGTCTTACCATGAGACCTACGGTAACAACTTCTTCCCTATGGGGGAAATTCGCTACAACACAATTAATCCAAATTATTGAAAACTGTCAAACATACATTCCAAAATTCAATTCAGTGTCAGAAGGGAAGAACTGTCATGTATCCAAATCCTGTCATTAGATTCATGTGAATTTTAACATACAAATCACAAGGTGAAAATACTTGCCAATAACATTTCAAAAAGTGCCGAAATGCAAGTGACAAATGGTGTTAGCACAATACTCAATCGATACAACTATTTTTTATAAGTAAAATTAGTTAAGTTTAGAGGCTTTGAATATATACATTAGAGATTTACATTGATTCTTTTTACACATCCTACTCCTGGGGATTCATGTTGAGTATCAGCTTAGTAACAAGGTACAAATAAATATGCATTTGTGCTAATGTATATTCTTTGATAAATATCGAGACGAATCATAAGTAACACTAAAAACTTCAACAATTTATTTGGTAATCAGATATCACACATTTTAAGAACACATTGAGCACTGTAAACAACAGTGACAAGTCTAAAGAGAAACTGAAGAGGCGGGCTGATAACGATTCTTCATGACTCAATACCTTTCGAAACTATTAAAACATTATTCGACATATAATACTGATGGACTTATTGATTTATTACCGTTTTATGCATTTGTTGGCGAATAATTAGTAAACAAATTAATTTATTAATTTAACACTATCAGTGTAAACTAAAGGTAATGAACATTTTTTTATTAGGGTAAGCTCAAAATTACTTTTTACTTTTATTTTAGATGTCTCATATTATTACATTAATTCTCTTTGTTTTTACTTCCTTTTAATAAGACTCTTGTTCAGTTGGACCTTTGTCTAGGTTATTACTCAGTATCAGCTTTATATTTAACCTTGGAAACTCTATCCAGGCTTATATCATTTTGGTGAAGTATGGGCTTTAGGCCTGAGTAATAAGAAATCAGGGTAAGATAGGGGAATCAGCAGGCTTACTCGGTGGTTAAAACTGCTCAAGAGTATACAAAAAAAGTACAAAACACAAAAAACCATTAAACACAAAACACAGCTAAGCATAAAACACAAATTTAAAAAAATATTTTTAACACATTTTTGTGTTTTATGCTTTTTTGTGCTCTCCAGCAATTTTAACCACCAGGTAAGGCTGCTGATTTCCCTATCCTGCCCTGATTTCTTCCATCCAGGCTTAGTAATTTTATTTTATTTTTCTCCTATAATCATTACTGGAACACAGTCATTTTAAGGAATTTATTTATAGAAAATGTTGGCATGTTTTTCTATATTTTTATGTAAACTTATATTAACGATACAGAGTAATTAGCTTTGGCTGTATTACAGCGCTGCAAAAATTGTAAATGAATAAATAAGAATTGAGGACAACATTTCAATACCAGTATTCAAATTGATAAATTTAGTTACCGGCCCATCTCTAATTCATTGCTATTCATTGAATCCCGCTATTCCAAACTAATCTGGACCCAGCCCTGTTCAGTCTAGCGGGAAATTTGGAACAAGCGGACCAATGGATAATGAGGAGACCAGCGTGTGATCGTTATATAACGCAAAGTTAAAGGACAGTGATTGCCTCATCCAGTCAATATCTAGCTTAGTAAATGTTAGCTTGGCTGTTTCCGTTTCCGGCCAATGTCCAGCTTAGTAATCGCTGTTTCCGACTGGGCTGAAGCAGAGCGATTGTCATTTTCAAGTAGATACCGAAATGAAATTTTCATAAAAAGCAGAGATAGAGCATAGAGATCATTATTTGGGGTCTACAGGAAACATACCTCTTGTAATTTCTGACCGAGATAAACGATAATGATTGGTAACGGCCGCCATTAACAAAATTAATTTTTGCAAGAAATGTGTTCGGGATAGGCGGATTTGCTACTGTATTTGGAAAATAAAAATTATTTCACTGCCTACTTACTCATGTAAGATCAGGATTATAAAAAGGAAAGCTGACATCATCCTTGGAACACGTAACAAGCCTGCAAGTTAAATCGTGATGTCTGTTAAACAAATGACTTTGATAAATTTTAAAAGAGAACTTTTAAAATTGGTTAAATGTGTTCACAAGAAAATAGGTTCTGAATTTTGGGTTTAGGCTGTTTTTAAAAAGGTCAATATGGAGTCATGGGACGGAAATCAACCATAAAGGAATATATCTACAATAGATATTGCACATAAACAATCATGGTGCATGAGGATGATTTATTAATGTAGAATTTCGTCATAAGCACAACGCCTACTAAATTTTAGACACAATATTAAAAATTTGTAAGACTATTTAACTTCCCAAAAATAACATTATCCCTTTGGCTGCCGAGAAAAATTTTAGATTTTGTTTTCTTACTGTTATGAAAAACTCATGATTTCAGTTTTAAACTGCCATGGTAAAAATGCTACATCTGTCTGAGAACTGCCAGGATGAATCAGCTGATGTCAAAGTAAAATTCTGTTGAAAAACCGAATAATCGAATATTGCAGCAATCGATGTATTGAATCTAAAGATTAATCGATTATCTGTCAGGAAAAAACCGTAACAGTATTTGTTCATGGAATCAATTCGATTACATGCCAATCTTTTCAGCCGCGAGCAGTTCTCACGACGAACGGTGATGCCAATCACATCCACAGCTGGCAGTTCTCGAGATGTAATACAAAGCAAATGTAGTCGGCTCTTGGCAGTCAAAGGGTTGAACAATTAGAACCACATAGCTTCTCTAGGTAGCAAATCTCTGTGTGACACGAGGGCGACATCCCCCAGCTTCTCAATACCTTTCCCCATCATACACAGATTCTTTATAAGTATTTGCCTCAACATTGCAATTTTTAAAAACAAAAATTATTATTGACAGACACAACTAGTGACAAAACCTACTTGCTAAGAGGGATTTCCTACCCACTTTTGAGTTATTAATGACTTAATATTACAACTCAGCGATATATGTATTGCCATTTTACGTTAATTAAATTTTCTCACAAATATCTGTGACTGATATTTTGAGACAATGTTCAAAATTGAAAGTTGAGTCAAATTTTTTTCGAACTGGGTTAAATGAGCAAAATCAACCAAATCTGGTTCATAACTACCAAAGATGTTAAGATTCAACTGTAAATGTAAATACCAAATAAAAATAATATCAAAATACATCAAAATACAGCTATAAATAAGAATACTAAATAAAACACTAAGTAGACGTTTTGGAGATAAAAGTAAAATGAATCACTATGTCCTTGTAGCTTACAGTAGAACTCATTGCAAGAGCTTATAAAATAAAATAAATCAAGTTTTAAATAGCGCTACACTCTCCTCCATCATATGAATAGTCAGCCTTGTTGTGCATGATGAGGTGGTCGTCAACAAAGTAAAAACTATCCGATCGTGTCTCAAACGGGTGAGCCAACATCTCGTTTACTGCAAAAAAAAGTCATCTTTAATATGCTGCATATATTTATGCGATTCCAAATTTGAGGATGAAATTTATAGATCAAGTAGTATTTACATAAGACAATATTCATCTAACACCTTACAAGAATCATTATCTTGAATCCCAATTCCCATAACAGTAGAATTTTATTAACAGAACATGAGTCTGTATTTTAACTGAAAATTGTAAAAAAAAGAAAAAATATAAAAGCAGTTCATGCGTGTGTTCAGGTTTTACTTCGGTGAAAATAGCTGCTAAGGTTTATAAACTTTTTATCACAACTTCATTATCTTTACAGCATGGAAACAGGAGCAATCACAGACCCCTAAATTGGATGAGTGATAAATAGGCCTACGAGGTTTTGAGTATTTACCCTAAGGCTCGGTATAAATACCCGGGTTGATACCCATTTTATATTTCCCTACGTGCTGGGCATTTACCCAGAGCCACATAATTGGTAGCTCAATCTATAAATTTTTGTGCGCAAGCTTCCTTAATTGCCCTCGCTTTGGATAGATCTCCCACCACCTTTATATTAAATAATTCCTAAGCCGTCATCTCCATCCTGCACTAAACTTGCGAGAAGATCCTTTTTCAGCTAGTCAATTGTTCCCGGATCATTTTATCATGCAAGGGCATCTTAAGGTCTAAGGAGCTTCTTATAAAATTTGAATGCATTTTTTTTAATTTATGCAAATAGTACTTAAAAAGGTGAAAATTTTAAGAGCTCATTGTCGTACATTTCCATGTATTGCTTTCTTTTGATTGTTCTTTTAGCTAACCTATCCAGGATCCAACTATAGTCTATGGTAGCAAGTATCAAAAACAATAATCTGATTTCAAAATACTATAACTACACTGTAACTTGAGCTTTAAGCGTGATCAACGTATTGTCAGAAAGAAAAAACTCAAGTTTTACATGGTTCCCGCTACAAAGAAGTAGTGTGTTTGAATGAACACCCACTTCAGTTCAAATAATAATGGCATCTGAACAGAGAGTGTTTTGTGTTCTATGTCTTGCGCAGTGTGAGTCAATGATAACTGTTCAGCGAGAATTTCGTACAAGGTATGGTGTAGACCCTCCAACAGCAAAGAACATATTTAGACGATGGCATGAACAATTCCGTGAAAACGGTTGTCTGTGTAAAGGCATTGCCGGGCTGTCCCCGAGTTTCCGACACAGACATCCGCAATTTTTCAAAGGCAGTCCGCAGAAGTACGTTTGCAGCGCAGCTTGTCAGCTCAACATGTCCTCGATGTCTGTCTCTCGTGTGTTGTGTCGATATTTACACACGAAACCATGTAAAATTCAGCTACAATGCAAATTCTTTGTGATGGTGACAAAGAATGACATGAGGAGTTTGCAATGTAATTCTTGGCTACATGGAGGACGACGACAGTTTTGCCCCATGCTTAGTGATGAGGCAATATTCTATTTAAATGGAAAGGTGAACTGCCATAATGTGAGAATATGTGATGCGGAAAATGAAAAGGGACCTAAAGTCGCTGGAGTAAATTTTACAGTACAGGCATTTTAGTCGAAGGGTCAAAAATATAGTTTTTCAGTTTCGATTAGATACGATTCCTTAATCGTTCCTGTAAAGATTCATCGGGTAATTTAAGCGATAAGAATCTGAGAAATAATAAAAAATAGTCGATTTAGCACAAAACAATCGACTTTCCTGACATCTATCAGCACATGAGTGCCTTCAAATTAATTATCGATACAGAATATTATCTGAGTCCAAAAATGACCGTCTCGACAGTGTTTTTCTCCTTCATTCCTCAGTATTCTGCCTTCCGACATGAAGTTCCTTTTCCAACATCTCATTTTCTCATTAACTTTAACAATGAAATTGTAAGTGTATCACACCTTTTATAATTTAGATTTAAAGATCTAGTTTTTAGCTTTATTTTGATACCTGAGTCATTTCTTAAATATTCATAATAAGTATTCTGTGAACGTTTGAAGTTTTGGGCCTTGACTTTCTAAACTACCCGTTTTGATTAGTTGAAATTCAAATGCCATATCTCGATAAACAATGCCATATGGGAATAACATATCTCGATATGCTTGAGAACTATCTTTTCCTGCAGTTGGAGGCTGATTCAAACAACTTCATTTTCCAACAGGATGGGGCACCGGCATACTAGATATTTAAGGTTGGATTCTTAGAATCAAACAATTCCTGAGTGATGGATCGGTCGCACTGGACCAAATGATGCATGCTTACATTTCTGGCCCCCAAGGTCACCGAACCTTTCTGTACGTGGTGTTTTCTTTTTGGGGTTTATAAAAGACTGTCTAAGTGCCTCCATTACTGACAACGATGGATGAACTGAGACATCTCGTAACAGTAGCTGTGGAAGCTATAACTCGAGACATGCTTGCTGCAAAGTAGGGCCGATTTGAATGCCGCGTTGACATATGCCGTGCATCTCAAGGGGGACAAATCGAACATCTATGAAAGGTTTGGATAAAACTTGTAGAGTTTCCCTTTCGGCTAAAAAATAAACAGTTGTACAGTAGACACCCTCTTGACTGACCTCGTTTTAACCGACGATCGGATTATCCACCCTTGATGGTCAAATATTAAAGATCACTTTAACCGACCCTGTTTTAAGAACAATTCGGATTAATAGCCCTTTTCTAGGAATTGCAGCTTTTCCGTTCACAAACCCAACGATGGGAACATTACACTCAACTCTACAGGTTGCCATGGGTTAAAACATTTTGAATACAGCATTCATTAATTTATTAAAACGTGCAATAGAACGTATCTGCATATTTTTTAACCAAGTCTGATATTAAATTTATAAAATGTTTTGTTTTGACCGAGTTTTGATGTTATTTTGACATTTCTACAGCAACTATTTTGGAAATTATGAAATGAAATGGAATGAAAAAAGTCTTTATTTAAGAGGCAAAGTTAGGACTTGCAAGTCCTCTCTACCACTTAACCTCTAACAGAAAATAATAAATAATATAAATAATTGAATTAATTACAAGTGGAGAAAATAAACAAAATGACTAATGCAATATAAATTATTAATTATGATATTATTAATGACAATTAATTATGACAAAATTATGTAGATTAAAATCAATCAGGTATTTTTTACCACACGCTCACAATTACCCATGTCGCCCAGGACTCGTCACACCGAAGCCACAAGCATCACCCCTGCCCCGCAAAAGCAAGAGATTTTTTACTTCCGCCCCGAACCGAGCACGCTTATTTTCATTTTTTATTTGATCAGGAAGTGAATTCCACAGTCGTGATGCAGAAACTAGAAAGGATTTATTAAAAATGGCAGTTCTATGGATAGGAATCGTTGAAAGATGAGAGCCTCTACGAGTAGTGTGAGCACTAACATCAGACATAAAAAGAAAGTTGTCAGAGAGATACCTAGGAACTTTAGGGTTCAAGATAGAGTGAAGCAAGCGAAGAGTGTGAAACTCACGAAGATCTTTAAGGTTCAATAGTGAGAGTTGGTTGAAAAATTGAGAAACATGATCACTGCGCCTTGGACTAAAAATAAACTGAACACAGTAATTTTGTGCGCGTTGAAGTCTGTTTGAGAGCTCCACAGTCATGTCGTTGATCACCACATCACAGTAATTAAAGTGAGTCAGTACAAGAGTTTTAACCAGCATAGTCTTAAAATTAAGTGAAAGGTAAAGAGCAAAACGTTTTAAACTGTGTATTGCGGCAAAAACTCTATTGCAAGTAGCATTAACTTGGTCAGTCCATTTCAAGTGTTTGTTCATGATAAGTCCCAAGTTTTTCACTTTTTCGCAGTATTCAAGGTAATTTCCATCAAGTTTTAGTTTAGGGGCAGTGGGCAAGTTTATTTTGGTCAAAAGTTTAGGGTAGCCAACAACAAGCGCTTGAGTTTTATTAACATTAAGTTGGAGGCCGTTTTGCTTTGCCCAGTGAGTAATTGAGTCAATGTCAGTATTCATTTGAACAACAGTTGTATCCATGTTTTCGATTGCAAAGTGGGCGTAAATTTGTAGGTCGTCAGCGTAAAGGTGAAAATGTGAGTAGTTGATGTGGTCAGTGATGTCGTTGATGTACAGTGAAAAAAGAAGTGGCCCGAGAACGGATCCCTGGGGCACACCCCGAGTGACAGGTCTCCTGCTGGAGCAACTGTCTGAAACTTTGATACACTGCTGGCGATCTGATAGATAGGACTCAACCCAGTCGATAGAACCATCAGAAAACCCAGCTCTACGTAACTTAAAGGAAAGAAGCGGGTGATAGACGCAGTCGAACGCCTTTGAAAAGTCAAAAAGATTTAGAATGGTTGCCTGCCTACTATCCATTGCAAGCCGAATGTCATCAGTTATTTTCAGGAGGGCAGAGGCAGTACTATAGTTGGGGCGGAAACCAGATTGAAAAATAGATAAGATGTTGTTTTGTTCAACATATTGGGAAAATTGATTGTGAACAATTCTTTCAAGACATTTAGAAAGAGCTGAAAGAATACTGATTGGTCTGTAGTCAGAGGAATATTTAGGAAAGATGTTTTTGGAAGTGGGCGAACTATGACAGATTTCCAAGCAGAAGGAAATGTATATGTACTTAACGATTTATTAAAGATAGAAGTAATGATAGGAAGTGCAACTGGAAGGGTATTTTTAAAAAAACTTATAGGAATATCATCGGCACCGATTGCGTTATTTGTCATCCTCATAATGGCCTTGCAGACATCAATCTCCGTTACCAGAGAAAAAGAAAACTGAATGTCAGGTCTCTGAAACGGTTGGGACTTTAGGTCGACAACATGGTCATGTGCCCCAGAAGAATCAACGGGGATATTAACAAAGAAGTCATTTAAGGAGTCAAGACTGACTGTTACTTGATGGATATCTCTGGGACTGCCAATGCCAAGACTTTTTAACTTAGACCATAAGACTTTAGTGGGTTGATTTTGAGAAAAAGAATGATAATAGAATCTGGCTTTAGCGTTCCTGATTTGCTGTTGGGTTGAATTCCGGAGCCTTTTATAAGTTGCCCAATCAAGGGGAAGTTTGGTACGTTTGGCCTTGCGAAAAGCAGCATCCCTTAGCCTTTGAAGTTGACGGATTGGATCAGTTATCCAAGGCGCAGGAGGTTTAGTGATTCTTTTTGATACAATGGGACAGTGCTTGTTATAAAGATTAGTGAGAAGTAGATAGAAATTTGCAATCATTGCGTCAACATTGGGGGCCTCAACAACTTCATGCCAGGGAATTTCTGAAGCTTCGTGGAGAAGAGCATTAAGGTCAAGATATTTATGGTCTCTCAATTTTATGAATTGCGGGCAAGATTTTGGTTTTTTGAATTTATAGGCACAAAAAATTAGATCATGTTTTGAAAGGCCAGGGACCGGAACTTGTCCATGGTGCACGACTAGGGAAGGATCACTGACAGCAATGATATCCAGCAGCGTGTCCGCAGTGGCAGTGTGGTAAGTGGCTTGTAACGGTAGTAGTGTCATGTTGCAGGAGTAAAACAAATTGGTCAGTGTGGTTTGGTCGTAGGTAGGCGGTCCGAGTGGGTCAGAGTTGAAGTCACCCATGACCACAACATGACTGAAGCGTGGCAACAAACTCACAAGGTCCTGCTAAAATTCTGCTAAGAAGCCAATATTTGGAGCTCTGTAACAAACGCACACCAAGAAATGTGTGTTATCAATGCACACATCCAGAAACATATATTCAGGTTTACCAGCTCTGGTAGTATCTGAAGAGAAAAGAATTTTTGTGGTAAAATTAGATTTCACATAAACTGCACATTATGTTGGTAAATAATCCACAAACGGCTTCAGCAGAAACCAAAATCAATACAGCTTTTATTTTTATGTTTAGAGGATTGCCCTTTTTAACTGACCTTTTAAGTTATCCGACCTGGGTCCAGTCCCGTTTGGGTCAGTTAAGAGGGGGTCTATTGTATATTACAGCACACCTCGGATTATCCGGATTAATGTGGCGGAACCCCGATCCGGATAACAAATATGCAGAGATTCAAGGTCATTACAAAATCGCCTAAATTGAGATCGCGTACCTTAGCCACAGCTAAATTGATGCTGCTAAACATGCTGTACAACATGTTAGTCTTTCTTATTTTAGGAAGGTTTAATTTTGAAGCAAATTTAAGAACTAAATTTTATTATTTATCACACGAATATAATGTTAGCTTTTACCTTACACGGTTTAAGTTTGGAATAAAATGCCAGATTAAAATATTTAATTTATCAAGATTGAATAATCATGACTTAAAATAACTCAAACCCAAATCTCAAAACTTATTACTGTAACTCTTCTTAAGAAATAACAAAACTTATAAAATGACAGCAATGAACAAACTTGCAAAATTGCTGTAGGCTACGCCTTTGTTGATTACTGCTAGCAACCCAAGTAGCAATCCAGGAAACTACGTTCACGAAAATACTGTAATGTACTGTTTAAGCAATGTGATTCCTTCAATTATTGTGATTCCAAATTCATACAGTAATGTATTACATTTGTATTTTACTTTTAGAAGGCGCATTTCACCTGTAAACTCGCTAAAATTATGTTTTTGCCGTGATTTTAATTTTTAATTTCTCGGGTAGACTGGTCCGGATAATCCGGGATCTGAATAATGTAGGGTCCAGATAATCCGAGGTGTACTGTAATTAGTTTTAAAAATATAGATGGACCAAATCGGATAATTCTTTTTGATACTCGCTGTACTTAATGAATTTGACACCTCGTTACAAATCAAAACTTAAAGACAGCCAGCTGAATAAATATTTACCACTTTGTTTAAATCAATCCTCAAAATAGGTGTAGGTCTAATATGATTGATTTAATACTTATCAAAAAGCAAACCATTCAAACTAATGCTAACAACTTTAATTAAAAATAATGTTAGCCTACTTAAAAAACAAATGATAACTTACTGAGAGACTGTGACAGAGTAGGAAATGTGTAAATGTGCTCAACAACGTTTTTGCTGTTGGGGATACAAAATCCAAAGTCGAAATCAAAAGTCTTCAGGAGTGTGTCTCGGAAAAAATGCCTCTCGATCATTCTGAATTTATTTAGTGGCCTGCCACCAACTGTGAACTCCACTCTGAAAGGAAAATAGAAAATGATAACTAAAACAGGAAACGATAACTATACTGAAATTCAAGAAACTTAAAATGGTAATCCATAGAATATTAGAAGATTAAATCTATTTAATTCTAGAACAAAGCGTTCAGGAGTAAATATTTAATATTTTCCCAACCTCACCTCTTTGATAAAGACATCCTTAATTTAATTTAAATTAGGTTTTTATTGCTAATTTCCAAAATAGGAATACCCGAGAGCCCAGCAGTTTCAGAGTCTTAAAAAGTAGGGAAAAGTAGGAATTTTTTCACCGAAAAGTAGGGAATTGATACAGGAGAGTAGTGTAAAAATAGGATAGGTTTGGAAGCTGAGCAGCGATACCATAATGAAACATTCAAAAGTGAATATACTTCTCGTAGGAATTAAATTTGTATTACAATAAAAAAAATGCTCACAGCCAGTTATGTTGGTCGAGTTGACTGTGATAAACAATGAGGAATTAGCAGGCCTTCACAATTAGCCGAGTTGACTATAATTAGGCCGGGTAAAGCTTAAGATGAATAGGCATTAAAAAATAAATACCATTAAAAAAATTGGCTTGTTCTGAAAACAGTCTAGAAGAAGGAGCCAATGTTCATCAGGATTCTTTTGGACAAAAGGCAAGGTTTTTCAAAATTATTTCTGTATTATTATATACCTGGTCAAATAATTTGAAAAATTTTGTTTATATCAATTATCCTGTATTGAATTAAGACAAGTTTGCTGACCTAAGGGATGTATCGGGGCCATTATATCCCTTGCTCTTTTTGCGGCCATTACATCTTTTGGTCTTATTTATCAGTCAGAAATTTTTCGCTTTTTTTGCGGCCGGCATCTCTAAATCCCTTATACCTTACCTTATACTGTATTAAACTCTTCTATGTAATATTGTTACATTACTTCATTCATAGTTAAAAATTTTAGAAATTTACTGATATCTTGGCATTTTAAATGCTGTTTATTTGCTTTAAGCATTCGTATTGTCATTCAATATTCTATGAATATGCCACATATGGTGAAAATAACATATTCAGGCTATGAACCTTATTAATAGGTAATGCGAGAAATAGATGCCAGATAGCCTAAAAATACACATTCTGGTGCTTCTCATTTTCAAAATTTTCCAGGGGAGGGCCTCTGTAAGGGGCCTTTTGTAGGGAGGTGTTCCATTCTCCCCAAACCCCCCCCCCCCCCCCCCGTGCCTGCCCCCCCCAACATGCAGTGGCTAACTCAGCCCATGATAAAAAAGTACAGTTTATATCTCAATTAAAATTTGACTTACGTCGCACCGATCGTTCTTAGTCTCAGAAACTGAGGCGTGAACTGGTAGCGCACAAACCGCCCGGCATTGGGATCCGGCTCTTCTTCCTCCGACTCATTTTCAGACTCATCAGGCTCTGGAAAACAAACAAAACTTGTATACAAGACTATAACAAATAAATATAAAAAATCCTTTCATATAAATATTGAAAAAAACCACCGGCAATGGTTAAACTAGTACAGATGTGTAAAAATTACTTTCATAATTTGAACTGGTTGGATAAAAAAACCATACAATGTTTTAATTTAACTTTTCTGGACAAGCAAACTATTTTAGAAGACAGCTTTCCTGGTCCTGGGGGTCTATACAATCAAGAAAAATTGAATTTTGCAGCTGTAATACTTTGGTAATCTGTAATACTTTTCAAAGAAACTCCAACTGCAAGAAATAAGTAAGAAGTATTCACAACTGCAAAACAAGTCATGTCACGTCTTGAGCACGTAGGTTGTCTGTTCGTAGGTGCATAAATTGTTTATATATTTAAGGATAAAATATTTTTATCAATAAATTTTTCAGAGACTGAGATTATTTCCTGTCTTTTGGCAAACTTCATTCAAAGCTTTACCATCAACAAAACTTAGTGTATCATCTGTAAACAAATAAACTTTATTACTTGGATCAAAATCTGAAATATTATTTATATAGATTAAGAATAAGATAGGGCCAGGTTTACTGCCTTAAATTACACCGTTATATAGGTAAGGGGTCACCATCTGTGCCAGAAATGAAAGCACACAGTTATCTATGTCTAGGGTAGCTACTAAACCAATCATTAGTTAGTTAGTTAGTTATATTTTGGTTAGTAATGTTAGTAATATTAATAAATAAATAATGTCTTTACTATCTAACGTTCTTCAAAATTTACACACTGCTTTACAAGGCAACTTTCGTCATATGTAATATAACTCGCCTTACGGCTCGCTGGGGGCTCCGCCCCCAGGCCCCCTTAAAGGGTTTCGCCCCAAACCGGAGAATTTGTATTAAAAGTATCAAAACGAATAAATTGTTAACAAATGCTCAGCGAAATTAATTATTACTAGTTTTTGGGGTGGGGTTTATGGTAGGAGGGAGGGTAATTATTACTGAAATTAATCATTAAATTTCTGGAAAATCAGATAGGTTTCAATTTCTGAGATATTTTACAAAAACCTATTTATAAAAAGACTAAAGTAAAATGTCAAAACCATTTTTTGCCAAAAGAATAATATGGGAAATGAGTATGCGGGTTCGCTGACATGGAAATGTAAAAATTCAAGTTACAAAAACCTATTTATAAAAAGATAAATAAGATAAAAGTAAAATGTCAAAACCAATTTTCTCCATAAGAATGATATTAAAAATGAGTATGGATTTTCGCTGACATGGAAATGTAAATATTCAAGTTTTTTCAGTATTCCAGCAGGTAACAACTGAATAAAGATATCTACAAATTGTATTCAGATTTGTTGAGAAATAAGCGATACATAGAATTTTATTTATTTCCCATAAGGTAAACATTGAGGCAAATTACTGGACAGAACAATTATTCACAGTACCAAATTGTTTTTTTTTTCATTTAAATCTAATGGTTCAACCCAGGATATGATAATTTTAATTTTCTATGTAAAAGATCCCAAAAACCCATTTTTAAAGGGTTTATCAACCCCCACCTAACCCCACCATCCGATGGTCCGATCAGGCTAGTGTTGGGTAGTTCCTGTTCCTCCCTTTTGAATTAGTAAGATCTATAAGAGTGCTATTTAATAAACAAATTAAATCCAATTAAACTTAAAATCAACATATTACAGTTTTTCCACATCATTAACGTGAGAAATGAGCATGCATGTTTGATGTCATAGAAATTAGCGAATTGGGAAATTTACGCCATTATTCGACTAAACAACAACTAAATTAAGCCACATAACAAACTTTATTTTGAAAAAGTTTAAAAAAGAAAAGATTTTATTATTGCTGATTTATAACATAGCTTGTAAGTGATTTTTTGTATTTTTTTGAGGAGGTTAAAATAAAAAATGGTGCTTTTTGATATTTTTTCCTATATATTGACCATCCAAGAAATATTCATGCCAAATTTAAAGTTTCTAGCTAATCGGGAAGTTTGGTTGGAACCGGGATGAAATACTTTGAGAAAATCGCTGACATTTAACGAATTTTGTAGTTTTTTTTAACTTTATATACAATTTTATATTACAAACTAGTTATATTATTTCTGATTTGTAACATATATGCTTTAGAGATCATGTATGCCAAATTTCAGCCCTCTACGTATAACATTAAATCATCTGGAGCTGAAAACCTGGAGGAAACGTTAAAATTCAACGAAATTTTAACTTTTGAGGGCTATTTTAGGGGTTGAAACGGGGTGAATTCTGCGCATGTCCCCTGATAACCCTAAAGGATCAAACTTACTATCTCATTGTGAAATTTGAGGTCTATAAGCTAAAAATAAATATTGAAGAATCATCAAACCCAAAATAAACTGAAAAATGTATATGAATTTTAACTTTAGAGGTCATTTTGGGGGTAAAGGAGTTGAGATAAGGCAAAATACGTAATGACCAAAGTCGTAGTAAAATTAATTTCAACTAAGGAAATAACCTTTGTTTTTGAACAGAACCTTTATTTTAGCCACCAGAGGCAAAAATCAAACAGTACTTTTATTGAAATTCAAGTTTTCCCCCATTTCAACCCCTTTTAGGAGGTAAGGGGGGTTGAAATTGTTTGTTTTGGGAATTGTATATTTAGTATGACCATCCAATAAATATTCCTGCAAATTTATGGGGGCCCAGGTAGTATACCAAGTCAACTCTTGCCAGAAAACCTAGGGAAGATCTATGTAAATTGAAAAATCTAGTTCAATATAAGGGTGAAGGAGACGAGATAGAGCAAAAAGTCATAGGACCAAAGTTGTAGATCATGAAAAATCCGTGGCACGTGGTGCAGTCCGTTTTTCAATAGGACCTCTGGTTAAGCCGCTATAGCCCAAAAACGAAAAGTACTTTTTTCGAACTTCAATTTTTGCCCCCTTTTTCCCCCCTTTGGGGGGGTTGGGGTTGGAAATATTTCGTTTTGACAATTTTTCCGGGGGTTTGACTACCAAAGGATTATTCGTGCCAAATTTCAAGTTTCTAGCCAACCGGGAAGTATGGTTTGAATTTGTATACGTGAGTGAGTTACACATCCGGCTGTATATATAGATAGACTTGAGGAACAGCAAACACACAACCTGTAAAAATAACAACTTAAAAAGACAAGTGTTTTTTTTTAAGGAGGAGTGCTGTCCTTGATGGTCTGAGACAGAGCATTGGAGACCTCAGACCCAAAAAAAGAAAACGATTTTTTTCTCTGTTCCAATCTTAGGCCTACACGAGGGACCTGCCAGGTGCTTCGGAGGCTCAACTCACTTTGGTGGACCAACTTCGTGCAGTTTGAGTCTTCCAACACTGGAAAATGCCCTGTTGAATCACTGATTTGATCGAATTTGTTCACACTGAACACAGATTTGATCGAATTTGTTAACACTGAACACAAACCTCAGTGAAGCATTTTGAAGCTTCGCGGGAAGTTTGATGTTTTCAAGGGAAAGACTATTATTGAAGACTTATATTGAATCATATAATAGCCACGAAACAACCAAGATAATAATGCCGAGATTTATTAATGGGAATAAGGCCTCGAGCACAAGTGGCAGGCGGCGGGCAGTAACTGACCTCTGTTCAAGATTCTAACAGTTTTAAGTTGCCATTGAAAAACGGTATTTCATCACTAAATCACTAATTAATCCCCCTCATATTGCCAACCTGACAGAATTAAATCTGCTTCTTTATCAACAAAGCATTGTTGTGGTATCTTCAGTATATTTTTTTCAACCTGCCCAGGCGACGAATGCAACGTCACTGAATTAAGCTCGCTGCTTGGGGCAGTTGAAGCAACTGCCCCAAACCAGCCAAGATTATACCAGCTGACAAATAAATGCTACCCGAAAACTGAACGATGCCGCTCGCCGCTCGCCACTCGTATCGTACTCAAGGCTTTAGAGATATGACGGGTGCGAATTGACCGAGCAATTTCCTTACTATGCTACCAAATACCTGACAAATTTTCCAGGCGTCATGGTGTTAGAGTAAAAGGTAAACAATCTTTCTGAAGTGAAAAAAGTGCATATTGATAATTTGAAAATCTGAAATGGTTTAAAAGGAAATACGTCAAAGCCAGCTGGTGTCCTATGAGGAACAATGTACACCAAACTGGAAATAAGTGGTTTTTCATTAAATGTCGTGTCTATGGGGTATAAAATGAGCACTTACATTGTAAAATAACTGGAACTTTAACTTTCATTTCAATAAATTTGTCTAATTTTATGTTGAAAATAAATCATTTATAAGAAATAAACTGAGATTGGTGTCCAGCAAAAAAAAAAGTATGATTGTTCTTATTATTAAAGGGAATATTTTTATGATGGATAACTAGGGTGCATATAATTCTCATGTAATGTCAAGATTATTTGGACTAAAAGGAATATAAAAATTTCTCACAAAGACGTTGAATGTTAATAATTTCTCCTAGAGCTATATCCTCTGGACTATTTCTAAATTGAAAACCAATGATACCAAAATTGGCTTACGAGGGTATAGCTTTTAGGTTTTCAAAAAAAGTTACTTAAACCTCATCATTTTGTCTCCTTACAATTTGTTTGGTCGGAGCATTATATTTACCAGTTAAATTATTATCAGAGCTAATGTAAATAAAAAAATTAAAAAAACAAAGGGTTGTGAAGGGCAAAAGTTCCACACATCAAGTCTATTTTATACAGATCTGAGGAAAAAATGACAATAACATTATCTAGGCAAGCCTAGCTCGTGTCAATTTAGTGTTAGTGCATAACACATTAAGACTATGTAATGAATCTGTGAATTCTATTCATGATCTCGTAATCATTAATATCATTTAAATATTAAAGTCACCACATACTGAACTATATTTACACGCTACGCCTTGTTTCATTACCTGCTCAATAAATTTACATCTCCATCTGGCAATCTACACACTTTTAAAACAATCATATGAAAATTAGTTAATTTAATAATGTTAATTCACAATGAAATTCAACACAAAAATTTCTAATGTCAATTATTTGAAAATTCATTACATTATTTATGAATATTCCTGAACCTCCATTTTTCTTATTTATTCTACAAATTATATCACCTACTACAAATCCATCAGGTAGAAAATAAATTACTTGATCATCTTTGAGCCAGTGTTCTGAAGCACAAATTATATTAAAATTTTTCTGAAAACAAACTTGTTCAAATTTTAATATTTTAATTCTAATACTTTTTAAATTAATTTGTAAGGTATTTATGCCTAACTTTATCAATATGGACATCATCATGAAATGCTATTTCACCGGCTGTTTCAGAGATACCGTATGGCAAGCCGAAGGCAAGTCGTTACTTACATAATTTCCACTTACTTTTAGGAAAGAACTGAAAGAACACTGTGTAAGGTATCCATATTAGCCTGCAAGTTTTTACAATCACTATATTGCCCATTATTTTCACTAAAACTTTCACTACAGAGTTCCTGGCTAGCAGCCAAGCGGTGAAGAAGTTCTTATCACCGCTTCGTGTGTTATCAATATGTCTGATTGTGGCTTTTGTTCTGACCCACTTCCTGGGGAAGTTGAATGTACTGTTTGTTCTGTGTGTGAAAATAAGTTTCATTTTGCATGTACAGAAATTGCTGAAACCTCTTGGAATCAAATGGGAAAAAACGTAGGGAGGTTTGGAAATGTGCTTCTTACAGGAAACCAGGTATTTCTAAAGATCTTATAACAAAACTGCACAATGAACTCAGGCAAAACTTGAAGAATGTATTAAAAAGCAACTTTTACAGCACGAAACATATTAAATCACAAACTGTGGAGTTAAAAAAAGTCTCTGGATTTTTCCTCTGATAAATATGATGAATTTAAGGCAAATGTAGAAAATTTGGCAAGCTTTCACTCAGCTTTTATAATTTAGTAAACAAAATTAATTATTGTATTTAGGTAGAACATTTATTTTTGAAAGTTTAAACTGAAGAGCCCATGTGACTCAAGTTCAATAATAGAAGGGGCAGTGCTTGATTTGCGGCGGAACGGCGTTCCGGGACCTCTTTCTGCCGCAAGAGTCGATCTTGTAAATCTTAATCGGTCGGAGTATTTTTAGTAAGAAACGATCGCGTGCAATCGGACGGATAATTTGCCGTAAAATGCAATCACGTACAATCGGCCAGAGGATTTTGCCACCAGAGAGGATCGTGTGTAATCAGGGAGTATTTGTCGTATAAGAGGCAATCGCGTGTAATCGGTTGGAGAGTTTGCCGCCAATGACGATCGCGTATGAACGGCCGGAGAATTTTGACGCTAAAGACGATCGCGTAAGATCGGCCGGAGAATTTGTCGCAAAAGACGATCGCGTATGAATGGCTGGAGAATTTCGACGCTAAAGACGATCACGTAAGATCGGCCAGAGAATTTGCCGCAAAAGACGATCGCATATAATCGGCCGGAGTATTTTTCGGAAGGGACGATCGCATGTACTCAACCGAACTTTTATAGAAATTACACGTGGAGTTTCGGCCTGAAATTAGCGCACTTTTGTGTAATCTTGAGCTAAGCCGAATGTTGACAACGCTAAAAAGACACGATACTCGCACAAGGCATCATAAAAAAATCTAGAATTTCTTTAGACTATTTATTTTTTGGTAAAATAATGCTTTGTTAGGTTTTAATTTACTTATTCAAAAATTTGAGTTAGATAAAATGTAGCTTTTTAAATCGACCTAATTATTCACATACATAAATAATACTTTGTTGAAGGGAAGAATGATGGGGGGGGGTTATGTACAAACTGGCAATTACAGTTCCGGTACCTCAGTTTTTACAAATCAAGCACTGAGAAGGGGCATTCCCCACCACCTGTGTCATCGGCATTAGAGAGGAGGGAACAAAACCTCAGCTGGTCCCCAATGTCTGCCAGTATATCATAAAAAGAATCAGTCTAGATACCTGAGGAACTCCTGAATTTCTGGGCAAAACAGAAGGGCACACTCCATCAACCTTAGTCATCTGACTTCAATCGTGAAGACGTGATGAAAACCACTTGATTGAAGAGTTACCAAACTCAAAAAACCCAAGCTTGGCTAATAACATTTCGAAATTTACAGATTCAAAAGCAGGAGAATAGTCAAATGCAGTTAGGAGACTGCCAGAACTTTGTCTCTCACAATATATAATTCGTCTACCAGATTGAGAAGTGCAGTAGAAGAACTAAATCCTGTCTTGAAAAACCTGACTTCGAATCTGAAAGGAAACCATTTGTCTCTACAAAATAAACCACTTGTTCTGAGACAACCCTCTTAATGATTTTGGATATTACAGACACGATGTAAATGGAGCGAAACTAAGAGACTTCAGCTGAGTTAGCTGTTTTTAGGACTGGTAATATAACACTTTTCTCCCGACATGTCAGAAAATAGCCAGAGAGCAAAGATACATTATCAAATGTGTTAATATTAGGTTATTAGGTTTGGGTTAGAGTTAAAGTAGCAGTAATAGCACTTTTTGTCCATAACAATCATTTTTCCCTCACCTCCTTCCCTTAGATTTCCTACTATCAATGGGTTTTGAGACTGACAAGCTTGACATGCTGGTTCTTCCTCTGAAAAACAAATTAAAAAATTACAACTAAATAAAATACTGAAATGCGTGGTGTAGACTACACCAAACAGAAAAAAATTGGCATCACCTCACATTTGGACCTCCTTAATATAAAATAAAACAGGAGTTCTATTATCTAGTAGTCTATAAATTGGCACCCTCTAACATCAGCTAAGCCTATCCCTGTGGATGTTTTCTAACCTATTACACTCAGGTAGGTCGCAGCAAGTTTATATATACAATTTCTGTTATCCGTCTGTTCTCTTAACCGTCACACTCCTGGTCCCGAGGATGACGGTTAAAAGAGGTTCCACTATATTGTGCATTTCAACTAAATCTACAAAGAGGAAAAGCTGAATTGCCTTAAATTCTAAATGAATATATTTACTAGAATTGAATTCTTAGCTTAATTTTTCTAAGAAGGGATATTTACCTGGAGGCACAGTAGGTTTGGCAATCTCGAAAAGTACAGTCCCCGATTCCCAGTCTCTTATTTTGAACCTTACAAAATCAATGTCATAGATGTTTGCTTCAGGGGAGCACAGGTATTCTAAAAAAAACATTATGACGAATCATATTTACATAGTATGGTAGAACAAACTTTTTTGTTTTCAGAAAATTAATTAAAACATTTAAACTACCTTTACGACCAATTTCAGTTCTTTCAGTAACTTAATTTACACTGGCAAAATATAAACCATTAATTTAGTTTTTAGACAATCACAAATGCATTTGTTGTAATTTTTCAGGATAGTACAGCAGTACAGTCTTGATAGTTCAACAATTTGTTTATCTGACACCCTTGGTAATCGGTAGCCACCCTCCGCTACAAACAATAAGGCTCCTTTTATGTACTTAAAAATGGCCAACTCATTGTTCAATTAAATGTTCAATTTAAGGGGTCTCCTGTAAAACGTTCTAAGCGAAAAAATTTCAAAATCGGAGTTATTCAGTGAAAAAGGTTCTCCAAGACACAATCTACAACGTGGTATATTTTGTTTTGAAGATATTTGAGTTAAATCAGGCAGCCCTGATTTTGTCTGTCAAAGTTGGCGTGTTTCGCGGGCCTGCACGGACTTTTTGGGGAATAACGTTCTATTCGCCGAAAGATGGACTCCCTGCCAGTCTTTGCGTTGTCGACCAGCGACCAAAATCGCGTAAATAAAAATAAAACATGTGAAGTAAAAATTGGAAAGTGGAAGGATAAGACCATGAAGGAATATGAAAAGCTGGATTACCCTATATTTCAAAAACTAAGTAGCCAAGGCCTGGAAAATTTACCCCAAAAGAAGTTGTAGAATTATGTTTTAAGCACCACATTTGGATAAATTTTAGCAAAATGACATAATCACGTTATGTAACAACATTACGTTTTTGTACTTTTATATAAAAAAATTGTTTTATATTCAGTTTTATTTTTGTTTATGTTGGTATTCCTACACTCCCTGATGTTTTATCCAAAGCAGAAGAGCAGTCCGTCAGAAAACGCCAGTCATTTAGAACGTTATAACCCCAAAAATAACACGTAAAATGTTTTAAAATGGTTAATGGCAAGTAAAATTTTAATATAAGGCTACATTATGATGTTATAAACAGGGCATTACAAAATTATACATGATTATAAGTTCTAACCTTGAAAAACCGCAGATTTTAGAATTCAACTTTCAACGCTGTATTACTCGAAACTAAGTTTTTGTCGCTTAGAACGTTTTGCAGGGAACCCCTTCAATTATATTTTTCCTTCACACGATTCTAATAAAAGCCATGTGTGATGGTGTGGAAAGATTTATTACCTACGATAACTCGAGTGGTAATATATTTATTTTCATTTGATATTATTCAAATTATAAATTATACTAAATTTACTAGAGTACCTATATTTAGTTTCAACTGAAGATTTTTGTCCCAAACGAGGAAACAAATTCAAATAAAATCTCCTTCAAAAGAATTACTATCATAAGGATGAGAGCAAAACTGAGCTGAGGGTAAGATAGGTTGGCAGCATTGACAGAACAGAGAGTTGTGCTGATGTGCATAAATGCTCTCATTTGAGGTACAAATGACATACCTGATCTTCTGCCTTTACAGGTTATGTTTGTACTAATTATGGTTTTGTTCAACTTATGTGTTTTACTCAGGTTTTGTAACTGAACTTCTCAATAAAAAGGGCGTTTGCCACTAGTGCAAGTTGTTTCGCGAAATACTTTAGTGCGTGATTCATATTGTGTTTAAAGCGATTGATAGAAAATAAATACATAGATGTTTTCATAAAAGCACTTAATTAAAATTAGGCTAATTAAATTAATTTTTATTTGGTACTTTGGTATTATACGGAGGCCACCCTTATACAGCGTGCTGCGGCAGTTGTGTTAGGTTAGGCTACCGTAAATACGTTTGTAGGACTTTCCTCGTTTCGTTACGAATCGAATGATACCAGATGAGTCATACCTTCGCCCGCCAAATCGCCTCCAAGTAGGCCTAGGTCAGGTTGTTGACCGGAGTGTGTGCATCACTTGCCTACAGGATTTGGTGGGCAAAAGTATGACTCATCCAGTATCGTTTGATTTGTAACGAAATGAGGAAAGTCCTAATAACATATTTATGATAACCTAACCTAATATAACCGCCGCAGCGCGCTGTATAAGGGTGGCGATCGGGTGTTGCCGCTAGCGGCGGTGACGCTTTACCTCGCCGACATCGCCCCCTTCTGGGAGGCATAACACATAGACCGCTCATCATAATTATGTCAAATTTGGACAGTAAGTCAATTAAGGTATGTTCTCTCCAATTATGTAGTTATTTTTGGTATCCAGTTAAAAAAAACCTCTCTAAAAATAGTGGCCTCCGTATAATACCAAAGTACCGGTGCTTTTATGTAAACATCTATGTTTTTTCTATCAATCGCTTTAAACACAATATGAATCACACACTACAGTATTTCGCGAAACAACTTGCACTATTGGCAAACGCCCTTAATTTATCATGGGCTAAGATTACTTTCGCTTAAGAGTATATGCTTAGGTTTCGTAATTCGATATCAGCTATCAACTATCCTGTTTAATTTAATTGGTGTTCTGTTCTGACAACCGACAGTAATGAAGAAACATCGATAACAACTAAAAACAAAACCAATGTCAAATATATTATTTGATTTTCTCACAATTAATAAAACATACCTAACCTAAATATAATAATACTAGATTGTTTAGGCTATGATAAAGCTAGCCAAAATTTGAAATAAAACTTTACCAACATAAACTAACTAAACAATTTACTTTAATTCTCATCATCCGCCATCTTGTGCTAAGATACTATTGATAAAAAAATGTGCATAGGATAACAAAACAATCCATTATAAATTAACTGGAATCGGTTGACGAGTAATACCCAATAAACTATATATCAAGGTTCAACTACCGGTAGGTCCTTCAATATTTTTTCTTTGAAATCAGATTTTTTATTGTCTTCTATAGAAAGGAACGGCAGAAGATAAGATATGAAACTCATGCCCCGATTTCATCCAATGTAAATTGAAACTAACAAAACGCCACATATTTTAACTCCTCCGCTCTTGTCCAGCATTTCGTCAAGACTCGCTGGCATGTCGCTCAATGCATAAATGGGCCCGTTTAACTCAATGTACTTTCATTCCGCCCAGTAGTTTCTGTAAAAGCATGATAACAATTTGACAATCCTTGTGAATGTTTTGTGCAACTTGGTCCATCACTTTAACACTAAGTTTATTAAAAATGTCACCGGCATCCTGTAATAATTTTAAAATTTGTCGCTATCATCCCTAATCATCATACTAGTGCCCATTTTCTGTTGCATGTTGTTAATGAACTAAACTAGGGAGTCAAGTCTATTTATCCCACACAAAATTCAAGACTGTTTCCAAACTTTTTCGATACCTTTCACAGCTTTTTCAAGACTTCCTCGCATTACTAAAAATATTTAATTCTGATTAATTGGAGTAAAAATTTTAGTCATGCAAATTTCACACTGTAGGCTATTTTGTTTGGCCTACTTCCAAAAATATATAGGTTAGTCATCAACGTAAACAATTAATGATTTCATCATCCTCTCGTGATAAAAAAGCCCCATTTCAATTACTTGGTGATAAAAGTTATGCTGTTCTTACTTTATAAAAATTTTTGGAATTAAAAGTGATTCTGTAGAGTAATTAGGCCAGATATTTATGTACTCCACATTTTTACCGTAAATCGATACACAACAACTGCTTCAAATTTTTCCATGATCCACTCACTACGAATCAACTGTTATTTGGCATGGGGTAGAAAATTCTATGTCAAACAGTGATTCTTCGCTGCAATCAAATTAACCAGTATTTAGTTGTGTTTGCTGATTTTTGTCAACTTGCACAAAAACTTGAATTTTGTACATTGATCTAGATATGTTTAAGATATCGACATAAAACTAAATAATTATTAAATTTCCAGACCTGGTTTGAAATTCAAGAGTGATTCTAGATTTTTGAAGACCATTAATAAATTCAAGACTCATTCCAGACTTTCAAGATTTTCAAGACTACTAGACACCCAGTAAACACAGTTGCCAGCACTGACAACCCCCACCACAGTTAATTTAACAGTTAATAACAGTACTATTGCTGAATGACATGATTTTTTGGTTGGGGTATAGTTAATACGTACTCACTATTTTTTAATGATTGAGCTTCTCCCACTAGTTGACTGATTGTTGTGCGCAGGCTCCGAAGTCCACAGATGACACAAACACGGTTACAAACAGACACAAACACGGTTACAAACAGTCACAAACAACACCAACATTTAAATCGATCAGGCCCTCGCACAGTTCTTATCATCCACGTTTCGTGGATTTAATAAAAACAATCCGCTTCCTCGGGATTTATGCAGTACAGATGTTCGACTGCGTAGCCGCTCAGAACGATGCACCGCGACTGACCAGTCGGGTGATGCATTGTCGTTGTTATAAGCAATGGGGGGAGAAGGAGGAGGGTAAACTGCTCTCTCCTTATCTATTCTCTCCTTTATTTCCTTTTGTACTACGGGCACAAACATTTTGTGGACTGAGGCACTGGGCTGTGATATACAGTTTCTGTCAACAGACATATACGCAGCCTCTAAGATATTACGTTTTTCCATTTTGTTTCTTTAAATATAATTCCAGCCGATGCCCAGTCAACTGTGTGTTGAAATGTTAAGATGTTGAACACATCCATTGTTAAGATGTGTTCAACATCTTAACAACAGATTTGAACAGATTCCAGAACAGAAGCCTACGGATTTTCTCAGATTAACCTTTTACAAATGGAATCACTACTGTTGTTAGAGGTTTATCAGTGTTTTGAAGATGAGGTGGATTGTTTATACTATGTCTGGCCCTATTTAAAGTTTTATTTAATACATGAAAGCTGAAAGCTGAAGCACGAAAGCTTTAATAGCTGGGTAGCTATTACTGAGCAACTCTGATTTCACAACATCAATAATGAAACACAGCTTTACAACATACCAGTAATGAGTCAGACGTAAAGACTGAAACTGATGTTGTGAAATCTGTGGCTACGTTGTCAAACATCTGTACTGCAAAAATCCTGAGGAAGCGGATTGTTTATTAAATCCGCAAAACATAGATGATAAGAACTGTGCGAGGGCCCGATCAATTTTAATGTTTGTGTTGTTTGTGACTGATTGTAACCGTGTTTGTGCCATCTGTGGACTTCAGAGCCTGCGCACAGCAATCATCAACTGGTGGGAGAAGCCCAATTATTAAAAAATAGTGAGAGTTAATAACAGTTAATTTTATTGGTGAGAAACTACAGTACTTAAATACTAACCATTAGTAATTCTTGGAAATTTAAGAATGTCTTCGGGGGTGATGAATTCTTTTTGTCGCAATTGCTCCTCTGTGACAAATTCTGAAACAAATTTTACAATTATGGATTTCCAAAGTGCAAATGAATTTTAATATGATCTGGCGAAAATCAGTAAAAACTCATCACTTAGAAACATTATGAGAACATTTTAATAACTTTTTGGCGAAAGATTTCTGAAAGCCTAAGGGAACTGGCAGGGCCGGCGACAGGGGGGGGGGGCAGGGGGGGCAAATGCATAGGGGCCCGGGCTTGCAGGTGGTCCGGAAACAGCAATAAAGGGCCCAGAACGGCTGAAAAGGAGCCTAAAAGCACACAAAACATGTAAAAAAAAGGTCGTCAGGGCTCGGAAGATTGCACAGGGGCCCGAAAATCCTGTCGCTGGGCCTGGGAATTGGAAAATTCATTGTAGAGGCTGTTAACTGAAACACCGTTAGCGCTCCTGAATGGTTCCAAATTTGATGATCTGTAATGTGAGATATTTTGTCAGCTTTGTCAGCTGTCACTACTAATTAAGGTTTCACTTACAGCTTACTGTACTTACAGCTGTCACTGTGTTTGTATTAATGTGGAGAGTGAGGTTACCGAGTTATTAAAAGTTGTGAACACACTACCTTGTTCAAGTGTTAACCTTGAGGGAAATAAGTAAAATTCTATATTTCGCTTATTTCTCAATAAATCTTAATAAAACTTGTTTGTGGCTCCATCTAGATGAGATCTAATGGTCTAAAACCCCAATATTTCCTCTAGTATTTCCAATATTTATCCTTATGGGAAATAAAACCACAGACTGAGGTTAAAAACCTGTTCAAATTCAAATTTCGTTTATTTCCAGAAAAGTACAGCAATTAATACAAATATAATATAAAATGACAAAATATACACATTTTTCTTACAACTAAAACAAAAAATCATGGAAATAAGCCTACATGGGCAGATTGCCTGTGCGTAGGCTTAGTCGCCATAAGAAAGCCTATGATTAATTTTTATGTGCTTTGTTATGTAACTGTTATTTGTTGTTTTGTATGCAGCAACTACTATTCTGTCCCTGATTTTTTTTCATTATAATGATCTACCACTTTTTTAAATAAATTTAATTTCTTTTTTACTATAAAATTTAATATTTATTTCATTAACCCCAATATTTACAAAATCGTCCCAAGTCTGCTGATTTTAAGTAAACTTACATAGAATTTGTACCTAAAATAGTTTTTTATAAAAATTAATTACTAATTGCATCAAAGAGTATCTCAAACTACCTTCATGATTTTTTTGATTAAATGTTTTTATGATTTAGGTATAAAGTTTGTTTGTTTTACAAAAATTTATTTTTTCTGACTTGAACCGTTTTGTTGATGTCAATTCTAGTTTTTATAGTTTCATGGAACCTGGTTTTAGTTTTACATAATAAAATTTATTCAAACATAAATATATTCAGTACAGTTGAAATATTAATTTTGTTAAAAAGTTTCTGCAGTGAGCTCAAGGGGGAGTTTGGTTCCCCCAAGGTTGACCATGTAGCCTTTTTTGCAAAATCAATTTTTTTTCGAAGTTACCTTTACCTGCCCCCAAAGCACAACAAAGTATGTTTCCAAATGCTAAAATTATCAAACATATCAGCTTTGGCATGTTTTACTGTACGGTTTATCCACTTAATACTAGCCTATTGTCTTGTTTCACAATTTGTTTTAGTCATCGGACATACTATATCTTTATAAAAACAATATGAATGTTGATGAATTCTGAGTACTGGTCATGATGAACACTGGTTGCACTGTAAACTTCATTTCAACTTTCACCCTTTAATTTAATTTTCAATTCATGCAAACTTTCTCCAGTTATTTTCCTGGACGTAAACTTGATCTTTGGTTCAGCATGATTTAGTTTAGTTTCAAGTTCAATTGAGATGACTTGGTGGTCTAAGATTAGGGGTTCTATTGTTTCTGCATTTTTAAAGGTGATATTACATATAAAATTGATAGGTTTGGTTAGGTTATTTTAAGATAAGTATAGTAATGGTTTGATCGGTAAAAAATATTTTATTAATCCAAAAGAAGTCATTCGAACTCTCTGCGGGGCTGGTTATTTTCATCATTGTCGACCATTATTTATTCAAACCAAAATTCCAACAATAATAAATCTGTATATTTATCATATACTAGTTTATACTATAACACACTTAAGCTTATTTACCACTAGACAGGAGATACACTCTCATAATACTAGAAATAGGTCTACACTTAATATCCCCCAACACAGACTAACTAAATTTGGATCATCCCATATAGTAAACTGTGTAAATTTCTTTAATAAGCTTGATGAGTCGGCCCAAACCACTTCAATTAATATTTTCAAAAATGAATTTCTAGAGTGGCTATTGCTTCATCCATTTTATGTGGTTGAAGAGTTTTTTAACTGTCAAATAGATCTTATTTTCTAACTTATCCAAAGAATAAAATGTACATATAATGAATTGGATCATTTTAATTTTATTTTTTACAATTTTAAAACTGAAATAAGTTTGTAATTAATTGACAATATGTTTTTAATCTTTTATATGCTTAACCATTTCCCTATGACCTTTGATTTGTGTAATTTAGCAATTAAGGAAAATAATGTGACAATACCTATTTCATTTTGTATCATGATCAATGGCAATAAAAACTTTGACTCTGACTTTGATATTAGTTAGGTAATGTTTGGTCGTATTCTGATTGTCATGTTAAAATCCCATGAACCTTATCCTTAACTAAATTAATGGTTATAAACTAATCCCATTATAATTTAATACAACGTAATATACCATAAACTAACCTTACCTGACCTTAATCAACGTAAACTAACAAAACAATTCTAATCCAACCTATTCCAATGAAATACAAATAAATATAACCCAAACTAGTCAAACCAAAAGTAGCTTTATAATTGTCCGATGTTTTTGCTTTATCTCGGTTACTGTATGTTAGATCCTTAAAATTCTTACATACCGTATTCTTATTCAGGTTGCAATTGCCGTTAATTAGAATACCCACATAAGATATTTTGAACAAAGTTTTTCTTCCACTTTTCCCACACTTTTCTGGACGTAACTCCATTAGTATCCATCAATCTTAAAACTTTTTTTCTGTTCTGTTCGTTCACTCTCCCGGTTAATTTGAGTGCCCACATGACCAGTTATGGAAAAAAGAATTTTCCATTTTCCAGGGTTTTCCAGCCCTGACCCCCAGAAAAAAACTATCATCTCTGGAATCAGCGTAAAATTTATTACTTTTCAAAAAAAATTTTTTGTTTTCGCGACCAGTATTGGAAAATGCATTTATATCAACCTTTCTTTCCACTTGGCAGACTTTCATGAAGCTTGATCTCAATACAAGAAGGTACCGTATTGCGTAATAATTTACAACACAAGGCCCACCAAATCAAACTTGAGTGAAGGATTGAGAAATTCCAGAGAACAATTATAAAAACCTCCATCCCAAAAATAACTTAGGTAATGAGCGAAAGATTGAAAAATAGCACCTATTGGTTAGAGTAGAATTAATACAACTACGAAGCGCGAGAGGGAGGAAAATTTCACTTACCGTTGGACAGCACCAGGCATGTCCCTCAGAAAGAAACGAGAACCAACGAATAGGCTATTATTCACAAGATCCCGCAAAGTACAAAAGCGTAGTAACAAAAAACACAAAAGCACTAAGTAAGCGCTCAGTACAAAAGTGTAGTAGATCATTGGCTAGAGCACTTTGATTTGTCACGTCGTTTCCTATTGGATGAATCATTCGGTTTGTTCTCATTTATAGGCCCTAAAAGTTTTTTTATTGTCCGATAGATAAGGACTTTTACTAATTTGGAAATTGGGAAGTTTCGGAACTCCTCGTGGATTTTTTCGTGGAATCCCTTCGAGGGGTTGGCATGTCGCTGGCAAATGATAAGTGTAAAAATTCTCCTCCCTCTTGCGCTTCATAGTTGTATTAATTCAAGTATAAGCCATTTGTTAAGAAATCAAAGCTATAAAGAAGAAGATAAACTTATCCAAAGACATAGTCGTCCCATTTAATAATTTAAACTTCAAGTACAAGCTCACAGGTCAAGGCGAATGCTTTTATATACATGGCTATCCAAAACTTTATTCTTAAATCTTGTAATACATGATAATATGCTAGGCCTATTTGTAAATGCAAGAATCCACAAATTTTAATCATTAGGATGTTAAAACACATGCTTTACGAAGCATAGAAAAAAGTCCTCCAAAAACCTAATTCGATGTAGTGCAAACTGTACAGTGCTGACGACAAGAGTCTAAACACCTTAGAAAAAATTAAATTCTTCGAAAACCACTATTACAGTATTTAAATCTTAAAATTGATCACTTATATTTTACATGGAAAACATTTAGGCTTATGTCAATGAAATACTTTTCAAACTGATAAAATAATTTATTGAGCTTGTCTCGTTCCTTGATGAAAATGATAACGAAATTGTCAACTTTCACCAAACTATCAACTTGCTGATCGTTCGCGATTTTTATTATTTTCAATCAATATTTTTTATGGACCTCTTTTTGAGGATTGACCCTTTAATAAATGTATACTTCAATATTCTTATTAAAAGTTAGGCCTAACATGATTGATTTCGATAAGATATAAAATAGCCTTGCTCTTTGTTTTCGCAGACTAGGCCTATCCAAATTGTTTCTAAATCCTAACGAGGCAGCCTCAACTGGATATCTGGGTTCCACTGAGGTAAGCTGACAGGCCGCAGTGCCCCTAAACTGCGGCCTCTTTTTTGAAGAGAGAGTAGCGGCCTCTTTTCATTTTGCATTTACACCTCACATGGTGCCCATACCCTTTGCCCAGCCAAGGGGGTAGGCCTAAAGGTACAAGTTCCACAAAAGGTGCACGCTTCACCCGACTATAAACGAGATTCGGTGTGAATCGGGGTTATCGGGTGGGGAACTTTTGATAGTCAAACACCTCATACGAACTATATATCGATAGTTATATAGATGGTACAAATCGATTCGAACAGTTATCGGGTGGCACTATGCTGGCTCTGAAATGCTTAGCGCTTTGCCTACTTCGCCATAACTCCACAGTCGCTAACGTCGTATGAAAAGAAAGGAAATATTCGCCGCGCCGCACCCGAGGTAGAATATAATTATATGAAAAAGTGGAATTACTTTTACTAGTGCCCGTTTATTTGGTGGTACCCATTTGGGTGATGCCCTCAGTGGCGCCAAGGCGCCGTGGACATCACAATGGCTGACTGCAGCAGCCTTAAGTGGCGGTTGCAGCAACGGCCAAGCTTTAAGAGCAAGGAAATTTGAAGTCCGGTACAAAAATGATTTGGAGATTTAGTCAAATTCCAAATTTACAGCCGTGCCCAGTCGTTGATTATCGATTGTTCCCCACCCAATAACCCCGGTTCCCAACAAATCACCTTGATAGTAATGTGGCATAAATCGGTGAAATATCAATTAGGAATATCAATATATCGTCCGTCTGGATGATAGTTACCCATCCAGAAGACTACCAATAGTTACCCACCACCCAATGACCCCGATCCCCACAGAGTCCCCTAGATAGGCCTAGTGAGGCGAAGCGTGCACCTTCTGCGCCACTATAGCCGGCCTGACCATACCCAGTCCCCCCGTGTCTCCTGCCCCCTTCTGGCCTTTATCTAGGTGTAACAGCCCACCCACAAAAGGCCCATCTAAATGAAAATGAAACTTTATCCAAAGTTATTGGTGATCACTGGCCTAGCCTAATAAAGGTGGCTTGCTTTAGGCTTACGCCTATCTAGATATGGCTTCTGAGCGATGCCTTAATGGCATTGACTGAATTGTTAGACAATTGTAGGGCTCAACTGATACCTATCCCATCCAATAATTGACTTGATTTCAAATACAGTCTAGAGTGAAACAGTTAGCCTAAGTAAAATTCTCAAACATACTGTACCTTCAGGACCATGAAAATTCATGGTGACAACTTTTCAACCATATAGATATATCAACAATTACTTTTTCATATTAATACCAGAAAGTATAACGACCGTCAATAACATCAAACTTTAACATAAAAAGAATCTGAGTGAGAATATTACTCAGCTTTAATTATTACATGGTAACGGTAACTTGGTATGATCTCTTTCGGAAGTAGTATCAACATTCCCGCCTTTTGCACAAGGTACTGAAGATGTAACATTGCATGAAAATAATCTAATCTTAATAATTCATTAAACAATAATTTCATTCAAAATAATTCATTAAAATTTTCATCTAGTTTTCTTCTAGTTGAATAGCTCGTAATTTACAATATACTAGTACCAATGTAATATGCAATGAGATCGGAAGTCTTTTTTTGTTCTTTAAGCCTAACAGGCAAGACTATTAATGTAAGCCATGAAGTCTAATTTTCACTGATTTTGGCACTGTTCCCTGAATTTTTCTGTGGTTGCCTGGGAATAGGGTGACCAGATCGTTTCTAAATAAAAACGGGACCCTTTAGCAAAACTCACCCCCCCATCCACAACACAATACACCACACACCGGAGTGTTTAATTATACGAGTATCTCTTTAATTTAAATTTTTTAAATTGAAGAAAATAAGTATCAAACTGTTTTTAAGTTGTTTTTTTTTAATCAAAATGCACATTTCCGAAAATCTTAACACCGAGTTCTTTCGGAACAGTTCCTTTCGGAGTCTTGACTTTCAGAGTTGTGACCTTTCGGACATATGCTTTCGGAGCACTGACTTTTGGAATTATGACTTTCGGAGTTGTGCTCTTTCGGAAATATGCTTTCGGAGTTTTGCTCTTTCGGAGTTATGAGTGTCGGAGTTGTGCCTTTCAGAAATACGACGTACTGAGTGACGCCTCGACGCCTGAGCAAACTCTATGGCCGATTTGTTAGAGTATTAATGGTTTTGCTCTTATGGAGATATTATTTCGGAGTTGTGCTCTTTCGGAGATATGCTTTCGGAGTAGTGTTCTTTCGGAGATATGCTTTTGGGAGTTTTGCTCTTTCGGGTTATGACTTTCGGAGTCGTGCCTTTCGAAATTGTGCTCTTGAAAACACATTATAAAGTTAGAAATAAGAAAAATTTCCAAAAGTTAATTACAAATTAAATATATGGTCAAAAAAGCATATCTCCGAAAGAACACTACTCCGAAAGCATATCTCCGAAAGAGCACAACTCCGAAAGGCATAACTCCGAAGGACACTGTTCCGAAACAACTCGGAGTAAAGACTTTCGGAGATCTGCTTTGTCGGAACTTGCTTTCGGAGCAGTGCCTTTCGGAGTTATGACCTTCGGAGTTGTGCCCTTTCGGAATTATGCCTTAAACAATACATATTTTGTTTCGGAGATATGCCTATCGGAGTTATGACTTTCGGAACAATACATGGCACTCACGACGGCCCCCGCTATGACTTGACCGTTGCACTGTCCGATTCCCGCTCGCCTCTCCTCTCCGCCCTCCTCCCCCCTGCGCCTGAAGAATTTAATGTCGTAGTGTTGCCATCAATCCATCACGTTTTTCATATCGCAATGTTTTTAAGTTTTTTCAATTATATTTTGATTTTACTAAGTTTTACTGGTATAATAAATTTTATTCCAGTTCTCCCTCATTGCAATTTTTTTCTCTCTTCAATCTAAAATAAGGTAATTTTATTAGGGTAATTTATTAAGGACGCATCTAATTTATTAAGGAGGCAATCTAAAATAAGGTAATTTTATTAAGGACGCATCTCGAAGCTGACGCACAGGCATTTGTGCCCATGTCGGCTTATTCCATATACCTTCTTAAAGTTTGTATTTATTTTACATCATATATTTAATAAGGTACTTATATTCATAGCATGTAACTTATTTACTTCATAGCATGTAACTTATTTACTTATTTACTTTTACAATACACCAAGAAGCATCAAGGACTTTTTTTGTTATTTAAATGCAAGTACAGGTTATTTTATTTTTTGCAATGCAATATTTTTGTAATTTTCTGGAATAAATCTCTATATTCATTCATTCATTCTTGTTCAGCTTTAATTTAATGAATTTAAATATTATGTTTAAATTTTGCCTTTCGAAATTAGTAAAAAAAGAAGAAAATGACGTCATCCAGCGTTTACCCCCCCCCCCCAAGGCACATCATTCTACCTACGAAGTTCATTATTACTCTATGATCCTACCGTCATATCCATTTTGGACCACCTCCCCCTATTTTCAAATGACGTCATTTATTGACGGTCCCAAACTTAGTTTTGAAACTGATTTTGATGGGGAGATCGTAAACCTTTGATTTGAATTCATTAAATTAAAGATAAACAGCTTAGAAAATACATTAGAAACTGTGTATACTGAATTTTACAATATCCGTCATTTTAGCTTCAGGTTAAAGCAAAGCTACGGTTAAGGAGCCGTCCTTACATTACGTCATATGAAAATAGGCGGGAAGGGTCCAGATTGAAAATGACGGTAGGGATTATGTGCCACTGAGCTAGAGTATGACTCAGTGTTATGTGCATGGTGGGGGTAGACGCTGAGATGACGTCATTTTTCAATTTTTTGAAACTAATTTAGATAGGAAAAAATTAAAAATTCGATGTAAATTCATTAAATTAAAGCTAAACAGCCCAGAAACTGTGTACTCGATTTTTACAATACCCAGTAATCTTAGCTTCAGGCCAAAACAAAGCTACAGTAACAATGCCTATGGTCAATTTGTTTTCAGATTTGCAGGCAGCGTCAGCATCACAGGGCAAAGAATTTATTCCTAGCTCTGTGGTCAGCATCCATCACTTCAGTAGATATTGTAGCATAACAAAGTTCAAAACGTTCTGGTTTGAATAGTTCAACATTAAATTAGCCCAAAATGGGTTCACATCTGAATTTGATGGGTTTAACAACCTAATTGAAGAACAATTAAGTAGGTCTTTCCAAATGTTTTATCATTATTTCAGGAGTTTTACCCCAATGGCATCATTTTTCATTTGAGGGGGGGAGGATCAGGAGGATTATGACGGTAGGATGATTGTAGGGAGGGGGGGTTAAAAATTGCCAAAATGCGATGACGTAATATATGGACGGCCCCTAATGTACATTTTAATTATCAGTCCCTTCAGATTTGCAGCCAGCATCAGCGGCCATCACTACTAGTTCTAGGTACAGAGATAATAAAGGCTGATTTGAGTCGTTGATTAACAATAAATTAGCTTAAAATGGCTCAAAACTCAATTTGATGGTTTTAAAACCAAAATGAGGAAATCTTTAACAGGGCTTTCATCATAAATAAATACATCCTCCTTGGGATGTTTTTATCTATGCTTTTACTAAGACTGGCTTTATTATGGGAGTTTTTTATCCATGACGTAATTTTTCAATGGTTGGGGGGGTCCGGTGGATAGTGACGGTTTGCCACACGCACGAGGCCTCATTTGAAAACAAATATCCCAAATAGGGACCACTGGGACCAGTGAATCGATATCACAATCTCCTTAACTGGAATAATTACTGTCATAAGCAAGAGGTCAGGGTCTATACTCGAGATAACGCGACATTGCTTTAATAATTGATGAAAGGCAAAGATAACAGGAGTGTTGTCCTTTCATTTTGCCAGTTTGGTAATATGAGGGGAAGTAGTTGTTAATTTAGTAATGAGATACTTTCTTTATTAAAACATATATAGAAACATTTATAATCTAATCAAATTCCCTATTTGCCATTAATCTATATATATGAAATAGGCATTGTCATTGTACAAATCATGTAAAATTATAAATTATTTTTACGTATTTATGAAACAATTAAAAAAAGAGTCAGCAATGATTATGAAATCATAAAGGAACTATATATATATATGCCGCTGATGGTGTGACAATGACGACACCGGCTAATTTCAGCGAGTGGAGCCCCACAACACCGGATGAAATTATTAAAATAACCAAGGGTCTCTCGAATTCTCGCAGTGCGGACATCTATGGTTTTTCGACCTACCTCCTCAAGGAAATCGCGGGCGTCATTGCCGTGCCACTCCCTATTGTTATATACGGCTGTCTAGCTGCGGGCCTCTTCCCTGATTGTTTGAAAGTATCAAAAACAGTCCCTATCCTTAAGAAAGGGGATACAAACCTAGCATCTAGTTATCGGCCGATCTCTATGATACCTACGATAGCAAAAATTGTTGAGAAAATCATGCTGAATCAGATTGTAACATACTTTGAGTCCAACCACTATTTCACTGGCTCACAACATGGGTTCCGCAAAGGAAGATCTACTACAACTGCTCTCACTTCCTTGGTGACAGAAACATTAAAGGCCTTCGATGATAGTCAATCTATGGCCCTTGTCCTCTGCGATTTGACGAAAGCATTCGACGTCGTGTCTCATGACACTTTATTGGAAAAACTTGAACGTTATGGTGTTAGAGGGACTGTGCTTCAGACATTTCATGCCTGTCTTATGAATAGATACCAGTTTGTGTCGTTCGAAGGTGCCTTCTCCACTCCGACTGCGATGGACCATGGAGTGCCGCAAGGCTCTATATTAGGGCCTACCCTGTTCCTCATACTGATAAATGACCTCGGTCGAGAAGGGGAAACCCTACTCTACGCAGACGATACAACTCTGTGCGGCAGGGGACAGCGCCCGGATGAAGCGGTCACAAGATCTGACCAGCTGTTTGAGGTTGCAAGAAACTGGTTCTCCCTCAATGGCCTCAAGCTAAATGAGGACAAAACACAGAAGGTACTATATGCACTCTTAGTAGGTCATCTCCATCACAGGATCTCCCGTTCAAACTTCTCGGTTTTGTCCTGGATTCAAAGCTACAATGGGACTGCCATATAGACGCAGTATGCCTTAGGGTAGAGTCGTTTTCCTCTTGAGGAAACTTAAGCGCCAAATCACCGAACAGTATCTCTTGACGGTCTACTTCTCTTTATTTCACAGTCACATCAACTATGGCATTACACTCTGGGGCCATGCACCTGGCTGTAATAGAATTCTCAAATTGCAGAAGCAAGCCTTAAGAATCATAACAAGTAGCAAAAGATTGGAACCATGAGACCTCTCTTTAAACTCCTGAATGTCTTTACCGTTTTCAACCAATATGTTTACAATTAATTGCCTTCTGCACATTAAAGGAGATCTGAACTCATATGTAACTAGGGGTGAAATGCATGACCATAACATCCGAGGTGTACGTAAACTAAATACAAATCGCTATAGGCTAGCTATGAGGAGAGACAGTTTCCCTGCCATAGCTATAAAAATGTATAATGCCCTGCCAAGAAAAATAACAGAACTTGAAGCAAAAGTCTTCAATGGTACAATGAAGCAGATCTTGCTGGAAAACCCTTTCTACTCTATCGCCGAGTTCTTCGAGAACGCAAGCACAATCAATTAACTGTCCACCGCCACTGCACAGTTCTCGCAAGAGTTCGCAGACCACAGCAGAACCAGTTCGCAGTTTTCGCAGTTCTCGCAGTTCGTTGGTTATATGTTTATATGTTTATGTGAGTTTTAAATGTAAGTTTTTTATAAAAAGTAAAATTTTACGCTATCTATCCAGCCTAGGCTAGTCAACGATGAAGAGGAGGTAATAAGGTAATACCCCAATTTTAAAATCTTAACTCATTTATGGAGGAACATTGTAAAATTTCCGAAATGTGTAATGAAAACATTAATCAAAGGTGCTCCGTTTTAAATTTAAAAATTGAAAAATCTCAGTCATTAGCCGTTCCTCCCGGCGGAATATTCTTAAAATAAAAATAGTGTCATGAGATTGAAATTTGTATATAGACTAGTAATATATTCTACGTGCTACTGGATAGTCAATAACATAGCGTTGTGGATAGTTTGCAACACTGATAAACGTAATCTTGACACTAGCGACGCGACACAGATGTCGGTACGTGGCGGCTTGGTTATTGGTTATGTGAAGGAATTGGACGGTGGAGCCTAGAAAATCCGCCGCTTATTGAAGTGCTTTTATTATTATTTTTAGTGTGATATTAGTTAAATAACAATGAAAATAGTGTTCGTGCTTGGTTTAGGAGTAGTTTTCCTTCAAACTATCTCTTCATTAGAAGTTATAAACCCAGACCTAATAGTAAAAAATGTTGACCGGCAAGTGGACATTTCTTCACAATTAGCAAAAATTACGTCCAAATTCACTGTCGAGAATAGTGGGAAATCCACAGTCAAAAGTTTTTTGTATGCCGTTGAACCTCAGTTCAAAAAATTAGTGGCTTTCGTGGGTGCCCAGGTATGATAACGGAGTTTTTAACCCCAAATAACTTTGGCCTTAATGTTTTAAGTGTTTGATTAATTTGATGGGTAAGCCACTGTAGTAAAAACTCACAACTTCCAGGATAAACAACCCCCTGTATAAGTATTCACAGTTTATGTACAGTATATATAAAATTAGAAATTATACCTACACGGTATTCTATCACTATCGATCCATCTCAAAATATTGCTGATTTTAGATAAAGTATCCTGTCAATAGTTTCGGGAAGAAAACTAGCATATAAGAATAGCACCCTGTATCTTAAAAACTATTTGGAAAGTTGGTAAAATTAGGGAAACTTGGCACTATGTATTTTGCATGTGGTCAAGCATCTTTTATAATTTCTAACACCACACATTTCAAAAATCTTTCTATGTATAAATGGAATACATTATAGCCTACATTGCCTGAAATGGCGACCTACCCAGGTAGGTATTTTAGGCCAAGTATGAATGAAAGATGAGTGAAGGATGATTGTCGCGCGATCTTGTAGTCTTGTTACAGACTAAGGCCGACATGTCCCTTTACAGGAGTGTTAATTAATAGCCCAACAGCCATTGGCAACTAAGGGACCTACAATTTAACATGGGATCTTAAGCACTATTTAGCCCGGTTTACAATTTACGAACTGGTCTGATTATGAGGATGGTCTTATGAACGTAATATTCAATAGTGCAGATGTTAATCCCCATAGGGAAGTTCACAAGCCATTGCTCATAATTATCCACATTTTGTGACCTCCAAGTAGGCCTAGTTGATTTCAGGACACTGTGACCTCCAAGTAGGCCTAGTTGATTATACAGGACACACCACAGTCCCAGTCTGTTCCTAACCTAATGGAATACAACTTTGTAAAATATTTTATCATGTATCTCACACTTAACAGAACTGTCTTCTAATCTTCTAACTTACCGAAACGTGGCTCAAAAATCTTTCATCTTAAATTTATTGAATAAAAATTGTCAAATTATGTGATACGTGTTATTGTAACTACATGAAATTAGTTCATTAAAATAATTGTTCTATGTGATGTTATGATTTTTTTCACTCCTGAAAAGTAGGCTAGGACACTTTGAAACATGTGGGGTTAGAACTTTTTTAAGAACAGTATAAGGATAATCGAGAGTTGAAAATAAGAATAGATTCCCCTCCATGGGACTACCGTATAGCAGGACTATGGACTTACCGGGAGGGTGGCATGTCCTGTAATCCAGCTACTTGAAGGTCACGGATAGTTATAAGGGATGGCTTGTGGGCACAATATTCCCTGGTAAGGATTAACTTCCATACCAGTGAATAACGATCATTCATAAGACCTTCGAAACGCTATCAAAAGCGAGCCTTCGAACAGGCTAGCTTTTAACTCTCACATCTTCAAATTAGTACGCTTATGTTAAATGTCATATACTGTATGTTATACTTTAACTAACTAATTATGTAGGACTATTTATTGAAGTATTTATCATTAGATATGATATAACTAATAAATTATTAACCATTTTATTCCTGTATATATTATATTGATAGATTATTATAAATTAGCCAATTAGGTATTCATTGCGCAAGCTCCCAGAACTGCTAAATACAATATGGTTACAGAGAGGCCTATCAAGAGTTTCATCTCATTTCTCTAGTCTTTTCGTATGACCTTGGTTTCGTCATAATTATGTCCTGGTCCTGGAACCTATTCCATCTTCAAGACTTCAATGGGGAACAAGATGCTTGTTTAAAACACACTAACAATACCACATCAAAACATTTCACAAATACTAGGCTTAGACTGACAGATAATGTTTGTCCAATGACTATGCACTACCTATTAACCCATTTGGCCTTCCAAAGATTTGTCAACTGACTTGTCTCTTGCATCCCTGAAAAAAATGTTAAAAATGTAGAATTTGGCTTTATGTGTTACCATAGCTACAATTTTTGGCCTATTTACTTAAAATTTTCACCATTTAAAAATAAATTCCTACAAGATAAAATGACTAAGTAGTATATGTTCTGGGTAAGCGTTTTACATACATGCAAGTGTTGTAATTCTACTAAAAATAATTTTATTTTTTTAAAGTAGCTTGTATGAAAAATGTATCAAACATTTTTTCAACCATAAAACTATTATATTTTGGTGTGATTTAATTCTGTACGTAGAACAAATTTTATCATGATACGTATATATTCTACTCGTATATTTAGGACGCTAATCAAAATTATGTATTCTTTTTTTCCGTCCATAGACTTCTTTCGGAATGTTAGATAGGTCAATGTGCCTGTAACAAGTTACAGGTAAAAGCAAAAAATACACTCTAGAATGCATGACTTTCAAAACAAATAAAGTTTGAGGGAAATTTTGAAAATAATAAATTTATTTAATTGGCCTTAATTTGCTGTGTTTCAGCAGTTTTCCCATAAATAGGCCAATTTGTTATCTACTCAAACATATTGAGTGAAGACACAGAATTTAACAATAAAATGAGTCAGTAAACAACTGAATGAGTCTTATAATGTGTATAACATTGTATTTTTCAAAATAATTAATGATACAGTAAATGAAGTAGGCTATTAAATAAAAAAGCCTCACATAAATAAGAGATGTCTCGGAGTTGCACTTTTGGGCCCGAAATGGCGATCACGGGATATCTTGGGGCTGTTAGCCAATGGGTAAAAGATACACTATTTCAAATATTCTTTGTAGGTAGCCTACCCTACTTTAAAAAAAACCTATTTGGCCTTAGTTGGGACCCAAGTAGTCTTGACACTACTGTAGATCTTATAACTTGGTATGTGGCTAAAAAAGCATAGAAAGAAAATGAAACAAATAAAACTGTTAATTAAATCTTCAAATCAAATTTTGTTGTTAAAAATAGGTCAGTTATAGTTTATAACCTGATTTTAGGTTTGAATTAGAAGAAATAAACACAGTTTGTCAGCCAAACCAAGTTAACTACTTGGACTAGTAATTTTCAGCTTCAAATACCGAAATGAACCTCAAGTTACATTTGATCAGATAACTCTAAGACAATAAATCCAGGCTATAAAACTTGGATATAATATGTTTTATTTGATAATAAAGAATTCAAATGTAAAATCTTTATTTCTGTACGTTGGCTTAAATGAATTGTAGTTGTCATAGAAATTCACTAACAACTAATAAATTATAAAATGAAGTCCCAGGATTAAACTGAAAAACTTGTAGGGCTATAATTAAAAAAAAATTAAAGAAAATAACTCTTTGAAGAAATGTCACTAGGTCTGAGCTCAGGCAACCCCCTGCTTACCCTGGTTATAACGATTTTATATGAATGCAAAATTGCTAATGGGAAATTACATTTTTGATTATCAGAAAGAACAAAGATTTGTTAACTATTTTGTATATTTTTAGAGCTCCCAATCCCATTTGGGAGAAAATAAGTAGGTACCGTATGTCATGGTACGATGAATCATGCGAGGAGTCAGTCCTCTTTACTATGGAGAGGTTTTCTCTGTTTGGTTGTTATTGCGGACTTGTGACTTGGTTTTTCCCTTAGCTTTCAGATGCCTCCAAAACAACACTGAAAGTAGTTGAAACTCAAATTCAGGACCATGCTTCAAAAGGTTTCTGGATCATTCAGCTTAAGGACAGTTTGCAACCAGGAAAAACTGTTACTGTAAGTATATTTTTAGTTCTTAAGATATAATTGTAATAATTTTATTGCCAGTGTAAAGATGCTACAATTGTTTTACCATCCAATAAGATTTTTCATATAGTCCAGTCAATCTGGGGATTTTAACGCAGGGGGAAACACAGAATTCTTTGTTATTGGGTTATATATTCTAAAAATATCCCTTCATAACCTAAACAATAAAACTCATAAAAAATAATATTTTTACTTTTTCTTCAAATTTTAGGGATTCACAGTAAAATTTTAAATACAAAAAAGTTTCCTCCTCAAGCAGCTTTAAAATAATAAAAGAATTTAAATTAGACTGTTAGGAGCTGAAATACAACAGATATAGTGTGACAATATGGCAGCTCAGGGCAGCCATCTTTAATTACTTCCATTTTGGTATTGGTCAAATTTTAAAGTGGCTCTCTATGATAAGTTACCTTCTTGCGTCAACTATGATCTCAGGAAGTGCCATGCTCCAATCAAAAAGTAAAGCTTTTTCTCATTTCTAGCCATGTACGTCAATATACGTGGGTACTACTAGATAGACCTGTCTAGATAGACCTGTAAGTTTTTTTAATCATATGTATGTACAGTAAAGCATTTTTTAGTAAAAATTTCCACTGGAGAAAATCAAGATTGAAACGACTTAAGTAAACAAAATAATTATTAATCTGCAATCTTTGCTATATCGCCAATTAAATAGCATTACATCGGTAAGAGTATTATATTTTTATTACAGGTGGAAGTCGAGAGTGTCTTGACTCATGCTCTGACTCCGTATCCTGCCATGATAACCCAAAAGGAGAAACAGCTGGTGATGTACAAGGGGAACCACTACGTCTACTCACCGTACCCGGTGGCCAAGCAGCTCACCACTGTCATTGTCGGAACCCGGAACATCGAGTCTTACTCCAAGCTGAACCCGGTCTCACAGACCGACAGTGGATTTACCTATGGGCCCTACGCTAATCAGAAACCTTTTGCTGAAGTGAGTATGTTCTAAAGCCGTTAACAATTTGTGTTTGCTAACATCGCTGAAGTTCTGATGCAAAAAAAACGTACACTCACTTAAAATAATCAGATTGCATTCAAAGAACCATTTACAATGTCAGCGGAACAATTTTTTTTGGAAGCTTTTGCCTGAAATGAGCTACTGTTAATATTTTGATGATAATGTATTCGATTTTGTTCAGGTTTCAGTGTTTTTAGTACTAAGTATAAAAAAAATTATCATTTTAACTGACCTTATGACTAACCGACCGTGGGCACAGAGAGCATGAACTGTTGTCACATTGTGATAACAAATTTTAGTTCTGTTGAATAAAAATTGTGTACGAATATAGAATTATTACAGAAATTACGAACCATGGATGTAAATCGAGTTTTTAGGTATTTTTGAATTAGTAGTAACTAACAGACAAGAGTGTGAGTCAATGTGTTTTCAAAAAATGATGTGCCACTCCACTCATACCAGCCTGTGATCCCAGCTAAGCTCAGGAGTTGCTTTTCTTCTTGTCGTATGAGTGCTGCATTCTGTGGTTAACCTTTAACCCACTCCTTATGAAAGAGTCACTGGTCTATTTGTGCAGTTATTTCGGATACATATCGGTAATCGACATACTCATAGTGTACTTAAATGACAGTATTTTAACGTTTTTAATCCCATGGGCATGCTGGCGCGTCAGCAGCCTCTGTTGGTGCTGAAGAGAGATATACTCACCTAGTTCAATGAATTACCACCCGATCGGTCGCTCAAGCGTTTCAATGTATTGCTGCCAGGGTTCGCTAGAGCTGTAGTACTTAGGAGTCAAACGAGCATTCGTCTGCCGGTACTAATCGGCCGTGTGGTCTAAGACGTTGACTGACGAGTCAATGTTGAAGACAAACGCCGCGGCGCGGTGTCGATTCCCGCCCATGAGCATCCCTATTAGGCTTGCAATAGTGTGGTTAGAGAATCCAATCCCGAACGATATTTTCAATCCCGGGATTACAGGATTGAAAAATGTAATCCCTGGATCCTGGGACTGACCCCAGGATTGACCCAACATGGTATTTGCCACCAATACAAAAGGAAATTTTTAGAATACTTTTGTAGATACACATGGTATCGCAACTATCGTGTAGTACTTAAAGCAGTTTCCGCTTAGTTTTGAGTTGTGAATGTATTTTTTTTTATCAAAACATAGAACTTCAAACAATTATCACATGGTCAGCGTTATTATGAAACACTCAATATACAGTATATACATCAAAGTGTAAACAAAACTCTTCATTAGATAGGCCCTATATAACCGTAAAATGTGTAAATGAAGGATAGAAATATTTATCCAAATATAGTTGAAGAACGTCTCATATGAAATATGAATATTTTTAGTTACTTGACCAAACAGTATTAGAACTAGAAGGAAAACCTCACTTAAAAGATGTAGGCCTAAGTAAAAGACTACAGTAGAACCAAGATAAAAATTATTAAAAAATAATGATGAAAGCCTCATAATGAATCTTAATAACAACTATACCATATCAAAAATAAGGGTTCTTTGAAATTTTTTTTAAACGCTTGAAAATATTAACTGACTCTTATACAGATGTGTAAGACGGCAAATAATTCATCAAATCATGATTACTTGGTCAACCAAGTAATCAACCAAGTAATCCTATCAGTTATAAAAAAAATGATTAACTAAGAAAACCCAGTTCTTAGTTTTCATAGTTAATCATTTTTTTTATAACTGATAGGAATATAGAAAACATAGGATTTTGCACGTAAATTTGATAATCCCGAAAATCCCGGGGTTGAGCCTGAGAATCCCGGGATTGAATATGCTCTTAAATCACGCGGGATCCTGAGATGCGGGATCCTGAGATGCGGGATCCTGGGATTGGATTCCCTAAGTGTGGTACAGTTGGTGGGAGGGCCGACTTTAAACAAACGGTGACCGGCGTGGGGGTTGACGGTGATTGTACGTTTAGTGAGGATTGCAGAGGACACCTGTTTTTCTTCTTTTTACCTTTGTATGGGGGGGCACGTTTGCTTTTTATTTTTAATTCGTTATATAGCATATTGTGGACAGTTAAAAAGGACATAGCAAAAAAATTTGAAACATACAGACAAAATAAAAATATTTCAACTAATACCCCTGTTGCAAAAGACCTGCATACTCAGCGAATTTCAAATGCAAAAGAACATATTTCAATCCAATATAGCGAGATTTGACATGTTTATTTAAGCTCCATAAGAATAACATAGAGAAAAAGTAGGCAGGTTTGCTGCAACAGGTATGTTAAAACTGGGTGTTTTTAATTCAATATTTAATAGATGTGAACTAGAAGTAGCCATATACCAAGTTTTATCAAGATAAGTTAAGAAATAAGGAAGATATAGAATTGGTTGTGTTTCCCATAAGAATAATTTTGTGAATTAGTATGCAAGTTTTATCAAGATAAGTTAAGAAATAAGGAAGATATAGAATTGTTTGTATTTCCCATAAGAATAAAATTGGGAATGAGTATGTAGGTTTTCTGCCACAAAAATGTAAATATTGGGTTTTTTTAGAGTAATACACATTAAATATCATCTAGATGAAGACACAAACTAAGTTTTATTAAGATTTGTTGGGAAATGAGCGAGATATACAATTTTACTTACTTCCTGTAATGTTAACATTGGGTCAACGTACCTCGTTCATCACTTTCAGTATCTTGGTAACCATTGGACATAGAGCAATGATTAAAAATACTAAATTATTTGTTTTTTTTTAGCTAAATCCAATGGTGCCAAAATTTGATTATTTTTATTTTTCTATGTGCTAAACAAAAAAAAAACTAATTTTTAGGGGGTTTATCCCCCTTTAACCCCCCTTCCGGTGGTTTGATCAGGCTGGTTTACAAACTTGTCCTATTGATTCCCACTTTACATGTCTGTGCCAAATTTCATAAAGATTGGACCATTTTTACGGCCGCTATCGTACTAACAGACACATATTTATACATCTAAAAATTCATATGAATTGTGTTTTTTGCTTGTGAGGGCCGCGAAACGAAAAGTTATCATGATCTAGGGCCTAGGTCTTACCATGAGACCTACGGTAATAGCTTCTTCCCTTAAGGGAAATTTGCTAAAACTTGAGAAATAAAAAAAAACGTGGGAGTCAAGAGTGTTAACCTTAAGGAAATCTAAACTGTCTGTTGTCGGCAGGACGAGATGGTGCTGCACTACGAGAACAACTCGCCGTTCCTGGTGATCACACGGCTGGAGCGCACGCTGGAGGTGTCGCACTGGGGCAACATCGCAGTGGAGGAGGTGGTAGACGTGGTTCACACCGGCGCGCAGCTCAAGGGCCCCTTCTCCCGCTACGAGTACCAGCGCGAGGCCCAGAGCGGCGTCTCCAGTGTCAAATCTTTTAAGGTTAGTATTCTGCGGGAAAATTTTATCAAGAACTTAAACTCAAAATCTCTTTATTCACAATATGTGATGCGGAAAGTGAAAAGGGACCTCAAGTAGGAATACTCCGGTTTTGAGTTAGTGACATCCTGAAATTCAACCTTAAATTTCAAACAATTTGACACATAAATTATAGTGCTACGATTTTTTGACTTTGAGTCATTGGCATTTGAAATTGAACTTGTTAAAATGGATGTTTTAGGAAATCAAGGCTCAAAACTTCAATGTTCACAGAATATTTATTATTAGTATGTAAGAAATGAATTAGGGATCATAATAAAACTGAAAACTATATCTTCAAATCTAAACTAAAACAGACGAGGTACACTTACAATTTTAAAGTATAAAAAATAATACCCCCGTTGCAGCAGACCTGCATACTCAGCGAATTTCAAATGCAAAACAACGTATTTCAAGCAAACATAGCAAGATTTGACATGTTTTGTTAAACTCCATAAGAATAACATGGGAAATGAGTATGCAGGTTTGCTGCTACAGGTATATTAAAACTGGATGGTTTTAATTCAATATTTAGTAGATCTGAACTAGAAGAAGCCATTTACCAAGTTTTATCAAGATATGTTGAGAAATAAGCGAGATATAGAATTTTACTTATTTCCGTAAGGTTAACATTGGGACAACGTACTGTGTTTACCACTTTCAATATCTCGGTAACCAATGGGCATAGAGCAGTGATTCAAAATACTAAATTATTTGTTTTTTTGAGCTGAATTCAATGGTGCCCACAAAAATTTGATAAATTTTATTTTTCTATGTAAAAAACTCAAAAAACCCATTTTTGGGGGGGTTTATCCCCCTTTACCCCCCCTTCCGGTGGTCCGATCGGGCTGGTTCACGAACTCGTCCAATTGATTACCACTTTACATGTCCGTACCAAATTTCATAAAGATCGGACCATTTTTGCGGCCGCTATCGTGCTAACAGACACATAGATATATATATATATATAGATATATATATATATATAGATATATATATATATAGATATATATATATATATAAAAATTCGAACGAATAGTGTTTTTTGCTTCTGGGGGCCCCAAAACGAAAAGTTATAGTGGTCCCGAGCTTAGGTCTTACCATGAGACCTACGGTAATAGCTTCTTCCCTATAGGGGAAATTCGCTAAAAAATAAAAAATAAAAAGTGTTATGATAGAAAAGGGACCGCAAGTAGGAAGGCAGAATACCAAGGAATAAAGAGAAGTGACAGGGATTTTTTTGACTTAACAATGTTCTTTTATAACAAAAAACTTGGAGTAGTTCAATTATCCGCCGACAGATGTCAAGAGAGACGTTTTGTGATGCCCCTGAAGACTCTGTCAGTGCAGGCTTGCACATTTGGGAAATTGTACCTGAAGTCTCCTGCCATGTTATTTCCCATTTAAGCGACTTGGGGTCCCTTTTCGTATGCATGACATAGGCTGCTAAATCGATTATTTTTCTAATATTTCTCGTATCTCATCGCTAAAATGACCGAATGAATATGTACAGGAAAGATCAATATCTGTCCACAAAAACTAATTACTTCTAGTTAACAAGTTAACTATTAAGTTAGTTAATAAGTTTATCTTGACCATAGTTATAAGATTCAAGATCTTTGTTAGTCATTAAATAATGGCTAATAATGATAATGGTGAATATATCATTTTTGTATATTCACCATCTTGTATGTAAATACAGTATAAGTGTAAATATATTTTTAATTGTTCTAAAACATTTTTATTTACATCCAGTGAATACAACAACACGTATCATGCTAATCAAGAAATTATTATAAAATTCTAATTTATGATGAGCAGGTACAATGATATCCCTGTTTCGAGCATTATACGGGTGGAGTAGTACAGTTTCTTGATTTGTTTGGTTTGATTTTATAAATATTAGCAGGGTATCATAGATATTTAGAATTTATTTCGGAACGAACTTATACGTGATTATTCCTATTTAAATTTTAATCTATTTCCAATCCTAAAGAGCCTGTTGTTTATTCAGAATAAGAAATGCTATATTCCATTGAATTGTTTAACAGAAATAGGACATTTCATGGTTAAAATTAAAATAACACAAGAGAAATATATTCTTACAAATAAAATTATACATTGATATCAAATTACAACAGAATGTCAAAATTTAATATTTACATTACAGTTCATGTATTCACTGATTTTATAAAAGGGATTAATAACAGACCAATCATACAACTTTCTTTTAAAAACATTATAACCAACTGGTTTTGCTCCTTCAGGCAGCTTATAAAAAAATGTAGGCTATACAGTTTAATTTATGGGAATTTCCGGTCTTAGCCAATCTATACCGCAATATATCCATTTTACCCCTGTTCCTTATATAATGAGTGTGAGTTTCTTGCCGGAGAGGAAAGGAACTTAAATAATTTAACTTTCATGTATACAAATTTAGTAAATGTAAAGATTAAATATCATCGGAATTTTAAAGTCGATGAAAAAAGGCTTTCAGTGCTCAGTTTTACTAACTCCAGCAATGCTGCGCACAGCCTTCTATTGTATTTTGATTTTAGATAGAAAAATACATCTCATAAAAATTATAATGTGGAGCCCTGAGGCTTTCCGACCCGGTCGTATTGAAGAAAGTTGAACGTTTTAGTCTTTAGATTGTTTTTTTATTTTATCGAGGAGTCGGATAAAAACTGTCGGTATTATTTAGCGCCACCATCTTTACATAATGATGAGGTTAGTCACTGATAATTATTTATCTTTATTAAAGTTAGGCACATGGGGATAATGGTTTTTGGTTTTGAGTCGAGCCAAATACTTTCTTTATTATTCCAAATCCCAATTCTTAACGTCAAGATTCATTCACTGCAATTGTAGATCAAATTTAAAACTCTAGCATGTTTTAAAGCAAATTTGCTGCCTTACGTACTCCTCAGACTACCCGGACCTGAATTGTTTAACTTTTGTATTATCTGAACAAGGTTGGGAACAATATTTACTATTAGGGGTATGCGAATAGTGATTTTTGAAGTCGAGTCAGGTTTAAAAATATTCGCTCGGGTTTAACGTTTTTTTCGAGTTGTATTTTTTATTACAGAGATTATAGTTTTCCTACTTCTGCATAATCATAATATCAAAAATAATAATGATATAAAAAAAAGTTAAAACAAAAAATAAAATAACTAAGTTGTCTAAGTTTTGTTAAGTTACTTATAAAATAGAATAATGAACAGTAATTGTAATGATGAATATTCAAATACAATTTAATACTGTAATGCTATTCAACATAGAGGTGTTCTTGAGTTAAGGGCAAGTATATCAAATGATACCATCTATATTAAGACAACTTTTAGTTAAAATCTCATGAACTTGATTTGGCTTACCTATGTTCCAATAAAATGACTGAAACTCAGACATCTGAAATATATTCCTGCATGAAGCCTAAATCAGTGTTTGGTTAAAATAGCAGCCTACCCGTTTTTCCCTGATTGATGCCCCAAAATAAAGAACCAAAAAACTAAATAAATGGAATCCCAAGAAATAACTTGAAACTCTAGAAAGGAGAAACGTGATATAAATTTATTGATATCAGTAACTTAAAACCTCTTCATTGAATTGAATCAAAGATTTTTTACCTTTTTTTGCCTGAAGGTCTTGCAGTGTTTGTTGTACCTGATGCACATTTCGCTACTCAGTGCGGCATCTTAATGGGGCATCCCCATGAAGACGCCACACTGAGCGGCGAAATGTGCATCGGGTACAACAAACACTGCAAGACCTTCAGGCAAGAAAAGGTAAAAAATCTGCTTAATACAGGTCTTGCCACCCCACTGGGTTTGAATAATGTGAATCAAAGATTATATCCGACGGCGGATAAAGATGAGAGTGAAAAACGACTGTAAAACTGAATAATGGATAAAGATGTCGCATAAACGGCAGGAGTAAGTACTCGGATTAAACTTCAAGGAATTTTTAGAAACTTTGAGTCGAGCAGTGTAAACTCGGCTTGAAAAAAACTTGATGGTCAAGTACTTGCATATTACAATGGAAATTTTGTTTTTCTCCTGCCCACAGTATTTTTTTAATGTCTCATTCGCAACTGTAATGTCATCATACGCACTTAGATAATATTTGGCAGATTTCTGAAAATCAAGTACTCTCTTCAGTGGGATGATTCCGAGTGTACTGTACTTTTGTGAATTGTTAGTTTTCATATAAAAATTGATGTTCGGTTTTGTGTTTGGTCTGTCAGACAGTGCTGCCAGCAGCTGCCACGGACGTGTATTACCGGGACGAGATCGGCAACATTTCGACATCTCACATGCGAGTGCTGAGCGACTCGGTGGAGTTGGATCTCAGGCCGCGTTTCCCTCTTTTTGGTGGCTGGAAGACCCATTACATCCTCGGTTACAACGTGCCCAGCTATGAGTACCTCTTCTATTCAGGTACAGTACACCCCGGATTATCCGGACCCCACGTTATCCAGATCCAAGATTATCTGAGATCTGAGCTTATCGGTCCATCTGAGAAATTAACAAATTTAAATCAAGGCAAAAATGTCATTCAAGCGAGTTCGCAAGTGAAATGCGCCTTCTAAAAGTAAAATGCAAATGCAATACATTACTGTACGCATTTGGAATCACAATACACAATTGAACGAGTCGCATTGCCTAAAAAGTACATTACAGCATTTCCGTGAACGTAGTTTTTTGGTTTGCTACTTGGGGCGCTAGCAGTAAACAAAAAATTGTAGCCTTCGGCAATTTTGCGAGTTAGTTTACTGCTGTCACTTAAGGCAATATGTATATACTTGTGAACTCTGTGTGTGAACCGATATTGAATTTCAAAGTGAGTGGTTGTTAACGGAAAAAAGTGGTTTTAACTTGAGAACAGAAACTGAATGCTATCAAAAGATTTGACGCGGGAGGATCAGGTAAATAATTAGCTAAGGAACTGGGTGTTAGGACAAGTACGGTAAGTGACTGGAAGAAGAATTAAGCGCAGTTAGAAAAATTTGGTATGCGGAACAAGGATGATAGACTGAAAGTCAGTTGTAGTCTTGATACACCGTTTGCAGCATCAGTTTAGCACGGGATAGGGCACACAATCGCTAAATCTAAATTTTGCATGATGCCTGTAGAGTGCTGCAACCTCGTGAGGAGTTATTTAACTAAATGATCAGCAGGCTTGCAACATTGAATTGTAAAAATCCCCTACAATAACATTGCAGGTTTTCAATGAAAATAATTCCGAGCTGCCGGGCATGAAAACAATTCTGAGCTGGCAGGAGTGAGCCGCCATGATGAATGCCGAGCTGACGCGGAATGGGGCTTGGCCAAAAGAGCTGGCCGTCCGACCATGGGAACCAAGCCATACAGAGATTTATTCTGACTGCCTACTTAAAAGGGGGGTATTTTTTGACTTATCACATCAAATTTTGAATAAATTTAATCGAACGGCAGGGGACAACTACAAGCTGAAGATGCGGCTGGTGGACCACGTGCTGGACGACATGGTGGTGGAGGAGCTGGAGACGCGGGTGGTGCTGCCCGAGGGTGCGCGCGACCTGCGGCTGGAGACACCGTACCCCGTCCAGCGACTGCCCGACCGCCTGCACCACACCTACCTCGACACCAAGGTAAGCCTGCACCACACCTACCTCGACACCAAGGTAAGCCTGCACCACACCTACCTCGACACCAAGGTAAGCCTGCACCACACCTACCTCGACACCAAGGTAAGCCTGCACCACACCTACCTTGACACCAAGGTAAGCCTGCACCACACCTACCTCGACACCAAGGTAAGCCTGCACCACACCTACCTCGACACCAAGGTAAGCCTGCACCACACCTACCTCGACACCAAGGTAAGCCCGCGACCTGCACCACACCTACCTCGACACCAAGGTAAGCCCGTGACCTGCACCACACCTACCTCGACACCAAGGTAAGCCTGCACCACACCTACCTCGACACCAAGGTAAGCCCGCGACCTGCACCGCACCTACCTCGACACCAAGGTAAGCCCGTGACCTGCACCACACCTACCTCGACACCAAGGTAAGCCCGCGACCTGCACCACACCTACCTCGACACCAAGGTAAGCCTGCACCACACCTACCTCGACACCAAGGTAAGCCCGCGACCTGCACCACACCTACCTCGACACCAAGGTAAGCCCGTGACCTGCACCACACCTACCTCGACACCAAGGTAAGCCTGCGACCTGCACCACACCTACCTCGACACCAAGGTAAGCCCGTGACCTGCACCACACCTACCTCGACACCAAGGTAATCCTGCACCACACCTACCTCGACACCAAGGTAAGCCCGTGACCTGCACCACACCTACCTCGACACCAAGGTAAGCCCGTGACCTGCACCACACCTACCTCGACACCAAGGTAAGCCCGTGACCTGCACCACACCTACCTCGACACCAAGGTAATCCTGCATCACACCTACCTCGACACCAAGGTAAGCCCGTGACCTGCACCACACCTACCTTGACACCAAGGAAGCCTGCACCACAGCTACCTTGACACCAAGGTAAGCCCGCGACCTGCACCACACCTACCTCGACACCAAGGTAAGCCCGTGACCTGCACCACACCTACCTCGACACCAAGGTAAGCCTGCGACCTGCACCACACCTACCTCAATCCTTTTTGCTCAATGCTCAATGTTGCCAACTCAAGAAAAAAAATAGTATATCACACAATTTACATACTTTATACATATACACTACATACACATTTGAACTATGACGACCATATCTCAATTGTACCTGAACTGGTTTCCCAGGTTGCAACTACGCACAGTTAATAGCAATAAGTTAATAAGAGTAGTATTATTTATTTATTATGGCAATTGTTGCCATCTGTGTGACGATAAGACGTATTCCTAGAAAGGCATACTTGGTCGCTGAATAGCAGAGATAACGCTTTTTGTTATCTCCCCCCTACAGATAACTATAGTTTGGTTCGTATTTTCTCTCTACAGTTTATTTAATATTTTTTAAATCTTTTAACTTTTATAGGAGTGTTGTTTTTTTACTTACCGTGTATATTTGTTGCTGGTAGTGTCACAAAAACTATCGTACGTACCTCAACCGGGAAGGTGTTTATGTTGCTCGCATGACATTCCCGAGCGACGCTTGCAGAGCGTCATGCAAGCGTCAGCAACAGTCCGCAAGCGTCGCACGTGAACTATCATGCTGGCACACAAACACCTACTTCCCGCATTAGTTACATAGTATACTATTACACTTATACTGTAATTACATGCAAGACGGTAAATATACAAAAATGGTGGAAATTGGCACTTGATTTTGGTTGGTCACACCAACCATCATCAGGCCCAATGAGAGACTCTGAGTGGTCTCTGAGTGATTTCGGAGTGACCAACCGAAATCGATCGCCATTTTCCACCATTTTTGTATATCTACCGTCTTGTAAATACAGTATAAGTGTAAATATATTTTTAAGTGTTGTAAGATATTTTTTTTTACATCCAGCAATTATATCAGACAAAATTCAAGCAGCAGCAAAGTGAGATACACAACTGTAATACAAGAAATAAAGAGTGTTTTACTGTAAAAAACATCATACAGAAAAAATTACTCAAAGAACATCTTATAGTGGTACAAATATTACTAACCACCTCCCAGGTAGCATCAGGAATGAAAATAATTTTGCAAAATATAAAAATAAACTAAAGCATTACTTGATTAGTCACCCAAATTATTGTATAGTTGATTTTTTAAGATAAAAGTCAGATACAATCATCATCTGTGGTTTTGGTATTCAGATATGTTTTTTTCAAACTGAATGTATTTTTCAGTTTGAATGTGGGATAGGAAGTTGTTATAGTAAACAAGTTTGTTTTGAGTTCTTGGAAACTAGGAAAGCATTATTTCTTGTACTTAAGATGACTAGATTACTATTGACGCATTCATGTACATTTGATGTGTATGTTTCAATAAAGATATTTTTTATTTGATTTGAAGGGCCGGCCTGTTGTCAGCGTGCGCAAGACCAACGTCGTCGAGAACCACATCCAGGACTTCGAGGTGAGTCCGGCGCCTACTTTAAGAATAAGAATAAGAAATATTTTATTCCATTGATCTGTATAACAGGAGTAGGACAAGTCACAAATAAAATCAAAATAACATACAGTACTCTCCCGATTAGCCAAGCCCCGGTTATCCGAGACTCCGGATTATCCGAGGTCATTCTAAGTTAAAGAGTATACTATTTTTACGTTCGGTCAAAACATAATAATAACGTGATTATCATTGGTTTTTGCTAAAATAAATATAAATTATTTGTAATTTTTTAGTGTATTCAAGTTATAATTTAAATAAACATTCAAAGTTTTATTTTATGATACGAGTACTATCATTAACCTAAATTTGTGTTTTGAATGAAAATCGCTAGAGGACGAACTGACCGAGTTGTCTGCTGGATTTAAGGCGGGAGTTCACTATTGTCGAACAATGGTGAATTTGACTTGCCCAAATATTGGGCGAACTATTTGCCGCATGAGGCCTTATGAGAACGACAAGAAACTAGTGCATCGTACCAGTTTAATCACCACATTAGTATTGGACTAGATCCACCCTCCGATACTGAGCTTTCCAGAAGTGAACCCCCACCATAAACAAATGTGCGTATGAATACAGACATTGTATGACAGATGACGATTTCCCTTGACAAAGTTTATTTTGTTACACATTGTTGTTTTTAAATATTGGTACTGTATTAAATTCCTAGAAATTCTATTTTACCGGCCTAGATACTCTAAAACAAGTATTTTATCAGCAATAAACTTCCTATCGTGGTCTTGTGTAACTCTCAAACCTCAAAATTTAAGCAGCCTCCGTATTATCCAAGATTCTCGGTATCCGAGGCAGTCTCGGTCCCAAAGACCTCGGATAGTCGGGAGTGTACTGTACGAGAAATGTATTCTTACAAATAAAATTATACATTGATATCAAATTACAACAGAATGTCAAAATTTTATATTTACATTGAAGTTCATATATATATTCACTGATTTTACAAAAAGGATTAATAACTAACCAATCGTACAACTTTCTTTCAAAAACATTATAACTAACTAGTTTTGCTTCTTCAGGCAGCTTATTAAAAAAATGTATTCAGTTTAATTTACGGGAATTTCTGGTCTTGGCCAATCTATGTAGCAATATGTCCATCTTACCCCTGTTTCTTGTATAATGAGTGTGAGTTTCTTGCCGGACAGGAAAGGAATTTAAATTATTTTTACATGTAAAAGAATTTGGAATATGTAAAGATTAAATATTGTCGGAATTTTGAAATCTGTAAAAAGAGGCTTACAGTCCTCAGTTTTACTAACTCCAGCAATGTTGTGCAAAGCCCTCTTTTGTATTAGAAGAATGTCCGCAACATGAGGTAAATGACCCCATAACAGCAGACCTTAGAGTAAATGGGGCTGAAAAAGACCAAAATAAGCAATTTTCAGGTATTCTGGACTCTTTACAACTCTTTAAGTTTCCACAGTAAGTAAGAAATTCAAGAATTTTGTTGCATACAGTTTGAACAAAATGCAATGGCAGATTGAAAGCTTTTGAGTGACCGTGAAATTAGCGAATACTCTGAAATTAGAGGCCTAAGTGATTTTCTGGACAACACAAATAGTGAAAGTAATGATGAAATAGATCGGGGAAATTGTGAGTTGAGTGTTAGTTTGTGAATAATGCAAGGTAATTCTTCAAAAATAACCCGGACTGGGGGTTTACAGGGGTCCCAAATTACTTGGACTTTAAGAGGTTAAATTGCAGCAGGCTTATTACCATACCAGTACTGAACTCGTACAGAGAATCAAGGTACAAAAACAGTGCTATACAGAACTGTACTGACCTAATATTTCTGGCACTGCAGAGCCCTGATAGTAAACACTAAACAAAACCAAAACTATTACAAACCATTGAGGATTATCTGCATTTTGCTGATATTGACTGTGTTTGGCCAGCATTTGCCGGCATCCGTGGAACATTTTTCAAATGGTTGAAAGATTTGGATGAAATTTGATATAATTTCATCTATCATTGATGGTGTTGTATTTAGGAAGAAAATGCTTCTCTTAGTTGGGTTTGTTATAAAGACTTCTTTATAATGATCTATTAGCAATATTTTATAATTTTACCTAGTAACTAATAATAGTTACTCTAGTTTTTATTATAGTTATACAATATAGTGTTCTTACTTGTTTCAGCTCAGTTACGTGTTTCCTCGAATTCTGATGCTTCAAGAGCCTTTGTTGGTCGTCACGTTTTTCTACATTCTTTTTATCTTCGTTGTCATCTATGTCCGATTGGATTTCTCCATCTCAAAGGCAAGTGCATTTAATTATTATGAAAAATTACTCCCAGTTTTGTGAGATTGTCTTTTTTTGTGAGAGTTGTCTGCATTTGGTCAACAGGTAAGCAAAAATAGATACCATGTCATGATTGAAAATTTAAAATTTTTACATCCTACTACATAGAAACTCATTTTCCTGAGCCTCATTGTTGAAAACTTTTCCTACCTGCATACTCATATCCTGCATATTCACATCACATCCTATGCTATTCTTTTGGATAATATTTTTACATGCATATTTTTGGATGTATGTTGATGTTATTTAATAAATAAACAAAAAAGTCTTTATTTATCAAGGGATTTTCAGTTATATTCTTCAAAATAACTTTTGTCATACGTCTAACAGTACAGTAGAGCGCCAATTATCCGAACGTCGGTCATCCGAACCATCGGTTTACCAAACGCCGTAATAATTTATATTTTGAACATGATTCTCAAGCAATTCAAATTTGCGCGCCAAATAAAGTGTCAGGGCTAAAAAGCAAAAACAAATTTTGGACTTTTTCTCTAAATAAAAAGTACACAGTGCACTGTATCTATGTATGATAAATTGTTCTTTAAAAATTTATACCCATGTATTCTGATTGACTTCATAATAAAATTACGTGTATAATTTTTGTTTGATAATTTTTTAGCTTTTTTACCAGTAAGAATTACGTTACATGTATAATTTTTAAATTTTGTATTTTCATGTTAGATTATCCGAATATAACTTGATATTCGGATAACTTAATCCGAACACTCCTTATCCCCAATTAGTTTGGATGATCGGCGCTCTACTGTAATGCATAGAAAAAATCAATTATTTTCAAGAAGAACAAAAATAACTAATATCTAACAAAAATAAAATAGTAGTTGATTTAGTTTTTAATAATAATAATAATAAAATCTTTATTGCAGGAGACAAAATACAATGTATTGCAAGCGTCATAAATTTGCTTTCTATACTATTACTAAACAAATGACAAAACAGTCATTTTCATTTTCCACTTTATATGTTTTTGAGAAAAAAAGAATGGACATAACAGATTTTGCACTTTTTGAGATATAAACATCACTGCCAAAATTTTATCGCGATTAATACCTAAAATTTAGTTTTCCCAGCGGACCATCATGAACTCGTCAACTGAGTACAGGACTTTGGACACCAAGAGGCATTTGAGTCGAGACTTAAATTTATTTTTGCTTTCAGATTGTTTGACACCCTCAGGGAGTTTATTTAGGTACTTGATACCAATCTGAGAAGGTAAATTCTCGAACATCACTGTTCTGTGCTGTTGTGATCGGTATTCCTCTCTGCCTGGTATTGTGGTGATGAACTTCACTACCATGTAAAAGTGAACATTTGTATTTGCAGTACAAAGCCACTTCAAAAATGTACAAGGAGGGCAGTGTCAGCAGTTCAAGCTCCCTAAAGGCGTCTTTGCCATTATTTGTTGACGTGTGTACGTGTTATTAATAAAACATTGCAAATTTTGCTTAAAGGAGCTGTCTGACTCCTCTTTAAGGCTCGCCGGGAGTCCATTGTTCCATGACAGACTAAAATATGCAAAACCCCTCCTGCCAACTTTCCAACTTCTCCTCGGTAAGTGGAGGAGCTTGTATTGCCGGGTGCTACGCAAAGCAACATCCTACTGAAGGGAGAGTTTGTCACAGGTACTGAGACTTGATGTTAGGCTTTGTGTAAATTACTTATTTAAGCATTTGAAATTCGCTGAGTATGCAGGTCTGCTGCAATGGGGGTATTTATGTCATCTCTGGCTACAAATAAACTTTAATTATGATTGAGATATATTTTATCTACCGTATGTATTAATTTTTACACTTTTCAGGATGAATCAAGTGAAAACCGATTGAGAGTGTCTGGACTGTGCGACAAAATAATTTTACTTCAGGAGAAGCGTACAGCAATCTACAATTCCTTTAACGACCTTCTACAAAAGCTGAAGACTAATAAAGATGTACCCTCTTTCATGGTAACTATTCAAAATTACACATATACATTATATTTAAATAATGAAATTAATTATACTTTATAGGTTTGATCCTTGAATTTTAAAAAGCCGATCTGATAGACCCAAAACATTCCTTGCTCTGAGTTCCCAAACAGATTTGGTTGGCTTGTGGTTTTCTTAACATAATATTGAGTAGATATGTTTGGCCCAAGGAAGAAGAGTGTTACAATTCTTAGATTATATGTTTTTCATTTGTTTGAGAAAAATATTAACCCCCTTTTATTTAGGGGTCTGCGGGCTAGACTTTTTAAGTTCGGGTCGGGTCGGGCGATTAATTTTGCCTTCGGGTCTCGGGCTAAAATCGGGTCGGGCCAAAAATATTTAAATACCTTTGCATGATTCAACTACTACCATAGCTAAATCAAGGAATTAAATAAAAAATTAATAGACAGAAATTATAACTATCTATTGAGGTCTGATAATATTTAGTAGGTTGAAATTAAATTATAATTCAACTTTAACCTACTACAAGAAATTCCAAATTGAAGCCTAGACACCTATATCAATTAATTATGGATTTTTACCTTTGATGTTAATTTTACGTGTTAACTGTTGTGTCCGTCGTCGTGTATATGTCCGCATTCGTGTTCGTGGTTTTGTTATAAACTCTGATAGACACTCGTGTGAGCTGTCTTAACCTGTGTGCTATGCAACTGAGGATGCGTCGTCATTGACGCGAAATGCGTATTGCCCAGGAAATATCTTTGAACCTTAAGGCTACCATTAGGGATGTGTCGGTACCTTAAGTCGGTTCTCGGTACCACCGGTTCTTGGCAAAAGAACCGGTACCAAGAACCGACGTCAAAATGTCGGTACCGGTACTTCGGTACCCATGGTAATCGGCGGGAGTAACTAACGGTCACGAAAGACGATCGATCGCAACGCGCACATTGCCGCGGGCGTTGCGTCGATGGCAAATGCCACCGCGTACTACTATTGAAGGTCGATAATGTTTCTAAAATTACTTTTGATTTGGAATTTATCTTAAATTTTTTGACTTTTGATTGATTTTTTACTCTAATACTTAAAATTATTGGGAATGGTCTTATTTTCTTTGGGAATTGTGAGATTATCAATGGAAACAAATTTGTAAACTGTTATTTTTTATCTTGGAATTTGTACTTTTGTTCACATAGTATATATTTTTATATCATCCGTTAACAGAAGGATAAACAATTAAATTAATAAGTGGAATAGTATTTTATGTCTTGGTGAAACTTACACTTGAAAATTAAAACAATTTTAAAACAGTAACATAACAACAGATTGCCTAACACGTTTTGACAAACACTTAGTAGGTACCGATGGTACCGGTACCGAGAACCGAGAACCGATCTTGTCAAGAACCGGTACCGGTACCGACTTTGAAAAAAGTGGTACCGACACATCCCTAGCTACCATCAAAGGTAAAAATCCATAATACAAGAAATTAAGATAAAAAACCAATATGTGAACTAATTCATCCAAAAAACTATGAGAGTCATAACAAAGATTATTATCATTACAAAGCCACACTTTATCACAACGACCATAGCGCCAATAAACAATGTAAACAACTATGAATACAAGTTTGAAGTTGTAAAGTGCAAGGTCAGATCTAAATAAAGGTGTAAGTTTTCAATTTCCGAATTCTGAGAGATGGTATTTCTAGATAACTGTCGAAATCCATTCTTCTATGAGTTAATGAAATATCGTTGAGGTTATTGTCATGAAAAACTTGTGGATGGCTGCGAAAAATGATAGCACGTACCTGTCGGTCGTGGATAAACGGCAGAGTTGCTTTTCGAAACTCGCAATCTAGCAAAATACGATTGCGCGTATTTGCCGATCGCCGATAATCAGCAAATGTAGCCTTGCAAAAGTCGCGGTCGGCCACGAAAAAGATCGCGTTTTATTGCCATTTGTAAATAAACTAAATGCAACTTGGCGAAACTAGCGATCGGCCATAAAAAACAGTTGCGTGTATTTGCCGACCACAAATAAACAGATAATGCTGCTTATTTGTGAAACTAGCGAGCGGCCGCGATAAAGAATCTGTAGATTGCGGATAAACAGCAGATGTAGTTTAGCGTAACTTGCGATCGGTTGTAAAATTCGATCGTACACATGTAAATTTCACGTAAATTCGATCGCCGGGTAAACGGCGGGAGTAACATCAGGCACGGCCCGAAATATTGTTTGCCCCGACCCATTGTCTCAGGCCAGCTCCTGCCCCGACCCTGTCCAAAAAATTCGGGGACCCGCAGACCCCTACTTTTATTTCAGTTGTAGTGATATGATGTATTAATTTTAATTTTAATCATTTTATAACTAGGTAAAGAATTAAAAGGATAAAAAAATCAAACAAATAATATGTGTATAAAATATTATATTGAGTTACAGTACTGTTGCTTTTCAAGACCAACCTTTTGGCACTACTGTACAGTCTTATCATTTGGAGGTAAAAATAATTATGAATCTTTTAGTTGGCGTTGCTGTAGAACTTGTTTTTGAAGCCAGGGCTCCTAACAAAAATATTCAAAGTTTGTTTTACCATATTTTATCTCACTGCTATCGACTACATCGATACCTACTGGCTACTAATAAGGTAAAACAGTCTGAACATTATCGCAGTATGATAATGAAACGTCTTCTGGTTTAAAGTGAGTAGTCAGTTAAGATCACTCACGATAGTTTAAAACTGCCTTTGTGATTTCAGAGTGCAGTGAAAACTCTTAACCAAGAACACAAAACAGAAACAGCTCAGATGACGGAACTCATGGCGAAGCTAAAGACAGACGCCCCGGAACTCGCTGACCGAGTCTCCGAGCTCCAGAAACTGGACAAGTAAGTTAGATCTCTGAAATATTCACTGATTAGAAGTAATTTGGTTTAGCAAGGTGCAAGTTTGTTTGCTGACTGTTTTAGTTGTGAAATCAGTTTGAATTAAAACAGGTTTATGAATTTTATTTGAAGTTTCATCTGTAATCAGGAGATTTTAGTAAATTTCACCTGTAGGGAAGAAGCTATTACCGTAGGCCTCATGGTAAGACCTAAGCCCCAAACTAGGGGTGTGCGAATATTCAAACTTCGAACTTTTTCGAATCGAATATCACGATATTCTATTCGATTCGAGATTGCAAAGAAGTTCGATATGACCTAATCGAATATTTAAAGGACTGGCATAAAATCAAAAGTAGGTGAAAACGTACCCATTTTCAAAATTAAAGTACATTTTTTGTAGTTGCAAACAACTACGAATCCATTTTTTACATCAGGAACAGTTGCGTCCTCACGTGGACAGACGACAGATGAATAGCTGCTGTAAAATAATACTGACATAGCAGGTTTGCCACCAAATTCCCGTGTTGATCTGTCGTGCAGTACTTAGGTTAATATACTGCACAATACCCAACACGACAACGAATTTTTTCGTAAGATAAATTCTCGTATCACAACATTAAATCATATAAAAAATAATAGTCCATCCTTCATCAGTTCTGTCTCGACCAGTATCCGATACCGACGAAATATCAGTTGAGTTGGCAAAAGAGAGAATTGCCCAAGACCAATCAGAGTTCACCGATGACCGACAGTGTGTCCAGAGTCGCCTTCAGTTGCCAAAACGAAATGTCCCGTAAATACCCAATTAATAAATAGTCGTGTTGGTGTTTCGTACGACTTTTTCAGGCCGTAAATATCTTAAACGGAATCCAGGATCACCATCGCTTCCAACTTTGATATGATGAAGTACAATAATTTTGAGATGGCAAAGAGTTGGCGGACCTGTTCATTATTTGTCTTTTCGTTTTTGAATTTTGTCGTCGTTCTAAACTTCGTCTGCTTTTGCTTTTAAAGTTTAGTTGTTGTTAATAACTCGAAAACGTCTATTGCGTGTTTGTTTCAATCGCTCAGATTTCTTTATTTTTCAAATAAGCAATTACGTAGAAATAGAAATGTTGAATGATCAAAAATTGGTTTTATTTTGTTGAAATCTGACGAATCAGGCGGAGCGTGTTTATTTTCGATACGTGATTAAAATGGTCATTTTTAGATAACGGTACAATGTTGGTTTGACAACTTAAGCTTATGATAATAATTAATGAATTTGGTTGTTGTGTATAATGTAAAACAAATAAACTTTGTTGTAAGTAAAAGGCAATTGTAAATTATCTTAAAATTTAGGTTAAGTTTACTGGTCTGGCTTTTTTATTATATTTTATAGTATTACTTCAAGAGAATCAAAATCTTTGTTCTCAGGCATTAATGCACTAATAAAATTGTAAGGCGTTCTTCAAATATGAAGTACTGTAGTTGGTGAACCAAGTTTTATTTGTAATTCTTTGGTCTAATCCCTTAAGCCTGGTCCCTGATCAAATAATTTATTGGTTCATTAAAAGGAACAAAGGGATGCAGAGGCCTAAAAGTGAACAAATTTAGGTTGAAGTAGAAAAGGAATTTTTAAGTAGCCAATTCCTGAAATTGCCACTATAGGCCTAATTATGCTTATTCAAATGAATATTACCTATGCTTAAGAGGAATCAATAAATTTTTAAATTCTTAACAATTGATTAGTTGTACCTTTGTGTACTTTAGTAATTGATATTTATTTGACCTATATTATTTTGACTTGTTATAATGCTATTAATAATTAAATAAGATAAATACAGGGAGGAGAGGGAGAAAGTAAGGACAAGAGTAAATAAAATCAAGAAAACGCAATGAAATAACACTTTTGTTTTGATAACATTATATTAATTATTGAATAGTTGCTAAAAAATGCTTGGTAATTTGCTGAGTATACAGGTTTGCTGCAAAAGGGTATTTATACTTACATGCTGCGATTTAAAATTTGATCTCATTTGAACGAATAACCATACATAAATATTCGTTTAGAAAATATTCGATATTCGGAATAGTTATAAACTATTCGATTCGATTCGAACCAAAAAATCACTATTCGCACACCCCTAGGGCAAACCATGATAACTTTTCATTTTGAGGCCCCCAGAAGCAAAAAACACCATTCGTTTAAATTTTTATATACACAGTGGAACTTGGATAATTCAAATCTCAAGGGACTAATAAAAAAATTCAAATCATCCAAAAATTTGAATTAAAAAAGTTCGGTCTAAAAGGCTTAAAACAATAAAACTTTACATACCCGCATAAAACCTTTAATAACTTAAATTTATCTTTAACAGTACATTCCTTCAAGTAGCCAACAACAGTGAATGATCATTGTAAAACAGTAGAAATATTACAACGTATTATCAAATACAGTACTGTACTACATAAAACAGGAATACAGTACGTTCATGGATACATACATAATTGGTAAAAATCAGAGCTGATAAAAAGAACATAGTTTGCTACTAAACTGTTACGTTAAGCAATAGATCTAATGTTTTTACCAGACCGTGTAAGGGATGACACTGTTATGAGCTGTGACAAGTGGAGTGTTGCAAAACAATAGGATGGTGGGAGGGGTTGGGCAATGACCTTTAAAAGAAGCCAAGCCGTAGGGGTGAGTCAGACGGTCAAAGGTGCTAAGGGGCGGGGGAGGGATCTTGACCGCATGCCAATGATACAAAGTCGTTTTTTGGGAATCTTGGCCCGACGGTATGACTTTTGATTGTCTTTTTACGTGTTAAAATTTCGAATTATCTAGAATATAATTCAAATTAACCACGATTATTTAGCATTGATTGTTTATGAAATGCTAGGGACCGGAAGAAATATTCGAATTAAAGAATATATCGAATTATAGAAGTTCGAATTACGCGGGTTCCACTGTATTTATATATATATATATATATATATAAATACATACATACAGGGTGTTCAAAGTCCATCTCAAACTTCGAGGGCTGATAGTATTCATCAAAACAAACAAAAAATGTTCAATAAAGCATAATATGTCGGAAATCCTTCGTTTAGCCGCTAGCCGCCAATTTGTATTTTTTACAAAAACATAAATAGGCCTATCTGAAAAACTACTTTAGCTAAAATAACCAAACTCTGTACGTATGTTTATAATTATAAAAAAAACTTTTTAAATATTTCGTTTGATTTGAATTAATATTTTTTAAATGGCACCAATTTAAAATTTTCAAAGTCAAATAACTGAAAAACTATGAATTAAAAAATTACAAGAGATAAAAAATATAGAAAATGTTATTCCAAATCTAACGACACTTCATTTGTCAAAATCTATCAACAAATGAGCGAGAAATTCCACTTTTTCTGTGGAGCGAGAGAATTCCCGCCCCGCACGCTTACCATGTTAAAAATTAAGTTGTTGAAAAATTGTAGTACGTTTCTAATTCTTTTTTTTTTACTTGCAGGCAGTTAAAGGAATACTATACCCAGCAGCAGACATTTTACACAGAGAAAGTAATCCCTGGAAAGGTTGGCAGGAATCAATTCACAGAAGCTGAAAGTGCAATCAATAAGAAAAAAGAAGAATGTTTTGAAAAGATTCATCAAATATTAAAAACCTTGCATTAAACTTAATGATGAAAGTGTTAAACAACTTTTTAATTGAACATTTCTATAGAATTCTGGATAGAATAGTTGTGTGGGTAAAAATGTGGTAAAATGGTACATTGCATTTGAATGTGGCTGCATCGTTTGTTCGTTTTATGTAGTATTATATTTTTTCTATGTCATTTCAATGTTTTTCTTCTAATGGCTTAAAATTTTTATTTTATTTATATCCTGTGATTTTTTTCAACTGTGAATATATTTGCTCTATTTCATTTACATGGTTTCGTTGCAATCGGCTTGAAATTGTTTTCATATAAATTTGCATCTTGTGATTTTTATTTAATGTGAAAGGTTAAAAATTCATGAAAGCCTATTCAAAAATAGCTTCTGTTTTTCATTTATAATCAATTCTGGAATATTGTATTAAATATGTTATATTATTAAGCTTTCAGCATCTCAGGATTTACTCCAATGCCTGGTTGTCAACTGATTTTAAAATTTTGTGTTTAGAGAAAAATAACCTCTTTTGAATGGTTATTGTCACTTTTCTATCACTGTGTTAAAATACTTTCTTGTAACTTTAAAAAAAAGTTCTTTACTTTTGAGGAAGTTCTCACACTTGAAGTTTGTAAGTATTCATGTGCATTGATGAAAGCTTTCTGCTCTGAATTTAATGCATCATTACTTTACTGAATTTGGGTTTCGTAAGCACAAATATAAAAGTATTTTAAATCTATATTTCATTAAAAAAATTACTTTTTAGGTACATAGAAGTATTGAGGTACAAACTTTATCTGGTAACCTCTCATACTTGGCATTTTTATATCCATTAATTGTTATCATTAGAGTTGTTATTTAATTTGTAAATTAATACAGTAGAAAACCAAAAGTAAGCGTACTTAGTAAATCAGCGACCTAGGATAGCAGATCTCGGAACAAGAAGATCTTGGGACAATTTTGTGACAATGCCAGTACAAAAATAGCAAAAGCACACAAAATTACCTCTGTGAATGAATTAACAATAGTAAAGTTATTGTAATTAACAATTAACTCTTGAAATTATCTCACTCGCATTTTATGAGATTTTCAGTTGACACCACCATTTTGAAAAGCTGTAAAAATGAAATGCGTGATCGTTCGGCAACGAGACTTGGCTCAAATTGAGTCTGGGAGTAGACCTTTAGACCACACACTCAGTCGCGGTTTTGGGCCACAGGGTTAGATTTAGTAACAAAACGCTCTTTACTTTCTGAAGGACCCTCATATCAAGCTACAAAACCCTTAAAACATACCTCGTGCTGGTGAAATCAGGGGCTACTGTCTTTCTCATTCCTAGGTCGCTGGAGCAAAGACTGAGACTTTCTATGAGGATATTTCCAGGCCGATGTTGGAGGTCGGTGAATTTGTTTAGGATTTGATAAAACTAATTTGTATGTAACAAAATTAGTTTTAATAAAAAAAAACAAAATTTACTTGTGAATATTGAAAATATCTTTTTTAATAAAATGATTAAGGTTTACACTATGTGATTTTTTTTAAGAACTAACTCAATACTAATATATCTTATTCGGTTTAACAGGTTTGCTGCTTAAAACCATATAATTTCTAACATCTCAGAGTTTTCTTTGTTGATTTTCATTTACTCTTATTTATTGGAAAAAACATTCACAGCCGTAATTGCAATAGCATAATATGCCTTACCCACAAGCGGAGGCAGCCACCAGTAGGCTCCCGAGCTGCCTGCATGTCATTTCCATTTATCAACAAGGTCGCCCGCCATGACATACCCCCGAGAAAAATGTTATTTTAATTAATCACCGTTGAGTCTGCTGGACAGGAAATAGTATATTACGTTACTAGACCAGTAAATACTGCTTTCCCGGATGAGCATGATAGTTCCCGGCAAGCTAGAGGCGAGTGTGGGTTTTTCATGCGAGTAAGGTAAAACTTACCAGGCGTGTGTCATACGATACTTTACATCATACTACTCAGAAAAAACATATCTTAACGAATTTCCTTCCTATAGAGAAGAAGCTGTTACCGAAGGTCTCATGGTAAGACATAAGCCTGAGACCATCATAACTTTTTGTTTTGAGGTCCCCAGATGCCAAAAACACCATTCGTTCATTTTCTTATATATCTATACATGTGACTTTAAGCACAATAACTCACGTAAAAATGGTGAAATCGAATTAAATTTGGCACAGACATGTAAAGTAGTAATCATTCAGACGAGTTTGTAAACCAGTCCGATCAGACCATCGGAAAGGGGATAAACCCCTCCAAGAATGGGTTTTTGGGCTATTTTACATATAAAAAAGAAAATTATCAAATTCTAGTTTAGATCATTGAACAGCTTGAAAAAGCAAATAATTTTGTATCTTGAATTAATGCTCTGTGTACACTGGTTACCGAGATATAGCTGGTGGTAAACATAGTGTGTTGTCCCCAACATTAACCTTAATGGAAATAAATAAATTCTATATCTCGCTAATTTCTCCACATGTCTGAATGAAAATTTGTATATGGCCTTATCTAGTTGATATCTTCTGTGTTATTGCAAAAAAATCTCTCAATTTTACATTTCCATGGCAACATGCATACTCATTTCCCCTGTTATTCTTATAGAGAACATTATCGTATATTTTGGGAAATAAGTAGATTTTACTTATTCGTGGCTCCTCCTAAATGATTTATTTAAGCATTTGAAATTCGCTGAGAATGCATTTCTGCTGCAACGGGAGTATTTTAATCATAACGTATTCCTTGCATAAACTACAATGTTTCTCAATTCTTAAAACCTAGCCTACAATAAAAAAACATTTGCTACTGCCACTAGTGTTGCCACTACATTCCTCTGAATAAACCAATAACAAAGCATCGAACATTAAACGTCGGTTTGGTGCAATCAGCTGATTGTTTTGATTGTTGACTTGCGTAATTTCCGTAAACGGTAAATTTACCGTTTAGTTATCAGCAAAGAGTAACTTTCCAGCCGAGTAAGGCACAGAAAACAGACATTTCTGTGTAGTATGATGTAAATATTTATTTCAAATGAAATCATCACATTCAGTTAAAACCTTGCAAGTATTTGTGTATTTATTTTTTTATAATTATTAGCAGTGCTTTGATTACAGAACTTCAAATTAAATCTTGTCAAAGGTCTTAGACCTTACTTTATGTGTCCTTATAGTAGGTAACACCAGTGCAAACATTTAGTGGTTCACCTTATTTAAGTATAATCACCCTTATTTTGTTTTAGGTGTGTGTAAATTAGAGGATTTTATTTGTTGTTACAAACATTGTACACACGATTTTTGACAAAAGAAAATCTAAGGCTCCATTATGATTACAGCTTTATTACTCTATTTTGATTCTGTGACGGATGGTTGTTAGTGATTTTTCCCCCACCTGCTGTGTTAAGACACGTTTTACTCCTTGAAATGAGTGAGTAAAATAATTTGTTTCTCAATGGAAGTAAAGTGATTACTTTGTCTCCCACCGGAAGATCAAGTAAACTCACAACAATATAACATTGAAATCAATAATTCATAAATCGAGCGCCTTCAGTTTTTTACTCAGACATGGATATACGTGATGAAGCTCAACAGATTGCAGGTGCTAACAGATGATTTAATGACAGGAACAATCACATAAGAATAACATTGACGGTAATCAGCTGTAAGAACGTCTTAGAATTAAGCTCGTACAAATATTGCAACATCAGCTGATCGGTGGTGCATGAATGGTTACAGCTACTAGGATGCAGGCACTAATTGCAGATTGAAACAAAAAGGATATTGTTTGTTTATAATAAGTTAATGGAATAGAAATAGATGATTATAGATTGGGTAATCTATAAACATGTTAATGCAGGTGAGGGGATAATGTGTTGTGTATATTGAGAGAAAAGACCGTTCATTTTTGTTGTTTTTTGCCTCTGATCACTATCTGAATTAATTCGAGAGGTTAAAATACCTTATTCTGTCAGTGATCAACTGTCAACCGATGAGCGGCGACCGGTTTCGACCTTACAAAGCGGTTATCCTGGGACGTTAAGGACCATAAAATCACTCCGAAGAGGTCATCAAGTGTCTAAAAAATTGCAATGAAACATTGAACACATACACACTTAAAACCATTTTTTATACAACACGTTTAGCCACAAACAGAAAACAGTTTGAGTTTGAGTTCATGGCACGGCGGGTTCGTATACGTTGGGTCACAAGTCAAGACTGTCGCTGCTAACATCCTGCCCATTGAGTTTTTGGTTGGACACACTAGGGTGTTCAGGCACTAGTTAAATAAGTTTAGATTCATGGTGTTTTTGGTTGACTACACTAGGCTGTTGAAATAGTTCAACTAGTGCCTGAACACCCTAGTGTGTCCAACTCAAAACTCTATGGACACAATGTTAGCGGCGACAGTCTTGACTAGTGACCCAACGTACGCGCACCCGCCGTGCCATGGACTGTTTTTTGTTTGTGGCCACACGTGTCGTATAAAAAATGTTTTTATGTGTGTGTGTGTGTGTGTTCAATATTTTGTTGCAATTTTTAAGACACCTGACGACCTCTTCATAGTGATTTAATGGTCCTTGAACTCCTGAGGATGACCCCTTTTTAGGGTCAAAACCGGTCGCAGATCATCGGTTGACAGTTGATCACTGATGGAATACGGTCACTGGTATTCTAACCTGTAATCAAAATTATATGGTCTCCCTCATAAAAATTGCCAACATAAGAACTTAGCCTAATGCATCCCCTCATTACGCAGGCCAGTGTCCTGTGTAATTGGCAGTGTATTTTTGTTTCACGGAAATTTCTTTGCAAAATCTTTCTTTAGTGGGACCTTTTTAGCGTTGTATGATTTAGTTCGTTCATAAAAACAAATTATCGAGAGTCTACCATTTTAAAATGGAATAAAATATCAACCTTGGGATGTTGTAGTTAGCAGCTGTATTTTAACGATCAGTCCTTTGAAATGAATGAACACTTATATATTAATTATTAAATTCTCTATGTACAGTAGACCCCCTCTTAACCGACCTCGTTTTAACCGACGATCGGATTATCCACCCTTGCTGGTCAAATATTAAAGATCGTTTTAACCGGCCCTGTTTTGAGAACAGTTCGGTTTAACTGCCCTTTTCAAGGAATTGCGGCATTTCCGTTCCCATACCCGGCGATGGGAACGATACGTCTAATATTAAGTTTATTGACGTGTTTTGTTTTGACCGTGCTTTGGGGTCATTTGTAACATTTCTACAATAAATATTTTGGAAAATAGGTTTATAATTATAGTTTATTTTCTAAATAATTCAAGAACTGCTTTATAATGATGTTAATAGAATCCTAAATCAACAGAGCTTTTATTTTTAGGTGTTTAAAGGATTACCCGTTTTAACCGACCTTTTGACTTATCCGCCCTAGGTCAGGTCCCGTAAGGGTCGGTTAAGAGGGGGTCTACTGTATTAATTATTGATTGTGGGTAGATTTCTCAAAATTATACTAAGGGGAAACATTTTATATACAATCTAGTTTTTCTATTAGGATCTAAATGTAAGCCTCTCTTTCTGGAAGCTGATTTAATCACAATCTTTCAACCTAAGGACCTAAGGAACAAATAGTAATGTTCTATTCTGATGCTTGCACGATCGTTAAGTTTGAAGACAACAAATCAGTTTTTGTTGCTTATGTGTTAAAGTGAAGTGAAACAATTTAGTGTATACAGTACACCTCGGATCATCCGCATTAATGTGGGGGAACACTGATCCACCACAACAAAAACAGAGTTAACAAAAAATCTAAAAAATCTGAAGTCACTGTAATGTTGCTGAAATAGCAATCATGAACCTAGTCCCTGCTATGTTGATGCTGTAACCGGCATATCAAAACTGTACAAGATGTTAGTTTTACATTATAATCTCCAAACAGTCAACTTAAATGCCAGTTCACACAAAAATTTCAAAACTATAAATACAACAAAGACAAACTAACCAGCGATATTGCTATACACTTGTGTTGATTACTGCTAGCGCACATAGCGGCAAATAAACACACTCTTTGTACAAAAATTCTGTAATGCACAGTATAGGTAATGACTTATTGAGATAACAAATTTGCACAGTCATGTATCGTAATTGCATCTTGCTTTAGAAGGCACTCGCTAAAATCACGTTTTAACAGTGATTTTAATATTTTTATTTTTTTGGATAGGCCGATCTGGGACACGATTAATGTGAGGTTTGGAAAATCCGAGGTGTATTTTATTGTGTTTTATCATTTGTTTGTGAAGAAGAAAAAAAATTGTTACTCCTTTGTTAGTGCCTTGGACATTTATTTATTAAATATTTTTTTGATATTTCAAGGCATTCCAGTGTGCACCTGACATGTTTCATGACATTTCACTGGTATTTATAATACGCTGGTGCATGTTTAGCTAGTCAGATAAGTTGACTTTCAGTTTTTCCAGTTTTGTTAGTTTTGGTGCTGAAGAGTGTCTCGAGAAGAAATACATTTTTCATATTTACTTGTTTCGTTTATTTAATACCTTCTGCAGTTTTCTTAGTTATCTTACCATACAATTTTTAATACAGTAGACTCTCGATATTTCAACTCCTAGTGGGTGTTGAGGTATCAAAATTTCGAGCTGTAAGGAGTATTTGCGATTTAACGATTTAACATTAATCAATAAGCATTAAAATAACAGGTAAAAATACATCTCCTAAACCATGTACTGTACCTAAACCATTGTATAGCTAATTTATTAACTTTTATCTTAATATAGGTCCCAATAAGTACCACTAGACAAAATATTCGTGGATAAGCCGGATCTCTCTAGACATTGATTCTTTTTATCAGTTCTCCCAAAAGTTTCCCTGGAACTTATATTTAAATTAACATCAGAGAAATATTGGGAAACAGCATTGAGTTTGTCTAATGTATTCTTTCAAGTTCTGAGATGTTGGAGCTTTGAGTGAAAAGAGAATTGTCATTGGCAAAAATTACCGAGGATCTTTCTGATAGTACTATTGCTTGATATGTCATTGGTGGTATCAAAAATAAAATTGGTCCTAAAATGGACCCTTGGGGGACACCTGATGTGTTTTGCAATATTCCTGGAAAGAGGTGATTTTTGTTTCTGGCCTGAGAACTAAAATTCATTGTTTTTTCTGTCTGCTACTGCAGAGGTAAGACTCCAGCCAACCCAACGCTGCCCCCTGTCCCCTCATTACCAAAATACTAAGTTTCTGCAACCAAACTTCTGTGATCCATGCAATCAAACACTTTGGAAAGGTCAATAAAGCAGCCACCTGCCATATCTCCACTCTCCAAAGTGTAGATGCACTTAAGTTACAAATCTATGAGAGCTGACTTAGTTGATTTATTTTTCTGTTTATCAAACACTGATGTGAAAAAGTAAACTATGATGTAGCAAAAACTGTACTCATTTAAGAAAAAAACTGTTTTTTTCTAGTATTTTGATACTGTACTGTGGGTAGGAGCAGGACTAGATAGGTATGGGGAATAAAAGCCTACAGTCCTTTTTTGAAGTTGTTTTTCCAAATGCTCACTTTCTGCCCCCAGAAAAAATCCATTCATGGAGTGAGACAATGACCGTATGCAACAAGTGTTTTTCTTTCTCACTAGAGCAATTTTGAATTATTCTGCTTAAAATTCCATAATGTCCCAGTGGCGTACCTAAACAGAATTAATTTTCGGGGGGGGGGGGTATAAAAACCTTTCTTCATGTGATTAGGAAGGGTGCATTTCCATGGAGAGGTACAGAATAACCCCCCCCCCCCCCACATGAGGGGTTCCAGGTGTATCCCCCAAAACATGTAGAAATCATTTATATGAAATGGATAATTTCAATTTAAGTGGTGTACTTTTAATTCTTTGTAGACGTCTAATCTGCCCAGAAGGTTGGGTCAAACTGGAGTGTTTAAATGTTTATATCAAAAACAAACCTATCTATGTTCTGGTGAAAAATATGAAAGGTTTGTAGTCATCTGAACCCTGAACTAATAATTAAGGTTGGTCAGGTTCTGGATAATTACCTTTAAGTATTAGTAAAATGCCCTTTACATAATAAAAGAAGTAGGATATTTATTTTTCACAAAGTTACTCGTCCTTTACTCGCCATCAGTAAATAGGCATTCTTTTTACTGCCATTCACGTTTTTTGAATATTTTACCATCGTTTGCCTGTTTTGCGTATTTTCCTTTTCTACCGTCGACGTCAATTACGTGTGGTTAGTAAATATGCGTATAATTTCATCGGCCCACTAAAATTAAAGAAGTTTTCAGTGTGGAATAAAAACTAGTAAACCTTATGATATTGTACAACGCCAATTAATTTGAAATATAAAATGGTGAAAAACGCGAGATATTACTTTAACTGATGAGAGCTTTTAAAACAGACCAGCTGGGAAAATTTTTATCGTGCCCTTTTAGGAAAAACATTTGCGAAAATTTTTTTCCTTTTTTTCAAAACGTTTTTGATTTTTTAAATCGATTGACATTTGAACCAATCTTTGACCATTTGAAGGTGGCGTACGTTCGCGATGTAGTAATATGTAACTTTATCAAAACCTCACCGAAATAGTAAACACTCCTTTTTTATACAACTGCTTATGTTGTATCCGGTTGTAAAAAAACGGCGAGCCCGGAAAATTAGTTTGCGAGGGGGCCTAAAAAATATGTTACGCCACTGTCCAGGTACGGCCGCGATTCACCTGATAGCTGCTATCCAGGGCCACCGATAGCCAAGCCCCGGGCTCCAAGTTTATTATTATCGTGGGCCCCCTAGGCCTCAGCCGCAAGACCGGGGGGCCTTGGGCACCTTGTGGGAGGTGCCCCCCAGCGGGACCTGGAAACCTCGGAAATCCGCCTATGCACGTATACTGACTGATTTTTAAACTTTCATGATTGATAACATGATTTTACCTTAAATTAAAATAAACAAATCACATCAGGGGGCTGTTTCTAAACGCGTTTCACAATTACTAACTACTAATCACTAGTTACTAGTTACAATCCATCTCCATTATATCTTTACGGTTTTGAAACGGAATCTTAATATCACAGTATCACAATGTACAATGTCAATTTTATTAATTCATCAACATCGTTTAGAAACAGCCCCCAGGATGGTTGTAACAAATGTGTTTTTCAATAATATGACTCTTAAAATTACATTGCCTTAACGCGTTGTCACGCAGTACCAACTCCTAGAATGCCCCCCCCCATAAGAGACAAAATTGAATGCTGTTACTTTTTTCCATTAGTTTAGAATTAAAAAATAAATCTACTATTTATTTTACCCCATCATTTCCCTACTGATTGTAATTCATGCCGTAAACGAAATATTCAATTCAATGTTCCTAAATGATTGGTCAAACTCTTCGTTTCAATCACCTCAAGTGAGGTTTACTTCACTCCAAAATGCTCGTCGTAAACGGTTTCAGTACCTCTGGCTAGGCCTGATTCTAAACTGTTCTGTTCTGAGTGTTGTTAGTTGTTGGTGGGCAGTGGCAAGAGTGGCAGTGGTTTGGGATAGAGGGGTTTAAGAATATGGCGGCGCAATCGGACTCCGCAGGAATGAAATTTGTGAATGTTGCTTCGTTATTTACCGTGTTAAAAGGAAGTCCGATATACGCAGTTTGCATGGTAACTATTATCATTTAATGAATGTGGTTTTTATCCTTTTTGGTATGATAGTGGTCTGGAACTCTAAGAATGTTCATCCTTTGCTTGTTTGTGTATCTGACTTGTCCGCCATGATACTAAGCCTAAATCTCACAGAAGATTGTTATTATCGTATAATTCGTATGTTTCCAGAGTTTTTCTGATAGTTTTTATGATATCCAATCATCTTAAGCCTTTTAGTTACATTATTCGCTATCTGATTGGTGATTTCGACGGTTTCAGAACACATCACAACTTTTTCTAGGTTCATATTTGGTTTGTTTTCAACCTGAGAAAAATAGTGTTACAAGCTCAACCACGACTTAGTTGGTTGTTCATTTTTAGGTGATATATTGATTCAGTGTAATTATTATCAAGAGCTTTGAAGTAAATATCAATGTAGGTTTCTCTTTGGATATTGCCCCATTTTACGTGAATTGACCTAGGCTATCATAAATATCCTAGGTTGTCATCATCAAAGCTCTTGCTCTTTACTCTTACTCCTTATAAGATTCCTTTTGGCTAATGAGCTGAAATTGACTTTCGACACTCAATTTATTTCCTTCCAGCTGTAGAGCCGTTTCGACAATTGTAGGCTACTGATAAATAACCATAAAATTTCATTATGATTGGGTCCTAGCCCGCTGATTCAATGACTGAGTAATTAATAGAAATTAACCTAACTCAGGTGAGGACCTAACTCATAGGTTACCAGATTATATGATCATAGGCCTAACCTAAATTGTGTGCCTTGTTAGGTAGCACTTTAAATGTGAATAGCCTAGTCTGTAGAGTACCCCTTCAATGTAACATTGACCCTGTATACATCATCGCTTAGGCTATTAAATTTAAAAATAGTAGGTTGGACTGAGGTTTGTTTATCAAATTTACTAGCCAGACCTATAACTTATTATGGTGTAAGAGTTAAACTAATCAATTGATGTTGAATAACAAATAGTTCAACATAGGCCAACAGAACTTATGCCTTAACTTATAGGCCTACTAATAAAATCAAAACCAAGACAAAAATAACTTTATTTCAGAATAAAAACTTAACTGTGGTTTTGTTGGAGCGAAAGCAAGTGAAATTATCTCTGACTTTTTTTAAAATAGGCTATCTCAGACTTTTTTTAAAATAGGCAGAAGCCTGTATTGAAAAATTCATTGTTCTACAGGCCTTCCAGATTTGTCTTAATCCAAACAGAATTATGGGGTTGCTTAGAAGTACCTTTGTTTGAGAAAGCTTTTCTTTGTAGGTAACGTTGACATTAGACGACAATGTGTGACAAATTCATGAAGCTAGGTCTATGTGGCCTGTAGTCTTAACCCATTCGCCTACCCGTTGACCTTTAAAAATTACTACATATTGCATTATATTGGTACTTATGTAGAAATAAAAATTACTGTTAATAGACTTATTTGTAGGCCCTTACAATTAGTCAGCATTTTGTTGTATTTTGCGTCCACCTCCCTGGCGTCAGGCTTAACACCTTGACACATTCTTGGCTCTTCAATGTCATATATTATACTATAGGGTAAGCCCTAAGCCCTAATCCATTTCATTGTCATATTCATAAGATGGGAAGTTCACAGTTCTCGATGTAGTGATATATTTTAATCAATTGCAAATACACACAACCTCAATACCACATGTTATATGGGTCAAAAATCTTTTGCTGCGATCAGCAGATTTGCAGCAAACCAATGTTTAATGCATGTTTATAGATTACTTTTTAGAGGGATGTAGTGGCAGCAGTTGCAAATGTTTGTTTGTTTACTATAGGTTAGATTTTAAGAATTGAGAAACATAGTGGTTAATGCAAGGAATGCGTTATGATTAAAAATATGTTTTGTTTTAGCAGTATGATGAAAAGTATCGTATGTTACACGGCCGATAAGTTTTACCGTTCTCGCATGAGAATCCCGCACTCGCCTCTGGCTTGTGTCAGAACTAGGCCCATTACTATTCTACTATTACTACAGTATTCTTTTAGTTGTAAAGTAATGTTCGTGTCTTCTGTCATTGTGACTTATTTAATGAATCATTCTCAATCATGAGTCTGAATTCTAGTGTCGCAGCTGCAAAGGTAGGAGCCTATAGGGCAAGACCAACGCAACTTTAAATTTACAATAAATTAAAGGGCTACTCTCAATTTACAACACACCACAACATATCCTGATGTTTACAAACCTCAGCATGAGGTCGAGAGATGACATAACTAATGCCATTCTCTTTCAATCTAAATGCCATATAGTTTCAGTCGAAATGCCATATAATTATCGTAATAGGCCAGTCATTTTGAGTCAAACCCAAACCTTCGGAAAAGGTTCGATATCAGATTTCTGAAGGGGACTCTCAAATCTGCCAAGCATTCAAGGAAAGTGTGACAGAGAGGCTTGATTTTCAAAGAATTTAGACAATCAAGACCATACCGCAGACAAATTTTGTCACGTATTGTACAGTTCTAGTAGAAGAGACGACAACACTCTATTCGTAAAATGTGACATAACAATGCAATTTATATATTCTGCTACTTAAGGAAGATCTTACGTGGTATTATAACGAAAGTCACCCGTCACAACTAGATGACAGTGGCAATATCAGAAACGTTTGTTCCACGATTGCTGTTTTCATAATGTTTACTGTTGTTACGGCAACTTCAGACCGTCTGGATTTTTGCTTAACTGGATCAGATCTCAGCCACATTATTCTGGATAATCCGGTTAACTGTAATTCAAAACATTACTATCAGTTATAAGCTTCAATCCAATTTAATTTAACACCCACAATTTAAAGGCTATTCAAAGATTTTAGTAATAAGCTCTGTAGTACACTCATTGAAGGCTTTTTAGAAAGATCCATTAACATATCTTTATCCTGTAGCCCCTATCTCCCCTATCCAATGGCATCAACTATATTGTCAACAAGGCCAAGATCAGTTTGATTTCCTTTCTATACACGGTATCAGTTTTTAGTACTTTATTCAGGTTAATATCAGTGGCGGATCGCGAGTATATTTACAGGGGATTCACAGTGAAAAAAACAAGATTAATAATACTACTGAGCGAGTTTGCTCACATCTTGTCCTTCAACTTTCTGTTGCAGTTGCAGTTGGATTACTCCCCTTACTTAAATAAATAGGTTATTGTTACCTTACGTCTTCAATCCAATAATCCTGTTTAGGATGACTAGTTTCGGGGCTGATGTCCCATTAACAATAACCTATTTATTTAAGTCAATTATCAATCCAGGAGGCAAATCATGAATAATACTCTCCTTTGTTCATCGATTGACTTTATTTATAAAGAATACTTGATAAGTATTTTATTTAGAAGTTTACGGATCATGCTGACTAGTTGTAAGGTGCTCCCGAAAAAAGTGCCCAGGAAAGTAATAAGGGCCTACTCTTTCTGAAGAGGTCGGGTAAAGTCACCAGCTCTTGGTTAGCGCTAAATCAAAGGCTGAGAGAATTGTCTGTTGCTTTCAAACACGACCCCCCCCCCTGCGTGCCAGGTTCATTCTGCCTCTTGATTCTTGCTCTGTCGGCATGATGTGAGAGCTTCAACCCTAACGTAAACATTGTTTTATGCTATTTTTTGTTTGAAAATTTTGCATCGGTTCTTTCCACTATTTAGGCCTACTGTAAAAAACATTGTTATTTGATTTTACCATGAGGTTCACTGAACCACTGAACCCACCCAGAAACCGCCACCGGTTTATATAGAAAAATACCAGAGGGAAGGCACCTTTTTGATAAAAAAAATTTCATAACATGAAATAAAATGGTTTTCATGGCTTAATTGGTGTGTTGGTATTCCATCCAAATCGTCAGGGTAGTTATTATAAAGCGAGTGAATGATTTCAATCACTCATCCTCAGATCTCTATTTAGTGAAAAAAATAATGGGTATTTTCTGGAAAAACCACAGTTTTAGCATTTGGTCACAGGTTAGGCAGTATTTTACTTACAATAATTGTTAACTACAATAATAGAGTGATGGTGAATACTTTAAAAACAGCAAAGCATGTATCAGATGTAATTGATGATTACACATTATAATCATGATTGTGGATGATCGCAAAGCATTTTATGGAGTTTAATCGAATACCATTTTTGACCACTTTTATCCTCCTTTATTTTGACCAAAACTGTCGACCGATATGCTTCCAATGACCATCGACAATCGCTATGCTTTATATTAGACGGAAACGGCAATCGCCATGTTCAATATCAGTCGGAAACAGTGATCACTATCATGCTATGTTCAATATTGGTCAGAAACAGTGATCACTATCATCGCTATGTTAAATATTGGTCAGAAAAAGTTATCACTATCCTTTATCTCGGCTTTTATAACAATGACTCTTAGGTAACCTAAATATCCATTGAGTTTTATTCATTGTATGCTTATTTCAAAAATCCCGCCATTCAGGTCTCGGCCTCAGTTATTTTGGAATAGTAGGACTCTACTGTAGACTTACTGATACTGTCAGAATCTTTTATAGATTTCTAAATAAAATCCTTTTGCAGAAGACATTTTCTTTGACTTATTTTTTACATTTAGAAAATGTTTCTTCTGTAATAGCCTTAATAGTTTTATAAAAGCTTTGCGATTTTAAAATTATTGCTAAGCCAAAAATGTTATTTTCCCGAGGTTAAACCTAAAGACATCCACTTTCAGGCCGATTTATAACATTCCTAAAGGACAATTCTACCATTTCTTCTCACCAGTTTGAATTTACCAAAGGTAAATTGACCCTTGATGCTATTAATATTGTAATTTCAACTTAATCAATTGCTCCAGATTCTGGGGAGGCAGCCTAAGGTATATATGTTCTTTGATCTGCATTAGGTATGGGTAATTTCAATATTCTCCTTAAACAACTGCTAGTTCTTGGGGTGCGAGGCTTGTCTCACGATTGGATATCTTCTTATCTTAGAGGTAGAACACAATCTGTCCGATTGCCCTTTGTTGATGCCCAAGAAAATCACAACAAGCATGCTACCTCAGCGTCTTCGGAGATGTCTGCAAGAGTTCCTCAAGGCTCTATCCTTAGCCCCATCCTTTTTTAAAATTCATAAATGATTTACTCGCTTTTGTATCATACCCATTTTTAAATGCATATGTCTGCTTATTTGCTGATGACACCTCTCTCACCATTTCCGCAAAAAAACCAAGCAAATCTCGAGACTGGCATTTGAGCTTCAACAAGGTTTTGGAGTGATTTCAGAACAACAACCTTGATTTGAACACTGCAGAATCGAACACCATCCAATTCCAGATCAACTATTCAAATCATGTTTCCCCTCTGACTGTAGGGCTAGGTGACGAGGAGCTTTCTTCCTGTGACAACGCCAAATTCTTGGGCCATATTTTTGTCAGCCAACTAAAATACCATGATTACTTGGAGCATGTTTGTAAAAAGCCAAGTTGTGGAATCTTTTCCATTAAAAGACTTTCTAGTCACCCAAGTGACTCCGGCCGCCTATTACGGACTTATGAATCTGCCATCCATACCTTCGTACCTGAAGGTACCTTGATACCTGAGGTGAGTTAGAATCTGTTCCATTCTTTCATATGCAGTTTCTATTTGGGGATACGAGAGTGTTCGTGAGAAGTTTGTATTCAGACTCTTCAAAAAGCTTTAAGAGCTGTCTTTAAAATACCGCACCGTTCATCTTGTAAGCCTATTTTCAAAGAAAACATAATCCTAACTTTTCATTTACATCTACAGTTGATTGTCTCTTTTCCACCAGTTCAGTCTTAGAAATAGTAACTTTATCAGGATTCCTCAACACAAAATGGCGTTTTTTAAAAACATGTGCACTTCAACGACATCAAACTTTTTATTGCACTCCCAGAAGCTATCAGAGCTGAGCAAGACAAGGGATGATTTGGCCGAAAAATAAAACTAAAATTGATTGAGCAGGTTATTGACAGTGTAAGGGAGTTTTATGAGCTGTAACTTATGTCTAATAAATCTGTATTTTATAAAAAAATGGTTGTTTTAGTTACAGAATTTTATGTTGATACTATTGTACTGTATACTGTGTTTAAAGGATTTTTTATTTTATTATCACAGTCCCTACAGTTGATCTTGCAAATCTTGTAATGTGTCGAATCTGTTGCAATCTTTTATTTTGGGATTTAATATTCTGTTCATGTTTTTTGTTCTGAAGCTATATTAACCCCATATTTCTTGAATCTGTTTGCTACTCAGTGATTGGAATCTAGGGAAATTGCCCTTTCGAGGGTATTTCCACCAGTTGAGGTTATTTGTTTTTTGAGGGTAATAACGGGTAATATGACTGAAAACGTCATAACGCCTGGTAATTTTACAGGATTGTGCTCCTAAAATTATTTTTTTGATGTTTTCTGTTAAAATTATTCCTGGCATAAGAACAATGGACTAAAATTAAACAAACCTTACTCTTTGGTAAGGTTCTACATTCTACTAACCTTTGATTCCCTAAATGTTTAATTCTCAATGTCGCTTTCTTTAGTAAGCCTACGTTTGTGTTACAATTGCCTTATGTCTTATCTTAAGTCAATTTCTTAAATTACATAATGGTCTATGGCCCTTAATGCAGTTTTATATTGTTCGTAGTCTTTATTATTCTGTATTATGAATTCCACTGAACAATAAAGTAGTTTAGCCATTTTTGTTTCAACGTATTTTCTGCATGAGTTCCTAAAGTTACACATTTCTTGTAAAGGCATACCGACTCAATTGAGTTAGAAATAAAGGAATTTCTAAGGGCCAAGGGTAATTTTTGGGTAAAAAGGGTATTTTCAGCAGAAGCAGAGGGTAGTTTATTAGTAGTAGTCGACCAACCCTGTTGCTACTTTCTGTTTATTTTCTCCCATGAAGTGAAATATTGCAAATTTCTTTGTTGCTTCTTCTCTCTTCAGTGTGGTTGTTCTATGTAGTTTTTCTTGGTTCTTCATCTTGCATTGTACCCTCATTTCAATATCATTAATCATATTTATTACTTGGAAATCCGTTATAACTTTATTGTTTTCAATTCTTTTCTTCTGTTTTCTTTGCTCAATGAAATATTGTAGAATTTATATTATAACATCAATCTGAATGCTGTGGTCTTGTAAATTGTGGAATGTATGGACTTGTAACTTATTGTTGTGCTTGGATGGGTTGGTTTTGTGTGTATTTAGATGTTGATCTTATCTTTTTTTCTTCTTGATGTTGGTAAGGTCAAAGAAATATGTTTTGCTGCTTTCTACAAACACCTATGTGGATTTAAGTTTTGAATTGAGTTCCAGTTTATTTTTAAGAAAGCAGCAAAATAAATTTCCTGGAACCTAAATTAAGAAGAAAACAAGATAAGTTCGAATTCGAAACATTAAAAAAACTTACCTAGACGAACATATATAAAGTACAAGTTCATACATTCCACAAGACACAAGATGGCTGTATTCAGATCAATGTTATATTTAGCCTACAAGATTCCATTGAGCAAAGAAAACAGAAGAAATGAATTAAAAATGATAAGAATATGATTTATAATAATGGAATAAAGGTACAATGGAAGATAAAGGACCAAGAAAAACTTTCCAGAACAACCACATTAAATAGAAAAAAGAAGCAACAGAGGTGATTGCAATATTTAACTTCACTTCCTCAATAATTACAAGAAAGGGGATATTATGAATGTATGGGAAAAATTATTAATTATTAAGGAAATCTGTAAAGAAAGAAACAAATTAATGAATGAACAAGTTAACCTTAATTCAAGTGGAACGTACTAAAACCTGTTTTTGGTAGAACAACTTCCGGTGTCCAATAGGGTATAGGGTATAAGGAAGGCCCCCATCTTAAACCTGCTAGTCTCTCATTGGGCCTGATGATGTTGATGTTACCAACCAAAGTCGATTGCCATTTTACATCTCTTATGTATATTTACCGTCTTTTATATGAGTGCAGTATAAGTTTAAATATATGAGGTTCATCCAGAAAGTACACAGATCCAGAGATGTGTATTAAGTCCAGATGTTTTGTCACTACAATCTAATCTAGTTGCCCCAGCTTCACGACTAAGTGTGCAATCTAAAGGTTCACTCCCGGCTCCCGGTCTCACTCTAATTTCATTCTGACAGCGTTTCAAAATGCCAGTTTCCATTGAAAATCCAACCAAGTGAATTTGGCCTGATAATTTGACTTCTTTCTGTTACTTATAATATAAAAACACTTTCCTGTCTAAAAATTCCCTTAATCTTGAAAAGAAGGCAATCACTTAGGGCTAGATAAGGGTTTCATAGGATTTGTCCGAAAACATCCCACTCAAGGCGACAAAGTTCTGTGTCATTGCTGCTGCAACTGGGGGCGGGCGTCACGTCGAGGTGCATCAGCAACACCCTTGTCTGCAGTGGGATTTTTTAATGTCGCATGTTTTGTTTGGCATTTCACGCTAACGTAGTCTCACACTAAATTCAGAATCACTTTTTTCTCCTGTACATATTATGGTTTGGTCATATGTTGAATTTTAAGTTTTTTTCAAGTAAACTGAGTATGATTTATTTATTTCAATCATGTAGCTTATTAATTTAAACTATTCATTTAAAGAATACTTTTTTCTCTATATAAATGTTTATGTTAGGGTTACTGGAAATTTACAAAAGAAAGTTCCTGAAGGTTGTATCGATGATACAAACAAGTTTTTTGGACAAAATCCTTTTCAGTGTAGTTTGACTTGGTAAGAACTGTTAAAGTTTAGCTAAAAAATAATTTCAATAATTCAATTCTCTGACAAAATTTAATGTATGTCTGAACCTTAAATATACAAGTGACTTTTTTATTAAATCTGGTACGGACTGTAGGCTTTACACTGCTTCTTCCCTGAACACAACATTAGCCAGAAGCTCTTTTTTCACAATCCTTGATTAATTTATGTTTGCTTTTACTTTGAAATGATTTTAATGCTTTTTTTCAAGTTAATCACTAGTCTTACATGGTATGCTTTTAGCATTGCATTTGCATCCATCATAAAGAATAGCCTATTTTTTAAATCTTGCATCAAATTTTCAAATCTTTATAGAGATATAATCTTATAGGCACATTGAAAAAACATAATTATTTTGCAGGCTGCATTGTAGAGAACTCTGAGCACTATGTGGCCCTTTTTCCTATTTTTTTCTTCAATCATTTTAGAAAACATTTTTCTCATTAACTCGCATACGTACAGAACTTGCGAATTCACATAGTTCATTCCCAAAAACATCTTGTACTAAAAACAAAAAAAAAATACAATACACAAAATTACACATCAGATCTTACTTTTAAACAGAACCTTTTGTCGCAGGTATATTATGTGTGTCTTAATTGCAAACTCCGAAACTCGCCCGTCAAATCAACTGATATAAATTGTTCATCTCTAAGACCGGAAACATTCAAGTAAAATCCTCCTGTCAAGTATATTCGCTTGTAGGGTGGCACGGTGATTTTATGGGTATGACTCATTCTCCTAACATTGGCCGGACCATCCGGCGGCCGATCCAACCGAAGCCTAATTAGGGGAAGTCTTCTGTATTGTTACACAATTCTTACATTATATGATATAAATAATTGTTACACATACACAATTTACAATAAACTCATCCAAATCTTAACCATCCAAGTATTGTATTAAGTAGAGGGTAGGTTCTTCTTAGTAAAATTAATTTATTAAGGAATCTCAAATCTCATATGTATCATAAAAAGAGTCTGTTCTACCACCCGTCTGTCTCACCATTAACCTGTGAGGACTGCTATACCTGTCTTAAAGACTGGGTTCGTAGTTTTTTCGATAAAAATTATATTTTTGGGTGTCAGCAAGGCTGGTTGTTACTATACCTCTCGTACGACTTTCTAGGAACCTTATGACTCACTTCCCGTCAGTCTCTAACCCTTACAGTCAGTTCAATGAAAGTTTCTTTAGAGGTCTGGTGTTTTCAACCGTGAGTTACGTAAGGCTTCATGTTACAAATATATATTTTGTGTGCACATAAAGTACCTACTGTAATTCAGTATAGGGCCTATATAAAGTAGTCACAAAACGAATGTAAAAGACTTTAGTGGAGTTTTTGTGCAAATAAACTTATCATTTTTCAATATACTTACTTTTATATAAAACCTGGTCCAAAAGACCGTGAGTCAGTCATCGCGTTTTCAAATTGAAGTCAGTTCTTCCGGGTTGACGGTATTGGTTAAACTTGCGTATGTATTTTTATTTATAAAACTGCATATTTGTCACAGATGAATAGTGTCAGACTTTTCACATTAAAAAAATTTCTTAAGTAGTAAAATCTACTATGCAGGCCTTTTAGGGGCACAGGGGACGTTCCACCAGAAAGTTTGAAGATTTTGGAAAACTGAAAGACTTGTAATTTTCTTTAGTTAATCTGGAATTTGTTTGAAAAATTGTATTCCCCTGTAAGTTAACGTTTTTTAAACAACTCCAGTCAGTGGGGTTCGACGTTTAACCAATCTCTTGTATTGTAGGGTAGGCTTCTAATCTCCATGAGATGAATGTTATTTTGTTTTACATACCTCATAGTTGCATTTACATGGTGAGAAAAAAAACTGTCAAAAATCCTAATTCTTGAAATTCAGCTTTGACAGAATCTTTTTGTCTCAGTCCAAGTATAATTCTAATAGTTTTTTGCATTTTTAAAATGGGTTTTTAAACTTTTGATTGAAGTACTGTGGCTCATTGCTAGTTGTTCCCAACATAAGAAACGTGTGAGTCTACAAATGCAAAACATACAATTTTTAAGGTTTCCAAATGACAAACTTGACATTTTACAAAGTGCATGAATTCCAGATGATAGATTATTTTAAATGTTCTCAATGTGGCTATCCCAACCAAAATGTTTGTCAATTGCTATACCCAAAAGTAACAATCAGTTGCACATTTTGTCACACACTTCCACAAAACTCAATCAGAATCAGACTGACAAGTAGCAGATATGAATGAATGAATGAATGAATGAATGAATGAATGAATGAATGAATGAAACGTTTATTCCAAGAAAATAAACAGCTGTACAAATATAATCCACAGAAAAACATAAATCTATACCAAATGCAAAAAATAAAGAGTTTTATTACAATTTTATTGGCTGCTAAGAAAAAAGGAATGGTCTTATGGAATCAGCAGACATAGGCAAATGCCTGTGCGTCTGCAGCATTGCAGTACAAAAATATCGTAAGTTTGACCTCTTTATTGGAAATTATTGTTAAAAAAATAATTAATGAAGTTATAATTAGGAAATTTATTGTTTTTAGAAAAAATAATGGAGAAAAAATGATTTTAAAACTAGGTTTGTGCTTCTTTATTTTAATGGTCTGATATAAAAGTAATAGAGTGGCTAGGACGAAGTCGGAGCATGAGCCGGCCGGAGGTGGTCATGGTCAAAGGTCAGTCAAGTCAAGGGTCAGGTGTGGCGTGCCGGTAACCCGCCGTAATAATCCGGTCTGCTTTGTCGATACTTAAGCTTAGTAGCCATTTTTTTACACGAACTTTAAATACATTAAGAGAGGGTGATTCAAACTGATTTAATTTGGGAAAGTTTGTACGAATGTTTCGAAAAATAATATGAGAAATATAAAAGGAATTTGTTGTGGAAAATGCATAGTTTAGTTGCAAAGTAGTAACTCTGACTCTTGACGAATACCGTGTATCATGTGAATGTGAAATTTCTTGAAAAATGCTAGTGAAGTTATTGTAAATGTTAATTAGAATATGTTTAATAAAAAGTTTTCGAATAGAAAGAACGGATGTTTCATGAAACATTTGCCGAATGTTAGGGCGAGTCAGATTTGCTCTTGTTCCACAATTGTGAACTCCTATCATTACATTCAGCAGACGATTAGGTCAGTTTGTTTGTTCGTGAATTTGATTCAAACACAAATGTAGGTTTTTGCTGTGTATTCGGTATTGGTATTTGATACAGATCTCTGAGTTTCCCCAACTAATGTATGCTTTTGAAAAAGGGGGGAAACTAGGAAAGAGTCGATGTAAGACATAGTAGTCTAAACACCGAAGGAGAGTTAGCGGAAGAGAGGTTTGTTAGGTACTGTTTAAAAATACCCCGTTGCAGCAGACCTGCATACTCAGCGAATTTTAAACGAAAAACAACACATTTCAATCCAACATAGCAAGATTTGAAATGTTTTTTTAAGCTCCGTAAGAATAACATATGAATGAGTATGCAGGTTTGCTGCTAAGGGTATACAGTAGAGCGCCGATTAGCCGAACGTCGATCATCCGAAACATCGGTTAACCGAACGCCGTAATAATTCATATTTTGAACATGATTCTTAAGCAATTCAAATTCGCGCGCCAACCGAAACTCCCGTTGCGCCGGGATATCAATGTATGCTGATAGATTTCATAATAAAATTAAGTGAATAATTTTTGTTTGATCATTTTTTAGCCTCTTTACTATTAATAATTACATTACATATATAATTTTAAAATGTTGCCTTTTCATGTTCGATTATCCGAATATTCAGTTATCCGAACACTCCTTGTCCCCAATTAGTTCGGATAATCGGCGCTCTACTGAATTAAAACTGGGTGGTTTTAATTCAATGATTAGTCAGGGTGTCTACCAGTCGGGAATTCAGGAAAAACTGGGAAAAAGTCGGGGATTTTTTTAGGTAGGGGCTGAGTGAAAAAGTAATGAATTTCGGATTTAGGTCGGGAAAAATCTAAATGTAAAAAAAATAATCATTAAAGGGACAAAAACGGCGAAATAAAGTCTCAACAATTAATAGTAATTAATTTTTTCTCAATTTCATAGAATATCAGTCGTATTTTTATGTTAAGTTCTCGGTTAAAATGTTTTCAAATAATTCAAAACTACGTAGCCTTCAAAACAAGGTATTGGAGGATGGAGGCCTCTGTCGGCAGTTGCCATAGAAACAGAGTCGGCGCGGGCGGCCACCTGCGCAGAATGTGTCTAGATCATGCTATGCTCTCTGTCGTCTTCTGCACGCTTGCGTCTAGCTTTGCAAGGAATTGACCCACGAATTATGAATTGTTTAAACCAATTACTGTAGTTTTGTACATAAAAGGCCCTGAATAACACAAATTTTGATAGTTCAACAAAAACCATCTCAGCTGAGCTCTTTTTAGCTGAGTCTTGGTATGAGTTCACAGTTTTTGCCACTCACCTAATCTCGTGCTTCCGATTACAGAAACTTTGGGATTTATGCATAATAAATGTATCTTCTATTCTTCCAATAAAGTGGCGAAAAAACCAAGGCCAAACTACACTACTTAAGAGTGGCTGTGAATAAACATTGAGAAAATTATTTCAGCACGTTCGCTGCTGCGGACGTTCCGGAACGTCACCGGGAACATGGCGGCGCCAGGAGCTGAGGACGTTCCGGAACGGCACCGTTCACTGTTGTTTAACGTTGTCATGGATTAGCCAACTCCTCATGAGCATTCTATATTTCCTTCCAGCTCTTGGGGACATACTTTTCTCACAATAAAAACATAATTTCCAAAAATTACCACCAGGGTCATTTAAGCTGTAGCGACACACACACTAGTTCAGCTCCTGGCACAGTCGCGCCATCTAGTGGCCAGCAGCGAACATGTTAAGCAAGACGAAACTAAACTGAGATCGTTTGTCAGGAAAATGCTTTGGAAAAGGGAACAATGCTAGATTTTTTGGTTGGGATTTTTTGATTTTTTTTGCAAATGGTAATGAAAAGTCGGGAATTTCATTTAGAAAATTTGGTAGACACCCTGTTAGTAGATCTGAACTAGAAGAAGCCATTTACCAAGTTTTATCAAGATATGTTAAGGAATAAGCGAGATAGAGAATTTAACTTATTTCCCATAAGGTTAACATTGGGACAACCTACTGTGTTTACCACCTACTATATCTTAGCAACCAATGGAATAGAGCAGTGATTCAAACTACTAAATTGTTTGTTTTTTTTGAGCTGAATTCAATGGTGCTTACAAAAATTCGATTATTTTTATTTGTCTATGTAAAAAACTCAAAACCTATTTTTGGGGGGGTTTACCCCCCTTTACACCCCCTTCCGGTAGTCCGATCAGGCTGGTTTACAAACTTGTCCAAATAATTACTACTTTACACATCCATGCCAAATTTCATTAAGATCGGAGCATTTTTACGCGAGTTATCGTGCTTAAAGACATACAGTATATATAGATATATATTTATGAAAATGTTTGAATAGTGTTTTTTGCTTCTGGGGGCCCGAAAACAAAAAGTTATCATGGGCTTAGGTCTTGGTACTACGGTAACAGCTTCTACCCTATGGGGGAAATTTGCTACAAGGGCCAAGATTTGATTTTTCTCTCCTTTATTTCCCCTTTTTTGCTGCTTGTTTCCTCCTCCTCACCCTGAAACTGGTGTTAGTTTCCGCCCATTGACATGCTGTTAGTTTTGTGCCCAACTGTGGCTCATTGCTAGTTGTTCCCAACATAAGTTTTTTCTTCTCACATTAACGACTTGCTGATGTTTTGATTTCCTCCCTCTGTTATTGAAAGTGAAGTAAGTTTATGAAGACATGGTATGTTAGTAAGACACCCAAAGGTCATATAATGTTCATCGAAGTATTGTTGTCCTGAGCCAACATTTACTATTTCTGTGTACTTATGTGTAGGTGATGCTTTGTCGGGATGTTTTTATGTACTTTGTGCTTCGTTGCTTTTATATTACAAGTGCGATTCATGTTTCTGGGCATGGTTGGTATAGCTTCTCTGGGCATGGTTGGTACTCAGCAGTGCGTTAAGGGTTTTGGTTCAGGCTCGCATTTTGGACTCCACCAGTGTTGGTTCATGACACAGAAAAATGAGATGTACTAGACATCAGAAAGGGTGAGATTTTGGTACAGCCTCTAGCTAGGCACCTGGCTATGCAATGGTGCTATACCCTCCTCTGGGAGAGGGCTCCACTACTCGGACCCAGCGGTGCGGGGCTCTAGGTTGTTGCAGACTATTTGCACGATAAAATAATACTTTTAGCGAATTTCCCCAATAGGGAAGAAGCTATTACCGTAGGTCTCATGGTAAGACCTAAGTCCGAGACCATGATAACTTTTCGTTTGGGGGCCACCAGAAGCAAAAAACACCATTCGTTCGAATTTATATATATATATATATCTATATAATATGTGTCTGTTAGCAAGATAGCGGCCGTAAAAATGAAAATTGGTACAGACGTGTAAAATGGTAATCACTAGGACAAGTTCGTGAACCAGCCCGATCGGACCACCGGAAGGGGGGGTAAAGGGGGATAAACCCCCCAAATATGAGTTTTTTGAGCTTTTTACATAGAAAAATAAAATTTACCGAATTTTTGTTGGCACTAATGAATTCAGCTAAAAAAAAACAAACAATTTAGTATTTTGAATCACTGCATTATGTCCATTGGTTACTGAGATATTGAAAGTGGTGAACACAGTACGTTGTCCCAATGTTAACCTTATGGGAAATAAGAAAAATTCTATATCTCGGTTATTTCTCAACATATCTTGATAAAACTTGGTAAATAGCTTCTTGTAGTTCAGATCTACTAAATTTTGAATTAAAAGCACCCAGTTTTATTATACCTGTAGCAGCAAACCTGCATGAGTATGGGGAATGAGTATTCCCCGGAGCTTACCAAAACATGTCAAATCTTGCTATGTTGGATTGAAATATGTTGTTTTGCATTTGAAATTCGCTGAGTATGCAGGTCTGCTGCAACGGGGGTATTTTTATTTCAAGTATTAACTAAAGTAAACTAACAGGTTACCGACATTTTCATCTAATTTTAAAGAAAATCCATTCAACATCTGTATTATTGAGTTCTGACCGTAAATGAAAAAAACATTTTAGCCGAGAACGACCTCAGACAACCTTGAGTCTCGGATAACCTGGGCTCGAATAATCAGGAGTGTACTATATAAATAGATAAAAATCAACTTTACTCAATACATTTTTGGAATCACATTTGGATAGCCCTGAGCACAAGGGCTGTATTAAGATTATGTTCATGGAACATTTTTAAGACTAGACAGTATACAAACACTCCTTCTCCTAACAAAAAATTAATTATTAATATGTAAGTAATAAATATGAAGTTAAGATAAAAACAGATCCTAAACATCCTATGTTAGTACCCTGATCATTCTAAAGAATTACAACACTAAAACATTAATACCGTAGGAAATAATAATATATACTTTTGAATAGCCTATATTTATCCCTTTTAAGGCCGACGGCCTTAATAGGCCGCCTAATAGGCCCCCGCAGTAAAAAGTACGTTCAAGGCTGGCAGCCGTAATAGACCCCCGCGGCAAAAACTACATTCGCGGCCGACGGCCGTAATAGGCACCCGTCCACTTTTTCCCGTTTACTGGCTGGTTGTGTTTTCCCAAAGGCCACTAAACTTGATATTCCCTTGTAGAGGGACATCTAGGCTTCATGAATAATGGCAAATACTACCGTTTTAGCCTAAATTTCCTAGTTGTCTGCATGGATTTTAATAGGCCTACCATGATCGTCTGCTGGCCATGTGATGATTTCGTTGCTGTTTAATTTTCGTGTTTTGTTGGTTATGTGATGAGTTTATTGTTTTAATCGACCAAATATCTTTTATTAAATGAGTTGTGTGCGCTTGACTTGTGTTTTCAATGAAGAATGAGCAAAAGAAGTCGAGATAAATGACCTCTAAGCGAAATCACCCTCATGTATGCAAATAACATGGCGTCTGCCATTTAGGCCTAAAACAGCGAAGTGTCGATTTTTACATCATCCCTTATAGTTATGTTATTAATTAAGGTAGGTACTTCAAAATTGGCATACTTTCTGTAAATAAGTTTTACTTTATAGTTATAAATGGTTTTTGGATGTAAAACAAAGTTATATATTTTTTATATGTGGTCAAAGTGGAAAAATATATATATTAGCTCATTAAAATTTTCTTACATATATTGGTATAAAAGATTTCTTTCTGATAATTTCATAATATATTCTAACGCATTTTAAAGCCCATTTAATTAGGAACAATTGAAAAAAAGAATTAAGAGTATCTGATAAAAATTGTGGAAATTATAGCCCTTTAACTAAAACTATGCACAGCACATGAGAAATGGCTTGGCCTTTTTCGCAAGTACCACAGTTTTAGAGCTGGCCTTTTTCGCAAGTACCACAAAATTATCGATGGCCTTAAAAGGGTTAAAAAACTGAAGAATATACTAAAGTACTTATTCAATTGGAATATAACAATCTAGATATGAATAACATTGATTCAAAAAACCGTATAGGCCTACCCGATTAATTTTTCAATGTGCAAGTAAGCTCAGTACTCCCATAATTTTTTTTTCAGAAGTTTCAACATAACCATAAATAAGAGAACCTAGGAGCTACAATATTTTCTTCTGCCTTTCATATTTTAGTTATTGGAGCTGTTTAGAGCCATAATATACATTTAAGCATTTGAAATCGGCCGAGAGTGTGAGTCTGCTGGGTATTTTTTATTGATGCCTTCAATCTATTACTGTTGAGAGCAGTAAAATAATTACTTTTTCTCAATGTTGAATGTCCTCAGGTCAAAATAAAATGTCTGAAAACTCCTCTGCATATAGGCTACAAAGTCTTGTTCGAAATTATAGGCCACAAAATTCATAATTTTTGGTATTCATTAAAAGAAGCTGGTGTGAAGAAAACGATCTGTGCTACCTACACCGGTCAACAACTTGACGTCAATACTCAAGATAACATTGTGCCAGTCTGGGTTGACTCATTTTGCTGATAGCTCGCATATGTTAGTGACGATGCAGTTTCTGTCACATGTGCTTAGCAGACACTTTCTAATAGGAAATCATTTAATGGAATAGGCGAATTTGTGGTCTCATGCATTCTTTGAGGATTTTTTATTCCTCATGCTGAACATAATCATTTTAAAACTCCGTATACACCCTTTTGAATGTCAACTAAAAGATGCAGATGTCTTCTGCATAATTTTTACTTTTAAATCTAAGTGTTGGAAGATATTTTTGGTTTTTTTGGTTATTGTCGGTGATGGTGGGTTTGAGTTTTAATCTGGATTTTTGCGGGCATTCGCCATTACTGATTAGTAAAAAAGAATTTCATGAGGTTTCGGAATCTGGAATTTGATCCCGTCTTCAGGAGGAAAGGAACCTAAGATTAGTAATACATAGTTTTTAATTTGCAGGCGTATCCAGGCAATATTTCAATCCAACATTGGTTTTCATATGCTCCATCGTTTGAAGTAGAAGACCCAGTCAATTAACGTAGGCCTAGACCCAATCAATTAAAATTGGCTTAGACCCAATCAATTAAAATAGGCCTAGTAAATCTTTAAAGAGTGCCACCTCCCTGTTGGGTTCTAGACTATCAAATTTGTTGATAGTGACTCATAAAACAAATGTTTGTCATTCGCTACATAAACAATAACAAATCAAACTCTTTATCAGCTGATTCAGGTGCCTTAGCACATGTTGAGATTGTTACCACCTGCTTGTTTATTCACAAAAGATAATTCACCACAGCAGTTTGAACTCACATTTATAACATTTAATATAATTTAATGGAGTGTTGTTTGCCCTTCACCTCTTAGTCGACTGGAGACGGCAAACCGATGCTGAGTGTTCCAATCCTGAAGTCAACAATAAACAACAACAATGAAGTTAACTCGGTGGTTGCTGCGTGTTAACATGCGGACTTGGAAAAAGGGTTATTCGGAGCCCAGGGTCAGGATTGTTATCAGGAACTCGGCTAGAGGCGGATCCCGGTTGCTCCGAGCTGGATATCCGAACGGTTGGCGGATGGCAACCAAGAACAACTGTCAAAAGGCGCTTGATTCGTAACCTTGCACACTTGTCAACATCATAATACTGTACATTTACTGACTTAGCGAATTTCCTTAGAAATAAGCTATTACTGTCATTTTCACAGAACAGAATGGACAACAAATATCCGTTCAGGGTAACCTCAACAATCATATTAAAATTTATATTAATTGATAGCTTTTTTGTGTAGTTTCTGGATATGAAGTGGGTTTATTGTGAAAACGCATTTTTACCTGCACAAATCACGATTTGTTTCAAAATTTAATATGGTCTTATATGGGGAATAGAATTTTCATTTTTTGAGTTTTGTTAGCACGATAACTCTCGTAAATATCATCTAAGTGTAATTTCAGAGGCTGATCCAGTGTTGTTGTTATACATAGTTGCAGCGAAACATTAAATAATGCCTCCGCGGAGTTGCATATCAACTAGTGTATGTGTCACTGGGTAGCATATTACAGCAACTTGGAACAATATCTTGTAGTGAACGTTGAAGGTAAAAGGCAAACACTCAATCCACTGAGCAAATTATTTATTTTATTTTTATTTTTTGGGTTTTATTATCTCCTTTGAGGTCTTTACGTTTCTTTGATCAATATATGAAGTCGCAAACTACAATTTTTGTACTGCCTTCTGCAGAGAGGATAAATTATGGGGCGGCACTGCCATATATTTAAGGAATAGCCTAGCCTAAAGATGTGAAGTTTATCAAGTCAATGTAGGTGCAAGTAAATTTTCTGTTCCCTCAATTTTTGAAATTTCTGAGGTTAGGCTGAGCATAAATGGAGTTTTTACACCTTGTGCAGTAATTTATAGGCCTCTCATAAATGATCGTAATAGTTTTGACACTTTTTTCGACTCCTTGGACAAATATTTGTTTTCAGTAGCCAAACAGTCTTGCAATCTGATTATTGCAGGCGATTTCAATCTTGACCCGGTCACTCATGAAAATGAATTTAAAACTTTCTGTGATATTCTGACTTGTTATGGCCTCAATATTCTCGTAGATTTTCCAACGAGGTTAAGTGAACATTCAGAAAGCTGTCTGGATCTTTTTATTTCTAATATTAGTGGCAACATTAACGTAACTGAACCTTTTGATTAGGATTTTTTGCGGACATTTGCCATCACTGATAAGTAAAAAACAAGTTTCACGACGTTTCGGGATCTGGAATCTGATCCCGTCTTCAGGTGGAAGAAAACCTAGAACATAACAAGATTAGTAACACATAGCCAGGAAAACCTGGAGAAAAAACACAGCTAAAACAGAGAACTGTAAAAGCAGTCACGAAAACAAATGACTTGTTTTCGTGACTGCTTTTACAGTTCTCTGTTTTAGCTGTGTTTTTTCTCCAGGTTTTCCTGGCTATGTGTTACTAATCTTGTTATGTTCTAGGTTTTCTTCCACCTGAAGACGGGATCAGATTCCAGATCCCGAAACGTCGTGAAACTTGTTTTTTACTTATCAGTGATGGCAAATGTCCGCAAAAATCCTAATCAAAAAATGTAACTGAACCATTTATATCAGATCACGCTGCATTGCTCTTTGAGGTGCCGGTTGAAGATTCTTTTGAAGAAATTCAAAAATTCAGAATAGGTAGAGATTTTTCTGAAAGTAGTATTAATGAACTTGAGTTAGGTTAGGTAGGGAAAGTTGGGATGATTTTTATAATGCTACATCTGTTAATAGTAAATATGTTGAATTTATTGAAACATTCATTTTTCATCTGGAAATAGCCTGTCCTGTACGGAAACTTAAGTACTCTAAAAAGAAAAAAGTAGACTGGATCACAAATGAAATTAAAGTCATGAAAGACGAGTTATTGAATACTTACTCCAAGTGGATCTCAACAAAGGATAGCATAGTTAAGCAGCAATACAATCAACAGAAACTTTGTTATAGGAAAGCAATCAAAAAAGCAAAGTCTGAGTTTGTTAAAGATAAAATAGTAACTTCGAATAACCCAAACAAAACAGCATGGCAGTTCATCAATAGTTCTAGAAATAAGGTTAATCCTGTTTCTGAAAACATCACTTTAGTTATTAATGGCATAAAAGAATGCAATCCCGAAATTGTTAGTAATACTTTTAACGATTTTTTCTCAAAACTTCCTCATTGTGACAACATTTCAAGTAGGCCTAGTAGTAGTAACTTACGCTTGGGTAATCAAGACCAGCTCAGTTTTGAACTTGTTAAGTTTCCCAAAGTTAGCAAAAAAGAACTTGAAAAAATAATTATTTCTTTGCCTAGCAAAAAATCAACAGGCCACGATGGTATTTCCATAGATCTAGTTAAGAAATGCTATCCGGAGTTGATTGATCCTCTGTTGGTTTTAGTGAATTGTTCTGTAGAGGCGGGTGAATTTCCAGATGCTGCCAATCTCGCTCTAATCAAGCCGCTTTATAAAAAAGACAACCCATGCTTGCCTGAGATCTACCGTCCAATCTCACTCCTGCCCACCATTGCAAAGATCCTTGAAAAAGTTGTTTACAACTCATTAGTCGATTTTCTTAGCAATCACAAGCTATTCTTTTCCAATCAATTCGGATACCAGAAACAAAAATCTACAAAGCTCGCTCTCGTCAAGTTCATCTCATCATGCATCGACTCCCTGGATGGCGGTGAAACGGTCTTTGGCTGTTTCATCAACCTGTCCAGGGCGTTCGATTGTGTTGCTCACCCCATTCTTCTCAATAAACTCGCTGCAATAGGCATTAAAGGCAAAGCTCTGAAATGGATTGAATCTTATCTTTCAAATAGGTTTCACAAGACAAAAATAGACTTTGTAGATCAGAATGGAATCAGGAAATCTTCTTACTCAAAACCTAAAGCAGCCAGCTTTGGAGTACCACAAGGCTCAATTTTAGGACCAATTCTTTTTCTTTTGTACATCAACGATATCTCAAATCACTTACCTAGCCACCTTCTTACAATTTTTGCAGATGATACTTCCTTACTAACCTCCCATAAAGATCTTCAAATCTTAGAACAGGAAACTTTTTTTAATCTGAACTCACTTTCTCAGTATTTTTCCAACATAAATCTTCATATCAATCCAAAGAAGACTCAATTTCTTCATTTCATGACGGAACAAAAAAGGAATTGCTTAGAAAGGGCCGGCACTGCTTTCCCCTTGGTCTTACTTGGTGATACTGTCATCGAAGAGGCTCAAATTGTGGACTATCTGGGAGTGAGGTTGGATGGTGGTCTTAGGTGGAGCGAACATGTAGACAAATTGGCTAAACAACTTGCTTCCAATATTTTTGTTTTGAAAAATATAGCTTCTTTGAACAATTTGCCTTTATCAAAACTTGTTTATTTTGGATTGATTGAGAGCTTGATCAGGTATTCAGTTATATTGTGGGGCTCGTCCTCTCATAGTAATTTAAATAGGATTTTTATATTGCAAAAAAGAGCAGTTATAGATGCATGTTAAAACTGAAACCAACCGATTCTTGTTTAGACCATTTCAAAAATCTAGGATTTTTAACTGTACCTAGCATTTACATGTTTGAGGTTATTACATATGTCATAGAACACAATCTTGTAAAGGCACATCAGCATGATTAGAATACCAGAAACAGAAATTTAAATCCATCAGTATCACATAACTTAAAGCTTTTTGAATGCAAGCCAGAATACATTGGACTCAAGCTCTTCTCTCAACTCCCTTCTCAATTCTCTCTGATAGACAACTTAAATAGGTTTAAAAAAGAGCTCAAAAACTCACCTAACTACCTGGCACTGCACCCACCTATTCCAACCTAACCTAACTGCCTATCGACAACATCCAAGAAGGATAGATGCTAGCATTAAGGATAAGAACTTTTTGACTGGTCTCATGCCATGAATATGGTCAACCGGGACGACGCGGGAGTGTAAGTGTAAGTGTAAGTAGGGAAAGGGTTGAGTCAATTATTTTGGCCCGTTCATAAGACTGAACTACCAATGTTAATGTTTTAGCATTGGTGGCCAAGTCATTAGGCACTAGCTATAAAACCCATTATTTAAATTCAGGCACAAATTACCCTTTATTTTTCATGGCAAAAATGAATTAATTAAAGTTTTGGAAAGGGGGAATTTATTATTTTACTACGTAGTTTTTTTGGTTATTCATTAGAATCTTGATAAGATGACTTCCAAAGAGATTCGGAAAAGTGGTTTTGTTATCGAGGGACTCTTCTTCATGAGGGTTCAAATTTCAAGGTTGTTTTTGGCTTATTGTCGCGTTATCAAGGTTACTGGAATCCCTGTATAATAAGGCATTTTAGAGCAATCCTACCTTAAATATGGTATTGTAGGTTTTCTAACATTTTTCTTTTAAATAACAGTAACACAACAGTTATTAACAACAATATAAACACAATAACTAATCACCAATTTTTTTTACAACGAACATTTGATTAATTTATTTTTCAAAGATGTCTGACGAGTTTGGGAAGGGGGAGTGGGGTTTCCAAGCTGGGACTTTTATCTCAAATACGTTTGTTTTTTATCTCAAAACATCCGTTCTGGTGATATATGTACCATGGGAAACATTGCCAATAAAGGCATTAGTGTTGTGCAATATGAAGTTTGGAGTCGTCTCATTCAGGGTGTTTCCTAAAAATGTTGTGTTGTAGAGGTTCAGAGTAATAATAATTACCCCTCCAAAAATGAGTTTTCTGGACTTTTTATGTAGAAAAATTAAAATAATCAAATTGTTTACTTTCATCTAAACAAATTAGTGTTTTGAATCATTGCTCTGTGTCCATTGGTTACTGAGATATCAGACAGTAGTGGTAAACAGTGGACTTTGTCCCTGGAAAATGTTAATCTTATGGGAAGTGAATAAAGTTGTACAACTTGTTTATTTCTCAACATATCCTAACACAACTCGTTATGTGGCTTCATATAGTTGAGATCTACTGGAGCCTGAAATCCTCCATTTTTATATTTCTAGGGGAGCATACCTGCATACTCATATCCTATGTTATTTTTATAGAGAATATTGAAGTATCCTCATACTTGATATGAGGCTTTATCTTAAAAAATTATTTACATATTTGAAATTCACCGAGAATGCAGGTGTGCTGCAATGGGGGTATTTCATTTTATAAATAGTACTTTGTGTTTGTTAAACTTTATTACCCAGTCTGATAAATATTTGGCCCAAATTTTCCTCCTCATTATTAATGAACTAATACTCCATTTATTCCCCCATAGTTTCAAACTTCAACTTCAACATTTTAATCTAAACTAAATGAAAGAAATTGGGAGTACCATAATTTTCAAAAATTTTGTGATGCTATTTCATTTGACAGTCTTTTTTCTCTTAGATTGAATAGTCGTGTGAAAAAAAAAACAATGTTAGTTGCCTCAAGCAGCAACTGTTGTATAAACAGTTCATCTACGAAATGATCAAAATCGGTAGATTAAGAAATAGAATTATGGTGAAAATGTGGATTTTATTTTGAAAATTAGGAAATCAAATAAATCAAAAAATTGGTGTTTTAATAGGCAAAGTTTGGGCCACAAGACCCTTTCTTACATGTAACCTGCATAAGAATTGATATATAACTACATATTACAAAAATACCATTGTAGGCTAGCACCTTCTAAGTCTCTCCCCCAATGGCAGTAACATTTGACAAAAAATAACTAGGCCAATATTGTGTCTTCTAAATCTCTTTCACAATAGTATTGCCATGATTTGTTCGCTAAGTATCATTGGAACGTAACCATTACATAGTAGTGTTGTGTTAAATACGATGCTTCAGAAAAGACTTTATTTTTGAAATTCGCCCGTCAAATCATATATCTCCCGAGATTTGACGCAATGAGTGACTGCGAGACTCGGTTTTTGCATTAAGTAGTTGAGAATTATCTGCCGCGATACTCCATGAGATTGTCCGGCAGATGAATAGAGTGTGGTGCTTGGTACAAAGTCGTGTAGTGGTGCCGGAGCGATCTGGAGCAGTGCTCCGCCACAGCTGTTAGAGATAGAGCGGCGCTCCATCGAAGCTTCGTCCCACACTGTGTAGAAAACTCCGTGCTAAAAAAGTGTCACCATAGATAAACTTGGTTCTTTTATCCATGTTAAACAATTTTGACGCATTATGGTGAACAAAATCGTTGTCACGAAACCATGAGGAACAAACTCGTCATCATGTTATAGAAAACAAACTCATAGGTGTGTCAAGTTTTAGGCTGATTTTCCACCTCCTTGTTTATCCCAGCTATGTTTTTTCCTGGCAACTGCGTTGTAGTAAACGAAACGACTTGCTGTATCACTTTATAAACAAAGCAGATATGGTGTTTTGTTAAACTCTCGTTTTTATGCTGTAAATTATCTTGCCGACGTACGACGCCGACGCAGCTAAGCTATCTCGTGTCTTTTCGTGGAAGATGAATTTTTCTGTCCTTGTCATGCCTATTATAACCTAGACTTGCAGTTTTCCTATTCGATTGTTGAATCTCAATACTTATTCTTGTCCAAAGTTTTTGGCAGTTCCAAGATTTGACATTTGGGTTTGATCCAACACTACTATACAAGCGATTCAAGAGTTAAAAGGCCTTTACATGTTAATTCTGAAAATATAGTTAATAAATTATGCCTGATTGATTGATTTTTTTAATGTTTTAAGTGGTTGCTGGAAAATTCCTCTTAGCCCAGCCAAGTTACAAAAACTGTACTAATGAACTTATAAATTTTGTTTCTTAGCAGTTTTCTGTTGGCGTTCATAAGATTAATGAATTTGATGCATTTTCAATGAGCAAAATTAATAAATAAAACAGGATCTCTAATTTACAACAGTTGGAAGGCAACTTTTACGATAGGTAACAATAACTGCAGGTACCCCAGGTACCCATAAATTAAAATAAACAAAATTTAGCGACAGTTAACATTTACAGTAGGTACTTTGAAATGGCACTCTGCATTCCAGGAGCCAATCCGTGCCTCAGTCCAGCATACCTTCCCGCTAATCATGTTAGTGTCTGTGAAATGGGCGTGGACTGGAGGGGCATGCGAATCTGGAAGCTCAGTTGATGCATACTACGGTAAAAAGTACGCTCAACCTGATGACATGAAAATTCCCTGGAACTACCCTAAATTACCCAAGTTTTAAACTAGTTTAACACTATAAAAGTTAATATAAATTCTATCACTGTTACTTTCTAACCTTACCTAACCTAACCTATTATAATGCTAACAGGTGTTCAACTATGTACAAACTATACTGTACTATGTTATTCACTTGTGCAAATCCAGAAATTCGAAGATAATTATTGTAAAATAATGTAGGTTTAAACTATACAATAAGGAAGCAGAATTAATTAAGTGTTGGATAGTTATAATATTGATAATTATTTATGCATTTCAATCCACAGATAAAATCATCCATTGAAACGAAAATTTATCGTAATTTACTCAGATTTTCCCCAATGGAATTTTATTTTAATTATTCACTTAGGTTGGTTTAATTACTGTGTCTTACCTCTCTCTTCTGCTTCAAACCGTCAATTATTCACTTAGGTTGGTATTACTGTGTCCTACCTCTTCTGCTTCAAACCGTCAATTATTCTAGGTTGGTATTGCTGTGTCCTACCACCTCTTCTGCTTCAAACCGTCAATTATTCACTTAGGTTGGTATTACTGTGTCCTACCACCTCTTCTGCTTCAAACCGTCAATTATTCACTTAGGTTGGTATTACTGTGTCCTACCACCTCTTCTGCTTCAAACCGTCCCACCTTCATCTGCCCTACATGTATTAAATGTATTCACAATATTATTGACCGATATCATGACTACAGAGCGCTTTTTCGGGGTACCTACCATCAATGTAACCTATCGCTAAATTTCATTTATTTTAATTTTTGGCTACCTGGTGGACCTGCAGTAACTGTTTCGTAACGTAAAAGTTACCTACGAACAGGCCCCAATAAAATCTGCTCAAATAAAACCAGGCTACTGATCATGTTATAAAATAAGGTTAAAAGCAGTGGACAGATCATAACTTAATGATTTTTTAGTTGAGCTTGAAATCCTCTGTAATTTCCAAATAAAACATAGTCCAACATTGCTCATTGGATCAGTGACCAGAAGAATTAAGTTTTTTAGTAATTGCATAAAAAATTATTCTTGGCATATTGTTTATATTTTTTTTACCCAGCCCAAATTTTAAGTTACAGGTATTAAGTTTAAAATGAGAGAACAACACTAAAAAGACGGCCACTCTTTTGATAATGTTAAAAAAAATTGTCAATATTAGTGGCTTCTCTGAATTATGAGCTCAAAAATCTTTTAGCTCATGCTTTTTCTCATTATTCAGCCTAAAAACCCATAAATATAAAAATTTTAATTAGATTTTTGGCTTGTGTACAAAGCAAAAAGGGCAGAATAAATAACAAGAACACTTTGTTCCAAGCAAACAAAAAGGTAAAAAGTTTTATGGAGTTTGTTTTTATTTAAGAAATCTTGATTATTCAGAAGCTTTTAAAAACATTAGCAATAACTGCAGTGGTTTTATATTATTATTTAGAAATTATATTTGAGTTTTAATTCAATGACCAAAAATAACCCTATATTAGTATTATAATTTTGAATAACTAGTAGGTACAAAAAGTGTGTTTTTAGTTTGCATTTGTTTTACTTAGGTCTTTCAAATTTTGTTTTAGAGATTGGAAACAACCATAAACGACAAGAAAAAGGTATATATAGACAAAGTTGGGGCGTTGATGTCCGTTCTGGAAAATGTGTTGACCGGGTATTTGTCCCAAACTTCACCCGAGCAAACCTTACTACTGTTTGAATTCCTTCACAGGTAGGGTTTATATTTTATTTTATTTATATATTATTTATTAGCTATTTGAGTCAGCTCCATTGTTATGAGACCCTGTGTAGGCTGTATATCATTAAAAATTTCAATTCTAAAAAACTATTTAAATCATAATATTTTATAGTATTAATATTTATTATAGTACTTTTAATAATACGAGGTACAGTCAAAAAGTTCCCGGAGTGAATATTTGTAGACATATAGCGCGATCGCCAGCGGGAAATTTGTCTTGCAGTAGTTGGTACGACTCCTGAGGAGGGAATATCAGTAGTGGTAGTATAGCTGACTTTCCATAGTGCAGCATTGGAAAGCGCTTTTCGTGTACCCGTAAGTCGACGTTGTCAGATTTTTGAATAATGGCATTTCATGAACAGCGCACTGGGTGATGCTGATGAAGAAAATATTGGAGGATTTCTTCATTGCCTCTTCTCCATAAGCTTGAATTAACAACTGAAGAGTCTCACTGGGTGATTTTTAATGTAAAACAAGAACAATGTTCGTGTGCTGTTCATGAAATGCCATTTTTGAAAAATCCAACAACGTAGACTTGCAGGTACACGAAAAGCGCTTTCCAATGCTGCACTACGGCAAGTCAGCTATGCCACCACTACCGATATGCCTTCCCAAGGAGTCGTACCAACTACTGCAAGGCAAATTTACCGCTGGCGATCGCGCTGTATGTCTACAAAAATCCATTCCAGGAACTTTTTGACTGTACCTCGTATTAATATTATACTATAGTAACATTCCAATTTCCTACTCCATAATTTTTTTGCTTTAGTAATATTAGATTACTTTTTATTTGCTTTTTCTTTAAGAACTTTATACTATAATTTTAAGATTACATTTTTTCCTAATTGAAAGGTGTTTAATTAAAATTAATTAATTTCAAGTATTAAACTTACGGTACCCCATTATAGATTTTTTTAAAATGATTACAGTAGACTCTCGATAGTTAGACACCTAGTCGACTACGGGGGCACATAGTCGGGAGGGGGGGGGACTACTATCACTAGTCCCGACTACCAGGAATTATTGAAAGTTTTCTAATAGAATTTGTTGTAACTCCCATAACAAGCTTCTATTCTGTTAAAAAAATTGCAATAACTCCGTTAATAGTAGTTCGATATCAAGAATCTTTATATGGTTTTTTAGGAAACAAAATTGCACTTTTTTTCTTTTGTACAATTTTTTTTTTAATTTACGGTTTTTAAGATATTAAATTTTAAAATATAAAAATGGCTGCTATTTTTAAATGGTACAAAATAAAAACTTGATACTGTGCACCAAAATAGGTCTCATTAATCAACATATACGCACTAAGTTTTGAAGTTGATACCTCCAGTGGTTCCAAAGTAATGCAAAATCTGTTAAAATCACATACAGTCCGACAGTCGGATAACCTAGCATTTTAGGACCCATGTTTATAGGAACTTTTTCCTAATTTTGATGTAAATAACCATATCCCAAAGTCCTGAAGGGTTTTTAGTGAACACCCTATGTATGCAAGAGGGATTTCTCTATTGTTTTGTAGGAAATTTGAAGACCATATTTCGAGGGCACACAATTACGACTAAACATTAAAAAGAGGGGTTCCTATAAAAAAAAAAGATATTTAACTCAAATTCCGATGTCTTGGAATGGCAAATTGAAATCCTCTATGTCAGTGTTTCTCAACTGATGGTATGCGTACTACTGGTGGTACATGAAGGTCTTCCAGGTAGTACGCAAGAGATTGACTGAGTAGTACAAAATTAAACACAGATTTATGAACAAACGCTGCCCCGTCGAACAGTAAAGTCGCACTTGTCTTAACTTTTTCATCATCTGTTTTGGTCATAATACGTCAATTTTGTACCATATTTCAGGAAATATTGATACTCTTTCATTTTCAGAGTAATTCTTTTCACAATACATTTTGGTATTAAAAAAAATTATTTTCATAAAAAAATACTACCAGTTTCACACAGTAAATTCAATGATATTACCATAGTTGTTAGTTGTGCGATTTACTAACCAAACGTATTTTCTATTTTGAACGCACTGTATACCTATGTCGATCTGTTGAATAAATTTTTGTAATATGCCAGATCATTGGTGAAAATACAGTATACTTTGAATTGTTTATTTATGTTAATTTTTCAATATAAAATATGAGAAATAGGCTATATGTCAAGGTCCAAATAACAGAGAGAGTTTATTTTTTCCCGTGTACCTAGACATTTTTTCACATTAACGAAATTCATACAACAGCATTAGACTCTTCAATGCACTGCCTGCTTGCCTGAAAATTGAAATGCCTTTTGTCAAATTTAAACAGAAACTTAAACAATTTATTTCGAAAAGACCTTTTACAGTGTCTAGGACCATCTTAGCCAGTAAAGAATTTTATTTTATTCATAATGTAAATAATGTGAGAGAATATGTTTTTAGTTTTTAGGAAATATCTGTATTTCTGACGCTTGCCAATGCATGTAAATATGTTTTTACGGCAATAAAGAATACTCTGATTCTGATTCATATAAATGCATACGATTGTTTCGCCAAATTGACTATAAAACTATTGAGTAGAGCTGAGGTAAACTATAAGTTGTAAAAATGTCCTTATAATCAAAATACAAAGTAAAAGTGTACATTGACAAGTAAAATAAAATAAATTTAGCTGGCAAAAAGAAAACCGCTAAAGGGTAACTACAAGTATTGTTATAAGAAATCTCTTTGTATGGTGGGAGGAAGGAGGTCCTTGCGATGGTACGCCAAAATATTGAAAATGTGGTAGGTGGTAACGCGAGCACCAAAAGGTTGGGAAACACTCCTCTATGTAAATATGTTAAAAGTTATGTTTTTATTGCATAATATCAAGAAGTTTGTCGAATCTTTGGTGCTTCTTATACATTCTGAATACTGTGTTTGGGCAGTGGTGTAGAACGAGCCCGAAGAATATTTCTGTCAAGACGCCGCTCAGGCTCCAGGAGAGATACTCTCAAAACACTGGTCAAACTTAAATTATTCCAAAGGTTTTTTTTAATAATTAGATTATTTTTTATTGTAAAATGCTGTGATTATAATACGAGCCTTAACATTTTTGGAGTACATTCAAAACTATCACACAGATAGTAAAATTCCTCCAATGCTGCTTTAGGCTATTTTAAAGTTATAGTTTAGCTAGGCTAAATTTCTGTGGAAACCAAACTATTTTAGAGCAGTATGTACCCATCGAATAAGAGCTGCAGTTTTTTTTCCTAAAATGTTGAGTGAACACATCCAAATGGGGCTTCACATCCATTTAGTAATGTTATTTTATTATTCCATTTGAGTTAATAACCTGTTACTTCATAAACATTAAATAATTAAAAATCCTATCAACTGATCATCAGGAGAAACTCAAATTGAAAGTAGTTGGAATCAGCTCTTCTTATCATTGTCATAACTTTTTTTAGTATGAGGCTTGTTTGACCAGTAGTAAGTACTGTTTTTGAATAGAGAAGGGAGGGGTAGGGTTAGAGGCGCTTCGGCATTCTCATCAGGAAAATTGACTCATCAGGAGTCTGTCATTACGTGGTAGAGGTCGATAGGGTTGCATTAAGCTCTGTAACTTAAGAAAAATGGCCGCCTTTAGCTACAGTGCCACCGGTTCCGCTGCTGGAGAAACAATCATGCTGAACGACAAGTGAATTATCATTCACTTTTTTGGGTGTAAAAAGTTAAACCTGTTGATATCGAGTGGATTTTGTGTTAAGTTTATGGGAAACGATAATGAGAGACTGCAGTACGACAATGATACTGTTTGCTAAAAGAATCTCGCTCTATTGTTTGTGCCAAAGAGAAGAGTGACCGGCCCTGTGTGGCAACCGATGATCTCCTTACCAAAAGTTCAAATAACCGGAAATTCACCATTACTGAGTGTTTCTCTGAAATTTCTAATCCCATCTGTCGTAGGTCAAGAGTGAATCTTTCGTTTTTCAATGTTCAATGTTCAAGTTTTGGCAATGAGGTTATTTAATTACCACACACGACCGCTCTTCAACATGAACAATAGTGCGACTTCCCGTAGACAAACAGTGTCACTTTTGTACTGTACAATCGTTCATTGTCGTTCCAATTATTTACCGCGATGGGGGAGCCGGCTCTGCAGCTTCAGGCAGCCATTTAAGTTACAGTACAGAAATTAACACATCGGCCTATTTTGATGGAACATTTCCATCAAAGATTTCTATGACCTCCGGGTGCTGTTAGTGAGGTCTTGGCCTAGTAGTTCACTGGCTTGCTGCTAGGGTCGACTGTAGGCTTTATGCGTCAATGGTTCTCCTGGCCGACGGTGGCACCATAGCTTTGTTGGCTAACGCTCTATCCTGACGATTATAGCGTTGAAGTCGTTCAGAGGTGTGTGGGTTCGATTCCCGACCATGCACAGTCCCTATTAGGCTTGCAAATGTGTATTAAAGTCGGTGGGAGGGCCAGCCTCAAATAAACAGTGACCGGCTTGGCTGGAAGCTGACAGCATTTGTAGGTTTAATAGGGATTGCAGTTGACACCTGTTTTGCTTCTTTTTACCCTTGTATAGAGGAGGAGGACCCTTTTTTTACTTTGAATTAATTAATTCTGCATGATGTCAGTACTTAAGGACAGTCAAAAAGGACATAACCAAAACGTTAGACCAAATACAGACAAAATAAACTATTAAAATTAAAACTTGAGAAATAAAAAAAATTGGTACGCCGGGGGTTTAATGCGACCCTATCGACCTCCACCGTGTAATGACAGACTCCTAATGAGTCTATCAACCAAATGCCAATGCACAAACTCCTCTACCCCAACCCCCGCCTCCTCTATTCAAAAACGGTACATTCTTAAAAAACACGTCTCGTATTAATGTGTAGTCCTATCTTATTACTTCCATGAAATAACCGCTGACAGTCTTCAAACTGAATTTTTGTTTTTTAGGTAAACATATTACAATCACACTTAACATTCACTAAAATAAAATGCTTTTACTTAAATAGTCACAACTAAAGTGGTAAAAGATGTTGGACCTATAATATCGGCTTATACCAAAAGACCAGGGCTGGATTTACATATGGGCTTAAAGGGCTATAGCCCAGGGCGGCAGAATTTGGAGGGCGGCAAATTTTAGAGGAAAGAAAAAATTAAAAAAGTACAAACAAAAAAATTTATTTTGCACTGACATTAGAACTTTTAAAATATTTTTTTTGTCACAAGTACAGTACTCCCGAAAACAGATCGCGGGATTTCGAGACGCGATCGAGTTTGCCCACAAATTGTCAGCCGTCAGCTCTGGGGTAGTGGCGTTCAAAGCGGATGGCGGTATCGTTTGAAGTTGCTGCAACCGCCGGGGGGGGGGGGGCGGCGCCGTCAGGTGACCTAGCTGGGTTGCTACCCCTTCCCGACCAACCACGCGCCGGTCCTGTTCAGTTGAGTTCAGTCTAGTTTTAGTGCAATTTGACAAGCTTGACGTGAACGCCTCGTGTACCTTGCGGCGCTGCTAGGTACGATACTAGAAAGATTAAAAGAGACAGTGCGGTAAAGGCTCGATTACAACAGGTGGGTTGCTCGCGCGGGTGATCACGTGTTTAGTAGCGGCTTGCAGTAGCGCTGCAGAAACAACAATGTGTTAGTGTCTGTATCAGCGACGAATTTAGTGTTCGCACTAAGCGATTGGTCGCGGCTTCCTCGCAACACCTGATCGCCCGAGCGAGCAACCCGCCTAACAGGCTAACGGTACGTCCTGAGTGCACACCGGTTCCGATTCCGATTCAGTTTCAGATTATCGGCGCCTGTTTAGGCTGAATCAGATTTTTTGTAGATGGCCATAGTGGAGGCTTGAAAGGCTTCGCCGACTCGGCGAGCAGGCACTAGCAGTTGCCAATGTTGTGAACATTATTTCACCATTGATTGTAAAGCTAATGTAATAAATAATTAATTTAATAAATGTCATTAATAACTTTACACGGCATATTGGTAATTTAGGAAGCCTCAGAGGAAAAGATCGGGGAGTGGTAAAAAAAACACTAAGCAATTAATTGTTTTATAATGGTAAACGGCAGCAAAGCAAGCTTAACAACAAATATAATTTATGCTCGCAACTTCGACTTAGTCAGGATTTAATTTGTGTACTTTATCTTAAGAATTTCTAGTCCGTGGAAATCAACAAAAATATATTGAGATAGTGCGACGAGCAGATAAGGAAACAACAATGGATTTACAAAAAATTGGAGGCGCGTATTAGGAATATTTTAACTCTCATGTTAGCTGACTGATATAATAACCTATCATTTCAAATTTGACCTTTAGTTCCTGTGACTTAAATCAGACCATTATACTTTCTAATAAGTTTCAATAAGCTGTTTTACTTGTAAGAAAATTCTTATTTCGTCTTATCCCCTAGGCCTACAGTCATTGAACATAAAAGAAGTATTGTATGAATGATCTTGCACAAATAGGTTGTTTCACTAACCTTCAACGCCGAGCTCCAATGAAATTTCTTTCCAACATTTATCTACTGTATCTCTGTTTGAATGTTTGAATATTCTATGAGTATTTAATCCTAGATTGGTGGGTTTCTTAAAATATGAGAGATTATAGCTGGTAAATCCATTAAACTGCTGAATTAGTTAGATTTCAAAATTAAATGTTGCTACACATTAAAAATGGCGGCTGGAGCAATCGGAAACTGGAATCCGCAACCGGAATGAATAATACATTCCGGTGAGCAGGCACCTGCGCGCAAGCTCTGCTTCCGGCTGCCACAATGGCCACTTCCGTTAAAATACAAGTGTCATTCCTGTCGCCGAAAATCTGAATCTGAGTCGGAATCGGAACCAGCGTGCACTCAGGACGTACCGTAAGGAGTGAATGAATGAGACAGACTTGCCGCGCGGCTTGCTAAAAGTCAAGGAAAGAAATCCCTCTTTTCAGCTAGCACTCTTTTGCTTGCGCAGTCTGCCCAAAATTTCGTTTTGATGGGAGGGGGGGGGGGGCGGCAAAATCTGGATAGCCCGGGGGCGGCAAATTTCCAAATCCGCCTCTGCAAAAGACATAACTAGAGACCAACCACAATTTTTTCCTCCTTGAGCTATGTCTGAGTACGTTTTGGTTATTATAGTTTAATGGAGCTCCTCCCCCCCCAACTTAAGCAACACATATTTTAATGTCCCTTATTCATACATCACTGAAAAAAACTTCATCAATAAAGATCGCCTGTACAACAGTACAGTACACTCGTATTTCTTCACACTGCTACTTCAGACTTCTTTGCCAATTAATATGCATTATGGCCACTTCTTTATATTTAAATACTTCATACACCATTGTAAAATTGAATATACCGCAAGTGAACATTTAATATGTGTTGAATATTCTTTACAAGAGAAACTTTTTGAAATTGTATAAATAACAACCTGAAATTCATGATTTCATTGATATTCTTTAGTCACACGATGGCTAACAGAGTAATCTATATATTTAAAGCCGCAAGGAAAAAACCTTGGGACAGTTCGTTTGAGACTTCTACTGGGCCGATTTATATGAGAGTTGTACCAAAACAAAGGGTTTCGGTCCTATATTAGCAGGTTTTATTTGTATTTTGAAAATGTTTACGTTATCTGGGTTAAAAATGAAAAATAAACTTTTCTTATGGAGATTTAACATGGGGAAAAAAGTCCTATTTTTCAATCCTTGGGACAGTTCGTCTGAGACTTCTACTGGACCGATTTATATGCGGGTTGTACCAAAACAAAGTTTTTCGGTCCTATATTAGCAGGTTTTATTTGTATTTTGAAAAACATGATGTTAAATGGGTAAAAAATGAAAAATAAACTTTTCTTATGGAGATTTAACATGGGGAAGAAAGTCAACTTTTTCAATTCTTCAGACAGTTCGTCTGAGACTTCCACTGGACCGATTTACATCCAGTTTGTACAAAATAAAAGCTCAACTTATCTATATTTGCAGGTTTTATATACTTTTACATTATCTTGCTTTTTTAAATTAAAAAAATCAAAATTTCTAAACCTTTGCAATAATTTTATTTAACAGTTCTTCAATCAGCTGATTTTAACGGCACGGGTTATTTGTCTATCAACAGACGAAGAGCAAACGCTCAAGAAGCATTTGCATAGAGTAATAATAATAACGGCATTTGTTTTATATTATGTCCAGTACCCAAAAACATGTACAAATACTTTAAATTGAAAGGGATAGTAATACAGTTTTATATTATTTTAACCAAACAAGTTTATAGTTAGTAAATATAAAGACAAGTTTTGATTGTTAAATTTTGTTGGGCTACATTTAAAGTTACTTAATTATGTGAAACAGCTGATTGCAACCATTAATGGTCCAAGTGATTACTACAATGGCAAATTAATTGTAATGGCGGGTTAGTTTAAATGGTTTACATTCATAGTAATACCATTTTTAGCGTAATAAGGAACTAATTATAAGTAATTTAAAACTTAGCAGTGGATCTGACCAAATGTTGCCTAGACAAATTTATTATAAAATATGGAAGCAGTTTACCTTTAAAAACTCATATTAACCCCGATTTCAGTAATACTTTTTTTCAGTAATAATGCACCGGTTTTATTTCGACGCGTGCTCCAAATCCTGTGCGTGTTAAGAAAATTATCGTAGGAAATAGATTTATTCCCAGTTCCGATATTAATTCATTGTGCTTATTTACTCGCGCATGCGCAAGGCACTGTAGCTCTATCGGCAGCGCAGCGGGCTACCAACTCGGCGAGCCAGGTTCGAATCCGCACAGCGCCACTGTACATTTTGGTACGTCGCTATAAATGGCGTCACTAAGGTCTGATTTTTACTACTAGTGATATTTATTTTAGGTCAACTATTAGTAAAAACCAACTATTAGTAAACTATAGGTCAACTATTAGTAAACTATAGGAATTACAATGTCTATAGGATTTCGAAAATTCTCGAAAGACTTATTTCTTGAACATTTTATAAACCATTTAATCCAATAAAAATTTATAGTTTTAGGCCAACTTATTTCTGACGTTTTTGAACCTAACACAACAAAACGCTTTAATTAGGCTACAAAGGTCTAAGACTAATTAAGTAATTAGGCCTTAGGTTTAGTCCTAAGGTTAGACCTAAGGTTTATAAGCTTTAAGCTTAGACCTAAAGAGGGTCTGTGTATGCAATGATGCAGCATTATTGTTTTAAGGGGTACTTTGACCGACGATGAAACTAAAGTAGGCTAATTTTTATTTTCTGTGAAATATCTTTTTTGCTGTTAGCAATTGGGGTTCAGCTGTAAACTTACTTATTACAACTTTACACATTGGATCATTTAAGGGTATTTTAAAACTGTAAATGGTTATATGTTGTGCTTTCATCATTTAGTTACACTTTTGCCACCACACTGCATAAAACACTGACGTTTTAACCAATTTCCGGTAAAAAGTAAACGTCCTGTCTTTCAGCAGTTTCCGAAGTTGTGACAATTTGTCAATCACTGTGTTTAACTTGCTTTGAAATATAGTGTAAGTAGTTTTATTTTATTCCTGATTCATTTATTTATTTCACTGAGAAAAAAATGACATAAACCAGTGAGAAAAAGATTGTGCCCATTGTAGGCAGTGGAAATTGCCTGCTCCGTGCAGCTTCTTATTTAATGTTTTGGAATCAAGACCAGCATAAACTTATAAGAAGTAAAGTTGTGTGCTACATATTGATTCACTGGTGACAATATGAACATTTTAATGTTGGGGATACTTCCGATATAGTACCAATAACATGCAAATATGATTACCATAATTTAATGGCCCTAAATGGTGAATAATACAGTCATGCAGCACTGCACGTATTCCGATCTGTATTAATATCCCAGAAAAGTAGATTATGAGTATAAAATATTAGTTAATTTCACTGATGGCTGAAACGATTTTTCTTTTTGAAATTTGCTGAAAGAAAAATACTTGGAAGAAACACCAGTTGAAAAAGGACATTTTATAAATATTTCGCACCAACTGCCTTGCGCTCCACTCACCACGACACCATGAAAATGGATGAGCCGTGTCCGTCGAGTATCGACGGGCAACAACTAGTTTACAATTTAATTTTTCAAAACTAGAATCAGTCAAGGTGAAGTGGAGTATCTTTGACAATGAACTTCTTTGTTTTTAGTATAGTCATATGTTTCTACTTGTCTAGTGTTGAGGCTTGGTTTAATGAAAACAAACAATAATCTAAGCTGTTTTGTACATTTGTTTATTATTTTGGATGATAAGCAAATGTATACAAGATTATCAGAAACACATGATATACTCCAAACAAAAGAAGTTCGTTGTAAAAGATATTCCACTTTATCTTGACCGGTTCTAGTAAAAAACATTAACGGTAACCTTCTCTTCATATATTATAAAATGCATAATATGCAAAGAGTACTGAAGTTTTAAGTTTTTGATTTGATATAAAAATAACTGTGCTATGACAATACTTTTTAAATTTTCTTCCTCATATACCTTGAAATATAAAATACTTGCGCCATAATACCAAAGAACTAAAGCTACTTTGCCAGAGTTTTTCACAGGTTGACCACTGGCCGTAATACCCGCTGCACTACAGACTGACTGTACCCTTGGTATCAAGCATGAAAATATTCTAATTTTAAAGATTGGTGGTTTAATTCACTGTAAAAGGATCCCTCATATTTGATCTTTGTAAAATACTAGTTCCTCTCAAGATTAAATGTTTGGTTGGTCGGCAATTCATATAAAAAACCCCTAATAAACATGGGCAGATTTCTCTGGGTGCCAATGGGTGCCTGTACCCCTTGGTTTTTGTTTGTTTTTAACATAACTTTTACATAAAGTTGTTTTTGTTTAAACGATTTATTTTTAATTCTATATTGTTTTTGGTCTGTTCTGTTTGGGTTCCGTCCTAGTATGTTGTCCCTGTTTTTAGGCTTGTTGAAGTTTTTATTACAATAATATCTCTCGATTAAAATTTTCATGTAAATTTTAAATTCCTTATAGTTCTTTTATAACTGACAAATCAAAACTTCTTATAATTACAAATAGACTTCTAAACAATCTGCAAAAAGATTGCATAAATTTTTTAAATATTTTCCAGGGGTGATCAGTAACATTATTTTAGTTGTTTTTATAATAATATTACACAAATAGGTACTTTGTAGGTACTTTCTATAATTCAAATGAGCTTAGCATATAAACCAATGCATCAGATGTTTAGCTAGCCCATCTCTCCATATTTTTTGTGCCCTTAGAAAAACATTTTATCACAGAACTAATATTTTTCCTGAGGTTTTCTTACGAGTTTTCTTACCTTTCATTCAAGTCTAGGGTCGACTTTTAAAGAGATTGACTTTTGGTTTTCTTAAATGTTATAGTTAGGCTTTATATTTTGATTTTGTAAGTCCCTATGTTTTTGTTCCTTTCTTGATATTTGAAATCATTAATCTCCACTTAATAAAATAAGTGTAAAATAGTAAATATTAAATCAATGGTCATAGTTTTTTGATGAGGGGGTTTGATTGAAAGTTTAACTGTTTGACAAATGACAAACTTATGTAATTCAAATTTTTGGGTGATTCAAATTATTTCGTCGGTCCCTTGAGGTCAGGCCAGGCCTGGTTTGCACGACGCCCAGTACAGTGGACAGTAACACCTTTAAACAAAAGAGAACAAAAGAATTTTTTTCTACTGTCCTACTGTCTGGTCGTCGTGCAAACCAGGCTTCAGAATCATCCGTGTTCCACTGTACTTTTAGCCTAGACTCCTTATTTAGGTGATCAAAGGTTAGTTTTAGCGAATTTCCCCTATAGGGAAGAAGCTGTTACCACAGGTCTCATAAGCCCAAGACCATCATAACTTTTTGTTTTGAGATCCCCAGATGCCAAAACCATCATTTGTTAATTTACACATTTATAGCCTATATACCTTAGAATGATACATCATTTATTATCAGAGTACCCTAGCTCAAATTGAAAAATATGTTTTTTCAACTTGAACAAGGATACTCTGTTAATAAATTATGTGTCATTATCCTAATAGTGTATCCCTAATCATAATAATCCATCCCTAATCATAATAATCATTTTCCAATATATATACATGTCTTGAAGGTTGATAACTCACGTAAAAATGGTTCGATCTGAATAAATAACATGCTCAATCTAAATGATTTATTTAAGCATTTGAAACTCACTGAGTATGCAGGTCTGCTGCAACAGGGGTATTGTTCTAATATACAGGATGTTAAGAGTGCTCAGAAAAACCTGAAACATACTCTTAAATATAAAATGAGGTTTGTTACTATGATACACGAATCAAATAAGGCATGTGAATTACATGGCATGGGGAAATTGGGATTTAAACTCAATATATCAGTTACAGTAAAATGCTACAGTAAAATCTTAATGTTAATGTTATGAATCCATAGGGACTGAATGACAAATTAATTATATCTAGGAATATGTATCATGAGGTTTGTTTAGTGTTATGGCGGATTCGAGGGTATTTTAAAAATATCCCACCTTGCTACTTAAGGTATTTTTTACATCGAGGTACAATACCTCAGGATATTCAGGTTGTCAGGTTCTTTATATTGAGGTTATATTTCATATTCCTTAGTTTAATCTACTCATGTTACTGCCCTTAGGTAGGATTGAGTTGAAGGCTCTCCACACACCAGAGTGGCATGGGGCACCTACATAATTAAAAAGGGAGTTTTATCAAGTGGTAGTAAGCGGCGCATACCCAAATCAGCTGATTTTACATATGACACAATGCAATTCGACCGTGTTTCTGCCATGCAGTGCTGCGCCTCACCACTCTGGTTTGTGGAGGGCCTTTTAATGCAAAATTTCGGGATTGCTTAAATTACTCAAAAGATAGCCATTTTTAAATCCTTATTAATCTAGGGGCTGACACAGAAATAAAATGTGAATACCACGGAGCTGCAGACATTAGTCATTCATGAGAATTGCATGGGTCATGGGAAAAAGTACGTCTTAATTTCTAGAGAAAAAAGTACCGGAGCTATGGCACAACGGGGGGCTGGGAAGGGGTACGGAATACCCCCCAGTGGACCCCCCGGGGGGTCTGGGGGTCCTCCTCCGGAAATTTGTATGAATTACAATAACATTTTGTGCATTTTTAACGTTTCTGACCACTGTGTAACCCCAAAACAAAACAAAATAAAATAAGAGGAGGAATAAATCAATGAACGTAACTCTTAAGTATTCACACTATATTTGCATGTTTCTTACCTCAAAATATAGGCCTGCCATAAGCATTCATAAAGTAAATTAATTACCATGTATACATGTATGGTAATAAAACAATTTAAAGCTATCACAATTACGAGAAACATTTCCACAGAACTTAGCTGAGTGGCGACTCTTGGTGGGAATTAACTATCCTTGAACAAGGGTGTATATGGCTTGTCCAAACATTTGACGAACTGTTTGCCGCTTGAGGCCTTTTGAACGACGAGGAAAAGAGTAATGCCGAACGCATTCAGTACACACTTGTACTGGCCTGGATTGGATTCACCCTTGAATTCCCACCATCAATCGCTAAAGCCGATCTCGAGATTGTTAAGTGATCATATTTAGAATAGAGGTTAAAAAAGGTACTGTCTATTACCGTGCTTGCAAATAAGTAAAAGAAAATAGAGTTTTTAAGTTGACTTAGGAAATTCTCCAATTGAAAAGGGTTGTAAAATTTTACAAAAATTGTTTTAAATGCAGTATTATAAAATGTTGTGGCCAGAAAAAAAGGTCCGGAGCCGCACCGGTGACCTATGAAGTATAGGGGCTGCCTTCCGGTGTCCTAAAAAGTACCGGAGCTGTGCTTCAGTGTGCTCCGGCTAAAATTAACCCCAGGAAAAAAGGAACTAGTAGGAATCGAGTGGTCAGATGGGTGTTCCCCCTGTGATGACTTAATTTTTCTCCTCATTAACCCGGTAGAACTGACTTTGATTTGAAAACGCGATGACTGACTTGCGGTGTTTTATACCAGGGTTTTTTTTATAAAAAGCAGTATATTGAAAAGTTATGTTTATTTGTACAGAAACTCCACAAAAGTCTTATACATTAGTTTCATGACTACTTTATATTAGATATATGTGCTTAAAAATATTTATGTAACATAAAAATAAGTCTTTTGAACAGCAGTAGGTACTACAAATAAAGATTATTGTTTTTTCATTAAATGTGTTTATTTTCACAAAAACTCCTCAAAAGTATTGTACATTAGTGATTTGAATATTTTATTTAAGAAATATATGTGCATACAACATATTTATATGTAACATGATCCCTTATGTGACTCATGATCAAAAATAACAGTCCTCTTAAGAAACATTCATTGAACTGACTGTAGGGGTTCAATGAACCAATGTGACAAAGACAGGCAAAATTTATCACAGCAACATTACAGCTAATGAGAACTAACAAAGAGTAAACAAATACAATGCCTTAAACTAAATCTGTGCAAACAATGACTAACATGTAGAAGAAAGAGTTGCAAAGGTACATTACATTTTGAGAAATCTAATACTGATTGGTAACAGAAACTCTCACTTTCTTCTTGAAACTTTGCAGACTGTCATTAAAGAAGTTGACCTCACTTGAGACTGCATTGCCAAGACGATGAATTCTTCCAATATAGAGAGAGACGCTGGATTCTCTCCAATATATTGAGCAGTGCTGATAAAGTTTCAGATTTCAAGCTCAGATCCTGGTTTAAAAATCCACCAGGATAGCATCAGGCTTCTCCATGGGAGTGATTGCTCCCATGCCGCCGCGAACGTGTTAATGGATAAGCCCAGGTGGCATTAGTTTGTTATAGTTCTCTTGTGGTAAAAGCAGTGGTGCAGGAGAGGGGGACCTGTGTTACCCCCATTGGTTTACTATAGTAAAACATATAAAATATAGTAAATATGACTTTCCTTATAATTAGCAAACATTTTAATTAAATGTTCCACCACTGGAAACTTGCCACTATACCACCTCCGGGTAAAGCCTTCAACAAAAATATTGAACTCCAATTTGGAAATGATCGGTGTGTGGAAAATATGTGTTGTGGGTGTTGGCATTGACTTTAAATACAGATGGAGACTTTCCATTGCCATCACAAAAAGTGTACCAACTTCTGTGTCAGTCAGAATTTGAAAGAGGACTTAGTTGCAGTATTCTCCAACTGCTGTCAACTATTAATTAAGCTATCAGGAGAGGAAATTTTGACAATAGTTCAGAGAGCAAACATAAGCTTAAGAACTCTTATTTTTTAGCATACTAAGTATTGAAAACTGAAATAAAAAGCAGAAATAAGTCATTTACATGAACACTATTCGTTGGTGATTTAGTCAAACTACATTCACTTCAAATCCTGGCTGACACACAAACAGGCACAGCTTGCCAATAAGGATGGTTAGTCTCCTGCATCGATGTAAATAAGCACACTGGATCGGTAACTCAGGCCCCGCATCACGAGCCACCGGCAGTGGTTGCGTTTAAGATTTTGCAGGGGCGAGGGGGGAACGCATCTTTTGCTGACCAACTTTTACTGACCGTCTAGTTAAGTATTAATTATAATTACTTAATAGTTATAGCAATACATCTATTATAGCTAGCTTTACCCGTAAAACTGCTCCCAAATCCGTACGGTTTCAATATGGTTAACAATACAGTTTCGCGCATTTCCCCCAACGCCCCTTCAATTCGGCCCGGCTGCAAACCCAGCGCACAGCTGTGTTGGCTCGGACACCACTACACGAGCCTTATGGGGAGCGCGCTATCCAGTTGTATTTATTTAGATCGATGGTCTCCTGTAATTAAGTCAATGATATTAGGTGTTGGGTGTCAAGGAAACTCCTTTTTGATAGTTGTCTGAATACTTATCAATTCGGGAGAAAATTAGTGAATAAAGGGCCTTTAATTATTAAGAATCGGGGTTACAGATGGTGCAATAATTTATCTTAGATAAGATAAATATTTTTCGCTATTAATTATTTTGTTAATTTTTTCTAGGCATACATTGTATCTAATATTGCATGGTGATTGGGGCAAGCACAATGCTGCCAGGAAACATATGACAGTCCAATTCAGGCGCTTTGAGTCAATCGCAAATAGGAAAAATCTACCCAAAGTCGCTGCTAGTATTAGATGTCTCATAGATCTACTCCAGAATCCATGGGGAAACCCCACTCTCACCAAAATCCTGAACGAAGAATCATGCTCTGATGAAGAAGGTTTGTATATTCAGATATGATTTATATACATTTTTTGTCTTAACAGATGAAGTACTGACCAATAAACTGATCACAACTGATCAATAAACTTGTAAAACTCTTTTGACGCGGTTTTAATTTTGAGAAAAATTAAAATTAATTCTTGTGTTTCGTTACCAATTACCGGTATCAACGTTTTACCATTGTTTTTCTTTATTGGTACCTTTCTGATGAACTGGTGGTACGAAGAATTGACCTTGGTACCGACACATTACTAGTAGAAATGATTTGATCAATTTTATTTGACTCATCATTGTTTATGAATCTTACACTGCTCCCCAAGTAGGTTACCATACATTCTAATTTTTGGGGGCTGTCACCAGTTTTCTTGTCTATGTCCCGGAGTCTCAATAAGGGCCCATGGGATAGCCTATTAAATCAATTTTCTGACAACCATTATAATAATTCTGAAAATTCATAAAAATTGTGTTTTTTATCGGGTTTTTTTCATATTGATATTATATTTTTGAAAATCTGTTAGCTCTACAGGGAAGTATAAGCAATTGCCTTAGCAATGAACTTTGCAATAGGTAACTGTAACTTTAGTTTAACACAAAAATGAATTTTCAATCGTTTAGTATCAGTGTTTTATCTAAAATGAATCAAATCTATCCTTTGGTATTTTTTATATTTTCTAGCTTACCCAGCTAACACAAAAACATTTTCACTTTATTACCTAATTTAAAATGTTTCCTAATTTGTTTTGCTATAAAGCATGAGCATTTTTATTTTACATTCCAAATCTGCTGTTTGTTGGCCTCATAAAACACCATGAGACTTTTTGTACCTAGTATACTTTCCTATACGTGAATACTTATTTCCTTTGTCCTTGACTGATATGTTTGGATAGACTGTGTCATTATTGTACACATAACAAACAAACAATTCACTGTCAGTATACAGATCACTTACTATGTAGCGCTGTGGCGTGGTGGAGAGACAGTTAATAGCGATGACAAGAATGTTAAAAGTACACTAGGCAAACACAGTGAGGATTCCCAGATCCACAAAGATTGGGCGACAATGCTCACAGTTCGTAACAGATGTTATCAGGCGCAAGGCCTTCTCTTGAAGTAGTGGTTCATCCTTCACAGCAGGCAAGTGCCCCTATAGCACCAAGCCTTACATCAAATGGCTGTGAAAAAGGGCGTGGTAGACAGAATTCAAATGCGGTTATGGAATTTTTGACCTCAGTTTTCCTATAAGATAGATAATTCCAGACAACTTCTCACATACCTGTGAAATGTGTTGTTCCCAACTTAGTCTTGAGCCGATATAGAATCCCAAGAGTTAGACGGTATCTGCTTCCTCAGCCCTAGTCTTCAGTGTGCACACTAATGTCTGTGTTTTTTCTTCGTTTATTTTAAGGCCATGGGCGATGAACCAGTCCTTGGCCCTCGTGAGTAGATCCTCTGCCTCCGAACTGGGTGGTCCAGGTCCTCTCCTCTTGACAGCAGTGATGTATCATCAGCAAATAAAAGTGTACGGCCGTTAAGGTCAAGGTCGTTTATCAATATAGTAAACAGGACTGGTCCAAATACCGAGCCCTGCAGAACTCCATGCGTTAGTTGGCCCACCTGGGAAACCCTCCCATCCAAAGAAACTACCTGGCTGCAATTTCAAGAAAATTCCTGATGCTACTCAATACTGTGCCCCCCAGCTGAAACATTTTTAGTTTGTTCATTAATATTTCGTGTGAGACAACATCTAACGCCTTACTCAAATCACATAGTCTCAATAAGACCGACTCCCTACTCTCAAAAGTGTCAGATTTTGTGTCGATGAGGCTCAGTCGGGCAGGGGTGGTGGAACGCCCTTTCCTGAAACCAAGCTGTGCTTCGAGGAACAGAGTGTTGCTTTCTAAATAATCTCCTAATTGCCTCTTCATAAATGTCTCTATGACCTTGGAAAATATATGAGGTATAGATATGAGTCAAAAATTTAAAACAAGTGAGGGGGACCCCTTCTTGAAAATCGACGCAGTTCTCGCGTTTTCAGCACTGCTGGGGAAGAAGTCAGAGTTTAGGCACAAATTGCGAACTCGGGTGAGATGAGTTGCAATTACATCTATAACAGACTTAACACAGAACATGACATGCCATGAGAGTCCTGGCTCTTGGAGTCCCTAAAATTCTTAACCTTATTTAATACTTCATTTGTACTTACGCAGGCCCAGTTTTTAGTGTTGTATCAGGTGGATGGTCGATTTGTGATAACTGGTCCCGCCTGCACATACATAAGGTGTCCTCTGCCACCTTAAGAAAATAGTTCAGTCATCAAGTGAAGCTGTTGCTTTAGGTATGAGCTTGGGCTGCTGGTGTTGGTTCACTAGCTCCCATGCAGATTTGCGTGGATTCTGCGAATGCAGGATCGAGAGAGCATTGCCAACTGTCTTGGCTTCTATAACTAACTCTAAATCTGTATTTCTTCTTGACTCTGGAATAAAAGGCATAAAACTTGACTTTGTCGTTTTGGTTCAAATATGATTTATAATAGTGATATGACAAGATCTAGAAAGGATGCATTCTAGCTAGATCTGGTGTATACCAGGATTTGTCAGGTTTACAAGGACCTCCAGTCTGTTTGAGATCTAATTTTACATACTTTAACTGGAAAAACCGATTCAAAATTGCCTTGAAAAACATAAAAAGTTATTGAAAGCAAGTCCTGGATCAGTAATATTATCTAATACGTTCCAATTTACATTCAAAAGTTCACTGCGAAGCAGTGGGAACTTATCCTTGTTCACACATCTCTTAACTACAGAATTAGTACTACTTCTGGTTGATTGAGTGCTTACCGTGTCAGTCCTAACTCTGAAGACCACAGCTTTATTGTGATCAGCCACCAGAGCGTGAGTCGTCTCAGCCTCAATGTCCCATGAGTCAAAGTTAGTTGCCTCAGTATCAAGGCAAGCCAGTCCTTGGGTTGGTTGTCTAGTTGCTATGAATAATCCATAGCTGCGTAGAAGATCAAAGGCAGCTTACTCTCTCGATGGACCTTCCAAGTGAATGTTGAAGTCCCCACACACGATTATCTTCTTAGGATCAAACCTCATGAGATACACTAGGCAATGTTCTTATTGTATATAGAAATTATCAAAGTCACTATCAGGGGACCTATAGACACTCACCAATATGGTTTTAGTTTCTACCAACTCGACTGCCGTTACCTCAAGTACCAGTTCGCCGTTGCCTCAAGTACCAGTTCGATACAATAAACATTCAAGGGTCGATTTCCTTACAACTGTACCAGAGGAAAAAATAGCCACCCCTCGGTACTTCTGGTCTCTTCTACAGTAGATTTACAAGTTTCAAACCCTTAAATGCGGAATAAAAATCACCAGCCAATGTTCAGACTGGCTTAGTAGATCACATTTCATTTCCTCTACAAATAAGGACAGTTAATGAAGTTTAGTCCGCAAACATTGCGCATTTAAGATCACTATATTTACATAACTTACATCAGTCCTATGTTTACTAGGCCTTGTGTGTCTGTATGTCTGACCCTTGCCTAGGAGCTAAGTCACAATTTTATGTTTCCACATTGTTGTACACAGTTTGTTCTAAAAAAGAGTTAGAGAACTCTCTTGGCCAGTGTTTGGAAGGAATAAACTTTCTTACTAGTACCCCACTAGGCCAGAAATTAGGGCCCAATACTGCATCAGCGAACGCTTCTGGCACTCCCACCTTAAACGACTTGTAGTTTCCGAATCTGGAGTTCAACTGTGTAAACTCGTAAGAAACTCCCTTGTTCGGTGATGAAGAAGCACCAGTAACTCTCAATGCCAGTCCGCCATTGCAGATAGCCACATTACCAAGAAGGCGTCCCGGTTCATTTTTGTGTTCCTTCATTTCCACAAATCTCTTCTTAGTTATTCCTTTTTCCGGTTCAATTTCATGTTCCACTTCATTGAACTCACAAATAGTGACGTCAGAAATTGATCCGTTCTGTGTGTTGCTCTCTTCAACTTGATTTTTCCTCCCTTGTCATTGCCATTTGGATTGTTTTGCCTTATTGAATTTGTTTGCTCACCCAATAGGAGTGCACTCTCATTTGTTCCTGTTTTCTTATTTGCCGCCAATACTTTGATGTCATTTTGAGTATCGTAATTTCTATAAAATGTCAAGTTTGCCTGGTTGTTACATGAAAAATCCACAAACCTATAAGTACTTTTGAATTCTGATATTTGCTAAAGTTACCCTCCCTCCCCTCTCAATTAGATCATCCCAGTCAGTGGCCTAATTCAACTTAATATAATTAAGGCAACCCTTTTCATGAGTCGCATTCAAAAACTTTTGTTTTCCCATTTAGTGTAATTTTCACGATAGTTCTGTCATCCTCATGATCATTGTTTAGCACATCTGCAATTCATTTAAAATCACATTTTGCCTCAGAATCAATGTCAGTGTCATTATGCTTTATGTTTTTTCTATCTATTGCATTTGCTGCATGCATTTGCAAAATAAATCTTTTTTATGTTTCCATCTTTATTACAACACAAACAAGGATGAAAATTTATAAAATTGGTCAAAACCCCCTATGGTTTTTAATTGTTTAAACAATCCAAAGGGGGCAACACCCCCCTTGCCAAAATATCCCCCCCAAGGGCCCTTGCCCACCCCTTTGCCCCCTGCCAAGGGGGGGGGGCAAGGGGGGTAATGTTTATGTGCATTAGGGTTGAAAGAAACTAACTTTCAAACTCTGTGGTTGGAACCACAGAACTGTGGCTGCGTTTCTGACCAAGATAAAAAGCCCCAGCGTATCTATCACACATTTATCACCAAAGCTTCTATTAAAGTATTGTATTTTTGTATCATGAATTTTTTTGTTCCTTTCTCGATTTATTAAATCCTTAAAATGATTGGAAAATAGTCAATATTTGAACAATTGTCACAGTTAATGAAGGTCCTCGATCGATTGTTAAATTGAATGTTGTGTTTTTTCCTGTTCTGGACAATCTTATGAAATTCAAATTTTTGGATAGCCTAATACTTAATTTTCCATCGGTCATTAGACGATCAAACCATCCAAGTGGTACAGTACTGTAATCTCTTGTTAATAAATTAATTATTTCTCTTATGATATTATTAGACTGTTAGACTTTGAAGGAATGAAAGCCCCAGAATAGCCAGCTAGGCACGTCTCCCTTGGGATATTGTGCAGCTTATAGAAGGAAGGGATTGTCAGGATGGGAATGGTATGATTTGGTCAGTCAGCCTCACCCCTGAAGGAAGAGAGATAGATTTCCAACCCATCCTCCAGGTTCTTCCAGGGACAACACCCTCTAACCCGAGACCTCCCAAGCATCCCCAGACAAGGACCTCCACCTGGGAGCTATCCTTGTTGTAGAGTCTCACCCAGATCTTCACCCTCCAGACTACAGGGGCTTAGAAGTTTGTCGGATAAGAGTCCCTCATCCCCTCCCAGATGGGCAGGCCAGGACGATCCGCAACTCCCTACAGGGCTCAGACCTGACTGGGTATCGAAGCTCAGCTGGGAATCAAAGTTCCCAGAGAGACGAGGAGGAACCAAGGTGAACTGGAAGCTGGTCAATCTGGACAGCCAATAGACTTACCAGAACAATGTCAGCTTCTAATTAATGTAGCCATTGTTGACCTCTGTATTGGTATAGACCAGTCAGAGAGCCAACTATGGCCCATAATATTATTAACATGTTGATCTTGTTGCAGCACTAAAACTTATAAAAGCAGAGATGGGGATCGTGCTGATAGTGCGGCTGGAGATCATGGCGGAGGCGAGGTGCGACGCCCAGGCCCTGCGGCTCATCGAGGTCTGCCTGGAGTGTGTCTCCCACCCTGACAACAGCCAGTACTTCCAGCAGTTCTCCGACGAAGTCGTCTACATCAGAGACATTTACCTTGTCCTCCTTGTCAGAGCCAAGAACAATACAAAAGTTTTGAATGAGGTGAGAACCTGAATGTCTGCAAATTTCCATACCTATTTCTGATTTGTCACAATTTCAGTTATGCGAATTTTTGTACTCGTTGACATTTAGGTATGATGACTTTAACTAGGGGAGTGCGAATAATGATTTTAAGACTCGAACCGAGATTTATCTAAAATTTTGAAGCCCGAGCTTTTTTGAGCTGAGCCATGATTTTAATTTTAGGAATAGAAGGATAGACGGCTAGCTTACCTTTGAAAGAGTTCAGGCAGGCCATAGAACACATAAAAGTCACAAATAATTATATCACAATATTTCGTCCCTCTTGGGGGGACTTCTTCAGGTGGAGGAGAGAAAGTTCAAAATGGCTGAAGTTCTAACTGTTATTATGCAGGGTTGCAACTTGCCACAATTCACTACTGTCTATGTACAATATTTATACAAACACAAAATATATACAAACACCAGAAAACTTGAAAAATGAATTTAAAACTTAGGCCTATTTAAATAAGCTAGCTGTTATAGGTGGGGTTTATCTGAGGTTGAGGTAGGGGGGAGATCTGGAGTCAGTAACATACTGGAATGCCAGTTCTCATCTCCTTAACATAGAAGGGTTGCAGTGGTCCTTAGGGAGGGATTTAATTACTTTTGTAGTATAGCAGGAGTCAAAGTCCTTGATGTGGCTTTCTGGGAAAAGAAGGATAGACAGCTAGCTTACCTTTGAAAGAGTTAAGACAGGTCGTAGAACACAAAGTAAATCACAATATTTTGACCAGTTAGGACCCCCTTCAGATGAAGGAGAAGGAAAGAAAGTTCTATAATGGCCGAATTGAGATGTCATTAATAAGTTTTGAATGGGCACAGGCAAGATGTCAAGTCTGGAATAGAAAAACTAGTGGCCATCCATGCCAAGAGGCACAACATAGACTTTGACAACTGATTCGCTACCAAACTGATTAAATCTAGTGATGGGCGATTGTGAGATGTACCATTCGAAACGTTTCGATTGTTTTATCCATTCGAAATGTTTTTGAATAGTTATTCTGCATTCGAAACGGCCAAAGACAGTAAGTGTTTAATTTTGTATACTTCGTTATGAGAAACCAACAAAATTAATGCATATCTCTTCAATGTACATACATTTACTGCACAAAAAAACTAAAGTCAAAGTTTACAAATAAAGATATTGCCATAAAATATTTTGATAGAACAGAATAAACAGATTTTATTAACTTAAAAGCAGCGTTCCCAAAACGAATGGATTATTTTGAATGAATTCATTCGAATGCATCATCGGAAGCACTTGAAACGGAACTTTTCGAAAATGAAATTCATTCGAACCCCAACCATTCGAAAACTGGAACATCTTGCAATCGCTCATCACCAATTAAATCCCTCCCTGAGAACCAGTACAACCCCTACATGTTAAGAAGATGGGAACTAGCTTTCCAATATGTCACTGACTCGAGGTCTCCCCCCAACCTAAACCTCAGATAAATCCCATCTAACCTAGCAGCTAGCTTAAATTAAATAGGCCTGAGATTTAAATCCAAAGTTCAAATTTCAAAGTTTTCTGGTGTTTGTATATATTTTGTCGATATATTGTAAATAAAAAACAGTGCAATGTGGCAAAACTGCATAATAACAAGTAGGCTAGTGAAATGTGGCAACACTGCAGAAATGCAGCCATTATAGAACTTTCTTTCTTTCTCCTTCACCTGAGGAGGTCCCTAATTGGGACAAAATATTGTGATCTGTAGTGATTTACTTTATGTGTTCTATGGCCTGCCTAATCTCTTTCAAAGGTAAGCTAGCTGTCTATCCTTCTATTCCTAAAATTTGAATTATTGGCTAGTGAAATGTGGCAACACTGCAGAAAAGCAGCCTCTGTAAAACTTTCTTTCCTTCTTCTTTATCTGAGGAGGTCCCTAATTGGAACAAAACATTGTGATCTGTTGTGATTTACTCTATGTGTTCTATGGCCTGCCTAAACTCTGTCAAAGGTAAGCTAGCTGTCTATCCTTCTAATCCTAAAATTCAAATTATTTAGCTTGATAAATTCTAAAAGAAACAATTGATTAATTTGTATTTACCCAAAGTGGACACGTTTCAGTTAATTAAGCAAAAGCAATCCATCTTTGTTACAGATTTTTTCAGTATTTTAATTTTTTATAAGATTATTGTGGACAGGTTTTTCTTAGCGTAAACAAGTATTAGGACGGTTCAGCAGACCGACTGGACAGGTGATCACCGTAGACCATTGCTGCGTAAGCTATTAAGCATACCATGTCAGAATCAATTGGTTGTGATCAATAAAATGTTTTGTGTATGTAATGAATAACCCAAATTTACAGCCGGGGAGGGGGGGGGTGAAGAGGGCCGCCAAATCAACTCAAGCCCAAAAGGGCAAATCAGGTTCTGATGATCAACAGCGAGGTTCTATTAGTTGTAAATGTCCCAGTGTGCTGTGCAAATTGTGGACAGTTAGTATAACCTTAACCAGTTCGCCACCGGGCAGCTTATACATGAGCACTTACCGCGTTGGTCACTATGATAGCCCGCAATACTGAAAGAAAGCCCTTTGCTGTAACCCGGATATGTGTTTATGACCACCCCCACTGCCCGGATAAAAAGTGTTTTACCTATTAGTTTTCATTACATTTAGCACATATCTTTCTGGTGGCAAATATGAACTTTTTATGATTTGGGCTGTTTTTAGGCTCGGCTCAAATGTGAGCTGCCCGGTCACAATTATATATTATCATTACCTAAAACGTGTTACCGTACTCATTGCACATCTCTCTTCACCATTTACAACACAAAAAACTTGTGTTCGCACTGTTTAGGTTTGTTTCTGGTTAGAAAAGTCAGCTGCGGTTGTTCAGGAATATCAACATAGGAACACTACATTAAACTATAACACAAGAAACACAGTACAGTAACATACATACAGTATATGCGGCCGTATCCCTATAGACCGCTACAAAGTTTCAAGCATCTAAAATAGACGGGTATCTCACAATCGACCATTTAGTCACATTATAACACAAGCTCATAAGAGAGCCTCCGGGCTATTTCGATGGACTCGGCCGGCTCAGATCTGAGCTGACCGGGCTATATTTATGTATTTTTTTATATCTACCGGTTAGGGGTGGGCACGTACCGGTAGTGGATTTTGAATTTGAGTCGAGTCGAGTCTAGTAGTTGTTTGTGAAAAGTAATGAAATGTTCATTTTTTAAAGTAATTAGGTCTTTGAATTACAATTAATTAAAATCTTTCATTAATTTTACTCATCAAATTGGTCTACTTTATTCAAGCTAATCTATTTTTATTTTTCTTTGAAAAATAAAACTGATATTCTAATACCCCTACATTGTGTATACCTACTTTTAAATGAATAACTATATTAAATCATTTAAAATAACAAATCACTTAATGTAACAAGATCACAATATAAATTTATGTAGAATACACATAGTTGTAACATTTTTAAACAGTCGTAAGATTTTATTATTAGCCTATTATTTTAACTGTCAACAACAGGTTTATTTTTCCTAAAAATAATTTTAATTATAACCTTAGACTAGAAAATGTGGAAGAAACAATTCAAAACCAGATCGGGAGGAGAGCTATGCCCAGTTATTTGGTTACTTCCCAACCCCACCCTTGCCTGGGTGCTGATCTATTGTTTTTTGACATCCAGTGACACAGCTGAACCAGATAGGAATAAGATATCCCCCCAATACAAAAATTATAAAACCTGAACTAATTGTTTTGTGTAAACCAATTAAGTCCACAATTTTCTTCTCATTTTTATAAATAAAATGAGACAGGAATGAATGCTGTGTATCATTCAAAAGATTAACTATGAATACTATTAGTAATTTAGTAATTAATATTAGTAATTATTAGTAATATTAGTAAATTAGTAATTGATATTAGTAACTATTAAATATTAGTAATATTTTTCCCAATGGAATTTATCTGAATTTGCTTTTTTTCTTCTTTTTAGTTTTATAATGAATAATAAGTAAGTGGTGCTTTATTATGCATTATGTATATTGTTTATTATGTATTGTGTTTTTTTATATGTCCCATTTGTATGCTGCAATAATTTGTACTGATTAGTTATATATGCTACAATGTAATTGGATGTTATCTGTTTTGTCGAATTCAAATAAATAAAAAAACATACAAATTTGAAGTTATAGAGTGCAAGGTCTGAGCTAAATATAGCTGTAAGTTATCTATTTCCGAATTCTGAGAGATGGTATTTCTAGATAACTGTCAAATCCATTCTTTGTCGAGGTTTTTGTTATGAAAACTCCTGAACTGCTGCAAAAAACGATAGTGCGTATCCTCAGTTGCGGATAAATGGCAGTTGTAGCTTTTCTAAACTCGTGACCTGCCGCGAAATATGATCGCGCGTATTTGCCAATCGCGGATAGTCAGACAATGTAGCCTTGCAAAAGTCGCGGTCGGCCGTGAAAAACAATCGCATGTATTTGCTGATTGTAAATATAAAAAAATGTAACTTTGTGAAACTATTGACCGATTTTCTTAACGGGACCACTTTTTGAGATACTGTGCGAGAGAGATGGAGAATCTTGTGAGGGGAAGTGTTAACCAATCACCGTCCCTCAACATGACATGCTCGATCACAATTGGCTGAAGCAAATATGTTTTTTTGTTGTTTTTTTTTTTAATTTAACAGCTTTGTGACATCTGTTACATACGTCACTTTAATACGAGAACCCCTGAACCTAATACTTTGTAACTTGTATTAGTAACGAATGTTTGTTTTCATATCGTCAGGAGAAAAATGGTTTCAAAATAAATCAGCTGTTGATAGCTCTTAAAATTAAGGCTATCGGCAAGAAAAGAAATATCTATGGCCGAATATGAATAATGTTATAAAAATTGATTGGCTACACATTGTATATGTGAATGCTTATTTTTAAGGGATAATGTTTTGTACAACATGGCTGTTACAATACTTATCTCAAAAATAATCAGGGCATAATTCCAGTATGTATGATTATTTTTGCAAGTATTGATAATGAATTATGAATTTAACTAGACGTTTAGCAAATCGTATATAATGATGGGAGAGGGTTAAAGCGAATGGTTTTTGATCCTAGAACTTGGAAAGAGTAACAGTAGCCTTCCCTTATGTTCTCAGGCGTTCGATGTAGTTCACTAGCGTTCACGCATGAGAATGGTTGCAGACAAACAGATCAACGTAAAGTGCAACTAGTTTAGCGATTCAAACTCGCGAACCAATAAACATAAAAGAAGGCATCAGTGTTAAGCGGATAAATTAACGTTGATATCCAAGACGGTGCAGGATTTTCTGATACGTGATACAAGCTCTAATTGTGTACGTCATGTTTCCACACTTCCGTATTTATTTTTATATTTCATGTCAAACTTAGACAAAGCGCTGTCCGCACATCGCAAAGCGACTACTTTAATCACCCATATTTCCAAAACCTAAGTTTTAACGGTAAATTTGGTGGTATAATACTAAAGTTCTGGTCCTATACTATCATCCTATGTGTACGTCATGTTGCAACACTTGCGTATTTTTTTATATTTCATGTCAAACTTAGACAAATCGCTGTCCGCACTTCGCAAAAACGTCTACTTCAATCACCCATATTTCCAAAACCTAAGTTTTAAAGGTAACTTGCGTAGTATAATACTAAAATTCTGGTCCTATATTACCACCCTATGTGTATGTCATGTTGCCACACTTCCGTTTTTGTTTTATATTTCATGTCAAATTTAGACAAATCGCTGTCCGCACATCGCAAAGCGACTACTTTAATCACACATATTTCCAAAACCTAAGTTTTTACGGTAACTTGGGTGGTAAAAATACTAAAGTTCTGGTCCTATTCTATCGCCCTATGTGTACGTCATGTTGCCACACTTCCGTATTTATTTTATATTTCATGTCAAACTTAGACGAATCACTGTCCGCACATCGCTAAGAGACTACTTTAATCATCTGTTTTTCCCAAACGTAAGTTTTGACGGTAACTTGAGTGGTAAAATACTTAAGTTCTGGTCCTATTCTATCACCACATGTTTACGTAATGTTGTCACACTTCCGTTTTTATTTTATGTTTCATGTCAAAATAAGACAAATCGCTGGTCCTATTTTATCATCCTATGTGGACGCCATATTGCCAAACTTCAGTATTTATTTTATATTTCATATCAAACTTAGGCGGATTGCTGTCCACACATCGCAAAGCGAATAATTTAATCACCCATATTTCCAAAACCTAAGTTTTAACGGTAACTTGGGTGGTATAATACTGAAGTTTTGGTCCTATACTATCATCCTATGTGTACGTCATGTTTCCTCACTTCGGTTTTTATTTTATATTTCGTGTCAAACTTAGACAAATCGCTGTCCGCACATCGCAAAGCGACTACTTTAATCACCCATATTTCCAAAACATAAGTTTTTAAGTTAACTTGGGTGATATAGTACTAAAGTTCTGGTCCTATTCTATTATTCTATGTGTACGTCATGTTGCCACACTTCCGTATTTATTTTATATTTCATATCAAACTTAGGCGGATCGTTGTCCACACATCGCAAAGCGACTAATTTAATCACCCATATTTCCAAAACCTAAGTTTTAACGGTAACTTGGGTGGTATAAAACTGAAGTTCTGGTCCTATACTATCATCCTATGTGTTTGTCATGTTGCCACACTTCCGTTTTTATTGTATATTTCATGTCAAACTTAGACAAATTGCTGTCAGCACATCGCAAAGCGACAACTTTAATCACCCAAATTTCCAAAACCTTAGTATTACGGTAACTTGGGTTGTATAATAGTAAAGTCCTGGTCCTATACTATCATCCTATGTGTACGTCATGTTGCCACCCTTCCGTATTTATTTTATATTTCATGTCAAACTTAGACGGATCACCGTCCGCACATCGCAAAGTGACTACTTTAATCACCTGTTTTTTCCAAACGTAAGTTTTGACGGTAACCTGAGTGGTAAAATACTTAAGTTCTGGTCCTATTCTATCACCCTATGTGTACGTAATGTTGTCTCATTTCCGTTTTTATTTTATATTTCATGTCAAAATTAGACAAATCGCTGTCCGCACATCGCAAAGCAACTACTTTAATCACCCATATTTCCAAAACCTAAGTTTTTAAGGTAACTTGGGTGGTATAATACTAAAGTTCTGGTCCTATACTATCATCCTATTTATGTTAAGGGCTTTATGCCAACTACATCGAGTGCTGACAAATGCGAATGCGATCTACAACGAGCAGGAGTGAACGTCAAAAATGGTGGGAGTTCACTATCGTCGAACCAGGATGAACCTATGACTTTCCTTGCAAACATTTGGCGGATTATGGTGCCTGAGGCCTTGAAAGAGCGCTTAGGAACGATCCATGCTGAAAATTTCTTTAATCAATCACAAGAGGCTTTTCAGAAAGTATTAATCGGTGTTTAACAACCAAATAGGCTCTGCATCTGGTATCATAACAATGTGTATTTTTTGTTTCTTTTTGTTTTTTATAACTTCTGATATTTTACGTTTAAGAATCTAATAATTGGTTAATATTCACTTTACCTAATTTGTTCACTAATAAGCCTACACCAGGCAGACACCTAAAGTTCAATTTTAACATGATCGTTGCGAATGTTTTCTAGGCCTGGTAAACACGCAGTGCCAAGTTCAATTGTGAGTAATCTTAACATTTTTGTTCTTCACCACTATAATGATGGAAAATTGTACCGCGCACACTCTATGATTGTCAAGCTAAACGTTAAAAAAGTGGTAACATGAAAAAATACACCCTTAAAATGCGCTATTTCATATAGTATGCACGACAAAAAAAGCCTTTCTGTACGTGTAGTTTCCTTTTAATCCTCTGATCTAAATAAGAAACACAAAAAATTCTTCACTGCTGTCTTTTAAATAATAGTGAAAAGAAACTGTTGCAACAGCAACCGGTAAATGAACACTTGACATTAAAAACATGTTCATAAATAGCAGTTTCATTCGAAAAAGGAATAGTTCCTCTAACCTGTTCCGTAGTTTGAAGGGGAAGAGGAATGACGGGAGGGGTTTTACCTCCCCTACATGCGCGGAAATTTTCTGCGCATGGACTCGTTAAGAAAATCCAAGAATAGCAGGGCTTGTAACAGGTTATTTTTTTTTGTTTTTTTTGCTCTTGGTTATTTTTTGTTATTTTTTTTGGAATTCGGTTATTTCTGTTATTTTTTTTGGAATTTTGGTAATTTTTTTATTTTTTTAAACCTCAAGAACTGCTACAAGCCTTGTTTACAGTATTCATCTGTCAGACGATCTTGTAGCAGCATCCCGGCAGACGAATCTCATCATCCTAAAATGCGTGAAAACTAAGTCTCGTTGCGTGAAAATCAAGTCTCGCCGTCAAATCTAGGCAGATTTGTGATTAATCTGTCTAGATTTTCTTTTTTACCAAGGTTAAGAATGTATTATCCCCAATATAACATCGGTTTTCTAATTTTTAGCAGCATTTTTTGTGTACAAAAGGTTATTTTTTGGTTATTTTTTTTCTTATTTGAGTTATTTTTTTTATTTTTTTCAACCTGAAGAACTGTTACAAGCCCTGAACTAGCAATCGGCCGTAAAAATTGGTATTTGCCAGCCACAAACGAACAGAAAATGCTGCTTATTTGTGAAAATAACGAGCGGCCGCGATAAAGAGTCTGTCGATTGCGGATAAACGGTTGATGTAGCCTTGCGTAACTCGTGATCGGCTGTAAAATTCGATTACACATGTAAATCGCATGTAAATTTGATCACCGGGTGAACGGCGGGAGTAACTAACTACTCGACTCGTCCTCGAGTAGTTGGAACTACTCGACTCTTCCTTGAGTAGTAGCAACTACTTGAGTAATTACTCGACTTGTTAAATGTATCATTAATCTTATTTTTGATGTTTCAGGTACACAAAATGGGTTTAGTAGAAGGATTAAAGTTAGTTCGCCGCTGTTCTAAAGGAGACCGTATGGTACGTTTGCGCAAAAGTCATAAGAAAATGGCAGACATAGTGGCGAATATGGCACTAACATCTGCTATGATCAAGCCCATCACAGAAGAAGAAGCACTGCATGATTTGATCGAAGAATGGTACAACCTCTACCCCGACACTCAAGTTCTCTTGCGACTCTTGAGAAAGATGATTGTGAACGCCGTTTCATCTCAACACATCTATCTCCTTGGAAAATTGCTTGTTGAAAAGGTAATTACAATAAATAATAGCCCTATCATATTAAGTTTTTTTAATGTAACTTGAAGAAAGATAAAGGAAATGCTAACTAATTATACCTAACGCCAATTCTTAAGGCCCACGCCGTCCATAAGCCCAATGCTAAAATTAACATTAGTCTTATGGACGATGTGGGCCTCAAGTATTGGCGCCAGTTATATTCAATCCAATTGTAATTTTAACATCTTGGTATGACAATCAGGCAGCCCAGTAAAAGTATAAAACATGAAGAGTAGTAGTTCTAAAGCATAGTGTTGTAGCTGCAAAGGGAAGCTGCAAGTTACCACCAGCTTAGAGGCTACAGTACCTCTTGCCATATTGGATTGTAGTCCCATAAGAACAATTATAATTTCGTTTGAACAAAAATGACATGACTTGATTACCTTAACTTGCAGGATTATGATTCTTGAATACGTTTTTCTTATTAATACTTAACAGAGAATTGTGAAGCAAAATTTTAGAAATAGACTATATTCAATTTATAGCTAAAAATTAACATGTAAAATGTTTGAATTTATACATGTATATTGTTAATTATATTTAAAAAATACTGTTAATATACCAAAATTACAATCCAACAAATCATTAGATACTTTTACCACCTTTGAATTAATACCTACTCTGTAATTTTTAAGCCAGAAATAAAATTGAAGCTACTGTTGGAAATTAATATTGTTTTTATGGGACAAACCCCTGAAAGGCGGTAGGTACTGCAGACTCTTGTGGGCCACAACCAAGTGTCATGCAGTACAAAACATTTCGGAGACCTTACATAAAGATGCCCTTTAGAAGCTGTAGATGGTGATTGTATATAGTCAGGAATAATATACTTTTAAAAAGGCATAGTGATAAATCCTCTAAATAACTTGTATTTTTAAAGATTTACCAAATATTTTTGTAGGAACTAGATTTTCCCTGCAATTAAAAATTAATATCTCCTTTTTCTTCCGTGGTTTCTTATCTTAAGTCGTTTCATTACTTCAGTAAAAGGAGATTTTTGTAAATATGATAAACCGTTGACCCACAACATGGACAAGTTTCATTGCTCACAAATGTCAATCCGTTGTTAACTGAAAATGATCAATTGTTCAAGATTGATATAAGAATAATAATCTTTATTGTCATAAAACATTCTTTTACAACTAGCAAAGCTAGTACAGAACAGATGACATTGTCAGTACAAATCTAGCCTAAAACAATTAAAATAAAAACAAAGAGAAAAGAAATCAAACGTCAAAATTGTTATTTTAAAACAAACTATTTACATTTTATTTTCAAACTTATCGTTTAAAAAAGAATCAACCGAATAATACATTTTTCAATCAAAAAATCTTTTAAGCTATTTCTAAAACTATTTTCCTTAATTACTTGTTTTAACTTGTTGGGCGGTCTATTAAAAAATTTCATTCCCATATATTGTGGTGTCCTTTCAGATAACGTCAGACGATATCTTGGATACTGGAAATTTGTTTGAAATCTTGTGCCATAATGATGTCTATGTTGAGTTTTACTTAGATTTTCTAAATTATTTTTAACAAACATCAGACATCTTAAAATATAAAAAGATGATTAAAATTAAACTAAAATATGATTCAAGACCAATTGTAAAAAAAGATAGATTAATAATTACTAAGAATTAGAAACTAAAAAAAACATTTCATATCTCGCTTTGATGAATCAAAATAAGTTCTTTTGCATTTGAAATTAGCTGAGTATGCAGGTCAGTATTTTCATCCCTTTTAGTTTAACATGTCGTCACACGGGTAACAATCCCTTTAAAATTTTAAAGTCAGGGTCGGGGTTGAGTAGGTGGTTGGAGAGGGCGAAAATTGTTATCATGAAAAATATCTGGCCCAATTGTGAGAGTTGTTTCATTCAATACCAGAATATCTTTTTCTTTTTCAATAAATAAAGGTCTAACAGAGGTTACAATGGTAAAAAAAACGCTTTCTTTGCCTCGCGTGAAGCGATTTCAATTTTTCCTTCACCAACATTTTTATTTTTTTGAATACTCTTTAATGTGTTGTGTCACTAAAGGATATGTTGCTATTTGAAATTTTTAAGTTAGGGGTTGGGATGAGAGGGTGTTGTTGGGAGGGGTGAAACTTTCATGTGAAATTTATTTCCACCTGCCTTGGTATGCATTTCCAGCAAACAAAACATTAAAAGTCATACCAGTTTTTGAATAAGGAGGAAATTTTGAAAAAAACCCTGTATATGTATATTACTCTTATGATTCTATTTTAACGTTCACCTTTTGAAAATTATGGAATTTGGCGGTTCTTTTACATAAATATTTGTTATGTATTATAACAAGAAAAGATTGGTTTACTTTTCCCTCTTCTATAAAGACTTATAGCTTCTGAAAAACACTAGATGTTGGTTAAAATACAATAACGTCAGAGCTAATTATTTCTCATCTCATGTGACTGAATATGGAAGGTAGTTTGAAGACGTCTTTTGGAGGTCCTCAATTAAACCAGACAGAAACTGAAACTAAATTTAGAAATTCTGAAAACTCAGAAAACATTCTGTTGTCAGCTTGCAAATGATTATTCATTAATATTTTGAAGAACCCTTCATCTTTTCTCTCAATATATAATGAGTATTATTATGCCATAGTGCACCTAGCATTTCCATAATTTCTTCATCTTCTCACTCTTCAATTAACAAATATTTCAACAGTTTTTCTTTAGTCTCATTATTTACTATACTTCTCGTGGCAACAGTAAAAAACAACTGAATGACTACAAATAATAACTACACCAGTGATAATGGCCACTGCTGTGATAGTCATTCCAACCGAACCAGTGACAGAGGACCTTAATTACAGCTTTTCTGTTTTTATATTTTCAGGATTGCTTTATTGCCTTATTAAACTTTCACTAAAATTTTAATTACACTTAGTAATTTCTCAGATATAGGAAATGTTTACAAGTTTGCTTACTTTTGTTATTGTGTTTACGCATATTGCACATCAAGATACTTAGATGAAAATACAGTAGAACCTCGATTAACCGTCACTCTCGGGACCGGGAGTATGACGGTTAAGAGAATAGACGGATAACAGAAATTAACTATAAACCTGTTCAATACGTAGATTTAAAATATTTTGGAAGAAATAAAACCCTGTATAAGTGGATAATACATATTTATATTTAAATTACATTCATAAAATGGTAATTACAGACCTTCTAAACTGTATGTTGAGCTCATTCAGTGTTAGTAAGTGAATTACATAACCTCACATTAAAAGATAGTCCATCATCTTTTAAATGAGTCCGCCAACACCATAAATCAGCTCGATACTTGTAGCTGTTTCGCCCTTCCCCAAACGTTTAATAATTTCGATTTTTTGGTCCTGCCCTTGTACGACTCGTTTTCGTTTTTCAGCCATCATTAACAATCAACAGTTACTGTATTGCAGTTGATTAACAGTACGTATCTAGCTACAAACTGTGTAACAGCAAACACCATGTAACGCTGAACTACGAGGCGTGCCATATAACCAAAAAAATCAACATGCCAATGAGTAATAAATAACTCGCTCACCCCCATACCACTCCTTGCGTGGGAGTGGTGATTTTCGGCGTAAACTCAAGGTCATTAGCCGCGGACAGTCGTGTTCGATCACAATGGCGCTTGCACTTTCTTCCGTGCTTTGCCCGATGCCAATTTACAACATATTGCGAGCCCGGAAGCAGTGACGGATAAAAGAGTGACGGCTAATCGAGGTTCTACTGTAAAGCATTTACAGCAAGTTTACCTGACTATGTAAATCAGTTATTTTACATACAGCAATAAGGATACGAACAAATATCAGTTTTTCAATTGGATTTATGCATTAATTGATAATTTAATTATTAGCTGTATGTCAATTTCCGATCGAAGGTTGATTTCAAGAAATGAAAAATGGTTGTTTTTAGTGTTTATTGCTTTCCCTGTTTGCAATATTTTCTGTTAAAAAGGTTATGAATTTTGTAAGTTATTTTTTCTAATCATTACTTGTCATTATGAATTTTGTAAGTTATTTTTTCTTATCAGTACTTGTCATTAAAATAAAATATAAAAACAGAAATTCCTTTAGAATCTGTTAAAGAATGGGCCCAAATCGATTGTTAAAATTAACTATGGAGTTAAAATCAGTAGGCTAACCTTAAAGTAAAACTTGTCTATATAGAGGTTTTTCAGTATCATACAGAATCAATCTTAAATTTAATGGGTTGAAATTAATTTATGATTATCTCAAGATGTAAGGATATCCCTTGTCATGTATTAAATGCAGGTTTACTTTTAAACAAAGGCTTTGTTTGATCTTTTGTTGGGATGGATGATTACTTTTGACCTTTCTAGGGAGTGTTAATTTGTGATCAGTAATTATTTAATCTTTTTCAGCATGGCCAGACTGAGAAGCTGTTTTGTATTGAGTTGTATATCCGAGCTCTCACCGTCAATCTCAATGAGCTAGAAAAATACAAATCAAATAGTGAGCAAGAAAAGGTCAAGGAATCTGAAGTTCAGTTGTCAAATGGATTTCTGCTGCTTGCTGATTATCTTAAAGATGACATTTTAACCTGTCGAGAATGTATATTGACTGCTTTCTCTTTAAATCCAACAGGAAGTTGTTATGAAAAAATCAGGGACCTGGCTGTTGCTAGTGGGAAACTGTGCAGTGAACTCGATGACAATTGTGAAAATAATCAGTCATCAATCAATTGTGAGAAATATTCTCTGGAAAATCATGATCCCGGGATGAAAATAGACACAGGACAGCCAAACGGAACAGAGCCTATAGGTCATGAATCTCAGTCATTACTAAACCAACAAATCACACATCTTCCATATGAAACAAAAGAAAAACAGCCAAAGATGAGTGAAACTGCTGTAGCCACAGATAGTGGGAAGGATGTGGAATCTAAGTGTGACATCCTGTCATCACCAATACATATTTCTGATGCACAAAAAATTGGCATTCCTCAAACTCTTTGTGATGATTTGACTACAGTGATCAGTAGTGCTAGGTACCAAGTATTGAACTGGCACCTAGATTGGTCAGAACTAAGCTCTAGATGTGAGTCTTATATTATTTCAGGTAAAGAACATAGGAGCACAGAGAAAGAACTGAAGTATCTCAATATTGATTACAACCAATTCAAAGATTGGCCTAGAGATAAAATGTATGATACAGGTATTGAAAAAGGATTTGAAGGATTTGTTGAGAGCGATTCTGCAGAAGAGACTGATACGTCATCAGAACCTACCAAAAGAAGACAGTCAAAGCAAAGTATGGATGATGAGACTCAGGATTCCACTTATTTTTCAGAAAAGATACAAGTGAAATCGACTAAAACATCTTTAAATTCAAATTTAACTGCTTCTGATTTTGTCATGAAGACTGCCAAGAAACAAGATAAAATCAAAAGAAAAGCTTTATCCTCAATATCTGATTCAGAGATAGCAGTTCAAGAAAGGCTACCAGGAAATATCGATGGGAGTGGAAAGGTCACTGAAGAAACACAGAGTAACAGGAAAAAAATCAAGACCCAAAAGTCAGAACGTAAAAGTCGTTCTTTGTTGAAGCAACAGAAACCAAATTTTGAAGCCAAGATCCCACCTCTACAGTTTTCACCGTGTGGTCCTCCAGATCTACTGGATATTGTTAGTATTGAAGAAGATGCGACTAGAGTAAGCTTTTCTCCTATTATTACAACAGAAGGATATCTTAACTTTTTAAAAATCAACAAAGGAACTCAGCCTTCAAACAATAGTGCAATCAACAAAAGTAATCCTGCCAGAAAAGTAAATAATCAAGCTACCAAAACTGCCACCTCAACTGAAAAACCAAATTATTGTATAGCAGAGAATGACCTGTCAATAACTTCCTCTTTGTGCCCTTTCAGCAGTCCATCTAAGTTAAGTGACCCAACAGTATTAAAATCTTTAAGAATGTACCGTTCCAAGAAGATAGGCCCAGAAAGTGTGAATGATTCTCCCGAAAAACAAGAGATGTGTCTAAATAAGTTTCCTCCAATGTTAAGTACTGTTGATTTGAATCCCCGAATTTTAAGCAGAGCAAAAACCCATTCCAAGACTGATGCCATAAATATTGAAATAGACAGCCAGAACACAAAAACAGAAATCATCAATATTGATCTTGACAGTGAACCAGAAATTATTGACTTGGTAGATGATGATGATGAGGAGGAAGACAATAACATGAACACAATCAATGCATCAAACTACTCTTCCAAAATTCCATATGATGTGACTAGTAAAATGAAATTGAATTTTGATAGTGTTTTGAAATCAAAGTCAGTAAACAGAAAAAGTGCATTTGTAAAACCAAATCCAATCAATGATCTCGCTAGGAATCTCGGATTGAAATCAGTAGATATGATAAGGCCGGCTGCCACAGAAACCACAGTGCAGGTTGTGCAGTTATCAAGCTCAGTTCGATCTATGGTTACATCCAGTAGTAACATAAATCCGAGCACAACAGTAATTCAAACGATGGCGCAGCAAACCAATTCATCGATCTTGAGCCAAGCTTCCAGTAATAACGTGACTTCAAATATATCAACAGTGATTTATACTGTTCCACAACAGTCAGCATCAGTGTCTTTTGCTCAGGTATCTAACACTTCATTAGTTTCCAACTCGAGCTTACTGTACACAATGCCTCAGCAAACCACAACAGTAGCTCAAGTAAGGAACACAATAGCATTGACGTCTGAATCTACATCAAAACCAGTCGCTACAAATAGTACAACCTTATCCAGTCGAATTTTAAGCTCTACAGGGTCTCAAGCTAGCATCACCAATGCATCATCTAGTTTCGTTCCACTGAGTACACCAGCAAGACACTTCTACAGTGCACCGAGGCAGATTTTTCCTCAGAATCAGGGAGTTTATGTGTCTAGACAAAGTCCAGAGCGAGCTTTGTTGAGTCCCCCTGCCACTAATCAGTCGTCATCAATAAATATCCGTAGAAATACCCCATCACCTCGTGAAACGGTGGTAACAAATACAGAAACCGCAAATGTACCTATTAATGTAATTAGGGTTGAACGCATTTCAATCGTACCGTCATCTGAATCGAATCAACCAATTCCCAATCTGTCCCCAATCAAAAGTCCTGCCAGTGCCAGATCACAAACAGGATGCATTAGTAGGCAACAATTGTTCATGCGTAATAATGTTTCCAGAGCAACCACAAATACATCGACCCAGTCAAATCCAGTTGTTACCTCAACAAGAGCGCAAACAAATGCGTCTTCGATTGTCACAGCTTCAACCCTCTCTACAAGCAGGAGTATGCCAGTAACTGCTCACATTCAGCGAGTGGGGTACCCTCCAGAAACTTCCCAGAGTGGCACAGGGGTTCAATTGAAATATATTTTTAAAGAAGGAGTATTGAGTTCTTCTAATGAAAAGCAAATAGTTGAAAATGAAGGTGATTCTAATAGTGTAGCCATGGTTTTGAATTCAGAACAGATTCAACATTTGCTTCCGAAAACCACCTCACAAGATCCAAGTGATCAGGATGACAATCGTACTCAAGGATTACCAAAATTCCAACAAGCTTTTGGTCGAACCATATATCAGAACAGTTCAGCTTCCGGTGATAACACTTCTAGTGATTCACCCACATTAACCTTTGTTCAACAAATTCAGCCCTCAAATGCCAGTACTGATAGTGCAAGCTCATCAATTTGCACAGTTCTCTCAAAAGCAGTTCAAACTACTGCTAAAGAATCTGAAGTATCAAATAAAAATTCAACCCAGTCTACCATCACAAATGAACATTCACATCACCGAAAGTTGTCTCTAACAGGTAACACTTCATCATCTGCTACTGTTCAGACAATTGCCGTAAGTACTACAACAACTCAAATTGAGACACAACTGACAACCTCAAATACACTAAATAAAACAAGAACTAATGAAAGATCTACTCTACTACATCAGGCTCCAGTGAAAATTTTAACTTTAGCTGGAACCAATTTACTCCAAGGAAAATCACTTGCAATTTTGAAAACATCAGTGACACCAGAAAAACTCGCACAACAGGTTAAGTATGAGGGAGATAATAGATCCAAAGAGACGGTTATTCGCAGCAACATGAGTAACATGAGTGCTCTATTAGCAGCTGCAATTCAGGCACAACAACCCCAACTAAGACAAGTATCCTCTGGGATCAATAGCCCAGGTGTATCAGCTCAGGTTCAGTCAAAAACTTCACAGGACATCGAGAAGAAGAAAATCGATCAAGTTACTTCCACAAAAATTCAGCCTCAAAAGAATTTTCGAAAACTACCAATTCAGAATCAACCTACTTCAAGGTATGCAAAACCTCTCTTGCAAGTATCAAATGCTGGAGGTAATCAAAATGTAACAACCTCTACTCCAGTTGTAACAATTCCGATCCGGACAGTCTTAGCTACTGGTCAACAGGCTTCAACTCCCACCCGTTTTAATACTGAAAGAGTAGAATTACGTTCAGAAAACTTAATTAGCCCTTCTCCCCCTGAGGATCCTGCAGGGAGTTCCTTCATAGACCAACAATTGAAAGAATTTGAATCGGTTTTCAATAAAGTGAAGAAAACATCTCAAATGAAAGAAAGAACAAACTCAAACACTGTTCAAATTCAACCGCACCTTAGTCTTGGCCAGCAAATACTTCTCACTCAACCTTCAAGCTCTTCGAATAATGAATTTACTAATACTAGTACAAATCAAACTGCTCTCTTCCAGTCAACCTCAACAAGTACAATACATGACCTTCAAGGAGAAAGAGTTAGTTTAACGTTTATTAGTCAGCCAGCAACAGGTGTAACAAATACTTTAATTCCTGGTACCAGTCAAAAAATCAGTTCTGCGACTCCAGTAGTAGTTGTGCAAAGTTGTAGCAAACCGGTTACCTCACCCGCTCTCAGTGTTACATCTCAGAGTTCCTCCAGTCCTGCTCCACCTTCTACTCCAGGCAGCTCAACAGGAAAGATAAGCACTACAGCTATCGTAAAACAAAACAAGTCCAACAAGGCAAAAACTGCCACTAAAGCAACACCGAGTACAACGTTAAAGGTGTCTACTCTGCCCAAACCACAACAGAAACCCCAAGAGGATGAGCAAACAACTCAGAGGATTTATGCGATTCTAGATAAATATGCTGAACAGTTGCGTAATTCTCCTGAGCTAAAAAATAAACCAGCTCCCAGAAGAAGATCAAATCCTCCAACCAACCCCAATCAAAATTCTAAACGTAAAAAATCTACCCAGACTAAATCAAAATTACCATCTCAACAAGCATCTTGCTCCTCTTCTGGAATGGAAATGAGTCCAGGATCAGAAGATATGAGGACCATCGGAAGTGAAGATAGTTCTAATGGAGTTAGTCAACTGTCTCAGACCCTCAATTCACCACAAAGTAGACACGATGACCCTTCTACTCCCACAGGCGACGTATCTTCAGAAACATCAGAATCATTGGATTCCAGAGATACTCGTATTCAATCAAGAGTTGTTTTGGCTGAAACTTCAAGTGGCCAAAGTCGAACTGTTATTGTACAAGATAATGTTCCCACCCAAGTTCTTAATGTCGACGCATCAAAGCTTCTTCCTGGTAAACAAGTGGTCGTTGCCTCTCAAACTATCGTGCCACAACTGGTTTTACCCACAAATGTAGGAGGTGTCCAAAAAATGCAGTTATTTCCTGTGCCTGCGGATGGACGGCCGTTTGTCGTTACCAAAATTCCAAAAACATATCGAGTTCACCAAGTGACAATGCCGAGAGGAGCACCATCCCTCCTCGCCCCGGGTGCAGTTGTTAGAATACCGATGTGTGGAACATCGGCAGTAAAACAAGTGAAACTACCAGTTAGTGGAATATCGACCCAAAACTTAAGTAATGTCATAACATCTGCTAGTCATACGTTTACTGTAACTCATGACACGAGTTTGGATATAAATTTGGACAATGCAATTTTGTTGAACTCTACACCCCAACAGTCAATAGGTTTTGTCCACAGAAGTGTTCCATCATCCTCGTATCAAAGCCAAGATAGCTCGGTCGGAACCACAACAACAGTAACTGCATCATCTGCTCTTCAGAAAACTACGGTGGCTTACTCTGCATCCGAAATAAATGTCGGTTATATAAAGCACGAGTTCAAACAGGAATCCGGTAACACACTACCGGTCTGTTCTCAAATGAATGTTGTTGCGGCATCATCATCGCAGGATTCCAAACCGTCAACATCCAATGTAACATGTATAACACTCGATGATGACATTGAATACCCGTCCGGTGATCATAGATCGTCAGTGGCCTCTGATGTGTCGACTTTGGTCATCTCACAAGCCAGTGGCGACAACAAGCTATGGAGAAGTTCAGACTCTACCAAGCCCTTAAGCTCTAATGTGAAGAGGGAGCCAGGATCGCAAGACTTCTCTGGCTTTCAGCCTTCAAAGACTGCACTGGGGCATAGAAGTTCAAGTTTTCTGTCGGAGCAAGATCACTTTATAGACAGTAAAAGTGAGTATTACAGTTATTATATCTCATATTACAGCACAATTTTAACCAAAATTATCAATACCATGGGTATTATTAAAAATTGAAACTTTTAAAATCTCAATTGTTTCTAGAGTCACTAGTTTCTATGAAAATATTTACGCTTATTCTAATCTTGATGACAAGAATAAAGTATTGAGACTATTTAATTGGACCAAGTATTTTAAAATATCTTGTAAGCACCACTCAAGACTAAATTAAAGTTTAATTTTTTTAATGTGGGGTTACCATTGTCCAAAATTTTCATTTTGTAAGTTCGGGTGGTGATGATGAGATCAACCCCAGGGTTTCGACTGTACCAGAAATTGTTTGAGTACTGTTTTTAATATAACAGTAAAACCCTGATTAACCAAAATAAAGGGGGCGAGGCCATTTCGGATAACCTATTTTTTCGGTTAATCAATGTTTGGTATTTAAAGGTTATTTCAGTAAAATACTACATCAGTTGATTTACATTATTTTCATCAGCATCATCTAACAACCTAAATCTGTATACAACACAATATCTATTTCTTAAAATAATTGACTATTGTTTTTTGAACGTTATATCTTCACATCGGTTACAGGCGCCTTGTGTCTCTCCATCTCAACACTGTCTTTGGGCCTCGGGTACAATAGGACCGACGAGTGACAACACTCGGTTTTCGCGTAGCATTTATTTGTCAGTTATCAATTTTGAAGGCAGTTGCTGCGATTTTCCCAAGCAGTGAGCGATATTCAGTGGTGTCGCTTTTGTCGCCGGTCGGGTTCAAAAATGTTTTTTGCATCGCTTGTCTGTCACCGTCTGCAATAATCCTATGTTGCAGTGTTTGAGGTTAGAATCTAACTGGAGATATCGCGCCAATGTTTTTGTTGATGAAAAAGCGGATTTCATTTTGTCAGGTTGCAAATATGAGGGGGAATAATTAGTAATTTAGTAATGAAATACAGTTTTTTGAACAGCAGTTTAAAATTATTCAAATATTGACTAGCATTGAGTTATCGCTCGCCACCTGTCGCTTGCCACTCTTCGCTCTTATCGTACCCAAGGCCTTTACAATGGGGACAGTTTGTATGGAATTCAGGGTTGGGAAAGGTTTGTCTGATCTGGCTATGGGGGTAGGATGTTTTTTTAAGGTCAGTGGCCCCCATGAAAATTACTCAAGAAGGCCGGGCCACTTACCCGCACAATAGCAGACAATAATTACCGTTGCCTCGTATATTTTCTGATTAATTTCAACTTTTTAGTATGGTTTCGGTTAACACGGGATTCGGTTTAACGGGGTGCGGTTAATCGGGGTTTTACTGTATTCAAATTTAGAAGATATTTAGATGTTACTGAAAACTCAGGACTTCTATTTTAACTTCATTATTGATTTTTTGTTGCCTCCGAATCACGGTGATTTATAAAATTGGTTTAATTACCTTATCTTCACGTCATTTTGCAACTCAAGGATCACGTGAAGATAAGGAAATTATACCAATTCTATTTTAAGCCTCAAATTTACATTATAGGGGCAAATATGACGTGTACTGGAGTAATTTGTGCATTTTATCACAACTCGGTGCAAAATAACTTTTACATAAGATATTAAACAAGTCTGGGACTTAAAGGATACACATTATATGTATCATTTTATAATGCATGTGAAAAACATGACTAATGAGAAAATATTAAGCCAGTCTTACACGTATAATTATAAAATTTATTTATTTCATTCTTATTAGTGATGGTCAAAATCATGAATTTTAAATCTCTGAACTGAAACCGAAACTCTAAAAAGTCGAATCTTGTATCCTTATTCGTATGTTAAACAGTACAACTCACAAAGTCAGTTTCAGCTACTCTGCAAGTGGTAGAAGCTAACTTAGTCAGTGACGTAGGTACGGGGGGAGATCAGGGGGATATATCCCTATCCTATTAGTTTATTTTAATTATTTATTTTCGTAAAAATATTTCTACTTTGTTAATGCTCCCATGTTAATTGTTAATAACCGACTTAGTTTCAGAAATAAAAAGTATTTGATTTGATTTGATTTGATATTCCCCCCCTTGTCCGATAGTTAATAAAAAAAACCCTCGAGATATTAAGCTTCCGTCGTTTGGGGTTTAGCTAAGAATAAAAAGATATAAACAAACATAATTTATAAAACTTTTTTGACTTGTTTGTGAACGGCCGTAAAAACCACCATGCCAATTCACCGAACGCGGGGAAACGACGACACGATGGGAATATTACGTAGTCAACTGTAAAAAAAATTTTAATCACCCCCACATAGACTGTCCATTTGTGGGTGGGGGCGGGTCTGATCAGTCTGTCTTCTGCGGGAACGGTATCACAATCTGTTTTCCTCGCACCAATTTACAAGAGCCTCCTTTTGAGCATTTGACAGATTATGTGGGATCCAACGTAAACAAATTTTGTTTACAGCCAAATGATCATGCAAGATCTTATTGACGCTAGTCATACCAATGCACAATGATGTTTCAATCTCAGATATGTCACATGACGATCTTGTTTTATCAGTTCAAGCACAGCATCAATTATTTCTGGCACAACCACCGATTTTGGATCAGGGTTCATCCTAGAGAGAACTTTGGCTAGGATTAAATTCATTATACCATTATTTTAGAGTGCTGTAGGATGGGGCTTCATTTCTATACCAAGATAAAACAGGGTGTCTACCAGTCGCGAATTCGGGAAAAACCAGGAAAAAGTCAGGGATTTTTTAAGGTAGGAAATAGTCATGAAGAAGTAATGAACTTTGGACTCAGGTCGGGAAAAATCTATATGTAAAAAAATTATGATTAAAGGGGCAAAAACGGCAACATAAAGTCTCAACTATTAATAGTAACTAATTTTTTCTCAATTTCATAAAATATCACTGTTGTAATTTTTTGCCAAGTTCTCGGTTAGAATGTTTTCAATAATTCGAAACTACGTAGCCTTCAAAACAAGGTATTGGAGGATGGAGGCCTCTGTCGGTCATTGCCATAGAAACAGAGTCAGCGCGGGCGGCCACCTGCGCAGATTGTGTCTAGATCATGCTATGCTGTCTGTCGTCTTCTGTCCACGCTTGCGTCTAGCTTCGCATGGAATTGTCCCACAAATTATGAATTGTTTAAACCAATTATAGTTTTGTATGTAAAAGGCCCTGAATAACACAAATTTTGATAAACAAAAACATTTCAGCTGAACTCTGTTTAGCTGAGTCTTGGTATACGATTTGGTGGGTTCACAGTTTTTGCCACTCGCCTTATTATGCTTCCGATTACAGAAACTTAGGGATTAAAACGTAATAAATATATTTTCTAATTTTCCAATAAAATGGTGAAAGTAAACCAAGGCCAAACTACACTACTTAGAGTGGCTGTGAATAAACAATGAGCAAATTATTTTAAGCAAGACGAGACTAAACTGAGATCGTTGGTCAGGAAAATGCTTTGGAAAAGGGAGCGATGCTGGATTTTTTGGTTGGGATTTTTTTCAAATGGTAATGAAAAGTCGAAAAAAAGTCAGGGATTTTATTTGGAAAATTTTAGTTCATCGTTTAAAGTTTATCGTTTCATTCTTGTCTTGATAATCCACATTGAAAGTTGTGAAAAATTATATATATTTATATATACATGGATGATGTCAGTATTAATGTTAGAGTTTCATATGTAAAATGCAAGTGTCTTACAACCAACTTAAAGGCGACTAATCAACTCAAAGTAGCATTCAAAGTTCCCACAGTGAATAAAGGGCTTTTAGAATGAGGAAAGCTTTTAACTTCTTCTTAAATAGTGATTGACCACCTGCAACTGTGGTCTGCACATCTTGTGGAAGTTTATTGTAACCATTTTGCCTAAATATGATGATTTCTTAACAGATAAAGCCAGGCTATAAAAATCCAAAGAAATTTCTCCATGATTTCTAGTGTTATAATTATGGCAACCCCAAACCAATTTTAAATTGTTTTATTTGAATTGCAATGATTGAATTGTCTCAAACACACACATTCCGTATACAGTCATTATATTTAAGGATACAAAGTAGATCCAAACTACTTGTAGTTTGGTGAATGGTTTTATTATTAAATCTTAACCATTGTGGTCAGTTTTATTGTGGCCAAAATTCTCTGGGTCTGTTTGTGGGTGGAACATTACTTGGTCTTTCCGTGGCCGTCAAAATGTCTCAAGGTAATTTTGCTGTCAGAAAATCGCTCACTTGTGTTGCGGCTGACAAACCTCTCCGTTGTATCACAGTGCGCAAATCACTCGGTTGCATTGAGGCCGTACAATCTCGGTCTCATTGTGGCTGACATTCTCGTTCGAATCACTGATGTTAAAGCTTTTGGCTTCTTTGTTTGGCTGGCAAGTAATATAACTGATTTAAATGATAAAGTTTGGATGTATGGATAAATGGACTTGGATCACACAAAAACTACTGAACCGATTTTGGTTTTCTACTTTCGGCGGAAATAACATAATCAATAACATAATTTTAACGAGAAAATTGTTATTAAAACGTCAGTTTAACCATATGTATTCGGCAGGAATTAGAGAACTTTATCAACGATTCTTGTGGAAAAATATCAAAGAACATTAGGCCTAATGACATGTCTAAACACTGCTCTCTTCAATTTAAGTAAAATAAGATACTTTTTGAGGCATCGAGGGACGATATTGACGATTCCCGTGGGAAATATATCATAGATAAATTATCGTAAAATATAAGATTTTTAATGTTTGGGGTTAATAATTAATTTCAGGAAACATTAGTTTAACACGTTGAGTGCCAAGCGGTGCGTTTGCACCGCACCGAATCTCTAACCGGGGGCCGAGCGGTGCAGGTGCACCGCTATTACACATTGTTGAACATAGCTTCCATGACGACGAGGCCTCTTATAAAAACACTATTTTCGGTATTGGCCACTTGGAAGGGTTCTAATAGTTATTTGGGTGACCTTGGTTTCTTTTTCCAGTGTCCCATTCGTGAACACAGCGTTTACAAAATCGGCTGCAATGCACGCTGCTGTGTTTGAGAGCTAGTCTTTTTCCAGCATCCCATTCGTGAACACAGCGTTTACAAAATTGGCCGCATGGGGCTCTGCTGTATTTGTTATGATATAGAGCGGGTTTTTTCCAGCATCCCTTTCGTGAACACAGCGTTTACAAAATTGGGCACATGGCACTCTGCTGTATTTGTTATGATTGAGAGCTGGTCTTTTTCCAGCATCCCTTTCGTGCACTGCTGTATTGTGACATCATAAAACGTCATAAAAACTAATTATGCTCTACTTTTTTGAGTTTTTATTAGATTTCACCAATACACAATTTTATATAGTAGGAGGAATAGGCCTATATCCTATACCAGACTAGCATAGTGGCCAACCGGTGCAAATGCACCGCTTGATTATGACGTCATAAAAACTAATTATGGTCAACTTTAAAATTATCTGCAGTAACATATATACTGAAAGGAATGTGTTATTGCACTTTTTTAGGTTTGGCCCCTGGGTAGGTTTCATTGCCATAGTGTTAACTGGAATCGGCCATTAACCGGACAGGCCCTAGTCCCGAGGGTCCGGATAGGAGGAAGTCTACTGTACCTCGTTTACCTCAGAATATGCAGTCTGTCTGAAGTAGTTGGATATCTGAATAAATGGCAAATGGACTTAATAAATAGTTATAAAAATATTCAAATCGGTTTGAATATTCAAACCAGTTTTAATCTGGATTAGTTGGTTATCAGTCTTAGCAGAAACAGAATAACTTTTTCAGGTGTGTTCATTGTTATCTTTAGCTTTATATATATATATATATATATATATATATATCAGCACACCTATTCTTAAAAAAATAATCGTAGATGTAAGCACAATACATGACTATTCTTTGTTTGAAATTCATTGTTGGTGATGGTGATTTTGTAATTTGATTTTTGCGGACATTTGTTTTTTACTAATCGGTGATGGCAAATGTCCGCAAAAATCAAAATGAAAACCAAAATACGTGACTATATATAACAATTAATACCATTAATTTTTCTTTTTCAGAAATTACTGAGAAAGACATTAACATTGACAGCAATCAAGACATGGAGTTAAAGGAAGAAGTGAAGCCAGAGATGGTGATGCAAGAGCCAGAACTGTGTGACGAAAGTGTTTCTAGTGACAGTGCAGGAAGTGGCCGAGTGAAGATCAAATCAGAAGAGAAATCCCATTTGATACCGGGGCCAAGCCAGGACACAAGCTCTTGGCCCTATAATGTCACTAAGATTGAATGCATCGTTAAATCCGATTCTCCTAACGCTTCAGTGAAACAGGGGGAAACAGGAGGGCAGACGCTGACCCTCACTCATTCTCAAGGGAATGTTTATAAGAAGAAATCTAACAGTGTTGAAAACACCATTTATCAAATGGCTTTCAAGCGAACCGATAGAAGTAAGATTTCAAAGGAACACGCAGCTGCCCTGGAAAGAAATATTCAATTGCAGAAGAGTTTATCCGAAGAATGTGAGGATTTAGGGGTGGAAGAACCTAGCACTAACGATTTATTTCCTGAAGCCGAACTCTTGTTGGATCCGGATCACTCTAGCCACGATAGTCAGATAGACTTACCGAGTGAAACTTTTTCACAGACATTGAATTCATCATCGAGTAGTGACTCTCGGGCGATGAGCCCCATGTTCCCTGCTGTTAAACGACCAGTAACCTACAAGAGTTCCCAGAAATCTCAATTGATATCCAATAAAACCAACAGATTCACTCCGATATTCAATCCTGTTTATCAATTTACTGAAGAAAGCACCAGCGGAACAGTATCCAGCACAAGACCGGACAGTCCTGACTGCCAGATTATCAGCTACAAGTTCCTCAAAGGACAGACGAAACTCGGATCTAATTCGGAGAGCAATTCACCACTAATGACAAAATCTCTTGGACTTAAGGGCAATGTTAGCCCTTTAGTATTGTTACAGAAAACATCTCGAGACCAGCAAAAGTCGAGTTCATCAGGAACGAGTACTCCGGTTAACGGAGGTGAATCGGTGGCATCCCCGAATAACGACGAATTGCCAAATAGTTACACGTCAGAAGAGACACAGTGCACTCAGAAAACAAGTGACGATAATTGCAAAGACACAGAAGTCGAAACTACGACGGATTCCGATTCCAACATCGATGCTCTGAATATGACTTCATCTCAGGATACTCCGCTTGACGACAAAAGTTCCTTCATACCTATACCGAACCCGGCCGCATCCTTATCATTTACTTATGGAGTTAATAGAAGTAATCTTAAAATGTCTAGTAGAAAAGTTCAGGTTCAGATGAAGCATGAAATTTGGAAAAGTATATTGAAAGGAAGTGATGGTAAAGAAGATATGGATTCGGATATGTCGGATCCAGATCAAGTGAGGATCAGTGACAAACAGAGTACTTCGACCGATGAAGAACTCCAGTTCGAAGGAGAGGTCCGGGCAAAAAATGGTTTGGGTATGGAGAGTGAGGAAACGCAATTAACTAGTGACAGAAACATGAGATCAACAAAAAAGTTAAGGAAAAGAAGTGGGCCCTTAGTAAAATGTCCACCTTCAAAAAGCAAAGTGTCCAGAAGAGGAGAATCAGAGTGTGTGGATGAAATGATATCCGAACTCGCTACCCCCCCGAATATGTGCAAGAACGCAGCCTCCCATCATGATAGTTCCAGCAGGCGATCGTCCTTGCGTGGCCACATAAAGAAAAACTGCCCTTGTTGTAACGGGTCTACCGAACGTCCGACCAGAACTCCTCAAAAAACTGAAAAGTTGTTAAGTGTCGCATCTCCTTCACCATCGACCTTAGTTTTAGGTCTCGGTAAGAAGAAATCGAGTAGTAAAAGTTTAGTTAAGACCAGTCATATCACTAAAAAGAGATAGTCATGTTTTCTGTCAGGTCCCAGACTAATGTAATTATGTATATTTGTGTATGATTGGAAAATAGGGTATTGAGTATTGAGTGTGTAAGAAACAAATTTGTTTTCTTTTGTACTTTGTTTATACCTCGAGGATCTTAACTTTAAGACTTGGTTCAACCAATACTTAATCATTTAATGTAAAATTTTGTACATTGCGGAATATTTTTTATTAACTTGGTACGATACCAAAGATCTCTCTATACCTTGTGCGGACTTAGCATAAAGGTATCATATTAGTATTAGAGTAGAAAATATTGTTTGTATTCATAAGAAAAAATATTTAAATATTGACAAATATTTGCTTACAATGTTCAAGTGCGGAAATGTCATTATGTGAATGTTCAACCAATCCGATATCACCTTCATACTACACATAGTATTTAAAAACTTAATTTTACGAAATTTTAAGTTTATGTGTTTATTTTAGAACAGTATTTTAAATAATTGTGTACTTACTTAATCAACTAATAGAACCGCACAATTACTTGGACTTGGGACTCAATCTTACCAATTGCTGTGCCATGGTATTGTCAATATTTTGCTTTGGTTTGTTAGTTTGTTTCGGATTTTTGTGATCTGTTTTTTCCCCAAAAATTAGTTATTTGTAAAGCTTTCATATTTTTCTAACATTAAGCTAAGTAGATTTGAAGATCAAGGTACCGGTAATGAGAATTTCCAAAAATAAACCCATACATTGAAACAGTACACTAACCAAAACAATGAATTATTGGAGGGTTTAACAGTGTGTATTTAAGATCTGTCTTATAGGGCTTGCAACAAGTTTTATTTTGATATTTTGGGGCCTGGGTTATGGTTTGTGTTTTTTAAAACCTAAAATTAAGTTATTTTTGTAATTTTTTTGAGGATTTATGTGGTTAGTTTTCTGATTTAAAAAAATTATATTTTTAAATACTTTTTTCAACAAATTGTGTGTCTTATAGAGGTAGCTTTTATTAAGAATTTTGTTGACATTCGTCATCATTAATTAGTAAAGGCAAGTTTCATGATGTTTGCCAGGAACCAGAAATAGTTTCATGATATTTTTAATGGATCTGGAGTCTTACCGAATTGTAAGGTGGTAAGGAATCCAGGACAACCAAATTCTAAATCCCAAAATAATTTGAAACTTGTTTTTATTGGTAAGTAATAAGAAATTTCCACAAAACACTTAATAATAAATAATTAGTCATTTGCTAATTTCCTAATAATAAATAATTAGTCATTTGCTAATTCCCTATTTTATTTGCTTTTTTTGGTCATTTGCTATTTTTCCTCACCGTAGACTTTTTAAAATGTTCTCAATCCCAAAAACTGTTACAAGGCCTTGTCTTACTGTAAAATAACAATACTAAGGGTGCAAATTTATTTTATGTTTCTAATGAGGATAACAGTGTTAGGTCTAATTATTTTTAATAATTTTTTAAAAGTATAGTTTATACACCTACTAATATTTATACCACCAGTTTATGTTTGTGAACATGAATTAAAAACAACAGTAAATTAAATTAACCAACTTTGATCAATTCTTAAGTGAATATGAGAATATATATATTTAAATGTAGTGCTTAAGGTTCAAGAAAATTCATTTTTTTATGGATTAACAAAATTAATAGTAAACCATATATGAATAAAAAAACAAAAACACTTAAAATGTCAAAAACAGTTCCTTGAAAGAGTAACAAAGTAAGAAGTCGGGACCGTTGGATTGTTCTCATAACCAGTGAGTGACAGCTTCAAAGACTGTGATAGAGTTTGCGTCCCAGGTCCACAACTAAGAATTCTTAATTTCTGAAACATTAGTGGTGCCAGTATCAGTAATGAAAATATTTAAGTGCAATAGATGACAAACATTGAAATCGGTGTTAGCTAAATTTCATATTTAACATTAGAGTGATGTTTTTTATTGAAACATTTAATTTAATGTTAGTGTAGAAAGTTTGCTTTCAACAGTATGAGTAAACATTTGAACTTCAAGCAATTGATTTTTATGATTATACATGTTTAATATACTATTATTTATACTTGTTATTATTTTAGGCCTAGAAATAATTTTTTCGATCGATTTGAGTGTCAAGTATTCACTTTAGTTAGCTGTAAACTATTTGTCATATTTATTTATCTGATAAGCTATTTTTCTTGCGACTTGAACAATAAATTTACTTTTAAGTTCCCTTGTTTTTGTAAGTTGAACAATTTTTGGTTATAATTAATTATTCCATTGACTTCTTTCGGGGTTAAACATGTTAAAATTGAGTCATGTGTTTATCATGATTTGCAAGAGCACTACTAAGATCATGTGTAGGACAATACACATGCATCAAATCACTAGGGTAAATTAATAAAGTACATTCCAGAGTAGTGAACATGTTGTGCCATTGTAGGTGTTCAAAGGAAATACTCTCAAAGATTTTCATGATACTATCGTAGATTTTACCTTTCAATAAATTTTCTAGGTCATAAAATGTTAATTTGATTTTCGCAGTAGTTTCAATTATATTTTTGTTTGTACTGAAATAAATATATTTGTTACTTCATTTTTATTTGTTTTATTTTCTTGTCTTTGTTATATATTTTTAATGTATTAATAAGTTCTAGTTTTCTTTTTGTTATATAATTTCTTAATAAAAAGTCAACTTAAGTCCCAATTGATCTTTCAGAATTAAAAAATCAACTGAATTGTGTTTGATGTATAAATCAAACAAGACTCAATTGGAATTGGCTCCACCCTTTTAATTGTAAAGTATGTAGTTTAGAGCTAATAAATCATCGAGTCATATTATCACCTTAAAAATGCATCGATATCCCTAATAATATACTTTGTAATAGTCAGTCTTTGATTTACATTAAAAACATTGTATTGATTTTGATTTGATAACTTATTTAGCAATTATGCATCTACATCAAAAACTTAAAAACGGGTTTACAGCTGGGGAACCAAAATTTTCACCTGGTGTTTCCAAAATTAGTGGTTTAATAGAAACAAGAACTTAACGGGGTCACCTCAATTGGTAATGTTTGAGTAGGCTATAATTAAGATTGAAAAACATATACATTTATGGAACTGCATTGTAAGCTGACTTTATATTTCTCATCGGTTGATACTAAGGTTCCTGATAACCATACACTTTAGTTTCTGTTCATGCTCTTTAACCAAACTAATGTACCTGCTTCGGATTACATGAGTGTTAGAATTGAATGAGTTATTGCTTTTTAAGTGAAATGTAACCCTTAGTGAGTCATCGGTGTTGGAACCACCGAGCTTTAAAATATTTAGTATGGCTCAAGTATTATATCTCCAGGTAGCTGTGAAGCTACCACATATACTACTAATTTTGTTTATAAATAATCAAGAACTAAATCATTACATCGTTTTGATCGGTTATCATTTATCAGTATGATTCTCAGAGTTGGATATCTAGGGAAGACGCGGACGGCCTGCTACATGACATGCGAGCTAGTTGGCACCCCTGCACCAGCGTAGTTAAACGGTGAAATCCTACTCCTATTTGATCAAAATTTATCCTTTGAACCAGAGTGTCCACAGAATGGATATTTCGGAAAAATGGGAACTACACGGAATTATTTTTCACCTGGAAATTGGCGTGAAATATACGTGAATTTTGTCTGAAATACGGGGACTTAGGTTTAGACACGAATGCGTAGAGCGATGGTGGGACGATCTTTCGGCAAAGATTTTCGTTTGTTCAAAAAGGATAACCTCAAGATATTTACGTATAAAATATTAAGTTACGAATTATATTTTAAGTTTTTATTCATTCTACCAGCAGCCTATTCCACAAAATTGTTTTTGTGCCAGACTGCTTGATGCGGCTTGGGACGGATGGAAGATAAGAAAGCAACAAAAAGTGGTCACATGTGCATGTGTATTATTTGGCTAAGCACAATAAGACAGGAAACGATGAGACTGTCGCGTGGTTGCCTTTTTTTGTTTTCTTTCTTAGTTCCTCAAGGCGAATGTCATTAAAAGCGCAGGACGTTTCATTGTCATTTCAGCCAGTCATTGAAATTAAAAAATGCAAAATATGAAAATGTAGTTTCTTAGATGCATTTTGAAGTTGAGACATGAACTGTAACCCAGCGTGAAAATACGGGAATGTTTTTAGTCTGATTTTGTGGACACCCTGTAAATGCTTTTTCATCTCTCAAAGGGCTGAAAAAATACCCAAAAATGAGTAAAAACCACTTAAGAAGAAATAGAACAGCCGGTCCAGGTCAGCCACTCCTTTGCAGATGTCGATTCCATAAAAATTATATTGCAGTAAATAAATTGACGACTTTTTTAGCCCAAGGGCGATCAAAGGCTACGTTTTGCCCTCAGTTGATGATCTGGAAACACCATTGTTGAAAACAAAAAATTTAAGTAAAGGATGTTTTTAAATTCTACTCAAACAATTCCTAACAAGCGATTGATATAATTGAAATTAATCCATTTTATTTTTGATGTTGCAACCTGGAACAGGATCTGGTTAAAATATATTTGGTGATAAAGTGCTATTTCATTGGATATTGAATCAAAGGTGAAACCAAAAATTTGAATTTTCAAATATGTATACACAGGATGATTTTTAAATATCCCCCTTAACGTTATCCTACATTTTTTGAAATATGAATTCCAGACTGCCCCCGAAAATTGTTGGGCAGTAAGCAGTTCATTTTGAGTCAGTTGCTATTTCCCGCTTTCATCTTGGCTCCAACATCATGGACAACAAATATTTTTTCAAATGTAAAGGTGGTGTTTTAACCTGTCATTTTTAACAAGATTCTTACGCTGGTTTCAATGCCACAATCCGTTTCTAAAATATTGACCCATTGTAGAGGTGTCATAAAAATCTCATAATCAAGCTAGATAATGACAAGTAACCTCCAGCAGTTATTGTTGAGCCATTTTCACAAGATTCCGACGGATTTGGCATTTTTAGGCGCCTTCTTGGATCCGCCTTTTGAAATGAGCTAAGTTCTTACTGATGTAAAGGTGTGTTGTGATCCATCGTTTTTAACTGACATTTTTGTAATAATTTTTTATTTTTGATATATTGCCTTTTTTATTCATAATATTAAAAAATGAATATATATATATATATATATATATATATATATATATATATAATAAATAATTTATTATAATGATGACTATTGGCATATTAGCTTTTGATCATTGTCTTATCATAAAATGATCCTTTATGAAATATCTTCATTCATTGTATTTTGTGTAATCAAATATAAGATGTTAATCTAAAGGCCATTGTATATGATGACAAATGCGTCAAGTTACTAGTATTTTGCTATATTTTGTTTTGGAGGTCAATCAAGTTTTAAATGTAGTACATATACAGGCACTCTTACCACCGTGTTAACCATGCTCGCTCAGCATTGATGTTTCTAACGCTAACTGCCTTACAACGAATGCTATTTACACAACGGCATTGTGAGGTTCCTTCTGCAGGGTGTCCGGAAATTATGGTAAAATATTTTAGCGTAAGATAGTAGAGGTAAAAATAAAAAAAAGTTAATATAAACATGGGTCCTAAAGTGCTTTGTTTGATGTCTGTGTGTCTGTTTGTGATTTTAATATTTAATTATATCTCACGAACCTCTTAAAGTATAAACTTCAAACTTGGTAAATGGATGACCACTATTAAGAACTACTTTTGTTTGAAGTATCAAAACTCTACTTTGTACCATTTCAGAATGGAGTCTGTTTTTTGTTTTCCAAAGCTAAATTTCTTAAAAACCATAAATTGTAGGAAAATACAAGAGACAAAAAAGTTGTGTAATTTAATTTGAATAACGCTGATATTAAGATTATAATAATCGGACAACTATTAATGGAAAAATTGTAAATTTTCCAAATTTAAACATGGAAATTTCAGTCAGTACGTACTAAAGAACCATGTGTGCGTCAATAGTATTTTTAATCTTTTCGGGGGAAGGGGGGGGTTCGTCCGTCGGTACTTGAAATGTATCAAGTGGCAATCAATCAATAAAAAAATATAAATAAATAAATGTAGGGGGGAGCAAACTAAGCAAAACCGGACTCATCACGCACAGGTTTAAACCTTTGTGATGATTAGTTTCAAATAATTTTAAACAGCCTCCTTGTAATGTAATAATTTATGAGAAATAAATATGTTTTGATTTGATTTGATTTTTGATGTTTAAATTAGGAAAATTTACAATTTATCTATTAACAGTTGTTCGATCATTATAATCTATATATCAGCGTTATTCGAATTAAATTAGGTAATTTTTTTGCCTCTTGTATAGTTTTTCTAAAATTTAAGGTTTTAAGATATTTAGCTTTGAAATCAAAAAACAATCGCCATTTTGAAAAGGTACAAAGTAGAAACTTGATACTTCTTACAAAAATAGTTCTTGATAGTGATCATCCATGTACCAAGTTTGAATTTTAAACGAGGTTCGTTTAAGAGGTTCATAAGATATAATTAAATGTGTAAAAAACACAAACAGACCCAGACAGAAAAGAAAGCACTTAGGACCTACCGTATGTTTGTGAGAACTTTTTAATTTTAACCTCTACAATCATATACTAAAATAGTTTACCATAACTTCCAGACACCCTTTATATGGGCGCTATTTCTGGTTCAGTATCATGGAAGCCCAGCATTCGGTGTCAGTCTAGTTCATTATCGAAATAGAAAAGCGTGCACCAATTTATGGTGTTAAGTCTAAGACTATTTCAGTAACAAGTGAGAGCACAATGTTTGAAAGCTCATCACATGAAGAGCACCTGTAGACAATCTTTTGCATAGAAGTTTTAAAAAACAGTCTCTTTTCGCTTATCTATATTCAAATACACCCCAAGAAGAAACTGATATCCAACACACCTGATGTGAACAGCGTCAAACATGGCATCTCAACAATACTGGTATGACATTGATTAGCACGATGACAATATAGACCATATAGAAGGTCAGTTTTCAATATTGATCATTAGCGTGACACATTTTTCGTTCATATATTATGGTCTTGAAAGGTTAATTTTAAAAGTTAAACCTTTTTGGTGAATAATAAAAAAACCCCTTTCATTACATAAACCCGAGAAAAAGATGTAAAGTTAAAAAACACCAAGTTCACCATAGAAGATATGGATATGGTTACAATCTTCAACCATATCCTGTTTACTTGGCTCCACATAATAAATATCGAGAAATGTGATTACATATAAATACTGTGTGCTGTCAACACGATCTTACACTGCTTTCCTGCTGATTCACAGTTGTAAGCTGCAGTTCAGGTCTGATTGAGCCGTTGGTTAGAGCAAGCTCTTGTTTTTTTTTTAAGAAGAAAGTAATAGTGAAGTCGGCTTTATACCTCTTTTTTCTTACCACAACTAATCAATCCAGCATTAAATAATTTGTTGATATTTGAGTACAAAAACTAAACAAAACGTCAAAGCCTAACCTCCATATGCAGTGATTGGGGAAAATAAAGTTTATTGCTATCAAAAGATCTTAAAATATTAATAAAGAGGTTTTCACCATGTTTTTAAAGGTCCAAAAAGCAGTGTCAGTTACCCTGAAGGTAGTTTTTAGTGATGATATTTTTGTTAGTGGTACTTTTTTCGAATAAATGTAAACACCTTATTTTTTATAACTACAACAAATACAACATTATTATTAAATTATTATTACAAAATTTTATTGGGTTATTAAAAAATGATTGATTACCACATTAGGTAGGGCTGCCATATGTCCCGGTATTTTGCTCTTGTCCCGGTGTACCGGCCGGTTTTCTTGATGTCCCGGTCAGTTTTTATATTGCGTAATATGTTATTAAATACTGAACTAAACCTGTAGTTTAACAAGTTTGCTGGGGCAAACGAAGAAAGAAGAACAAATTCATATATAATATATGTATTTTTGTTTTTAAGTAGTATTTCATTCGCATAAAATACATTTGTATTTTTCATTGAAGTAAAATAAATTAATTGTAAGTTCTGTTTCATGTAATGAATTATTATCCAAATTTACCATGGTAAAAATTGCATTGTTACAATACAAAAAATTAAAATAACTTTTCTCAAATCATTAAAATTCACAATTTTGCTCTAAAATTTTATAAATTTTTACCAGATTATAAGTTTGTTCAAAAGTAAATTTCATCTCAGTATATTTACCTAAAACTTATTAGTTTGACTCAATAATCTGGACACAAAATAGGTATGCTTGAAGTTAATTTTTACTGCAAATATTAGAATTAACCCTTTTCCTCCAAAATTTCCAAAAATTTCAGGAGGAGGACCCCCGTCCTGGACCCCCTCACCTTGGGGGGTATTCCATACCCCCCAAATCCCCCTGGTGTGTCACACACTGGAGGATCCTTGGTTAGTTGTACCGGTTTGACCGCTTGAAAATATGGCAGGCCTAATATTAGGTGAAATTGAAGATTTGTTTCTTGATCCCTAAAACATTACATAAACCTTTACTATTTATATTTTGCTTTGTAAACAACCAACAATTAGTAAAGTAGGTATAAAAAAATTATAAAAAAAGTCAAGTAATGAAAAAAAATAAAAGCAAAACGTTTTTAGAATAGTCACAGAAATCATAAAGGGAGTTAAAGCTTGTAGTCTTAAGTTTTGTACTGCTTGTTATGTTCTTTTGTACTGATATGTCAGCAAATAGCTGTGCTAAATTAGAACAAGAGCTGTAATTAGGCAACATAATGTAGACTAAAATATCAATCAAGTTCTTGAGGATGTAAAGCATTATTATCTCTAATCTTGAAAATTATTTTTTCAATGATAGAGCAAGCGTTTTATTTTATACTTGTGTATGAATATACAAACTTAATTTATGGTTTGGGATCAACTGTAAGGTGTCTGTTTTTCCTTTTTAAGTACAAACTTTGACCATGAATGATTTTAATGATTCCTATCTATGTGATCCAACTGAAGCTGATTTTATCTGAGCTGGAAGTTGTAGAAGTTACCAACTGAGGGTATTCCTGTCAGCTCCTTATTTTAACTGTTAACGTTAACTTTTTATATTTTATTCCAGAATATGCAATTACATTTACAAATGTCTGCTTTGAATACCACTAAAAGTTATGATACTCTCTCCAGGGACTGTAAAATAAATAAATAAATCTTTATTCACCATCTGACAATGATACATGTAAAACTACTACAGAAACTGCATTGCTAAAATATGTGCTTACAATTAATCAGTGTTTTACGTGCTAACAAAACCCTCAATGCAGCAGTACGTTTACAAATTAAATACAAACTCTGTGTCTTAAAAATCAACATCGCTCATGAAGAAGTCTTAAAAAAAGACTTGTCTTAAGAAGACTTGTTATTAAAGAAATTTTTAAGAGTCTCCCATTAAATATATTTTAAATATATTTACTCTATATTTAGAAATTCAATCAAATAGCTTATAAAATTTTATGTATATTACAAGAAACTTTTTTGTAATTTACCAAGCCTGTGATTATCTATTAGTAAGCATGATGTTACTAATAGTTGACACCATTACACTCTGTTGGTGACTTGACAAAGGGACTCTGGCAGTGACTTGACACTTGACACAGGGACTCTGTCGGTGAATTGACACTTCACACGGACTCTGTCGGTGACTTGACACTTGACACACGGACTCTGTCGGTGACTTGACACTTGACACACAGACTCTGTCGGTGGCTTGACACTTGACACAGGGACTCTGTCGGTGACTTGACACTTGACACACGGACTCTGTCGGTGACTTGACACTTGACACACGGACTCTGGTGGTGACTTGACAATTGACACATGGACTCCGGCAGTGACTTGACATTTTACACACGGACTCTGACGGTGACTTGACACTTGACACAGGGACTCTGGTGATGACCTGACACCTTGACACATGTATTCTGTTGCTACTTGATACTTGGCACATGGATTCTGTTGGTAACTTGAAACAGGGATTCTGTTGGTGACTTGACACTTGACACAGGGACTCTGCCGGTGACTTAAAAATTGACACAGGGACTCTGGTGGTGACTTGACACTTGACAAAGGGACTCTGGCGGTGACTTGACACTTGACACAGGGACTCTAGCGGTGACTTGACACTTGACACAGGGACTCTGGCGGTGACTTTACACTTGATACAGGGACTCTGGCGGTGACTTGATATTTGACACAGGGACTCTGGCGGTGACCTGACACTTGACACATGGATTCTGTTGGTAACTTGAAACAGGGATTCTGTTGGTGACTTGACACTTGACACAGGGACTCTGCCGGTGACCTGACACTTGACACATGGATTCTGTTGGTAACTTGAAACAGGGATTCTGTTGGTGACTTGACACTTGACTCGCGGACTCTGTCGGTGACTTGACACTTGACAAAGGGACTCTGGCAGTGACTTGACACTTGACACACGGACTCTGGTGGTGACTTGACAATTGACACATGGACTCCAGCGGTGACTTGACATTTGACACACGGACTCTGACGGTGACTTGACACTTGACACAGGGACTCTGGTGATGACCTGACACTTGACACAGGGACTCTAGCGGTGACTTGACTCTTGACACAGGGACTCTGGCGGTGACTTTACACTTGATACAGGGACTCTGGCGGTGACTTGATATTTGACACATGGACTCTGGCGGTGACTTGACACTTGATAACGGCACTCTGGCGGAGACTTGACACTTGACACACGGACTCTGGCAGTGACTTGACACTTGACACAAGGGCTCTGGCGGTGACCTGACACTTGACACATGGATTCTGTTGGTAACTTGAAACAGGGATTCTGTTGGTGACTTGACACTTGACACAGGGACTCTGCCGGTGACTTGACAATTGACACAGGGACTCTGGCAGTGACTTGACTCTTGATACAGGGACTGTGGCGGTGACTTGACACTTGACACACAGACTCTGGCGCTGACTTGACACTTGACACAGGGACTCTGGTCGTGACTTGACACTTGACACAGGGACTCTGGTGGTGACTTGACACTTGACACAGGGACTCTGGCGGTGACTTGACACTTGATACAGGGACTCTGGTGGGGACTTGACACTTGACACATGGACTCTAGCGGTCACTTGATACTTGACACAGGGACTCTGGCGGTGACTTGACACTTGACACAGGCACTCTGGCGGTGACTTTACACTTGATACAGGGACTCTGGCGGTGACTTGTCATTTGACACATGGACTCTGGCGGTGACTTGACACTTGATACAGGGACTCTGGCGGAGACTTGACACTTGACACACGGACTCTGGCAGTGACTTGACACTTGACACAAGGACTCTGGCGGTGACTTGACACTTGACACAGGGTCTCTGGCGGAGACTTGACCCTTGACACACGGACTCTGGCAGTGACTTGACACTTGACACAAGGACTCTGGCGGTGACTTGACACTTGACACATGGACTCTAGCGGTGACTTGATACTTGACACAGGGACTCTGGCGGTGACTTGACACTTGATACAGAGACTCTGGCAGTGAATTTACACTTGATACAGGGACTCTGGCGGTGACTTGACATTTGACACATGGACTCTGGCAGAGACTTGACACTTGATACAGGCACTCTGGCGGATACTTGACACTTTACACACGGACTCTGGTAGTGACTTGACACTTGACACAAGGACTCTGGCGGTGACCTGACACTTGACACATGGATTCTGTTGGTAACTTGAAACAGGGATTCTTTTGGTGACTTGACACTTGACACAGGGACTCTGCCGGTGACTTGACAATTGACACAGGGACTCTGGCAGTGACTTGTCTCTTGATACAGGGACTGTGGCGGTGACTTGACACTTGACACACAGACTCTGGCGGTGACTTGACACTTGACACAGGGACTCTGGTGGTGACTGGACACTTGACACAGGGACTCTGGCAGTGACCTGACACTTGAAACATGGATTCTGTTGGTAACTTGAGACAGGGATTCTGTTGGTGTCTTGACACTTGACACAGGGACTCTGCCGGTGACCTGACACTTGACACATGGATTCTGTTGGTAACTTGAAACAGAGATTCTTGACACACAGTCTCTGGCGGGGACTTGACACTTGACAAAGGGACTCTGGCAGTGACTTGACACTTGACACAGGGACTCTGGCGGTGACCTGACTTTACACATGGATTCTGTTGGTAACTTGAAATAGAGATTCTGTTGGTGACTTGATACTTGACACATGGACTCTGGCGGTGACTTGACACTTGACACATGGATTCTGTTGGTAACTTGAAACAGGGATTCTGTTGGTGACTTGACACTTGACACAGGGACTCTGCCGGTGACCTGACACTTGACACATGGATTCTGTTGGTAACTTGAAACAGGGATTCTGTTGGTGACTTGACACTTGACACACGGACTCTGTCGGTGACTTGACACTTGACAAAGGGACTCTGGCAGTGACTTGACACACGGACTCTGGCGGTGACTTGACATCTGACACATGGACTCTGGCGGTGACTTGACACTTGATACAGGGACTCTGGCGGAGACTTGACACTTGACACACGGACTCTGGCAGTGACTTGACACTTGACACAAGGACTCTGGCGGTGACTTGACACTTGACACAGGGACTCTGGCGGAGACTTGACCCTTGACACACGGACTCTGGCAGTGACTTGACACTTGACACAAGGACTCTGGCGGTGACTTGACACTTGACACATGGACTCTAGCGGTGACTTGATACTTGACACAAGGACTCTGGCGGTGACTTGACACTTGACACAGGGACTCTGGCAGAGACTTGACCCTTGACACACGGACTCTGGCGGTGACTAGACACTTGACACAATGACTCTGTCGGTGACTTGACACTTGACAAAGGGACTCTGGCAGTGACTTGACACTTGACACACGGACTCTGGCGGTGACTTGACAATTGACACACGGGCTCTGGCGGTGACTAGACACTGGACAAACGGACTCAGGCGGTGACTTAACACTTGACACAGGGTGGTGACATGACACTTGACACATGAACTCTGGCGGTGACTTGACACTTGACACAGGGACTCTGGTGATGACCTGACACTTGACACATGTAGTCTTTTGGTACTTGATACTTGGCACATGGATTCTGTTGGTAACTTAAAACAGAGATTCTGTTGGTGACTTGACACTTGACACAGGGACTCTGCCGGTGACTTGACAATTGACACACAGACTCTGGCAGTGACTTGACACTTGACACTTGGACTCTGGTGGTGACTTGACACTTGACACAGGGACTCTGGTGGTGACTTGACACTTGACACAGGGACTCTAGCGGTGACTTGATACTTGACACAGGGACTCTGGCGGTGACTTGACATTTGACACATGGACTCTGGCGGTGACTTGACACTTGATACAGGGACTCTGGCGGAGACTTGACACTTGACACACGGACTCTGGCGGTGACTTGAAACTTGACACAGGGACTCTAGCGGTGACACTTGACACACAGTCTCTGGTGGGGACTTGACACTTGACAAAGGGACTCTGGCAGTGACTTGACACTTGACACAGGGACTCTGGCGGTGACCTGACACTTTACACATGGATTCTGTTGGTAACTTGAAACAGGGATTCTGTTGGTGACTTGACACTTGACACAGGGACTCTGCCGGTGACTTGACAATTGACACAGAGACTCTGGCAGTGACTTGTCTCTTGATACAGGGACTGTGGCGGTGACTTGACACTTGACACACAGACTCTGGCGGTGACTTGACACTTGACACAGGGACTCTGGTGGTGACTGGACACTTGACACAGGGACTCTGGCAGTGACCTGACACTTGACACATGGATTCTGTTGGTAACTTGAAACAGGGATTCTGTTGGTGACTTGACACTTGACACAGGGACTCTGCCGGTGACCTGACACTTGACACATGGATTCTGTTGGTAACTTGAAACAGAGATTCTTGACACACAGTCTCTGGCGGGGACTTGACACTTGACAAAGGGACTCTGGCAGTGACTTGACACTTGACACAGGGACTCTGGCGGTGACCTGACTTTACACATGGATTCTGTTGGTAACTTGAAATAGAGATTCTGTTGGTGACTTGATACTTGACACATGGACTCTGGCGGTGACTTGACACTTGAAACAGGGACTTTGGCGGTGACCTGACACTTGACACATGGATTCTGTTGGTAACTTTAAACAGGGATTCTGTTGGTGACTTGACACTTGACACAGGGACTCTGCCGGTGACCTGACACTTGACACATGGATTCTGTTGGTAACTTGAAACAGGGATTCTGTTGGTGACTTGACACTTGACACACGGACTCTGTCGGTGACTTGACACTTGACAAAGGGACTCTGGCAGTGACTTGACACACGGACTCTGGCGGTGACTTGACATTTGACACATGGACTCTGGCGGTGACTTGACACTTGATACAGGGACTCTGGCGGAGACTTGACACTTGACACACGGACTCTGGCAGTGACTTGACACTTGACACAAGGACTCTGGCGGTGACTTGACACTTGACACAGGGACTCTGGCGGAGACTTGACCCTTGACACACGGACTCTGGCAGTGACTTGACACTTGACACAAGGACTCTGTCGGTGACTTGACACTTGACAAAGGGACTCTGGCAGTGACTTGACACTTGACACACGGACTCTGGCGGTGACTTGACACTTGACACACGGGCTCTGGCAGTGACTAGACACTGGACAAACGGACTCAGGCGGTGACTTAACAATTGACACAGGGTGGTGACATGAGACTTGACACATGAACTCTGGCGGTGACTTGACACTTGACACAGGGACTCTGGTGATGACCTGACACTTGACACATGTATTCTTTTTGTACTTGATACTTGGCACATGGATTCTGTTGGTAACGTAAAAAACAGAGATTCTGTTGGTGACTTGACACTTGACACAGGGACTCTGCCGGTGACTTGACAATTGACACACAGACTCTGGCAGTGACTTGACACTTGACACTTGGACTCTGGTGGTGACTTGACACTTGACACAGGGACTCTGGTGGTGACTTGACACTTGACACAGGGACTCTGGCAGTGACTTGAAACTTCATACAGGGACTCTGGCGGTGACTTGACACTTGACACATGGACTCTAGCGGTGACTTGATACTTGACACAGGGACTCTGGCGGTGACTTGACATTTGACACATGGACTCTGGCGGTGACTTGACACTTGTTACAGGGACTCTGGCGGAGACTTGACACTTGACACACGGACTCTGGCAGTGACTTGACACTTGACACAAGGACTCTGGCGGTGACCTGACACTTGACACAAGGGCTCTGGCGGTGACTTGAAACTTGACACAGGGACTCTAGCGGTGACACTTGACACACAGTCTCTGGTGGGGACTTGACACTTGACAAAGGCACTCTGGCAGTGACTTGACACTTGACACAGGGACTCTGGCGGTGACCTGACACTTTACACATGGATTCTGTTGGTAATTTGAAACAGGGATTCTGTTGGTGACTTGACACTTAACACAGGGACTCTGCTGGTGACTTGACAATTGACACAGGGACCCTGGCAGTGACTTGACTCTTGATACAGGGACTGTGGCGGTGACTTGACACTTGACACACAGACTCTGGCGGTGACTTGACACTTGACACAGGGACTCTGGTTTTGACTTGACACTTGACACAGGGATTCTGGTGGTGATTGGACACTTGACACAGGGACTCTGGCGGAGACTTGACACTTGACACACGGACTGTGGCAGTGACTTGACACTTGACACAAGGGCTCTGGCGGTGACTTGAAACTTGACACAGGGACTCTAGCGGTGACTTGACACTTGACACACAGTCTCTGGTGGGGACTTGACACTTGACAAAGGGACTCTGGCAGTGACTTTACACTCGACACAGGGACTCTGGCGGTGACCTGACACTTTACACATGGATTCTGTTGGTAACTTGAGTCAGGGATTCTGTTGGTGACTTGACACTGAGATTCTGTTGGTTTCTTGACTTTTGACTCAGGGATCATGTTGTGATTTGATACTTGACACAGGGATTCTTTTGGTGGCTTGACACTTGACACAGAGATTCTGTTGGTTACTTGACACAGGGGTTTTGTTTTTGACTTTGACACAGCTTCTGTTTGGTTTCTTGACTTTTGACACTGGGATTATATTGTGGTTTTACACTTAACACAGGGATTATTTTGGAGTCTCGACACTTGACACAGGGGTTCTTTTGGTGACTTGACACTGGATACAAGGATTCTGTTGGTGATTTGACACTTGACACAGGGATTCTGTTGGTGATTTGACAAAGGGATTCTTTCGATGACTTGACACTTGACACAGGGACTCTCTTGGTGACTTGACCAAGGGATTTTTTTGGTGACTTGACACTTGTCACAGGGTCTCTGTTGGTGACTTGACTCTTGACACAGGGATTCTGTTCGTGACTTGGCAAAGGGATTCTTTTAGTGACGACACTTGTCACAGGGACTCTGTTGGTGACTTAACCCTTGACACAGGGCTTTGCTTTCTAGCTGACTCCCTTTTACCTCTTCTCAGAAAAACCTGGTACACATATTCCAAAGGGAATGGAAAGTACATCCATTTTTTAAAGTCAGTGGGCTTTGGGGGAGTCAAATTATCTAAATGTCAAACATTATGGAGTATATAGTATTTTCATTAATAGAAGCATTCAAAATACAGGTTGTACATATACATCTCCTAAATTTATTATATACCAAAAAAATAAACCACTTCACAGCTATTTTATGAACTTTTATCCAAATATAGGTCCCAATAAATATCACTGGACAAAATATTTGGAAGGCTTTGAATGTTTTTTGAGGGGTCAGCAGGTGTTGAAGTTGAACCAGACAGATTGTCGAGGTATCGAGTGTCAAACTATCGAGAGTCCACCGTACTATTTTACATGTAGTTTTTTAATATTCTAAAATTATAATTTATTCTAGTTGCAGATATGTTAGTTGACTTTTTGATGCCTTATTTTGATTTTCAAAAAAAATCTCGCCATTTTGAAGTAGGCGGTAGTGAACACTATTTTAAGCTGAAGCACTAGATCTCCAAGCTTAATCATCAATAAATACAAAATTCAAACAAAGTTTTGTACAGTATACAGTATTAGGTTTTCGATAAAAATGTAATTACACCCTGGATTAATAAAGAAATTACATGCTAATGTCATAGGTGTCGGAGGGATTCTTGTAAGTTGGTCTGTCTCAGCAGAGTTTACAAAGATTTAAAAGCTCTGTTATGAGTCTGTTCTGAATCGGTTGCTATTTTGTAAACTTAGATCACATTTGCTGAATAAGTTAAAAAATAATGTTTGCTATTTTTTTAAAGATAAGTTTATTTGTGTAATCATTTAAAAAAGAGAAAAGTTTTGCCTTTTATTTTTAAAATTGTTATAAAGTAAATCATAACTATATTAGAGTCTTAATAAATAAATAAAATATGTCCAACTGTGCAATTTTATTTTTTAATTTTTAATGAATATTTAAAAAAAAAAACATAAAAATACTGTGTATAAAACTTAAAAGTCCCTCAATTGCTGTTTTGTGAATCAAAATTATAAGTCAGTGAGTTTTGCATTGTTTCGTTACTAATAAATCCATCCCTTCTTTAGATCGCAGATGTTTGATGAAATATTTACAGTATTAATTCAATACCAAATACATTTGATGTCTCAGTCTACAGTTGTAGTTCTATTTTTTCATTTTTTCATCTAGTGATGAATGATTATTGGGAAGAAACTATTTTTGTGATTACTAAATATCTGATACTATAGGAGATAACTAACCAACCTTTTTTTATTGCTTCTTTTCATAAGTAAGACCTCATCAGGCACGATTTTCATCCAGACAAAGGGTTCCCTTTTTTATGGATCAGGGGCACTGATGCTGTGCATTGTTCTTGCATTTTCAATAATATTTAATACAGAAAGTTAAATCAAGATACTTGGTGAATAGTATCGGAAATAAAATTTGAATGTAAGAATTTATCTTCTTACCTTAAGACCTTTCAAGAGATGAGGAAAGTTGATATGGAGCCAACAATCCAACTAACGTGAATGTAAATTAAGTTAAATTTGCAAGTATGTTGAAACGTTAATAAATTATTTGTGCTCAACATAATTAAATGTTAACAGGTATCTATATGTTTGACCAAATTTTCATCCTGCCAACTTTACATTTTCTATTTTTTCTTTTTCTTTCTCTAGTTGAATTTTAATTGTTGTCTTTGGTTACGTGATATATATGAGCTACGTAGTACCGTATCACAGCCAACATTTTCCATTTGACATATTAATTTGATTGACACAATTCAATCATCCTCTTAGAAAAAATATTAATTTTGAGGGTTAAGTGGAAAATTTTAACCTCATAAGAACACTATCCAGAAAAAATATCTTTTGTGAGAAAGTTTTAAAGTATTCATTATTTTATATTTTTGGTTACCAGTTTTTTCCTTTTGTACATTTTAATTGATCAAAAACTGTAATACACATAAAAAACCTGTTGTAAAATATCAGTTCAGTAATGGGCTTGAGTTTTACAATCATGCCACAAATTAAAATATCTTAAAATTAAGATAAAAATTTGATAATTATAACTTTTTAAATTCATTCTATTAATTTATTATATTTTAGTTCAATATTTTTGACTAATTTTTTTTTGTATCCTGAGTTTAATATTGTAGAGTAACCAAAGCTAATACTCTAAAGTAATGTAACTCTTGATCTTGGATGAAGAGTATACTAGTCCTGAAGAATAACAATACCAGACTTGTTTTTAAGAGAAAAACAAAATAATCAGGCAGTTGGTGTGGTTTTTAAGATTTTATGGGCAGATTGAATATTTTATCAATTGTTATGTTATTAGTTTTACAACCATTTAGGGTGATTATCGTAATGATCTGTGTATGTTTTTCTAGACAATAAATTATTTAATTTTAAATTTAAAAACATGTGTTTACAACATTATATAATTTCACCCAAACTATAATATTATATTATTGTGAACTAAGAGTATAGTGTAAATATTTAGTGTTAGAGATTTTATTTAACTACTAACCTTTTCACAATTGTGTATCTTATGATGTAAAATAGAAGTAACAATATGAGAGATTTAATGTTATTTTGTTAATGTGTCAACTGTAATGATAAAGTTAATGCGTGCAAAGTAAAAATACAGTAGTCGATGACATTCTAAGTGTAATGGATTGCCATTGTGTAAAATATACTTAAGAGATCAAATCAAACTTCTCCGTCAGTTATAATTGCAATCATCCATGATTTCTTTTACAAATAACAGTTTAGCAGACAGTAAATTTAAGAAGTGGTAAACATGTTGAATATTGTCTAAACTCCTTATGTTGTATTGTCTCCTCTACATGACAAAGAAAAATTACCTCTTTTTAATATTTGAGGGCAAATATGAAAAATAATTTTAGCTAGTTTAAGAAGTTTTTACTGCTTCGTATAAAACGTGGTCTGTCAGGAATATTTAATCATTTCTTCATCTATCATAAATTTATTTGTTAGTATTGGGACTCGAAGCAAACAGATGCCACATGACCTCATTGACTTTTAGTCTAAATGAGTTAAAATTTCAAGCAGATAGGAAATTTATCGATATTAAAATCATATTTGCGGTGACTTAAATAACGTTTTTGATCAAAATCACTAAACAACTAAACAAAGTATGAATCTCTGTATAAAGAAATAGTTTAATATAGGTATGCATGTGTGTAAATACAAGTATCCATTACAACAAATTCTTTAATTAGTACAATGTACTTAACTTGTGGAGTGTTTTAAAAGTTCATCTTATGTTTTGTAACAAAAAAAATGTATCCTTTAAAAATATGTTTTGTGATGACATCGGTAATTTGCACAGTGGTATGTGTATACTAGTGACCCTTGAGTTCTCTTCATTTATTAAGCTCTCGTGTACAGATGTGGTCCTAAGTGACGCACATGGATTGTATCTTCATTGTAGTTATTTTGTACATTTTGTATTAATACTGTGAATTTAGGAATGCAAAATGTAAAATTATAAATGCAAAGTCATTTCATTTAGTAAACATTTTTTAAACAATTAGTGTTACTTTTATAACTTCCTTTTTCCCATGGTGACCTGTGAGACTTTTGAAATTCGGTTTTAACTTTAGACGTGAATAGAAGTAATTTCATCAGGGGCCATTTTTTCACTATTTCAGATTGGGTAGCCTGGTGGCCCCAGGGGCCCTCGGCTGACATATGTTCGGGGCACTCTCAGTAAAAAACTCAAAGTATCTTAAAATATTAAAATTGCAAGAGCTTATTTAAGCGATCTAAAAGTTTTGAATCGATAAACTACTGCATGAAAGAAAATTTAATGGATGATTCAAATCCATACAGTATAAGAGGCCTGATTTAGTTAACGCCCTTATAGGGGAGGGAGTGTTCCGGTAGCATTATAGAAGGGAGGGAAAGGGGTCCGACACAGCTAGCCACGTATTCAGGCATTTTTGCTGCTCCTATGTTTAGGTGTTTAGGTTTTTATTCTTCGGCTCTAAACGTAGCCTTACATGCAGGTACAACAAAATAAAAACTATTAGTATCGAAATATAACATAATAAATGATATCAGCAAACTGGACACATACTTTCTCCCTTAAAGCAAGACAATGTCCAATAATAACCCCGTTGCAGCAGACCTGCATACTAAGCGAATTCCATATGCTTAAAAAAACTTTTAGACGGAGCCACAAATCAAGTTAAATCAACTTAAATCCTGAAATGGACATACAAAAATTTTCTCTATAAGAATAACATGGGAAATGAGTGCAGGTTTGCTGCCACGGAAGTGTGAAATTTAGACATTTTTTGCAATAATCCAGTAGATATCAACTAGATGAAGCCATACATCAAGTTTCATTCAGATATGTTGAGAAATTAGCGAGATATCAAATTTTATTTATTTCCCATGAGGTTAACATTGGGACAACGTACTGTGTTTACCACTAGCAATATCTCAGTAACCAATGGACATAGAGCAACAATTCAAAAGACTTTTAGTCATTTGTTTTTAAGCTGAATTCAATGATCCAAACAAGAATTTTATTATTTTTATTTTATATGTAAAAAAAACTCAAAAAACCCATTTTTGGGGGGTTTATTCCCCTTTATCCCCCTTCCGGCGACCTGATTTGGCTGGTTTTCGAACTCATCCGAATAATTACTTCTTTACATGTCTGTGCCAAATTTCATTCAGATCGGACCATTTTTATGTGAGTTATCGTGTTTAAAGACACATACATATATATTTATGAAAATGAACGAATGGTGTTTTTGGCATTACATTACATTGCTTGAAATACCTACCAGGTAGGTATTTTAAGCCAAGTATGAATGACAGATGAGTGAAAGATGACTGTGGCATCTGGGGACCTCAAAACAAAAAGTTATGATAGTCTTGGGCTTAGGTCTTACCATGAGAGCTATGGTGACAGCTTCTTCCCTACAGGGAAAATTCGCTAAAATAAAATAGATTTACAATTATTCCACAAATACATACCAAATTTTATCAAAATCGATTAGCAATTAACAGAGATATCGGTATTTGAATATTTGCCAAAAGAATAACATTAGACGACATACTGCGTTTACCACCAAACGAAAATATCAATTAATTATCTGTGCAACCAGTTGATTTAAACTAATAATTCAATATAGTGGATTATTTTTTCTCAATCCAAATTTATTGGTTGCAAGTATATTTTCTTTAGAAGTTACAGATTTTGTGAATTTAGAAAATATGACTTTTTTAACACTTAAACCCCCACAACTTCTGAACCTCAATTTTTACAGACATGCGGGTGGTGTCATGTTATTTGTCATCTAAAAGACTAAAAACCATGAAATTTTTAACAAAATCGAGAAAGTAAAAATGGACCTCCATTATAACTAATTGGTAATCTCTAATTTAAAACAAATTGCTTTTCCCCAGAATAGTTTGTTTATTGCATCTTTTCATTTTTAGTGAATTCCCCCTTTAATGAATGAGATTTATGCTAGGTCTCATGATTAATCCCAAGCCTGTAGCTATCTCGACAATTCAATTTGGGGTCCCCAGATGCCAAAAACGCCGTTCATTCATATACAGTGGAATGTTTCCAAACCCCCTCGAGACCTTTTATGGATTCGTCTCTCTGCATCAAGACAAACATATTTTGTCAAATGACCATGGGTTTCTGGTGCATATTTTTCTTTATTGTATGCATATATTTTCACCTATTATTTCATTACCTTTAAACGACTCAAAGTATGAACTTCAAACTCAGCACACTAGTAATTCCAATAAGACCTTCTACATTAATTAACCTATTTGGGTATGAAGTCCTAAGTTTCTATTTTGTGCCATTTCAAAATGGTGGCCATTTTTACTTTATCTAGGACCATTGCAATAAGCACCAATTATGGTATTACAATAAATATTATAATGATATACATTAAAACACCAAAAACGAAGCAGTTGCATAATGACGACTTTATGATACTGAAGTCACTTTAGAGTACTGGTTCTAGACCAATGAGAGCTCGGCATTTTACGGAAGTAGTGTCATAATAACAATTACACAATTCGCACATCAGCTGATTGTTGCATTACGATTCATGTTTGAGTTTACTTATCCCATCAGCTGATTGTTCCACAACGATTCATGGTTCAGTCTGCTTATTTGCCTAACCTCAAATTTGAGCAGACCTATTTCATCATTAGTAAAAGTCATGAGTTTTGTTTAACTTCGGGGGAAATTTTGTCGTATATTGTTGGTCGTAGATAAAATAGTGTATGCAACGATTGTATTATGCCTTTAAGCCACTCGTGAGATCTCACTCATGGCTTAAAGACATTCATAATACAATCGTTGCATAAACTACTATTTCAATGCTTAATATCTCAGAAGCTGTTATCTATGGGAAAAGAGTGTAATAAGCCAGAAAGATGCAAAACTTAATTTTACCTTTGCAGTAATTTAGTTTTACTAAGGCTTCATCCCAAGTAGCTGAGAAATTTTAATATTCAGTGTGAATTCAGGTAAATTTTTGCCTTTTTACACATAGTAAGTTAATCAAAATTAGAATATTTCAGTTATTTATGATGAAACTAAACATTAATTTGAAGTATATTAAATTCCTCATCTTTTTATTCCCTTTAGATGTACTCATGAAATTATTCAGCATATTTGAAGCAGACGCCTGCTTTTGAGGTGAAATTTTTCCCCAATAGTGGTGTTGCTTATAAAAGTCATGGGATAGCCTTGGGCATGACAGTTTCAGCACAACAGAACACGACCTGCAATCCTATCCAAACTGACCGTGGACGAAAGATCAGCAAAAACCTCAGCAGTTAGTTATTCACTCGTCAGCATGATCATCTGGTTTCTGTTGAGTTTAGCGTTCACACAGGTATATTTTGTTTATTTATTTATTTATTTACATCATCTTGAGACACCTTTACACACAAAAAAATTGCCTGGGCTAAAGATTTCTCATATTGTTGCCTTAAAACTAACAAAAAATCTTAAACCTTAATTAAACTGTACCTAAATACAAAACCATACAATGTTTTGTAATACAGAAGATATTGTTAAAAAGTTAAAATAATTGGCTTTCAAAAACATTGAATTCAATAGGATTACTATAGCCTTTGTCAACCTTATACCAACTAACCAAGATTTGAAAATTCTATTTCAGTGAAGGCAGGCTGTCTAAAATTTAAAATCCATGTACTCTGAGACACTGTAGAAGCAGTGTTCAAACAGAAAGTCTATTATAGCTTTTTTGAACTTTTTCATTGAGGGGCTCATTTCTGATTTGGCTTGGAGATTTATTATAGTTTTCTATGCTGAGATGCGGTGGTGATTTCTCCAAAAAAGGTTTTTCTGTGGATAGGATATATATTGAAGTGTGGATAATTATTTTTTTATCTGTTTACTTAATACAGAATAACTTAACTTGTAATGCATAGACCCTTACTAAGAAGTGTTTTATGATAATAAGAACCAGAATAAAATCTAAGATTTAATGATTATATTAAATATTGTAATTTTTATTTAATGAATAAATGTCATCATGCAAAATGAAATAAGGAAACATTTTTGTTTATCCTCCTTTCATTTTTTCCTGTCTTTGGATTGATAATGTTTATGTATAAACAAAAATTCGGGTATTTTATGTCTTTTTTATACATGCCATAAAAACTCATTTTGCATCTACAGTAAAGATAAATATAGATATATTTTTTTAAATAAAGGGTGGTCTGCAGATTATTACATTAAAAAAGTTCAAAATATTAAGAAAAAGAATAAGGCATCTACTCTTATAATAATCCAGTTTAGTCCAATCTCCAGACAACTAAATCTCCAGTTCTACCGGGCCGATGTTATTAATTAATGAGAGGAAAGCTCTCTCCCTGTAGATGATCAAATAATTATGAAAGTTAGTTTTTATTGAGATTTATGATGAAAAAGTAAAAAAACATGTTTTCGGTAAGAAAAACATTGAAAATGGGTTTTTTCACATTTTTATTTCAAGGAAAATTTTGGCTGCCTTTATTGGGTATTTTCAAGAAATGGAGTATAGTAATTTGTAGGAAATTTTATTGTCTTTCAGAATATCACCTTCCACTTTAGCCGATTTACTCACCATTTAAAAGTTGTTTGGAAAAAAGCTAAACAACCTCCAAATTTATTGTGGTGAGAAAATACTGAATTAGAGGTATTTTTGTTAAACTTTGTACAACTAAATCTAGATTTCTACCTGTCAGGTTTTAATAACTAACGAGTCGTTGGAAATCTTTCTCCCTGTAGATTTGCAAATAATTATTAGTTAAAGTTGAATTTTTTTAAGATTTAAGGTGAAAAAGGAAAATCACATATTTTCTATAAGAAATATTTTGAAATCAGCTTCTTTAAAGTTATATTTTTGTAGCCAAGTTTTGGCTGCCCGTTATCATAATTTTCATGAAATGCTATTACACATTTTGTAGGAAATTTTATTCTCTTTCAGAATATCACCTTCCACTTAGGTCGATTTCTTCACCATTTTAAAGTTATTTGCAAAAAAGCAAAGCAACCTCCGAATTTATAGTGGGAAGAAAATCCTGAATTACAACTATTTTTGTCAAACTTTGTACAACTAAATCTAGAGTTCTACCTGTCAGATTTTAATAACTAATAGATCGTTGGAAAGCTTTCTACCTGTAGATTTGCAAATAATTATTAAACTTTGATTTTGTTAAATATATAAGGTGAAAAAGTAAAAACATATTTTTTCTATAAGAAATACTTTGAAATCAGCTTTTTTACAGTTTAATATTGTTTTTATCCAAGTTTTGGCTGCCTGTTATCAGTTTAAAAAATGCATAATAACAAATTCTAGGAAATTTTATTCTCTTTTAGAATAATACTTTCCACTTTGGTAGATTTCCTTACAATTTAAAAGTTATTTGAAAAAAGCAAAGCAACCTCCGAATTTACAGTGGTGATAAAATATTGAATTAGATATATTTTTCTCAATCTTTGTACAACTAAATCTAGAGTTCTACCAGACAGAATTAATGGGTCGTTGGAAAGCTTCATCCGTGTAGATTTGCAAATAATTATTAAAGTTAGATTTTTTAATGATTTATGGTGAAAACTTTAGATCACATATTTTCCATAAGAAATACATAAAAACAGCTTTTTAAAGTTTTTTTTGTAGCCAAGTTTCAGCTTGCCTGTTATCAGTATTTTCAAGAAATGTATATAAGCAAATTGTAGGAAATTTTATTCTCTTTCAGAGCATCACCTTCCACTTTAACTGATTTCCTCACCTTGCAAAAGAGCTAAGTAACCTACGAATTTAGAGTGGTGAGAAAATACTCATTTAGAGACATTTTTTGTTAAACTTTGTACAACTAAATATGGAATTATAACACATAGATTTTAATAATTAACGGGTCGTTGGAGAGCTTCATACGTGTATATTTGCAAATAATTATTAGAGTTCGATTTTTTTATGATTTATGGTGGAAGCGTAAAAACACATATTTTCTACAAGAAATATATTAAAAAACAGCTTTTAGGTTCCTATTTGTAGCCAAAGTTTTAGCTGCCAGTTATCAGTATTTTCAATGAATGCTTAGTAACAGTCGGAAATTTTATTCTCTTCCAGAATATCATCTTCCTCTTTGGTCGATTTCCGTACCACTTAAAAGTTCTTTGCAAAAAAGCTAAACAACCTCAGAATTTATAGTGGTGAAAAAATATTGAGTTAGGGATCTTTTTTGTTAAACTTTGTACAACTAAATCTACTACAGTTCTACAAGAGATTTTATTAATTAATAAGTCTTGGGAAGTTTTCTCCTTTTAGATTTGCAAATAATTAAAAACACTTAATTTTCAAGATTTATGGAGAAAAAATATAAATACCCAGATGTTTTCTAAAAAAAAATACATGAAAACAGGTTATTTAAGTATCTTTGCAAAGTTAACGTGCACATCATAGAGAAAACATTGCAAAAGTTTAGATTATTTGTAAATAGAGTAATTGATTTCAGCCGATTTTCCAGTGTAGCAATACAAACCGTTTTAAACTTATTTAAAAAAAATTACCTTATTTTTAAATTTACCTGTTAATGTTTGATTTATTTTTAAAATGTGTCTATTAATCAGGGGTGGTCTGGCAGTCTGAGGGCCCCCACACCCTCCCCCTTAACAAAATGTTGTCTCACCTTAATATATTTACAAAACTCATTCAAAACCTATGAACTATGAGATAGTGAAAGATAATTCACTTTGGATGATTTAAAATCATAAGACCATTAGGGCGGATTCACTGGCGTGAATAGACGTAGACCTTTGACAAGGAGGATACCAAGGGGACTGAGATGTATGGCATACCTCCCAGCAGGGGGGGAGTTCCGGAGCACTCCCCCAGGAAGAAAATAGAACTATAAACCCACATTTTTAGGCAATCTAGAGATAGGAAAACAAAACGTGCAACTCCATGGATCCCAACAAATTGCGGCTACCTGTCGGATTCCGTAAATGTTAGATCATTCAGAGGTTTTTCACAAAATGCCCTCTAAAAATTTTAATTTTACAAATTATAGGGTAAATCTCCCTGATCCTTCCGTATCAATATCAATACTTAATAATTGATTTTAGTTTTAATTCCCTTATATGGTTACAAAACACTAATTACAATAACTTCAATTATTGTGAAGGTAAATAAGTTGGGCTGTCGAGCTCAATGTTTGTGCATCAAACAGAGATTACATTTTGGTACAATGATAATGTTTTGTGCTTAAAACACTGCTGCTTAATCTTTGGATTTTCTCCAGCCATTCTTTTTTGTTGATATTCTTTTTTCAACAAAATAGAATTTTGTTTCCGGTTCTTTGTTTACAAACTTCATTAAAAATTGGTCGAAAGGACTAAAACATTCGTTGTATTTCGTAAATATGTGTAAAATGCATTTGTTATGATTGTGTTTAAACAAATATAAAGTAAGTTTTATATAAACAATTGAATGCTACTCGGGCAACATTTATTTTGACCGTATTTTTATTTTTTCTCCTGCCGGTGGCCCCCTTTTGTCCAGACCGCCCCTGCTATTTATTTATGATCTCCCTGCCCAGTATATATTTTCCATCTGAGATATTTGCCATCAAGTTTTAAGCATATGCTAGATGTGCTTATTTAATTTACTAAATATGTACTGTTAAAAATATCATAAAAAATAAGAAAAAATAGGAATAATCAAAGTGACTTATGAATATCTAACTGTAATTTTAGTTGTGATATGGTATAAAAATTTTTTTTTTTGGATTATCTTAAGATAGATAATAATGCCCCCGTTCCAGCAGACCTGCTTACTAAGTAAATTTCAAATGTGTGAAAACACATTTCAATCAGTTATAGCAAGATATGATATGTTTTCATTTCTCCATAATTTTTTTTAATTTTGCGTATTTCAACGCCAATGGCATTTTTAATGTTTTGATCAGGAACAGTCCAAACCCAGGTCTTGTTACTACTATCTAATGGCGACCTTTTGTTAGATAGCATCAGATAGCATCATTAATTCATAGCCCAATGACAAATGGCACCTGGACCCAGTTTCGATTCTGTCAGCAAGACAGTAAATAATAAGGCTGATGAGTATGCAGGTTTGCCGCAACAGGTATAAAAATTAGGCGGATTTAGCTCAATATTTAATAGACCTAGTATGTAAGAAGCCATACGCCAAGTTTTGTCAAGATTTGTTAAGAAATAAGGAAGATAAAGAATTTTTATTTCCCATAAGGATAACATGGGAAATGAATATATGAAGGTTTGTTGCCATGGAAAGGTAAAAATTTAGGATTTGAGGTTAAAAAACAATAAATTTTGCCTAGCTGAAGCCACAAACTAAGTTTTATAACAATATTTGGAGAAATAAGCGAGATATAGAATTTTTTTTATTTGCTCTAAGGATAACATTGAGACAACAAATAAATGTACTGTGTCTACTGCTTTCAATAACTCGGTAACCAGAGACACAATTCAAAATATTAAATCGTTTACTTTTTCAAGCTAAATTCAATAGTACAAACAAAAAATGTTTAATTTTTAATTTTCTATAAAAAACACTCAAAAACCATTCTTGGGACTTTTATTTCCCTTTACTCCCCCTTCCGTTGGTCTGATCGGGATGGTTTTCAAACTCGTGTGAATAATTACCGCTTTACATGTTTATACCAAGTTTCAGTAAGACCAGACAATTTTTGCCATTTTTGCAGCTGCTATCGTGTTAACAGATACAAATATATATAATACATATATTCGTGTATATTTTATTTAAATATACTTTTTCACAGCAAAATAAAAAATAAGGTTTAGAATATAAAATTTGATCTCAACAGACCAGTGGTATGGGGTTAAATTTCTAAGATATGGGTAAAAACAGTATTTTCCTTGTAATCAACTCAGGACAAAAAAAAACCAAAAAAATCAGAATATGAGAGTAACAAGAAGGCTCTTCCTGATTGAGACACTCCTCATATAATATTTATGTTGTTTAATATATTGTACTTTCTTTACAGACATTAGTGGGATTTGGACAAGAATTGCCTTGTCAACCCCAAGTAATCACAACAGCCCCTATCGTGGTAAGTTATTATCATATGCTGACTACACTTAGAGATAAAATTATTAATTAAATTAAACAATTAGGTATGAAGTAAGGCAGTCACATTCTTCTTGGAACACACACATACACACATACCTAAATGTGAATCACTGATTTTGGTCACTCATCATGTTTGTTTACAGATCAACACATTAGTAAACAGAGGCGGATTTGGAAATTTGCCGCCCCTGGGCTATACAGGCGGAGTAGGGCCGGTGGCGGGATTTGACCTTTTTTCTTTTTTTTTAACTCGCGCTTGTGCTTTTTCAACCCGTTGTGGTCATTTTGCCCCAATTTTACCTGTTCCGGGCCCTACGCGAGGCTATTTCTAGGGGAGGTTGTGACTTCTCTCTCTAATTTGCCGCCCCCCCAAATTCTGCCGCCCTGGGCTATGGTCCTTTAAGCCCATATGTAAATCCACCCTTGTTAGTAAACAAACACTAATATCAGTTCCTTGTTTTCATTGATTGTCTCACTTTCACACCTGTAAAAAAAATTCTAGCGATTATCCCTAGCAGATATGATCTTGTACACTAAAATATTATTGATTCTCAACAAGGGAATTTTTTTCTGAATTGGGGAATTAATTAAGTCCTAAGACAACTTGAAAGCCAGATTTATCCAAAACTTTATAAATTTTTTATGATATAAAAGAAAATAAACCACAAAAATTAGTTCTTGCAAAGACGGCCAACTGAAGTTAACAACATAATAAAGGTATAATAAATAGGAATAAAAACATTGAAACCTCTTAATAAGACACTGCAGCCTTGATAGTGCAAATTTCGGTGATCCGAAAGCATGCTTGATTTGAAAAGGGATGGGATCTTTTTGTTGAGGTAAGTCATCAATTCCTTTTGACCTCCTCAGTTGACATGTGCTTATGCAGATATACCCCATCTTTTCGGTGTTTAAATTTTGTGCATCTGGAGAAATATTGAGCAAGAGCATTAATTTTTGAAAAAGTGTCGATTTCAAGATCTTGGTCATTGTTTTTTTTTGTGAAAAGAGTAAAATCATCCGTAAACATAAATAGACTCTCGTCCAATACCATCCCTTTCATATCATTAAAACCATAACATTATTCATACCATTATTCCATTCATACCATTTCATACCATTATTTCATATCATTATGTCAGGAACAGTATCGGGCCAAGAATCGATCCCTGAGAACTCCGTTTTTGACTAATTATTTGCTTAACTAAAATTTATGAATTTTGAAATTTGATAGGTGTTTTAGCTCAGCAAACTGGTAGCGCTCGGTAAGGAAGGAATGCAGCCAACGATGGATACATCCTCCCACCCTGAGCGCCCTCAGCCTACTGAGTAAAATTTGGTGATCGACACAATCGAATGCTTTGGATAAATCTGCAAAGCAGCTAATAACAGATTCTACGGTCTCCGTTGCATTAATACACTGATTTACAAAATCGATAAGTGCCGATTTGGTTGATTTCTTTTTCCTGAACCCATATTGCATTTTGCATATGAGTTCATTCGCTTCTGAGTAGTGAGTCATCTGCTCACTCACTGCTCGCTCGAAGAGATTAGAAATGGAAGGAAGGAGTGAAATTAGACCATACTTTCCCATGTCTGACCCCTCCCCTTTTTTGAAAAGAGGTTTGACTTTTGCTATTTTGCATTGTTGTGGAAATACCCCACTAGTTAGTGAGGCATTAATAATGTGGGTGAGTGGCTTGATGAATAAATGAATGAATGAAAGAAATGTTTAATCCAAGAAATATACAGCTTTACAAATATAATCATAAAAACATAAGTCTATGGCAAATGCAAAAAATAAATTAAGAATTTTATTACAATTTTATTGGCTGCTAAAGAAAAAAAGGAATGGTCTTACGGAATCAGCAGACATAGGCAAATGCCTGTGTGTCTGCTGCGTTGCAGTATAAAAATATCATAAGTTTGACCTCGTTATTGGAAATTAGTGTGTAATAAAAATAATTAATGAAGTTATAATTATTAGGAAATTTATGAGGAAAGTTAATTTATTTTGAAAAAATAATAGAGAATAAAGTATGATTTAAAAACTAAGTTACAGTTTGTGCTTCTTTATTTTATAATGGTCTGATATAAAAGTAATAGAGTGGCTGGGACGAAGTTGGAGCGTGAGCCGGCCGGAGGTGGTCATGGTTAAAGGTCAGTCAAGTCAAGGGTCAGGTCTGGCGTGCCGGTAACCCGCCGTAATAATCCGGTCTGCTTCGCCGATACTTAAACTTAGTAGCCATTTATTTTTTTACACAAACTTTAAATACATTAAGAGAGGGTGATTCAAACAGATTTAATTCGGGAAAGTTTGTACGAATGTTTCGAAAAATAATATGAGAAATATAAAAGGAATTTGTCGAGGAAAATGCATAGTTTAGTTGCAAAGTAGTAACTCTGACTCTTGACGAATAACGTGTATCATGTGAATGTGAAATTTCTTGAAAAATGCTAGTGAAGTTCTTGTAAATGTTAATTAGAATATGTTTAATAAAAAGTTTTCGAATAGAAAGAACGGATGTTTCATGAAATAGAGCGTCAGTCGGGAATCGTTTGTTTTTACCAAATCCTGCTTTTAAAATTGATTTTTGCACAACATTGAGAGGTTCAAGAATACTTTTCAAGCACCCGCCCCAAGCTACAATCCCAAACGATAGCAAAGACTGAATATAAGCAAAATAAGCCAATTTGATTTCCCCCGTTGTTAAAATTCCATTCATTTGTTTGAAAACAAAAATATATTTCCTGACCTTATTTCTAACAAACTGAATATGATCAGTCCATTTGAGTCGACAGTCAAAAATAACACCCAAATATTTATATGAAATGACTTTATCAATACTTTCACAAGTGCAATTACTGTTTTGAAAATTATTACAAGTGTGAATTTTAAGGTCTTGGAGATTATAATCAGTGGTTTTACTAATAGAAACCGGCGAAAATTTAGTTTTTGATATATTTAGGGATAATATATTTTGATCTAGCCATTTCTTTACAATCATGAGATCGTGTTCTGCTTTTTCACGCACCTCAGGCCAAATCTTCGCCAGAAGGAAAATAAGGGTATCATCGGCAAATAAAAATAATTTACCATAAATATTTAATTTGGATATATTGTTTATATAAATTAAAAAAAGGACCGGCCCAAGATTACTGCCTTGAACAACACCGTAGTCTACTGGCATAACATCACGATTTTGAACGATCCACAGAATCAAAAGCTTTTTTAAGGTCAAGAAATATTAGCAAAGGATGTTGTTTATCTAATGTGGCTTGATTTAATTCTTTATTTAAATCAAAAAGTGCATCGGAAATATTCTTATCTTTTCGAAACCCGTACTGACGCTCACTTAAAATATTATTTGATTGAAGATAAAAAACCAACTGATCTTTAACGATTTTCTCTAATATCTTAGTACACCATAACACTACACAGAGGGGGGGGGGGGGTGCACTTAACAGAGAAATAGGTTGGAAATTGTTTTTGTTAGTAATATCATTAGCTTTGTATAGTGGAAAAACTTTTGCTGATTTGTAAAATCCGGAAAAATGCCTGTTGTGATACTGAGGTTGACTATATGAAGAAGTGGTTTACTTAAAAGTTCAAAGTAATTTTTGAGAATATCAGCTGAAACTCCATCATAGCCCGGCGCCGACCCTCCCCGCAAGCTGTTAACGTAACGTCGTAGGTCAGATTCTGTAATCGGTCGGAACGTAAAAGTGCAGTCCAGTCAATAGTCAGAGTCATTCACAACTGGGTCCCCGCCCGAGTCAATGGCGTTTGCCAATAAATTACCGACATTGGAAAAGAAATCATTGAAATCATCAGCTACTTGTTTACAAATCGTATTTGATGTTGGCGCATTGGACGTAAATTTTTGCAATGGAAATGAGTCTTTTTTACTAACCTTCCCCGCTAATTCGTTAATTAATGACCAAAACTGTTTTGGGTTATTAGATGCTTCGTTTAATTTTGTTCGGAAATATACCCGCTTAGTTTGCTTTATACTATTATTAAGCGTATGTTTTAGCTCTTGATAATGATTTATTAATTCGACATTAAACGGTCGTTTTTTTACACGTTTACTAAGTTTATCTCTGATTCTAATCTGCTTGACTAAATCACCCGTTATCCAAGGTTTGAGTTTTTTAGATCTAGTTGAACTTGTCTTAACAGGCTTTTTTGCTGACTCGAGGGTATTTATTATTATTCTATTAAAGTGTTCTGAACAAAAATTAACGTCATTATCACAATTAATTATAGGATCCCAGTTGGAGTTAGTCAGGAGGTGTGAAAGTAGTGCATGATCCAAGTAAGTTCGTTGTGGTGTAATGGTTTCAGAAATGTTTGTTTGCTTTGTAAAAGTGGTAATTGTAAGGCCAGTACTGTAGTGATCTGTCACGGCCGTCTGGATCACGGCTGACTTTACTTGGGATATGTCATCGTATTTAATAAAAATGTGATCTAGACAGCTCGTTGTGTTATTTGTTTCCCTTGTCGGTTTGTCTATACATTGAGTAAACCCCATTCCCGTAAGTACGTCTAAGTAACTATCTGCAACCATGTCTCTGTGCAAAAGATTAAAATTAATATCGCCAAGTAGTATACATGTTTGATTTCTATTCATTTCGCTTCAGTAACTTTCAAGTTCGCTTATAAAGTAATTTGAGTCACTGTCAAATGTTCGGTATAGACAAAGTAATGTAAAATGTTTCTTGAAGAGTAAAAAGCTTAAAGCAAGTCCGTAAACGTCCTCCAAAGTAATTTGTGTAGCAGTGGCTGATAATCTTTTATTGGGGTAAACAATGACACCGTCATTTTGGTTGCGTTGCGTCTCTGTTTGGAAGCAGTCGAACCCCTCCAAACTGGTTCCCGCCCAGCCAGCATTCAGTTAAGACGATTATATCCAAAGCTTCAATCAAAGGATTTAAAAAGATTAACAATTCATCAAAATTCTTGTTGTAACTACGGATATTGATATGAAAGATGCACAAACTGTTGTTATTAGTAATATTACCGTAAAAATTTAAATATTGAGATAAATCATTTAATGCCAAGCAATTTATAATGTCTGAAAAAGAGTTGTCATCGTCCGTGGCGTCGCAAGGCATAGGTCAATGCCCCCGCTACCCAGTCTGCCAAACCCAAGACCTTACAATTTAACTGTTTCTAATAAACAGAAACATTTCAAGCTGACAGATTTTGATTGTTTTCATGCTTATGCCATCAAATCCTGTAGAAGTTTTGGGTGCAAACTCGGAAATAAATTTGGAAAGATGAGTTTCACTTATTTTTTCAAAGTAAAAAAAGAGCAATGATTTGTAAGAGGGGTAATTGTTGTTGTTACATGATATTGTTACTTTATAGGCTATAGGTACTAAATAAAGATTTAATTCAAAGCTTCCAATACTGCGTCATGTCACTGATAAAGCTTTGGGAACCACTGCTTCCCATATAAAATATCGCTCATGAAGGATATGTTCACTTTTAGATTCCATGCCGGGAATGCCTCCAAAATCCTTGGATGAGTGCAGCCTCGTTGCTGGGGAATCCATCAAGTTGTGGGTGTGGCTGTGGTTGCGGAGGGGGTGAGTCTTGCCCTTGCTCCATCGCACAGGAGTCAGAGGTGGAGACGGGGGGAGAAGCCAACTGGTGCAGTTGCTGTGCAGATGATGTATGTCTTAGTCTTAATTATTTTGTTTTAAACTTAGGCACGTTTTTATTTTGATATTTTTTATCATATTAGCTGTGGGAAAATTAATGCATTTATCTTCAATTTTTTGCTAAAACCAACTTTTAAATGTTAACGAAATACCTAAATAAAATCACCAGACACGTGATTTCCAGTGTTACGACGACGTGACATCCATGACTCGTGTCCGAGTTAGTAACTATTGGAAGTAGGTCACTGACCCCTGTTAACATAGTACACTAGCGTAAACATTATGAAATGATAGTTTTACTCAATGATAAAAGACAAATGATGACTATAAACTTTTATTATAAAAAGAAATGACTTATGCAGTGGAAAAGTAGAAAAAACTACAGAATAATCAGAATTTTCAGAACTGCCGTCCATTGAACCTTCAGAAAACTGTTCTTCAGTGTTTTCACTTTTGTCCTTACCATAATTATTAATTCTGAATGATTATACAAGTTCAGAACATAAACAGTCTAAAAAACACTTATCAATATATAAAACACAGGGTAAAAATTACAAAAATGCACCGCCGGGCAAACGTGTTAAGAAAAGGCTTATGTAATGACTAAGAGTTCATTTGAGCCTTTCAGTAAGAGTTGAAATTCATTTTCACCTTATACACAGTTCCTCATTTGCAGATTTCTAGGGTGCCAGGGGGTGTCTGGTACCCCCTAATTTTTGGTGAAATTTGTTGCAGAGAAGGAGAAAAATGTTTTATAGTTTAACAAGATTTTTTTTAATCATTTAAATTTAATTTTGTTTGGGTTTTGATTTGACAGCTCATAAGCTCAAATAGCTTCATAACATAAAATATAAACAGGATTTGTTGCCAAACAAAATAGATAGCCTCTTGAAATTGGCACTAAAATTGACCGTTTGAATTTGAATTTGAAATTTTAGCATACAGTACAGTAGACTCCCTCTTATCCGGACACCTTTTACCTGAATATCGGTTAAACCGGACTACACTCCACGCAAGTGACATCTTTTTAACAGAACAATTTTTATCTACACATCAGTTTAACCGGACGTGATGGGCAGAAAATGTACAATGGTATCGATGGTTCTTATGGGAAAGATTACAGACCAGTAAACTCAAGTCTGAAATCAGAGTATTTGCTTGGACAGAAGGCATTAGAGTTATAAATTTACGTGTTTTAGGGAATATCGGTTTAACCGGAAAAACCGCTTTCCGGAAGGGCCTTGGTCCTGAGGTGCCGGATAAGAGGGAGTCTACTGTATCTCATACCTTAGGTGAACTTGGCACCTCAAAATTGCTTGAACCATAAAAATAATTATACTTTTTTTATAAAAAATCCTATATATTTTCAGAGTCAGAGCATTCCCGGGGGACCTTCATTCAGTGTCGGAGCTTTGGGCTCCTTGGCGTCAATATTCGCAAGTATAATGGGTGGAATAGGCAACAGTCATGGAGATGAAGCTGTCACAGTCACTTTTGATGACGAAACATGCAGCAGCGATCCAAGTGAAGTGTATCCTGGTGGACCTCAGTATGAAGTTCTGCCTGTCAACAACTTCGGGATCAACCAATATCCTCCTGCTCCTCAGTGTGAAGTTCTGCCTGTCAACAACTTCGGGAACAACCAATATCCTCCTGCTCCTCAGTGTGAAGTTCTGCCTGCCAACAACTTCGGTAACAACCTATATCCTCCTGGTGGACCTCAGTGTGTTCTGCCTGCCAACAACTTCGGGAACAACATATATCCTCCTGGTCCTCAGAGTGCAGTTCTGCCTGCAAACAACTTCGGGAACAACCGGTCTTTTGGTTATGGGCCTCCGTCCCCCGTAATAGCACCGGTTCCGTCCTCTCCTAGTTTAGGCACATACGTCCCTCAGAGATTCCCAATTCCTGAAAACAAATATACTCCTAAAGTGCCTCAGTGTTACGGAGGATCTAAAAGGGAGTTTTCTGATATAGAGGAGGATAGTATTTATGCTATTGCTGGAAACAACCCAGATAGTAAAAGGGATTTATACAATCCATATGGAAACCAAGAAGCAGCCTTTAATGGAGCTCTTACCCGTAATAGATATTCTCAAGATAGCGGGTTCAACCAACAGCAGTGTCCAACATTCATAAACGATGTCAGTCGTCAAAGTGAGCAGAAAAATAATAATCTAATTCAAACCCCGACTACAGGTAACCCTGAATTTGACATGATTTCTAGGCTTTCTGCTTTACTTTCATCTCAGAAAAACAATATTTATGCACAAACCAGAAATCAGGAACAGAACATAATGCCATGCCAAGGCTGCTGTTGAAATGTATGATTTATAGACATTGTTTGTTATTCCTAAAACATATATAAAATTAAGTTAAGTGGATACTTTAAAAAATCCTCATATTTATCTTCCAATAGCTGAGCAACATCATCTTTAACCAAACTTAACCAGTTGATGATTTTTTTATATACGGTACATTGAAACTTAGTTCTCATGGTGTCGATGGTTCCCTGGAATTGACCAAGGCCTTTGATTGGCCTATGGAAGGTATTATTGAGCTCTCAAGACAAGGGTGGGGTTAGAGACAAAATTAGTGTGGCTTTTGTCTTTTCCTCGAAGTGCAACAACACAGTGCAGTGTGTGTGCAGATTGCTAGCACTAACTATACCTCGTAGTATAGTCAGTGTCAGTAGCAGAACTTGCAATGGATATAATTATAAAACAAAGGCTTGGGCAATGGACTTGTCATACATTAGATTCCTCTTAAAACTAAAACCAGAACTGCAATGGCACAGTACAAGTACATGTGACACAAGCAAAATTAGCAATTTGAACAAACTGTTAGGTGAATGAAAATAAATCTGCCACATTTTGGAAAGATTGAACTATAGAAATGATTACCATAGAAAATCATGTGATTGTAGTGACTTATTATTGAGATGTAGAGCTCTGAGGGGCTGTAAAAACATTTTCAGGGAAGAAAGTAAATTGAAAGCTATTTAAAATTTTTGAAACAGGTCTTATTTTTAATTTGGCTGGGGCAATGGATATATATTTTGAAGCAGAAATATGAGTATAAATTCTCAAACAATGTTGTTCTTTGAACCAGACATCATACAGTAGACCCTCTCTTAACCGACCTCGTTTTAACCGACGATCGGATTATCCGCCCTTGCTGGTCAGATGTTAAAGATCGTTTTAACCGACCCTGTTTTGACAAGTTTGGTTTAACCGCCCTTTTCTAGGAATTGCGGCATTTCCGTTCCCATATCCAACGATAAGAACTTTATGCTCAACTCTAAAGGTTGTTTGTTACAGGTTAAAATATTTTGAATACAGTATTCATGAATTTATTAAAACGTACAGTAGGTGCTTTTCAAAGCGCATAGTACGATAAACGTCTGTGAGTTTTAGTTTTCATATCCGGAAACCATTATCATTCATCAGTAGAGTAATAAACCATGCATCTTGTGTGTTTGTGTAGGTTGGGAAAAGGGGGTAGATAACTCGAAGTAAAAGTTTTTGCAATGGGTTTTTGTGACTAAAGTCTCCAGTAAGAAGCTATAAATCAACTGCCTAGCCTGTACTAATCCAATGATTGCTTGTTTCTTATCACTAATTTTGACAATAAATAGGTACTGCATTACATAAAATTTGTCAAAAATACATGAACATGTTATTAAAAGAGTTAACATTAAAACGATGTTTCGTCTCTTCTAATATTTAGTTTATAAAATGTGACATTTATACATTAAATATTTTTAAAAATAGATTGGTAATTGTAGTTCATTTTTAAATAATCCACAAACTGCTTTAGAATTATTGTAATGAAACCCTAAATCAATAGAGCTTTTATTTTAGGTGTTTAGAGGATTACCCGTTTTAACCGACCTTTTAAGTTATCCGACCTAGGTCCGGTCCCGTCAGGGTCGGTTAAGAGGGGGTCTACTGTAGTACTGAAGAACTTCTAGTGGAGTAATGATGAAAGTTTTTTTCAAAAAACCTATGGAAGTTGGATTTGACAACCGAGAGACATTGACAAATTGACAAAGGTGGAAGAGGAAGAATATGAAACTGTTTGAAATGTATGCATGAATCTCTTCACCATGAGCCAGAGAGCATTCTGAACATTCTTTTTCTGCATTAAAAAACTTTGAATGCCTTTGTTTTGTTAAATTTCCCAGGAACAACAGACCAGAGGAAATGAGCAAGTGAAATATAGCTCATTAGTTGAGTAAATAGCCGAACAAATTTGTGCAATTTGCTATCATTAAGATTTAAAAATTACCTGCTTACCAAGCTTTTCATTAGGACCACTCCTACAATATGTTATTTTGCCTAAGTCACCAAACTATACAGGGGGCGTTTTGTTATATAAACAATTTTGTATAAATTTGTTTATTTTTCATAAATAATAGATATAATTGAACAATCCTAAACTCAAAGAAGATTTTTGAAACATTTTCTTAAAGCTGCAACCAGATTATTCCCCAACCCTATTAGAGCACTGGAGAATACTTGGTTTTATGTAATGGGAACCTATAGATCCCAAGGTTGATTTAAGTTCTGTCTGTCTACAATCTGCATATGAAACCATTACAGTAGAACTTTGTGACCTTTTAGCGTAAAAATAAAAACTTATAATGTTTTGTAAAAACAAATTTAAAAACAACTGAAGCTCTTAGTAGCTTTTAAAATCTGCAAGACATAATTTTTAAGCTGATCATATCAAATTGTATGAATTACAAATTATTTATTATCTATTGTAAGATTAAAATAGTTTTCTAAGACTTTAAATTTGTTAAATTTTGTTGCGAGTGTGTTAATTATTAAATAAAGAAGTCTGAATAAAACTTAAAAAAAGTTTTGATTTTAATTTTCCCTGGTGACCAAAAAACTTGTGAAATGCATAAGGTTCTGAATAATTTTAATACTCTTACATCACAATCCACTTTTCTTTAAAACCTGTGAGAGGTTTTTTGACTTGCTATAAAAATGGTCAAGGCCGTGTTGGGCACACTGAAAGGGCAAGAAATAAGTAAAGGCACCGGGCAAAGACCAATCTGAATTGAATTTCAGTTTATTGTTTGTTAGATTATTGTTTATTTTTGGTAACTATTCGGTCAAAAAGGGTTTCAAAGGTACCGGTACTTGTATTCATAAAAACGTCATCAACCTACGTAAAGGGGGACTTTACGTTTTTCTTTTTTATTTCACTGTTTAAGTTTATGATTTTTTTTTTAGATGTATATATTAAGTAAAAGGAAATAAACCAAATTTTCTATACAACTGCGTTTTAATGCCAAGATTTCATGTATTACTAAAAAAGTTTTGCATTTTTCAAACCTACACATAGAAATTTGAAATTCAGGGTCAATAGTAAGGAAATTCATGATCGAGAGCTGGGAATTTTTGGTGATTTGGTGACTCCATTCAACTTCTTGATACAGCTTATCAGACTATTTAGACTATTTTTAGACTATTTTAATCACTTTTAAAAAAATAAACAGTTGGTATTTTTTTAGTTTTTTTTTTGGTAACACAATGCACATTAATAATATCATCAGAGCCGTCCCTCGGGTGGAGCGAGCGGAGTGGCTGCTCCAGACCTCGCCTTACTCTCGCTAACAAGTAAGTAAAAGTTTTGGTTTAATGGAAATAATACGATAAAGTACAGGTATACGCCTAAAATATCTGTCTGATTACCTGATCAATATGTTCAATTATTGATTTATAAAAAACCTACAAATGATTCTCATTCATAGGAGATATAGTAGCGACCAAAAGAATGCAAATGAAAAGCATTTATTTGATAGCGGCGGGGTGACAGAACCCAAGCCTCATGCCCTACTCTCAGTGCGCCGAGTAATACGAGGTACAGTCAAAAAGTTCCCCGAATGAATTTTTGTAGACATATAGCGCGATCGCCAGTGGTAAATTTGTCTTGCAGTAGTTGGTACGACTCCTTGGGAGGGCATATCGGTAGTGGTGGCATAGCTGACTTGCCGTAGTGCAGCATTTGGAAGGGCTTTTCGTGTACCTGCAAGTCGACGTTGTCGGATTTTTGAATAATGGCATTTCATGAACAGCGCACTGGGTGATGCTGATAAAGAAAATATTGGGGGATTTCTTCATCGCCTCTTCTCCATAAGCTTGAATTAACAACTAAAGAGTCTCACTGAGTGATTTTTAAAGTAAAACAAGAACAATGTTCGTGTGCTGTTCACGAAATGCCATTTTTCAAAAATCCGACAACGTAGATTACAGGTACACGAAAACCCTTTCCAATACTGCACTACGGCAAGTCAGCTATGCCACCACCACCGATATGCCCTCCCAAGGAGTCGTACCAACTCCTGCAAGACAAATTTACCGCTGGCGATCGCACTATATGTCTACAAAAATTCACTTCGGAACATTTTGACTGTACCTCTTAGTGACTAGGAGGACAAAATTGAAACGTAGTGGATACAGCAAAGAAAGGGTTTAATGAGTTTTAAAATGCAAAATTATCCTAATTGGTAACAGTTCCATTCATAATTAGCTATATATACAATAGTTTGCTAATAAATATTATGAACAATAATTTTGTTTTTATAAAGGATATTTTAGCCTAGTCAAATTAGACTAATTTAATGAAAAAATACCATTAACAACAACAAACAACAAACAAGAGGCAATTTATATGAAAATGAAGGACAACAATTAGATAATTAGCAACCCTTCTCAGGTTGCTGACAAATCCATTGTTTTTCACAAATAAAGCCTCAGAATCGCCCACTTCAGGGTCTTGGACGAAGCATTCCTTCTCCAATCTCCTCCTTGGCACTAACTTCATAACTCAAAAGGAAGGGCATTTTACTAAACCCTAAGTTCATGTAATAAATCCATTTTTATTACTGGCATCTTTCCTGAAAAACTAAAAATTTCAAAAATAAAACCATCATTTAAAAAAGGATGTAAAACTGATCCATCAAACTATCGGCTATCGTCTGTTTTGCCTTCTGTATCGAAAGTATTTGAGCGTGCGTTTTAATATAATTGTATAAATTTTTGAAAATTAACTCTTTAATCCAAAAATAACAATTGTTTCCAAAGTGGGAAATCAGTCTCAAAAGCTGGTGTGTATTTACTTAAATCAATTATTGATGTTATAGGTAGGGGTGAACATGTAATTGGTATTTCCATGGGTCTTGTGAAAGCATTCAACAGAATATTTTCAACTTAGGTATAAATGGCATTGCGCCAAAGTGGTTTGAGTCTTATTTTCAAAATCATAACCAGTACGTTGAAACAGCTCACATTAATATACACAATCAGATAGTTAGTGTCATATCGGGACTAAAACCGGTAGGCCTAAATTATTGGGTATCACAGGGTTCAATTCTTGCCCCTATACTTTTCTTTATGCTACATTGAAGGTCTCCTTCCTGTTACTAATCATTGAAACAGTAAATTGCGTTCATATGCTGACGACTCCAATTTGATAGTTAGTGGAAAAAATTTAAAGGATATTGAATCTCAGGCCATTTCATATCTCAAAAACTGGAAATTGTTTTTGAATTACGTTATAGTAATCTTCTATTAAATTTAGACAAAACAAATGTTATGACTTTTCAGAAAAACAAAAGGAAATTAAAACTGAATTAGTGAATTAGAAGTGAACAAAATAAAATAAAATAAAATAAAATTGAACCCACAAAATTATTAGGAGTTAGTTTGGGTGAAAATTTATCATGGGTCAGTCATATAAACTTTTTAGCTGAAGGTATATCTTCAGGTTTGGATATTCTGAAGTTAATGTCATATTACTGTCAAATTGAAACATTAAAAATTATATACTTTGCTCATACACATTCCAATATCAATTTTGGCGTAGCAATGTATGGAGGGACAAATTCTAGCAACTTGAGTAAAATTTTAGTTCTTCAAAAAAAGGCACTAAGAATAATTTTCAAGTTGAATTAATTATGATGTCTCAGTTAAAATATTTTTCCTAAATTGGGTATTTTAACAGTTTACAGCAAATATATCTTGGAAACAATCACGATGGTTAAAAAATCTCAAACCGATTTACCAAAATTAGGTGATTCACATCATTATCAGACAAGAAATAGGAACATGTTTTGCCATTCAAAAACAAAAGCTAGATCTCAATACAAAAAAATAAACTTTTGTCGGCATTAAATTTTTGTACAAAATTCCAGCTGAAATACATTCGCTTCCAGATGTACATAACTTTCAGAAAGCTTTGAATTTATATTCAATTACTTGTTAAAACCCTTTACTATTTTGATGAGCTGTAACTTTTTACATCCTTTTAAGTATCAGTTGTAAATATTTAATTTAGATTGTACCTATATTTGTTTAGATTTTAAGTTGCCACCATACTCTGTTTGGTATATATTTTGCATATCATTCAATGAATAAAATTATTCTGATTCTGATTCTGAATTGTTCCAATTAATGCAGCAAAGGCTAACCAAATAATCCCACGATTTAAACGTTATGTCATGAAGAATTGTCATTTCATAAGCATTTTACAGTCCAGACAAGTTCCTGATTCATCAGTGGGGCAACTTTTTTTAGAGATAGAGGGGGTCTCCAACCAATTTGCGAATGAAAGGATGGGTGATTGTAAACATGTTTGTATGAAAAAAGAGCGTGAAATGAAAATTTCTAGTCATATTGTGTAATGTTTCGCAATACAATTTGTTAATTATCCAACTGAATAATTTATTTTGCATTGGTTCATTCTCATTTAACATTTGGTTTATGTATTTATGGGCTACAATCATAAAAAAACCTGGTTTGGTTACTACAAAATTAGCTAATTAGCTACAAAAAAGCTTAAAGAATTTTTTTTTCAATTTGAACTGAACAGTTTCAGTAAAACAGTATTTTTCCGATATTGGTATTTCAACGATATATGGATTATATATTTCTGAAACAATAATGTATTTAAAAACCCAAACCCCATAGTAAATAGTCATCATTACAACCTGAGGGTTTCTCAGGATGTAGAGCAACACTGATTACAATTCTAGGAGAAGAAAACTCACCTCATGGATGGTACATTTTTATTTAATTTGCCTAAAAATTTGTTAGAAGAAAACAATTTGGTTAATATTTTGATTTTGATTTTTACGGTCATTTGCCATCAGTTATTAGTAAAAAACTAGTTTTATGACGTTTCGGGATCTGGAATCTGATCCCGCCCTCAGGTGGAAAAAGAACCTGGAACATAACAAGATTAGTAACACACAGCCAGGATACTGAACCATCCTGACCAGCCAGGACAAAAACATAGCTAAAACAGAGAACTGTAAAAGCAGTCACAATAACACTATGGTGAAAAGAAAAAAATCAATGGGTGCCAGCAAACACCCAAAAAACACACATTTCGCACTTAAAGAAATTTGAAAATGCTCCAAGGGTGCCTGCAAACGCTCGCTTCCACAAGGACAATTTTGCACGTTGCACAGTTTCGAAAGGTTTACCGAGCGCAGCTAAACACTACCAAAACAAAAATTTTGCTGTTTGAACAGTTTGAAAAGGTTCCACGAGAGTTAGCAAATAAATGCCACCAAACACACATTTTGCACGTCAAACAATTTTTAAAGGCACAACGCGGGCGCCGGCATACTTACGAACAAATTGCAGTTTGATCTATTTGAAAAGGTTCCGCGAGTGCTAGCAAACGCCACCAAAATCACATTTTGCATGTTGAACCATTTTAAAAGACTCCCCAGGTGCCGGCAGACTCTGCCAAAACACGTTTGCTACTTTGAAGCATTGAAAGGGCTCCACGGGCGCCGCTGCAAACGCTACACCGCGCAAGTTTTGCCGATCTCTTTCCTTGTGGGCACTCCATTCCTCCGCATGTTCCACATGGACTTTGCGCTGGCCCTGGGTATTAGAATATAAAAATAAATACCTCAGTATTAAAAATTAAATGATATTTCTGCTTGGAAGTGTGCTCCCAGGCAGCTTGCACCCATAGACCCGGGCCTACTGGCAGTGGCGTACGCAAGATTTATTTTCGGGGGGAGGATACACCGGGAGCCGGGGGGGTACCCCCCCCGGGGAATTCTCATAAATTACAACTGTAAATTCACGTTTTTAGGTAATCTAGAGGAATAACAACAAACAGAATAACTCCCGAAATTTGAACTAAATCTGAGGCTTCTTACAGATTAAATTCTGAAAATTTTAGATCACATTGGAATTTCAGCAAAATGTTTTTTACACGATCAAAGAAATAGCATATTTATATAGTAGGTCTAACATTAAAAGACAGATGAGAAAGTAATTCAAGAATAATACGTTCTTAACCTTGGAAAAAAAATTCTATTTAGTTTAAAAGTAAAAACCATCTCACATTCTCATTTATTGCACGCCTCGGACTTGAAGTATTCGGGTCCTAGATTATCCGAGCGAAGTTGATGAATATAATTAGAAAATGCAGGTTGTTTCACTTCCGTAGTGTTTCTCAAGTCCCAGAACGCAACCACTAAGCTATGATGTAATGTACACGCAAGCATTGAAGGCTAATAGGCTTAATAATCACATAATTATTAAAAAAAGCTCCTCCATACGTCGAATAGTGGAGACCACCGGAAAAAGTTTAATCTCCGAAATTTGATAGACTTATCACAAATATGCCTATATTTTACGGCGAGACTTGGTCTTCACGCAACGTAGGCAGACGATTTTCCTCTGCCGCGATGCTGCTACGAGATCGTCCTACAGAGGAGTAGTGGTAGGAATAGAATGGTTTTTTTTTTTTTTTTTTTTTTTTTTTTTTTTTTCGGTAGGAGGTGGAATGCATTTACGCACACTGAGGGGCTCATTGTCCCCTCAGTAGTGTCGGACTCCCACGAGCACGATGTCCCGTGAACTACCGACTAAACCACCTCCCTCGGCACCGAGGACACTAGCCTGGAACTGTTTCACACATTACTTCGGGCTAGGCCTTTGATATTACGCCACTAGGGCAACCTCCTTGGGGAAAAGCTGAGGATTAAGGCCGATCGAGGTCGACCTTTTTCGCCCGAAGAATGGCCTGGACGTAGTGCTGGACACAGTTCCAGTTGCCCTCTCCCTGGAGCATAGCTCCGACGATGTTGTTTGGGCTGACGACCACGCCGATCTCAGATGAAAGCGAGGCTCGGCGGACGTGCCAACGGTCGCACTGAAAGAAAGTGTGCTCGGACGTGTCTGGGATGCCGGGGCAATACAGACAGTCCGGGCTGGCGACTTTGCCCATCCGGTGCAGATAGGCTCGGAAGTACCCGTGCCCAGAAAGAAACTGGGTCACGTAGTAATCGACCTCGCCGTGCTGCCGTTCCACCCATGGTCGGACGGAAGGTATAAGCTGGAAGGTCCAACGTCCCCTCAGCTCGGCTTCCCAGTCGCGCTGCCAGGAGTCGAAGCTGCGATCGCGCTCTTCCCTGGCAGCTGTTTCCCGGCCCACTTCAGGCCTCCTCCGGTAAATCGCCTGCCTCTCCCTCGCGAGGAAGAGGACGGGGATGACTCCGGCGATCACCATCACAGCAGGCTCGGAGACTGTGCGGTAGGCTGAAGCGACCCGCAGAGCTCCTCGGCGCTGGACTCGGGTAAGCCGGTCTCGGAAGACTCGCTTCTCGAGTGCGTGAGCCCATACCTCCGCCCCGTACAGCAAGACTGACTGGACGGCAGTCATGAGCAGACGGCGCTTGCAGGAACGAGGACCGCCGACATTGGGCATAAGCCTACCAAGGGCAGCGACACCCTTAGCGGCTTTGTCGGCTGCGCGCTGGATCTGCTCGCCGAAAGACAGTCTGCTGTCGACCATGACTCCCAGGTACTTTGCAGCAGGCTTAGTCTCGAGTGTGACGTCACCTATCTGCACCGGGAACACGGTGTTTATCCTCTTTTTGGTGAGGACGACGATCTCCGTCTTACTGATAGCCAGGGACAAGCCGTGATCTCGCATCCACCCGTTGACCTTGGCCATTACAACGCTGAGCCTCAGTTTTGCCTGCTCGACGTTCCTCGCAGCGATCAAGGCAGCGACGTCGTCAGCATAGCCAACGAGGCGGGTCTCATCGGGCATGTCTAGCCTCAGCAAGCTGTCGTAGGACACGTTCCAGAGATCTGGTCCGAGAATGGACCCCTGCGCAGCCCCGGAAGTGATGGGAATGCGCCGCTGACCTTCGGTCGTGTCGTACAACAGAACGCGGTCTGACAAATACGCTTCTATCATACGCAGGAGGTAGGAGGGAACTTGGAACGTATGCTCAAGCGCCCACAGCATATCGCTCCACCTGGCGGAGTTAAAAGCGTTCTTCACGTCGAGCGTGACGAGAAGGACCACGCGGCGCGACCAATGGTTGTGGTCCTCCGCCCTCCGCACTGCCTCAACTACCTCCTGAATAGCGTCGATGGTAGAGCGACCGGATCTGAAGCCGTACTGCTGCGGGGACAAGTCCCCCGCAGAGACGATGGCCTCGGTCAGCCTGACGCGCAGGAGCTTCTCAAGCACTTTCCCGGCCGTGTCGAGCATACACAGGGGTCGGAAAGAAGAAGGGGTCCCCGGTGTGCTCTTCGCCTTCGGGATAAGAACAAGGCGGGCAACCTTCCACGAAGAAAAGAAAACGCCTTCCGCCAGACACGCGTTGAACATATTGAGCAGAAGCCTTGGATTCACCTCCGCAGCGAGCTTGAGCACCTCCGCCGGAATGCCATCGGGACCGGGCGCTCTTCTGGGTCGTAGGGATCGGACGGCAGCGGTGAGTTCCTCTTCCCGGAAAACTGGGAAGGCGCCTACCTCTCCGAATTCCCTGACTGGCCGAACTGGGTGGCTGGGAAACAGTGCATCGACGACGGCGGCCATGGCTTGTGGTTCCATGACCGCAGGTGGTGAGCGAACCCCTAGCTTCTGGGTTACAAGTTTGTAGCCCATCCCCCAGGGGTCGTTGTCGATATCCTGACACAGCTGCTTCCAGCACCTGACTTTACTCCGGTTGATGGCACCGCGGAGCTCTCGGCGGGCCGCTCTATGCTCAGCCGATCTGGCATTTGCATCAGGGCGGTTCCTGGCTCGCTGCGCAGCTCGTCGGAGACCAAGGCATCTCCTCCGGAGTTCCGCGATTTCAGGCGTCCACCAGTAAACCGGCTTCTTCCTGTGGCGGCGGGAAACTCCGGGCATCGACTGCTCACACGCGGTCGCGATGAGACGCATCGTCGATGCTGCCAGATCTTCGGCGCTTATGAAATTCTCAATGCTCTGGTCTTTAATTACGTTTGTAAAGGTTTCTTTGCTCAGACGACTGGTGTTCCAGCGTCGAGCCAGAGGAGCAGGTTCAGCGCGCAAGCGCGCACCCTCGGGAAGAACCTTGAAAAGGATCGCCTGGTGGTCGCTGGAGGAGTAGTCCTCGCAGACACGCCAGTCGGAGATCCGCTGGGCAATCCCTTCGGAGGCAAGGGATATGTCTGGGATCGTCTCTCTGCACCCCGGACGGCGAAAGGTGGAAATGCCGCCCGTATTGAGGATACAGAGGCCCGACCTGGCAGCCGACTCGAGGATGTAACGACCTCGAGTGTCGGTCCGCGGGGAACCCCATTCCACGGCTTTGGCGTTAAAGTCGCCACCGACTATGACCCCGCCAGAGGTGTTCATGATCTTTTCCTCGATGGAATCGACCATGTGGCGGTAGTCTACGATCGGTTGGTTAGGCGTGAGGTAACAGGAGAAGACAGTGAAACCCCTGCTCCTCACCCAAACGAAGCCGTTGCCCGATCCGGAATCGAGAACAGGCACCTTCCCGAGGTCCAAGATCCATATCGCCGCAGTGCCGGAGGGATCCGAGAACCACTGCGCGGAGCGTCGGTTCTGGTACTGCTCACTGAGAAGCAGTAGGTCAGCACCCTGCTCCGTGGCGAACTGGAACAGCAAGTCGTTTGCTGTCCTGCTCCTCTGCATATTAAGTTGCAGAACACTGATCATTTCTTTTGTGTTTGGCGAAGCTCCTGGATGGCCTGCCTGTACTGCCCGCAACGACCTGACCCAGCGGAATGCTTGACCTGGTCGCCCTTCAAGCCGGCTTCAGTACACAGGACACAGGACAACGCTGCATTGCATGCGCTGGCCTTGTGGTCCTGGCCGCCGCACTTGAAGCAGAGCTTGCTTCTATCGGGTCCAGGGCAACGATTAGCGACGTGACCGAACCCCAGACATTTAAAACATCTGGAGGCCACGAGCTTTTCGCGCACCCGACAGCTCACATACCAGACTTTGAGGTGGCCCTTCTCCAGGAGCTTCGCAGCTGCTCTGGCTCCCAGCGTGAGGATCGCCACCTTCTGACCCCGAGCGTTCGCCTTTGAGAGGAAGGTTTTCACCTCGACGTTGTCGCCGATGGCGGATTTGACGGCAGCGGTCACCTCTGCCTCGGTCGTCAGCTCGTCAAGGTCCCTCACCTCCAGCGTCGACTTGGGTTCGAGAACGCGGACGGTCGCGTTCGCCCCCAAGATGGTCTGCAGGTCCTCGCTGAAGGCGGCTTTGCTTTTGGAGGCGTCACCGAGCTCGACCAAAAGATCGCCGGCTCGGGTCTTCCTCATGCCCTTGATGACGGCGCCCTTCTCATCGGGCTTCGCTTTGCTGCGAATTTCGCCCAGCACGTCGGCGTAGGATTTCCCCTCCGACGGCTTGATGAGAAGAGCGTCCGGCCGCTGCTTGCGGGACTTCTTCCTCGGCGCCTTCTTCTTGTCCTGAGCGCCAGGCTGGCATCCAGGCAGCTGGGGAGGGTCTCTCTTCTTCCCCCTCTTCCTGACGACGTCGGTCCATTTTTCGGGGTCCGATGTCTCCCCTGGACCGTTTCCTCGAGGTTTTTTCTCAGCCTCCGGTTGGGCGGGGCTGGAAGCGGCCCGCTTCCCACCGGCTGGCTGAGCCTTTACCCGCAATGACGGGGTCGTCTGCGTCGAAGCAGTCACCGACTCACATGACTGCCACGACCTCCTCAGCTGGATGATGTGGTGAAGGCTGGCCTCCAATTGGACGATGCCATCCTTCACATCCTGACTGATGTTCTTCTGCCGGGTGGTCGCGGCCTTCATCACAGCGAGGGTGTCGAAGCACTTTTTGATGTGCTCCTCCTCCTGCTGCCTGGCGAGCGCGACGACCGCCTCGAAGGGAGACGGGTTGGCGTCCATCGGTACGTTGTCTCCATCGGGTTGCTTCTCAGTGGCCACAGATGTTCTGGCCACCGATGAGGCAGGTGTCACGTTGCGGCCTGGCGGCGATCTCGTGAGGCGGGACCTTCGCTCGAAGGGGCTAGCCACCTCACCCGTGAGCCCGCTCGGAGAAGCGGTTGATTTCGTTGTTGGGGTTAGGGTACCCCGGAAAGAGTCTGGCACCTTTTCAGACGTATTTTTATTGTTTGCTGCCATCATGTCTGGTTTGGCCCCCAAGACTAGGCATTTGACCCCCCAAAATGTGCCCCAATGAGAAAGTCAGACCGACCCATCACCAGAGCAACTATATCCATGTTCGACCGCCTCCAAAACACCGGCGGTCCTAGACGAGCAGTGGCCTCGGCAGAGCCCCCCCGTGACCGCAGCGGGGCCCTATCCGGTCGCCAACCGGCACCGCCACGGCCAAGGGGATTTTCGCCGGCTGATAGGGCAGCCAGGTCAGCTGGCTGGGCTGACCCGGGCCCCTGTACTATCCGGCAGCCTGGGAGGTGCAGAACCCAGTTTTTAAGCTGTACCCTCTGCTCGTCCTAGACCCCCAGCGCAGTGGAGGTTGAAGAACACAGAGTCAACCCGGCGAGTAGGACGGAATGATTTAGAAAAACAACCGGGCTATTGAAATGATTCGGAGAATGGAGTTGTGAAAAGGAGACGCGAAAAAGGACCAGTGCGCCCCCCTCCCCTTTTAGTCGGCTCTTACGACAAGCAGGGGATACTGTTGGACATTCTGTCCCGGCCCAACACGGGAGAGGAATAGAATGGTACACGGTCGTTAGAAGACGACAATATTCGTATGCCGCATTTTAACATCGCGATTTTTTGCCATGAATATTTCACGTAAAATGGCGAGTCTTTTGCCACATTTGATGACGATGGCCATATGGCAGCAATATCGTGTCATCAGGAGTTTTTGCATGCATGCTTACCTTATGTTCTTATAGACCTACTCCCGCCAATTACTCACGATAACCGCAATAGGTAAAAATACCTTAATCCATTATATATCCAATATAAATACTCCCCGAATCAATTATCTTTAAAATATTAGAATTTAACTATTTAAAACCCTTATAAAAGTTTAGTGAGTAATTAATGTGTATAGTGTTCTCTGTTTTACGGCAAGTTTAGTGATACCACCACCTTCATTATGAACAAGATATTAATCTTCACAAAAATTCCCCAAAATCCCCAAAAATTTCGGGGGGAGGGGATATATCCCGATATCCCCCCCTCCGGGGACGCCCCTGCCTACTGGGTCATTGGGAAACACGACCCGGGATCATCACATAGCTGCGAAAACTTGTAATTACTAGTATTAAGACACGCAGGGGAAAGGTTTTGTAAGAATATATTTTTTTGTATATATCTCCATTTATTCTGATACAGCCAAACTTGATGGAATCGCTAAGAAAAAACCGAGACAGAGTTTTAAAAGACAAAGCTCACAATCTTTTATTTTATTGGAACTATTTTAGCACAGGCTCCCGAAAGTGCGGGGCCCTGGGTAGCTGCCCTGGCCACCGCCTGAGCCGGCCTTCAGTGCTGCTGTATTATATTGAACAGAGCATTTGCTAAAGTAAATTGTTATTATAACGCTGATTTATTTCAGAGACAAAGATAGCCGGCTAGACCTACCTATTTACATATATATACGAAGAACGCCTAGTGAATATACGAATAGGACACAGTTAAATAGCTTTTTGGAGATAGCCTTCTTTGATTGATACGTAGGCCTACAGTCTCAGAAATAACTCGAATGCAAGTCACATATTTTATAGATCTTTATGTCGGTTAATTTTATGTTATCATCCAGACAACAAGAGGGAGTATTGTTTCTCAGTGTGCATCGATAGAGGGCGATAGATCAATGATCTTCTCGATTGATATTTACTACATCTGTGAACGTATTTTGACTCGAGTTTCCACCACTTTTTCGTCGTTAACTGGACCTATATTCCTTTTATGTTCCCGTTTCAGACGGTCATTTTGGTGTATAGCAATGTTTCGGTTGCTCTTTCCTATTATTTTTTAATTGTTAATTTTAATTATCTCCCATCTAAGTAAAGAAGCAAGAAAAAGGAAATCCGCTCTGCCTTTTCTCTAGCACATCAAGAGAACTTTATACATACAAACTTAAATAACAGAGTGGGTCCCGGGTTTGGACGTATTGATCTCGAGCCTGTCGATAATTGTAAAAGTTTTGAAAATATCCTCATCCTCATTGTGAATTTAGAGTGAAAACACTAAATTTCACTATTTGTCGCCTACATGATCCGGGCTCCGAATATTTTAGAAACTCGCAATATTAGCCCACCTGGGCCACCGCGGTGGCAGCTGAGAAGATCTACCGACTGGTAACAGTTACTGGCAACTAGGGCGAAACTTTAGAATCCGTCTCCACCGTTAAAATCCAAGTTAAAAATCGATATTTTTCGATATTTAAAATCGCGATAATGTTATCAAAACATCATTTCAATACCATCATCGAAACGATAATTATTAAAGCATATTATGTTTATCTACATGATAGTTACTTCAGCTACACTTTAAAAATTAAGGAAATACACTTTGCACGATACTTCGGTACTACGGCCGCATAAAATTGCCTAGGTACGAATCGAACGTCCTTCCGTCTACTATATCGTTGAAAAAATAAAAAATGGGATTGTTGAACCAGGTAACGCATGTTGCTGATGAAATGCTAGGTTCGTGATTTACCTGCAATTGAGCAAACTTATGACTCCACATATAAGTTAACTTCAATGTTACTTGATGACATATTGGAATTTTCGAACCATTTATCTACATCCACGTTGGTTACACTGCCAGATATATCCATTACCTCTATCACGTTTCATTCCTAGAATCACCGTAATATCACATGAAACAGAATTAGTTAACAAAGCAATTTTTTGCAATTCATGACTGAGTGACTACCGACATTTTAATAATCGGTTAAACAGTAACCTTAACTATTTATCTCAATAAAGTTTCACATTAATAACAATAAAGCACATGTTTTCAAAGAAAATCGATTATTAATCAAATCGAAAAATATCGATTCTTAACTTCGATTTTAACGGTGGAGACGGATTCTAAAGTTTAGCCGCGACTAGGAGTACCTCTATGTCTACTGCGATTTCGTCCTCAGTACTCCTACAATCATGATATTCTACCTAAAATAGAGATGTTGTCTTCTGTCAGTGGCATATATAGGGTTGATTGTTGGGGGGACCATCCCAAAAAGGGTACCCTTCTTTGGGTGATAAGGAAGGATGATTTTTACCGGGAGTTTTAGAAATACGGGATCTGTGGTCTCGCCCAAAAATATCGAAATTTTGAAGGAAAAATGTAAGTTTTAGGCAGTTTTAGGAGTGTTATTTTTATTTCAAGCAGACGTCTTGAAATAATATTTTATTTCAAGACGTCTTATAAAATAGCACGTCCTATAAAATACGTGCCCAGTATTTTAAGTCAAACTTATTGTTTAAATGTTTACAATAAAACATTACAAATCTAATACAAACTTATGTATATACTGACGAAAAGTTTGAAAAAAAAGATAAATCACACATTTTAGCCGCTTTTATTCGTTTTTAACCAGATTTGAGCAACCAAAAATGTTGAAGAAGGCTTGTATAACCTAAGCTCAATCTATACTAAATCCAACGACGATCAAGTGCAACTAAAATCTCTGCTAATAGGCCTAAACGTAAACAGGGAACTGACACATACTTTCTCCCGTAAAACCAAGTAAAATAAAACAAATTTACAACTAAACACACACTAAGGTTTATCAAAATCGGTAAGTAAATAGGGAAGATATCGATGTTTATATATCTTACATAAGAATAACATTAGACAGTGTACTGAGTTTACCACAAAACGTAAATAAATATCAATGTTCTCCGAAACTAGTTAACAAAACTAATAATTTAAAAAACCTAGATTATTTATTTTTTAGGTCAAATTTATAATCATTTTTATTGGTGTGGCCACTGGATTGCATAAAATATTAAATGGCTTAAATACCTACTTTTATAGAGGCAATTGAAGCATTACCTAAAAGCAGGTATTTAAACCATTTAATCAAATTTATTGGTTAATATATTTCTTTAGAGGTATCATTTTTTTGTAAAATTTGGAAAAAATAATTTAATAACATTAAAATCCTTACAACTTCTAAAGCTCCCTATTAACAACCTCAATAACTTTTTCTCTCGCGTTACTTAGCATATTTAAAATCAGATATAAGTAAAATTAAATCAACTGGCAGTAAAAAGAGAAAACACAAAAAACACTGCGGGCAAATGTAGAATATTCCATTATCAATACCAAGCAGCCATGTTCGCCGCCACTGTATCCACCGAAGAAAACTAGCATACTTGTGACAGCCCCAAATTCGTTTTTGCGATCCTTCAAAAGTTAAGTTTTTCTATGAATGGTATTGAATGAAATTATTTATATTTGTTTGCCTCAAAGATTGAAGTAATATCTTGACTAAACTGCATTGAGGAATCATTAAAGCTATAAATAATTATGCGCTCCTTCGTGTACTAAAGTAATTAATTAAGTCCATAGGCGGATTTAGGCCATAATATTTGGGGGCAAGATGAATAGAATAAAACCAGGTGGTTCCATTTTAACCCGATATCACTGACCAGCTGTTGTAGACGTAAATACGTCATCAAATTTATTTTCCTTCAATTGTAATTTAGCTCAGAATTCCCAGCTGGAAGTAGACGCGAATATTTCATAAGAACAAACATGAGTTACGGGACCACCTATTTTTTTCTACTCATCTTGATTTGGGGGTGCCAGCTCACTTACGTTTGAAGTGTTGTATGCTCAAATTCAAACATCAAACTCCTATTTAAATGGTCCGTTTTAAGGCCTATTCCTAGTAGGTACTTATTTTATTCAACAACAACCATTTGTAATTCATGCAAATACCTCATTCTACGTTTTGTTGAAAACATTTTCCCCCTTCACTGCCAAAAAATACACCAAATATCAGGGAGTGCCTGGCACCCCCAGAAATCCTCCTATGATTAAGTCAATAAATAGTAAACATCAAACTATTATAAGTATATCAGTGTGTAGAAATTTATCATCGTACCTTAAGAGGCTTTAATTTCGTATTTAAGCATACATGACGAGTTCAAGACGAACAAAACGACAGAGAAGAAAGTAAGAATGTTTAAAGAAAGTAGATTCACTCGATTGTAATCTGGTGTAGGGCGAGGCCGAAGCCCGGCGCTATCACTCTTGTCTGTATTGGTTGCACTGATATCGGTGATGATAACTCGGCTTATCGGGTGTATCAGCTGCACTCGTGCATGCCACCGACAAGCGACCACTTAATGTAATCTCTTGTAGATATGTCGGTCCAGGATGCCTAATGAAAAGCTTGCAACAAAATCTTTTTTCGTTATACCGCTGCGAAAAATGCAGTTTTTATTACATGTGTTGCGGGTCTGAAGAAGCTCTAGGGAGAAAAAGAATCAGCTGATGTCGAGAACGTCAGCTTTTCGTTTATAATCTACTAAAACTGCAATCGTGTGTACGTCAGAAAAGCAGCCCTTGGCCATTTTCGTTCGTTACTCGGTAAAACATTACCTCGTACGAAAATCGTCACTGTAGGCTCTAGTATTGAAATATTACGCACGGGGTCAACGAATGACTGGTATTTTCCCTGCCGCGGAGACGATCATGCGCATGTTTTCTTAAAATAATTTTAAGTCTCACTTTTCCTTGTTACCATCCCAATTTCGAGGGGAAGGGCAGGCCCTCTGTCCTCAGACAGTAATGCAATAATAATATTGTACCTACAATAAAGTTATTGTCCTCTCCGCACCTACAATACTGATACCTAAATGTAAACAGGGAACTAACACATATAACAGAAATTTTGTCCTCAGGACAGCATTGTCTTAGGAGGTACCCATGGTATTGCCGAGAAGGGCGGAATATGGCGGTATTCCATTCGGTCTGTTCGTCGATACAGTTTGCCAAGTTTCCTGCTCCAGTATTATATTTCTGTCGATACAGTTTGAGTATTTATTTTCCATGTGAAACCTAATTTGTTTTAAAAACGCTATTTTATTTGCCCCGAGATCCGAGAAGCCTTGAGCACGGGTATCGAAACATAAACGAAACGTCGGAAAACCTCGACACGCTCCAGTCGACGCAGTTAAACCCAGAAACTCTCTTGGTGAATGGATCTTCAGACCGCGGACGCCCGCCCAACAACGTCGCACGATAACTTCATCAGAGTCCGCTGAAAGGTGATGTGTTATTCCACCTACATTTCTCTACAGCTTCGGGACCCTATTATTAACAATTCCTCAAAAACTCATTTAAGATTATGGCAGAATTTTTCGGGATGCAATCTTAAATAGGTTAAAAACTCAATAAATCGTATGCTCTATTCGTTTAGAGATACGTAGGCTTTATCGTCCCTCCAACGCCGCGTGCCTTATATCGCCGAGTCTCATCACATATGTTTTCCCAAGAAAAGGAAATTCCAAGAGAAAAGTAAACAAACAAAGATTCGAGTCATAATCGGCGAACGCGGATGGCCCGCTATCGACGCGCGAAACAACGGAATACCTACAAAAGATGTTTGTTTGTTTCGTATGTTTACACAATGTTTCCGCGGATCGGAGTGTTGTGAGAGGGGGCGACGTATTGTGGCAGAATCCCGCCATTCGCGTCTCGTTTGGACCAGAATCGAGGGAGAAAAGTAAACTGAGCATTCTCCGATGATGACGGGTCATCGTACGAGGCCAGAACTCTCCTTATCGGGATTTACGTGATTAAATCACGATCTTTTCGACCCTGGGGCCTCGGCCGCGAACGGCGATGGAACCCGATCTGCGGTTATTCCCCCGGGAGAGCCGAGATGCGAAGCGCGACGACGTGGCTGGCGCTGTGCCTCGTGGCCGCCCTCCTCCAGGTAGGCCTACCGCCTCACATTACATACCACATACATAATTACATAACTAATACTATTTTAACATTCATTAATGGCATTGCCAGTAAGGTCCCGAGTTCAGATGATTGTTTGCGGACGATACTTCCCTTTGTATCGATGATCACACAACTGGTATAAAGGCTGACTGAAAGGAAGGTTTTCATTCGTAGTAGTCTTTTACTGCCGTGGTTAGAAGATAACAATCTTTCTGTCGATACTGGAAAATCTAAGCTCATTGATTTCAAACTTGTGGATGAGGGTTGTGGGTATTCGACCTTCATCATTGGGGATAATGAGATAGATTCTTGTGATCAAACCGACTTCTTGGGCCTTGGGCCTAATAATTGATTCTCGACTTAATTTCTCAAAGCACATTGATAAGGTTGCAAGCAAAATGAACAGCGGAATTTTTACTATTCGCAGGCTGGCTTTGTTTTCTGATAGGAAGGTTCTTCTCACTCCCTATTTCGCTTGTGTGTGTCCTCATATGTGCTACGGTGTACCGATTCGGGGAGCCGAAACTGTTAGAACCATATTACGAAATAAAGCTTTGAGACTAATGTTCGGTTTAGGGAGGATTGACACTTGCAAAGGTGTATTTTCTGGCAACAGTCTGTTAACATTTCCTTGCATTTACATTTTCGAATGCCTCTCGTTTCTTGTTAAAAATAAACATCCGTTCCAGTCCAATCTCTCTCATCTGTACATGACTTTAGAAGGCGAGATCTCCTAACTGTTCCCCAACACAATACCACTTTTTTTCGAAAACCAAACTTTTTATTCTGGATTTAAGTTACTCAACCCTCCCATCCCACCTGAGATCTGTTTCTGATCCAGTGACATTTAAAAGGCTTCTGAAGATTTTTTTGATTAGGAAAGAGTTTTACAGTGTATCTGATTATTTAAATGATACAAGTTAGTTTTAGTTACCACATTCAATTTGTCTTTACATTATATTACTATTGTACTTATTTTTTTGTATTTAATGTTCTGTGAACATTAATTTTGTGACGTTTGTCAATGCTGTAGATAGTCTGATGACAATAAATGATTGATTGATTGATTGATTGATTGATCCAATACTAGAAATGGAAATAACAGAACTGCTGTCTCACATAATTTGTCAATGTTTGAGAAAATTTAATTTTATTGGTCCTAACTTTTTCAAAAACTTTCGTCCAACGTTAAATCTATTCGACCTTTCTCTAAGTTCAAAGGAAACCTCGACCAATAAGTTATCTCAGTGTTTTTACACTATTAATGAATTTTTTGTGCTACCTTGAGCTAACGCCTTACTTGACCTAACCTACTTTTAAATTAACCGTTCATCCTTTTATATCCTAACATGGACTGACAGCCTATAAACATTGACTTACCTCATGCCGTGTAACCACGGTCAACGGGACTACGCTGAAGGTAAAAGGTAAAAAGGTATATTCAGAGTGTTTTTTAAGATTGAATTGGACCCATTTTTAAGATTGAATAATGCGCATATAAAGATAAATTGAGTATTGTTTTGTTGATCTTAACATTTTATACAGCCTATTATTTGAGTTTGATCACATTTAGCGTAGATTAAGTGCTAAACAAGTTAGATGTATACGAGTATGATAAATTATGTGCAAGTAAAATTTAAATAGTGCAAAGAAATCATTCTTAATAGTACTGTAAAAACTGACGCCATCCATCCAGTTATACTGGTCATAGATGAAGACGGAAGTATAAGGTATAAGGTGTGTTCAAACAATCCGCCATTGACATTTATACAAAGTTGTGCTCTCTCCATCAAATTCCTGAACACGTTTTGTAAAGTGCCTCTTTGAATTTCTCGCACTAAATTTGTTATGTTTGTTTTGTGGTGCTGAATATCCTTAAATGTTTTCGTAGGCCTTACTTTTTATGTAAACCCAAAGAAAATAACAAAGTGGGGTCAAATCCGGAGATCTTGGGGGGAATAATCCTTCACTGCCAAAATAAAGGTTTTGGTTGCATTAAAAAAACTCTGTATATTTATTAGGAGAGATCCCATTGATATGAAAGATAAAACGGGAAACTTAGAATATAGTGACAAAAATGCCGCTCGAGTAACAAGGGAAATTCGAAGGCGTTTTCCAGTAATTGGATGTTTTTCAGTGACGAGTGATTGTCTCGTAAGAAAGAAAATTAACATAAATTTGGATATTTTACAGTAAGAGTGCGGTACCCTCCGATCAGTTGTCGCTTTATCTATATATATATATAAGCCAAAACCCATTGACTGACTGACTGACTGATCACAGTTTCTCAAAAACTATAAGGCTTAGAGTGATGAAACTTGGCACAAATATTCTTTACAGGCTCTAGATGCGTACTAAGAAAGGATTTTGCAATATTTTCTCTCAAAAAATTTGAATATGGTATGTTATGAAATTCAAAATGGCGGACATTTTTAGCTTTCATGGCTTATTTTCTCATAAACTACAGGTCTTTGGGCCATGAAACTTGACAAAAATGTTCTTTAAAGGCACTAGATGCGAATAAAGAAAGGTTTTTAAAATATTCCCTCTCAGATGGCTAAAATAGAGTTCATTATAAAATTCTAAATGGCGCGGCTATTTCAGTTTTTAAAACTGTGGATGGAAGGCCTATACACTATTTTCAGGGGATAGAAAAGGAACGATATTCAATCTACTAAGAATATAAAATGTACAATTTTATTCCAGCCACCTACTATATTTTTGTCAAATGCCACTCAAGCTACTTGCGTTGTACAACCGCCCGAAGTACAATATTCCATTTCGGGTACATGTGTATCCACTAGAAACGGAGTTTCAAAATTAAAATTAATTAGGTGATGAAGATTTCAATTATACAATTGCAACAATAATTTTGCATTATCAATAGGTTAGTGACCCGATCTTCGATGTGATTGAGAAAGGTTTGGGAAATATGTTTTTGCCCAAGGCTCTTAGGCCTACCGTCTACTTTTTCTTACAGTTTTCGGTCTATTTTCTAAAACGTACTAAATTAATGTTGATGTTAAGTCGAAAAGCCGCCCTTAGCGTCTTTTTTTTTATATCCCGGGTTGTGTCTCAATGTGGGGGGCTTTGTTTAAGCCGGGGATGTGTGTTATGTGGGGGTGTTTTTGTCCGGGGTTGTCATTCTCTGTATTTGCAAATGGGAGAAAGCTAAGACATACCATTTATTTGCCAATCATGAGGGAAGAATTTTTAGAGGAAACGTTACATATTCCCACTTCAATCTAGGGTGGAATTACTAGCTACACCTTAAGGGTGTAATTGTACACCAGTGGCCTACAACCCAAATCAGTTCATTTGATAACTATTCCTAAAAATTGTACATGGCATAATATGAGTTAGTTGAAATAATTCATTTTTTCAGCGGGCGAAGCTGCGGGTATATCTGCTAGTTTGCTATATAAATTTATAATAAATCGGGTCCCATTTTGACATTTCCAAATCTAAATTACAATCTTTATAACGATGTACGATATTTATGTCTTCTAACAATATCAGTTCTTTAATTTAGCTGTTGGTTTAATTGACGCTAGTTTTTTTTGTCAGGGGCGATTTGTTAAGGATGTAATTGCAGTGCCAGTACCGTGCACTGGCACCGCACGGGATATTCACCCTGATATACCGGAGCCCCCCCCTCCCTGACACATACTTTATTCAATCCATCATAAAATGTACTGTACCGTAAATTTTTAATATATTTTACACGGAAAAACTGTAGCTTTTATCGTATTATCTACGATATCTTAGCTATCATATCGAAAATAATCGTTGGCGTCTCATATGTATATCGGTTCTCTGCATTGTTTCACTTTCGATTCATATCAGAACTTACTTTTCCTTAATAATCTCATAATCGGTCGCTGTGAGAATCATTATTGTCATATACAGGGTGTTTACTGAAAACCCTTTAGGACTTCGGGATATGCTTACTTACATTTTAACTCGGAAAAAAGTTCTTATAAACACGCGTCCTAAAATGTTATTCCCATTTTTCATACGAAAATTTGCTAAAACTGCCATAAACAAGTATGTATTCTGTTATAAAAAATGCAATAACTCCGTTAATTGTAGTTCGATCTTAATAATCTTTGTATGCTCTTTTTGGAAATAAAATCGCGCAATTTTTTTGTATTTTGTACAATATTCGTAAAATTTACGGTTTATAAGATATTAAGCTTTAAAATAGAAAAATGGCTGCTAATTTTAAATGGTGCAAAGTAGAAACTTAATACTTCGCACCAAAATGGTCCTATTAGTCAACATATACGCACCAAGTTTGAAGCTGATATCCCTACTGGTTCCAAAGTTATATGCAAAATCATATCAAAAACACATACATACCGACAGGCGGATAACCGAGCATTTTAGGACCCATGTTTATGAACTTTTTTCTTTTTTGATGTAAGTAACCATATCCCGAAGTCCTAAAGGGTTTTAGTAAACACCTTGTATATGTCCTAATAATTTCTTCCTGCGCATCAGGATTTCCTATCAGTTAACCACGAGTGTTTCAGCGAATATGACCGTAGAATTCGTGATTCGCGAACGGAAGTCATTTAGGTATGGGATATCCAAATAGGTAACAGTGACACCGATACCGAATCTATTATTTGCAAGCATGTGAAGTCTTTTAAAGTTGTAAAGGTCTTTTTGAAACTCCCCGTACTTAACTAGCACTTTTGATTAGAAAACAGTTGTAATATGAATGTTGTACCGAAGTTTTAGGATAAACTATTCACGATCGATCTTGTAGTTTGTAGTTGTAATACATAATCTATGAACATTTAAAGCTACACGTTAGAATGTTTTGAAACAGTTACTTTTGGACTCTAGTAACAGTTTCGTTTATAAATAAAATATACGGTATCAGGGGTCAGGCACGTACTTTTTCCCTATATGAATGGTAAAATTTTATGATTGAAATTTGAACCTGAATTTTTACAATTATGTAGGCGATAATATGTCGAGAAATGAAGAAGATATATAATTTTCTTTGTTTCCCAAAATGAGGAAATGGGAAATTCGTATGCAGGTTTGCTGCCTTGAAAATGCAAAAAATGGAGGCTTTAGATGAGTAGGTTATAGATCTTAACTAGATGAAGCCGCATACTAAGTTTTATTAAAATATGTTGATAAATAAGCTATATCTAGAATTTTACTTATTTCCCATGAGGACAATATCGGAGTAATGTAGCCTACTGTGTTTACCGCCAAACGAAAAAATCAATTACCTCCGCAACCAGTTGACGTTGACTAATAATTAAAAATACTGGATTTTTTTTCAAGACAAATTTATCGGTTGCAAGTAAAATTTAATTAATTATTATAATTTTATGGAAATCGGTCAGCTTTTTTAACACCAAAATCCCTATAACTTTTGAACCTGCATTTTTACAGACATGCGGGTGGTGTCATTTTGTTTGGTATCTTAAGCACTTCAAAACATGAATTTTTTATCAAAATCGTTAGAGCCGTTTTTGAGAAATTCGGATCCACACACACGGACAGACACCACTCCGAAAACTACCTTTTTTGGATTCGAGGAGCACTAAAACGAATATTCCACTCAAATTCAAAAAATTTTGACGAAAACAATACTTTCTCCATACATTATGTATAGGGGGAGACAGTAGAAGGTATGGCGCGAAAGGGTTTTTATGCTTACGCGTACATCAGACAATATCGCCAAAGCTACTGAACATTCTGTTCCGTGGATCGATTTGTGTCGACGTGGCCTCGGCTTCATGTAACTCGCTATCTCGGTTTAAAACTGTAATATGATATTCGCTGACTGACGACTCACTAAGGTGCCGTCCACGCTAACTTCCATTCATGATATAGTTGTTTTGTCTGTGAGGTAAGACGCTTGTCGCCCTGAAGATGGATATTGCAATATATCCGAAACGTCGGCGAACAAGTTCGACATCTACGCGGTTTAACCCGGAAACCCACTTCGAGAATGTTCCATTCATGATATCTAAAATTAGCACACACGTCTTATTTAAAACTTTAAACGTAGGTGGATTCCTTTGAAAATAAACAAACAAGCATATTCGACGAAATTCGCAATATTTTTAAAAAAATTCCTAAGTGTTATTGTATCAGTAGAGTGTGTTGATCTTCCCTATCTAAAACAACCGATCTCCCTCTCTCCCCGCTTCTCAAATACAGCACCCAAATTGAACTGTTTCGTTATTATTATGGCCAGGGATGCCCATCGCCAAAAGGATTATGGCGCATTTCCCCCAAAAAACAGCCAGCAACCCCTCCCCTCCTCTAAACTAAAATCTAATAACTAAACTCGAAACTAGTACTACAGTGGAGGGAGTGATTACAATGAATTTCTGTGCTACAAAATATAATGAACATTGTCCTAGATCTTTCAACTACCGGAGTTTTTTTACCAGAACACTTGATTTATATTAATTAATTCCATATATCATGATATCTGCGATTGATGTACAAGGTACTCTTTTTTTTAAAATATTGAATACTTCTCAAACATTCAGAGGGGAAGGAGGGGTTTACTTTGGACTGGCGTAATCTAAAAATAAATCTCCCAATTGCCGAAATTAGTGATCACCAACCTTTCTATAATTCTATACTTGAGTATAGAACATTCTAGAATGGAGGTACAATATACTTTCTATAACCTTGAGGTTATAGAGAGTATATTGTACCAGACTACTGATTTTTCGTAAATGTATTATTTTATTTCCTTTATAATTTTTACTCCCCCCCGCGAAAAGTTTAGTTCCCCCCAAAATTTTAGTCAATGGGGCAACTTCGCCATCTAGGAAGTTGCCGCCCTTTGGGCTGCCCTTCCTATTCTCTTCTTTTTAGAATTGGACGGTCGCTGGCCGGGTCCACAGGTGATTGGCATATTTAGCGACCCGGGGTGGCTGTAGAGGCTATACGTGTTCTGTATACATAGAGGGGTGGCTATGTTCTGTATACATTTATATTTATTTATTTATACTCTAATACAAGTAATAGGCCTATTTGTATGGTCAAAACTGTTTTACAGCTGATGATTTTTTCTTTAAAAGACATTTTTAGGTGGAGTGTCTGAATTATGCTGTATATTTATTGGGCAACTCACCACCTTCAGGCTATTTATGGCGTTGGTCCTATGGTGAAGATTTCGTAGGTAAAATCCTCTTGTCAATATTACAAAAAACAGTCACGAAACACGTAAACACACACGAAAAACACATAAACGCCACAAAACAAAAAACCCGACGTTTCGAGAAACCTAAAAATAACGTTTTTCGTTATCGAGGGAGACCTTGAGAATTTATTAAATTACCGAGCCGTACCCGAGCTGATCGCCGGTACGTCGTTGGGCAGTCGTGAGGCGATCAGCTCGGGTACGGCTCGGTAATTTAATAAATTCTCAAGGTCTCCCTCGATAACGAGAAACGTTATTTTTAGGTTTCTCGAAACGTCGGGTTTTTTGTTTTGTGGCGTTTATGTGTTTTTCGTGTGTGTTTACGTGTTTCGTGACTGTTTTTTGTAATATTGACAAGAGGATTTTACCTACGAAATCTTCACCATAGGACCAACGCCATAAATAGCCTGAAGGTGGTGAGTTGCCCAATAAATATACACCATAATTAGGATTTTTTCTTTGTTACTTGTGTTTACGGCCGCGAGGAGTCGAACAAGACTGGCAAAAATCCGGTTTCCTTCTGCAGCCCTTCTATGTGCCCGTGTCATCGATATGGACTTTTTTAAAACAAAAAGAGCGTGCCCCCGCCCCCCGTGCCTCTCGCGAAAATTTGACTCTTGTCTCTCGCAAAAATAAATGTCCGATGCAAATACTGCAATGTATTATTAATTGTATGTAAAGCTTCAGAAAAGGACTCTATTCGTGGCCTTAAGGAGCAGGGCCCCCAGGAGAGGGGGGGGGGGGGCAAGAGGGCAATTTTCCCCGTCACCAGCGCCACTGGCCCCAGCGAGGCGGCTGAAAATTTTAATGACAGAAACACCTCAAGAGATCCGTGACCGGTTTCCAATTTAGGGGCCGTCCTTAATTTATGTCATCGCTTTTTGGCCATTTTTGGACCCCCTTCCCTACAATCATTCTTCCGCCATAATCCGCCTGACCCCCACCATTGAAAAATGACGTAATAGAGTAAAATACTCCCAAAATAATGCCAGTCTTTGGGAAATCCCTATTGAAGGTTTCTTCAGTTGGGTCGTTAAAACCACCAAATTAAGTTTGAGACCCATTTTGGGTTCATTTGATGTTAATCAACGATTAAATCTAGAATTTTTTAAACTTTCTGTACAGTACTACATTTAATGTAGTGATGGACGCTGACTCGGCCTGTAAATCTGAAAACATAAATTATTAAACTCTACAAAACTGTAGCTTTGTTTTGCTATATTAAATTACTGCTATATTAAATTGAATTAATGGAAGTAGATTGAATTAGCTGCAAGAAATGTACATAATATGCTTAATTCGGTCAAACCATTTTCAAGATAACCACTGGTTTTATATCTTGTTTTTATAACTTAACGAATATTCCTTTCGTAAGAAATACATGTGAATTTGTGTGTAAAATACGCAAATGCTCGACGGGGCAAAGTGTTTTCATTTAAAGTAAAATAAACTATATTAATGAAATCTCGACAAAATTTACAGCAATTAGGCTGCTTAGTCATAAAGATTGATCCAAAATAAAGGTCTTGGTGATTTTATAAAAAGTCATTTTTAAAGAGGTTATTACAAATATGTAATATGTGTTTTTTAGCTCGCCCACACCTTTTTTTTGGACTAATTTCTATAAATAAAGTGTCAAAATGTTGGAAATGTTGTCGAGATCTCATGAAATCAGTTTATTTTCTTTTAGGTAAGTAGGCTTTGCCCCGTCAGGCGTTTTTTATTTTACAGAAAAATTCACACGTATTTCTTATGACGGTATTATTTGTTAAGTTACAAATAAAACTATTGGTTATCTTGTAAATGATTGGACCAAATTAAACATATTCACCTTTCTGAAAGAAAATACATTCTTCTTTATTTTTAAAATTTAATATATTATCCTAAAAGAACATAGTTTTTCGATATATTTAGGAACCTAAAAATTGTACCTAAAATCCAAGATGGCGGCTGCTTGTCGACCACCCAGCACCAATAGGGCTCTTGGGTATGTTAAAATATACACCTTGGACTATATTTTAAAGTAATTTCCAGACATATAAAATGTTTTAGCGAATTTCCCCTATAGGGAAGAAGCTATTACCGTAGGTCTCATGGTAAGACCTAAGCCCCAGACCATGATAACTTTTCGTTTTGAAACCCTCAGAAGCAAAAAACACCATTCGTTCGAATTTTAGCGAATTTCCCCTATAGGGAAGAAGCTATTACGTAGGTCTCATGGTAAGACCTAAGCCCGAGACCATGATAACTTTTCGTTTTGGGGCCACCAGAAGCAAAAAACACCATTCGTTCGAATTTATATATATATATGTATGTATATATATATATATATATATATACATATATATATATGTGTCTGTTAGCACGATAGCGGCCGTAAAAATGGTCCGATCTTAATGAAAATTGGTACAGACGTGTAAAGTGGTAATCACTCGGATGAGTTCGTGAATCAGCCCGATCGGATCACCGGAAGGGGGGGTAAAGGGGGTTAAACCCCCCAAAATGGGTTTTTTGAGTTTTTTACATAGAAAAATAAACTTTAACGAAATTTTGTTGGCACCATTGAATTCAGCTCAAAAAAACAAACAATTTAGTATTTTGAATTACTGCTCTATGTCCATTAGTTACCGAGATATTGAAAGTGGTAAACACAGTACGTTGTCCCAATGTTAACCTTATGGGAAATAAGTAAAATTCTATATCTCCGTTATTTTTCAAAATATCTTGATAAAACGTGGAAAATAGCTTCTTCTAGTTCAGATCTACTAAATATTGAATTAAAACCACCCAGTTTTAATATACCTGTAGCAGCAAACCTGCATACTCATTCCCCATGTTATTCTTATGGAGCTTACCAAAACATGTCAAATCTCGCTATGTTGGATTGAAATATGTTGTTTTGCATTTGAAATTCGCTGAGTATGCAGGTCTGCTGCAACGGGGGTGTATATATATGTGTCTGTTAGCACGATAGCGGCCGTAAAAATGGTCCGATCTTGATGAAATTTGGTACAGACATGTAAAGTGGTAATCGATTGGACGAGTTCGTGAACCAGCCCGATCGGACTACCGGAAGGGGGGGTAAAGGGGGATAAACCCCCTCAAAAATGGGTTTTTTGAGCTTTTTACATAGAAAAATAAAATTTATCAAATTTTTGTTGGCACCATTGAATTCAGCTTAAAAAACAAATAATTTAGTATTTTGAATCACTGCTCTATGTCCATTGGTTACCGAGATATTGAAAGTGGTAAACACAGTACGTTGTCCCAATGTTAACCTTTTGGGAAATAAGTAAAATTCTATATCTTGTTTATTTCTCGTCATATCTTGATAAAACTTGGTAAATGGCTTCTTCTAGTTCAGATCTACTAAATATTGAATTAAAACCAACCAGTTTAAACATACCTGTAGCAGCAAACCTGCATAATCATTCCCCATGTTAATCTTAAGGAGCTTACAAAAACATGTCAAATCTCGCTATGTTAGATTAAAATATATTGTTTTGCATTTGAAATTCGCTGAGTATGCAGGTCTGCTGCAACGGGGGGTATTTTCCTTTTTTAGGAAATATTTGGGTGTAAAATGACTGGGCTATACTGATACTTAGCAGTGGCGGATCCAGAGCATGAGTTCGGGGGGGGGGGCAAGTAGGATTACGAGGGTATCCTCCCGGGGTGTGGGGGCCCTCCCCCGGAAAATATGTGAAAATTTGAACTGAAAACTCGTGTTTTTAGACAATCTAGAGACAAAAACATGCTCGATTTTCAATTTAAAACCACAGTTTTTTTTGGATTTATTTATTTAAGTAAACTTGATTTGGTAATTAGGGAAATAAAAAAAGACTTGTTTAGAGGTTCAAGCCATAAATTTATTGTTTACAATACTTTCCCCAGAAAGTAAACAAAACAAAACAATAAGTTCTAAGTCGGGCCTTCTTTTTCATTTCTTACCACAACGCTCGATTACCTTGCCAACATTTACCTCAATACTACGATCAATGTATAAAAGACATAGTCCGTTCAACCCCAAGATTTAACCAGCTTTACATTTACCGTTTATCAGCGATCGGCAAATACTCGCGATCGTTTTTCACGGCCAATCGCGAGTTCCGCAAAGCTACATCGCCATTTATCCGTGATCGGCCGATACGCGCTATCGTATTTCGCGGCCGTTCACGAATTCCGCAAAGTTTATTTAGCCATTCACCCGCGACCAACAAATACACGCGATCATTATCGCGGTCGATCGCGAGTTATGCAAAGCTATGTTTGCCGTTTTTATTCGCGATCGGCAAATACGCATGATACTGATTCTGATACTTTTACTGATACTTAGTACAGTAAAATAAAGCCAGAAACACCCTTTAGATCGGCAACTGATTTACATTCACAAAAATTTTAACAGAGCTTCTTTTTAGCACTATAATAAAAGATCCGATGAGTCCCCAAAAAATAAAGTTTTACAACTTTAAAATCATGTTTCAGAATTGCGTTTTTTTATAATGGGATGAATTCTGAAAAAGCTGCCGCTTTTCATTTGTTTACCTTCGTTTATCAATATAATGTTGTGGGACCACCACCAATACTTTTTGAGTGGTAAATATTTCATTTTGACCGAGCGTCAATTTTAGGCTGCCATCTTGTATCCGCCATATTGGATATAAGTTATTTTTTCTAATGTAAAGATAGTGTGACACATCATTTCAAAGTAAATTTTCATGCTGATTACAATGCCGCAATCAGTTTTTGAAAATCTTTATTCGTTTTAAATATAAACCCAAATAAAATTTCATCCTAATTAATTTCTTATGGACTTTCCGCACTTTGAATGTACTTTTTATTATTTTTCTTATCTCCTGTTCTAATTAAGGTATGCAGTTCAGTTTGGTCTTAAAATACACGGTATGAAAAGGTGGTTTAGTTTGAGCCATTGCTCATTAAATTCAGACAAATTAGAGACGAGTTATATTGTTTTATTCCACGTAAAGTACAGTTTTTTTTAAAGATTCCATTTTAATTGAAAATTTATGTCTGAAGTTCTAAACAAGACACAACGTTAATTCTAGTCTTAAATAACTCTTTAAATCATTTGCCTTCTTTGGAGCCATTGATTGTTTAAATCCATTGGATTTTAAGTGAGTTATGATTCTCCAATCAACATAAAATTTATAATTTGTTTTTAGTTGAAGAGGTACACCTCAAGTTGTAAATGAGACTCAAGGTTCTTTTATGTTTTAAATTAGACAGTACATTATAGGCTTTTTCTTAGCAATTTATTATAAAAATCGGATGAGAATAAGATGAGCTACCATACCCTGTTAAATACAAATAATTATTATTTCTGAAATTTAGGTAAAGTTGTAGTCTTATAAATCGCTTCAAACCCACCAAATTTAAATTATTATCAGCTCCAACGAATGCCAGTATGATTCAACGAGTAATTTAAGACCAGAATTGACGTAGTGTCTCATTTAGAACTTGAGATATAAATCTTCAACTAAAATAGAATCTTTAAAAAATGGTCTTTACGTTGAATAGAACAATATAACCAATCACTATCTCGTCCAAATTTGATGGTCAGTAGCTCATATTAAAGCCCGAATAATACTGAGAATTTTAAGAGCAAACTTAACTGCACACCTCATTTAGCGGAACATTCAAATTCAAAGTGCGGAAATTTATTAGGAAATGCATAGGAATGAAGTTTAATTTGGGTTTGTCTTTAAAACGAAACAATATTTCAAAAAAGGCTTGCGGCATTGTAATCAGCGTAAAAATTTACTTTGAAACGATGTGTCACAACACTTTTTTTACATTAGAAAAAAATAACTTACGGTATATTTAATATGGCGGATCCAAGATGGCGGCCAAAAATTAACAATCGGTCAAAATGAAGTATTTACCACCCAAAAAGTATCGGTGGTGGTCACACGACATTATATTGATAAATGGAGGTAAAAAAATTTAAAGGGGGAACTTTTCTCAAAATTTATCCCATTACAAAAAAACGCCATTTTGAAACATGATTTTAAAGGTGTAAAACAATTTTATTTTTTGGGCACTCATTGGATCTTTAATTATAGTACTCAAAAGAAGCTCTGATCAAATTTTTATGAATGTGCATCACTTGACCTAAAATCCCAATTTTACTAAATGTACTACCTTCCCAGGGAGCAGCATAGAATGTTAGCTTTGAATAAAAATGTAATATGTGATTAAAACCAGTCACTCCAACTGGTAATTTGTAATAATTCCACATTGCAGCTGATTAAATTAATATCACTACATAGTTGATTAGCATTAGTTATTTTTTGGTAATCATTGTTATGCATAGAATTGATAAGAAACCTGTAACAGGACCTCAGTGGCCCGAAAAGTAGCTAAACATAGTTCGTGTTTGATAGTTGAAAGAATAGTTAAAACCTTTGTGTAATGAACTAATTTTAAATTTTTATCTTTTTTGGTTCAATAAAAAAACTATTACGGTTATGTTAGTTATTTATTTGTAAGTCTAAAATTAATTTGATAAGAATATTTGGACAAAAATTAACACGTGTTATTTCAGCACGTTAGGAATATTGTGTTCATTAATATATTTGTAAATTTGTAGCTTCTCAGGATTATTATTATTATTTTTTTAATATATATATAATAAATATGTCAGAAATGTGAATAAATATTAAAATTCGAGATATTACACCTCCACTTGTTAACACTCACATACAGGTACGCAATATACGCAACGCTATGCACATACTCCTGGGAAAAATGCATTTATTCACGCACACATGTGACTACGCTTAAGGACACTCAGACCACCTTCGCCATCATACAACCACGTCCACACCATCGTCCACACACACGTTACCAAATACATACTCCCGTACACGCACAGACCGTTATGCACACCTATACCCACAGAAGCATAGTCTCATTCTCACAGTCACACTCACTCACATACATACTCACACTCACTCACATACATACTCACACTCACTCACAGACCTCCATAAAAATTGTATTTGTTTTGTTTTGTTTTTAGTTTAGTTTTATTTATTTATTTGCTTTTTTATAATACAAAAGTATAAGGAAAAGGGTAGGGTTTCGTTTATTTTACTAGTTTGTAAGCACTACGTATTTTTCTTGGTATCCTTGGTATGTTGGACTTCTCAAAAATCACAAAGTTAGTTTTTAAAACCTTAATTATCGAGGCCCTCTCTACTTTTGAAACACTTTCTTGCTCCCCACTTACATCAAGATATTCAAAATCTTCATCAGACGCCATAGCACAGTTTTAATAACGAGAACACCAGAATCACGACTGAGAAGACCACTTTCACAGGAAGGAATGACATCTAAGCACTAGAATTGTTATTTCATGAAATACGAATCACCTTAGTAACTACTAGGGGGGTAGTACGTACTAGGCTAGTAGATACTACATCATTTAGGGAAACCGGTAGTAGTTACTACCTAGTTCTAGCCAATTTTTATTCACCACGATTTGAGAAAGTGCTTGAACTACGTAGCACGTTCTACGTAGTAAGTGCTAGGTTTTATTCACTTCACCCAATAACAGCAACAACACGTTTACTGTACAATAACAAAACTTGTTACACGGTTATTGCATGAGCAAATTCCATTAAGTTATTTTGATTCACTAAGATGATATTTTTTTGTATGTCATGTCTAAAACAACTACTTAAGTTAAATTCACCTACGAGTTTGTTGGTTCACTTTACATTGGGGCAAATTTCAGTCTTTTAGCGAATTTCCCCTATAGGGAAGAAGCTATTACCGTAGGTCTCATGGTAAGACCTAAGCTCGGGACCACTATAACTTTTCGTTTTGGGGCCCCCAGAAGCAAAAAACACTATTCGTTCGAATTTATATATATATATATATATATATATATATATATATATATATATATATATATATATATATCTATGTGTCTGTTAGCACGATAGCGGCCGCAAAAATGGTCCGATCTTTATGAAATTTGGTACGGACATGTAAAGTGGTAATCAATTGGACGAGTTCGTGAACCAGCCCGATCGGACCACCGGAAGGGGGGGTAAAGGGGGATAAACCCCCCCAAAAATGGGTTTTTTGAGTTTTTTACATAGAAAAATAAAATTTATCAAATTTTTGTGGGCACCATTGAATTCAGCTCAAAAAACAAATAATTTAGTATTTTGAATCACTGCTCTATGCCCATTGGTTACCGAGATATTGAAAGTGGTAAACACAGTACGTTGTCCCAATGTTAACCTTATGGGAAATAAGTAAAATTCTATATCTCGCTTATTTCTCAACATATCTCGATAAAACTTGGTAAATGGCTTCTTCTAGTTCAGATCTACTAAATATTGAATTAAAACCATCCAGTTTTAATATACCTGTAGCAGCAAACCTGCATACTCATTTCCCATGTTATTCTTATGGAGCTTAACAAAACATGTCAAATCTTGCTATGTTTGCTTGAAATACGTTGTTTTGCATTTGAAATTCGCTGAGTATGCAGGTCTGCTGCAACGGGGGTATTTTATTTTACAGACCATCAGGATAGCAGTAGAGCTTTTTCTTTTGTTGTAATGGAGGGAATGTCAATATCCTCGTTACACGTAATCTTCTGGTTGACCTTGACCTACTTTTAGGAATTAGAGGTATAGAGTGAGAAGTGAAATCAATGAATCAATGCAACAAAAAATCAATTGTTTTGGTAAATAAGCTATTGAACAAGCGTGCGCAAACCTTAGAATGTCGTTTTAAAGTAGTCCATTGATTATAAAATGCTCAACTTAGCGAAAGTCAACCCTTACATGTGAATGAATACTTCTATATAGGATTATTTACAATATGCTTGAAATCTGAGGTTAAATATTACATGAAAATAAATACCCCGTTGCAGCAGACCTGCATACTCAGCGAATTTCAAATGCAAAACAATATATTTCAATCCAGCAAAGCGAGATTTGACAGGTTTTTGTAAGCTCCATAAGAATAACATGGGGAATGAGTATGCAGGTTTGCTGCTACGGGTATATTAAAACTGGGTGGTTTTAATTCAACATTTAGTAGATCTGAACTAGAAGAAGCCATTTACCGAGTTTGATCAAGATATGTTGAGAAATAAGCGAGATATAGAATTTTACTTATTTCCTTATTAGGTTACCATTGGGACAACATATTGTGTTTACCACTTTCAATATCTCGGTAACCAATTGACATAGAGCAGTGATTCAAGATATTTAAATGTTTGTTTTTATTGAGTTGAATACAATGGTGCTAATAATATTGGATTATTTTTATTTTTAATGTAAGAAACTCAGAAACCCCATTTTTAGGGGGGATTTACCCCCCTTTACCACCCCCCCCCTTCCGGTAGTCCGATCGGGCTGGTTTACGAACTCGTCCGAATAATTACTACGTTACACGTCCATGCCAAATTTCATCAAGATCGGACCATTTTTACGTGAGTTATCGTGCTTAAAGACACATAGATATACCTACAGATATACACGTTACGGAAATTGAACGAATAGTGTTTTTTGCTTCTGGGGGCCCCAAAACGAAAAGTTATCATCGTCTCGGGTTTAGGTCTGACCATGAGTACTACGGTAACAGCTTCTTTCCTACATGGGAAATTCGCTAAAACAAGGAATTTAAGCCCGTTCTTAAGTTAAGAACTGGGTAAGTTCTGTGTGTAGTTAGTTGTGCTAAAAGAAAGTTCAGACGAGAATATTTGGCAAACAGCTAAAGGGAAAATATTTTATTTAATTCGCATAGGATATTATTCTATACTGAGATGTACCTGCACTTGTGGAGGGTCTGATTTGGACGATTTCATTTCAATCGCACCATTACCATCTTAATAAGTTTTTTTAGTTTTTTGAACATTAATTTGTTAACGGCGTTTATCCTGGAACAATAAGCCTAGTTGACGGGACTTGTCATCACTTTATCAAGGCTTTTTTGGAATCTTCAGGTTGTATTTGAGGACAGCCTTGGTATGTAGTATTTGGTTCAGGTCTTTAATCGTTAGAAAACAAACTAATTCTTAATAATCACAGGTCTGCGATGGAAAAATTGTCTGAAACATTTGGAGTGATTCTTATAGTATTTTTTGCGCTGAATTCAGGGAAAATAGTGAAACAAATTCCATCACTCTTCATTTTCCGACAAATCAAAACTTATTTTTTTACTTTTAACGTTTTTCCCCACACGCAAAAACTGTATTCTATGAGTGGTAAATATACATAAATTTGTATCAATTATATTTTTGGCTGAAGAATAAGTTAGATTACAAAAGTAACCTGTGTAAATTTAGGCTAGCAGGATGAGACAACCTTTCTTTTGTTGCAAAAATGTACAATATAACTGGTAAAATCCGGTTCATACAATATATTCTGCCAGGATGCTATCTTTTCAGCACCTGCATCTCTTTTGCTCCACGGTTAAGTGCCATTTTGGAAAATTGCTTTTGCTCCACGGGTCAGCCGGTAGATTTCAGGACCGCCCGAAACATCGCTTTTGCTCCTCGATAGAGGAGCCTACTCCTCTCCCTCACATTCTCTCTCTCGCTCACCTCAAGGATCTTACTTGAAAAATGGCATTTAAACGTCATACTACAACTTTACTTCCAATGTCTAATCGAAAATGTTGATTTTTTTAAAGATCGTTAAACTACTTCAGTTGTAACAGTAAGCGCAAGCAATAGTATATTACGCACCAAGGGCCGAAAATGAGCTTTTGCGGGCTCGAGATCGTGTTTCAAATTCGAGACGAAGTCGAGATTAATGTGTGTGTGGTTAATGTGTCTTTATCCAGAGCTGCAAAACCTTTTCGGCCGATGTGCAAACACTATTTTTCACCACACTCCCCATCGAAATAAACACTATATTACATAAAAAATCTGGATATTTATCTGAAACGAAAATAAACTTTTGAGGGTATGACACTACCTACGGAAACTAAAGTGTTTGGCGATATGTATCGGAAAAGAAATATCGATCCCCCGATATTATTTTAACCAAAATATCGATATAGAAATCGATATTTTTCCTATACATAGAAACTAATAGTTATTTGTGCATCTAGGGACTAAAGTACCATTTCCCGAGGGAGAAAAAGTACTTCAGTCCCGTGATGCACACAAATTTTTCCTCCACCTACACCATCAACAAAAACTAGGTATAACACTGTAACTTTACTTTCAGATGATCCTTTGCTTCAACAAACTGCATTACAATCACATAGCCTATATAAATAAATAATGCAAGGTATTTACGCTTTAATTTTAACCATTTTATTCACACTCTACTTTAAAAATACTGTAGGCCTAACTTATTTGTTCACAAAAATGCAGGGATATAGCCTAAACTACATCAAACTCAAAATGGATATGCTGTCCTGTGGACAACGGAAACGGACGCTCGGATGCTCTGACACTCTCTTCAACATAGAGAAACGAATTAAAATCGACAGTGTTGCCATATTTTCTCACTGTCCACCGCGGCGTTGCCAGATTTCTTCCCATGTATTTCTTATGAGATTAAATTTCGTCCCATGGGACTAAAAGTAGATTACTTTAGTCCAGTGGGACTAAAAGTAAGTAAGTAAATCCCAAGGAGTATAAACTAGTACTTTAGTATTCTATTCCAGGGACTAAAAGACGACTATGGATCGTAGGTGGAGGAAAAATATTGATATTTATGATATATCGGTATTTTTGCGGCCCTAAGGCAGAAAACGTTTTCGGCCCTGTGGCGGCAAACAGTGTGTTTCAGTCCGCGTTTAACATTTGTAAAACAGGTGATTTCATTGCAGTGTGGTGAAAACGATACTGTGTAAAAAATAGCTCACAAAATAAAATGTGTTACTTTTAATCGATTCATATTTCATTTATTTTTTACAATAATTCACTAAAAAGAGAAGATGTTTAATCCCACAGCAGGAAAAGAACTAAGAGAAGTCTTGAAGGAAAAAGAAAACAATTCTACAAGGACTTGTAACTGTGTTGTAATAAAGTCATGCCAAATTTTCTTATTTTTTAAGATTTCCCTATGTTTAGTATCTGATTTTATTAATACTGTACATGAATAATACTTTGGAAAAATATAGTCGTTTTATGATTTTCCCTAAAAGCTTTACCTCATTTTGTAGACAAACCTTACGTGATACAAAAAACCAATAATATTTTTGAATTCAGCACCAAAAAATACATGGAAATCAGCTATTAAAAATAAAACAATTTTCAAAATTTTTTTGTAGGCCTGTGTAATAGTTTATACAAAATTGAGTTATAGAACAAAAAAACTTATGAAAAAAGAATCGAAATAACCTCACACTATAGAAAAAAAGTAGTATAAATTAACTAATAACTCAAAAGAACTCTCTAATCCTCGTAAAACAAACAAGGTAAACAAACGAGGTTTACAAAGGGTAAAAAACAAGGGTACAAGCATGGTACAACAAATAAGGGTACAAACAAAGTTAACAAACAAAACAAGGTACTGATGGGAATTAAAGATTGGTTTCAACTGTGGGTAAAGTGACCGTAAAATCAGATTGTACGTACCGATTACAAACTGCAATTATTTACCACACCACACCCAAAAATTTGAATTTTTTTGGGCATTGGATTAGTATTTATGTAAACGGCGGGAGTAGCTACTCGACTGCAATAAGTCGCGTCGAGTAGTGTATATTCGGTTCTAAGAAACTCTATACGCTACACATCCCATGCTAAAATGTATGGACTTATTTCCTCAAAATAATGAAAACTCTAGAACAAAATTTTGGCCAAATTATTGAAACAGCAGGAACTATAGAACGTATCTTATAAAATAAGAACTAAATATACACCGATGATAACACATTATAGTTGGCTTAACTAATGGTACTAACTTGGTTGGTTGGTTTAACTAATGGTAAAAAAAACTAGAAGTAACTAAAGAAAGTGAAAGTTACGACAAGAAAGCAAACATTTCACACCAAAATAAGACTGCGACTAAAAAATACTTTCAGTCGTATTTAATTTTGTAATTTTTCCTTAAAAACGACTTAACAATACATGCTGAATTTATAATCAGAATCACAGATTAATAGGAATAAACTTTGCAGACTAAAAAGGTTTTTAAGTGAAATTGTTATTTTTTTTAGAGTAAGGTGATCGAATGAGAGCTTCTGCTACTTCTGGCTCAGTATTTAGAAGCCACCGTTTGATCTTCCTTTTGTACACATTTGACATTGACACTGTCACTCTCGACCAAACAGAATTCGGCAGGTAAATTCCTAAATAATATATGTGACAAATATAATACACCCCCGTCGCAGCAGACCTGCGTACTCAGCGAATTTCTATAGGATTTATTTTGTGTATGTGAGCATTGAACTTATTTGAAGGAAAGTATTGTTTGAATACATTAAGTAAATAAATTATAAACTAAAGCTTATATATTTAGTCATTCATGAGCTTTAAACATGAGGAAAATTAACAAGGAGTCCACATTAGTTTTCATTTGTAACACATACAGTTTTGTTTTTTATATAATTATTAGTCTTTTAACTAAAAAAAGTCATCTTTTTATAGTATATAAATGTAAACAAACATATAACCAATGAATTCAAAACACTCAAAACAAACAAATAACTTAACCTCAAGAGAAAAAAAAATAAATTCAATCATATAGTCAGTTTTATAATTAAACACCCCTGTTATAGCAGACATGTATCTCCAGCCAATTTCAATAAAACATATTATCAATCCTCATCATTGTAAACATACCATATATTATGCTACATTTTCAGACAGTTTAGACCAAGACATCGCCCTTCCAAATGCTCATACTTTCTTTATTAAATTTAAAAATAATTTGTATTTTTTGATATAGTATATATTTTCTGCAAAATCTTGATCAATGAGAACTCTAACTATTCAAAATAAACACAAATAAAATATTCATCACCTGAAAATTTAATCATATGTTCAGAATTGAATTTTTTAAATCTGTTAAATCAGGGTACATACTTTTTGGAGGGTAAAATAAAAAATAATACATTGGACAACGTACTGTGTTTAGCACTTTCAATAACTCAGCAACGGATTGACGTAGAACAATAATTCAAAATGCTAAATTGTTCATTTTTTATTCCACACTTGAATTTAAGATGTATATATTTTGTATTTATTTGAAGGAAATAAACCAATTTTTGATTTGATTTGATTTGAACTGGTGCATTTTATTTTTAATGAATTGAACATATGGGGCCCAATTTAATTTACAATCTATTAAAACTCCAAGGTACTTATAGTACTTTATTTTCATTAAAAAGTTACACAGATACATATTCACATGCTGGCATAAATATTAAACCTAGGCATGGTTATTTTATAGATCTCAATTAAAAGAAAAATGCCAATGAAATTTAATTCTTAAATATGCTGTTTAGCCTGAGCTTAAGAATGAGTCTTATAATAGGTCCACTCTTTCAATAACTTCGCATGTGCAGTCACTCGCTGACACATCGCCTTAGCAGTGCAATTTTAAAAATTTTCCTTCAGGACCAGAGTTAGTCCTCAAAAGAATTGGAAGACATTTAGTTTTACTAATATTTACAGTGAGGGTATTAAAATCAAACCAAGTTTTTATTTTAATTAGGTCATTTGATGCCGATTGATAGACTTCGTCCCACGTGCAGCCGGTTGTTACCACAGCCGTGTCGTCAGCAAATAATATCAATTTACTGTTTAGTCTCACTGTGCATGTGCAATACTATTTATGTAAATTGAGAATAATACCGGTCCAAGAGTGCTACCCTGCACAACCCCGTAGTCAACATTAACAATCTCGCTTAAAATTCCATTTAGTTAAAGAAATTTGATAAAATATCAACCGGGTGTATTAAATGAGTTTTAAATAATTCAAAGTTTAGTTCCTCATTGTTTTAAAGTAAACGAGTCAAAATTTTAGCTAAATTACCTTTCGGGAAGAAGCGATCACCGTAGGTCTCATGGTTAGACCTAAACCCGGGACTAGGGGTGTGCGAGTAGTGATTTTTTAAGTCGAGTCGAGTCGAGTTTTGAAAAATATCCGCGGGTTTCGAGCTTTTGTCGAGTCAAGTTTTTTTTAAGTTTATAATATAAAAGTCATCATGTTTATACGTAATGGTAAACAATTATTATCTTATCATTACTGGAATACAAATTACAATTTTGAGGTAATTAAACTTAAAAGAGTTACTGAACTAAGAGCAGATATGCAAATAAAAATGATAAAAAAAAGAAAGAAAACCTTTAACTTAAACCCTCAATAATTCTTGATTTGTTATATTTTTCAATCCTAACTTGTGTTTAAGGCTTACCTGGGTTTTGAAATTATATGAAATCACTGATTTTAAGCCATGACCAATTACCTGAGTTTTAAGGTTTATTTTTTAAAAATTCATCTTATTCTTATTCTTACCTGACTCAATTCATGATTTAAATATTTCCTTTAAGTTATTCACAAAGGTACATTTTTATTCATGTAACTGTAAACAAAAAAAACAAAGTTTTTATTGTCATGTATTTGGAATGATTTCTAAAATATAACAAAAATAATTTTTTTAGAGATGTTTTAGAGTTTTTTTTAATAAAAGAACTTTTTACTTCAAGTAACAAACGAGGTTTCAGTTATATTTGTTAAAGATGGATTGACATTGTGAAAAATGGCTGTAATAGTCTTCCGCACGTTGAGTAAACGGCGGGAGTAACTACTCGACTCGAACTTTCGAGTATTTTGCATAAGTCGAGTCGAGTCGAGTAGTGTATACTCGGCTCGAAAAAGCTCGATTCTCGAGTACTCGCACACACCTACCCGGGACCATGAGAACTTTTTGTTTTGTGACCACCAGAAGCCAAAAACACCACTCATATCTGTAATAACTAGCCTATAGTTGAAATAACTCTCGTAAAAATGATCCAATCTTAACGAAATTTATTGGTTCAGACATAAAAAGTCTTTATAGGAAAAGAAGCGGAAAAGGGGAATAAACCCCCTAAAAATAGGTTTTTGAATTTGTAAATGGATGATAAAAATACTAATTTTGGACTGCTGAACTGAATTCAGCCAAAAAACAAAAGACAAATTTAAAATTTGAATAATTTCTCTAGGTCCATTGGTTACCCAGATTCTCACAGTGGTAAACACAGTAAGTTGTCCCAATTATCCTTAGGATAAATAAATATAAGTTTACATCTCCTTCATTATTCAATGTATCTTCATGAAACTTGGTACGTGGCTTCATCTAGTTAAGGTTTACTAGATTATGACTTAAAATCCCTCACTTTCACATCTCCGTAGCAGTAAACCCCATGTTATTATTAGGACAAATATTTGAACATGCTTATTAACGAATTATTCTCGATTCAAAATATTTATCCAAGTAAATAAGCAAATAAAACTCGATGAGTTTGCAGGTCATTTGCAACGGGGGTATTTTCAACTTGCTTTCTTATCAAAATACATCACATATTTTCTAAACTTTTTTGTCTTATTGTGCTAACGTCAACCGGAGGGGCATTTGCCTCATTTGCTTTTTGCAGAGGTAGCATGTTTAGTAGGTAATATTAGAGGGGGATATGTTACATTTGTTAAAAGTAACCTTCTTGCCACATATTTAGACGTAAGTTTGTTTTATGATGAACTTGAGTTTGAAGCTTCGGCTATAATAACTGATGGTTTAGTTTGAAGGTTTTTGTTGAGTCACTTCGTAGATCGCCTAATGGTAATCACAATTTATTATTAAATCTTTTGGTGAAAATATAATCACCTCCTCAGATGGTCTGACCACACTATTCTAGTTGGTGGCAATATCAATACAGAGTCTGGCATTGCAACTAATAAACACTCTATAAAAGATTTTCCAAATCTTTTAAGGCAGTTCAATTTCTACTGTAACGTTTTTTCCAACGAGAGATCTTACAGCTCTTTTTACAGTTTTTTTACAGAGTTGTCTGGACAATGTTTTTGTCAATGCTTCCCCCTGTCAGAAAATTGTAAATTTTGTTTTCATGTTCTCGGATTATGATGAGGTGTTTTACAGTTTGAAACTGGATAATTTTAACTCCCAGAAATTGGGTCTAGGCCTAGTCACAGAGTGGTTCAACCGAGGAACAATATTGGTAAAATAAAAAAACTCTCTCCGCTTTATTGACCGGGATGATGTGGTGTATCATTGCAATGATGATGTAATAGTGTTCTCTGTATTTTTTTAATAAAGTGCTGTCTGTTATAGACTATTATGTAATGGTAGGTTACTGAAAAATACCGCTTTGAATAAGAGGAAAAGAAATTGGAAATTGTTATACCAGGTACCTCGCATTAATGAAATAGTCAATGCTAGGTAGCACTTGACGTGGATTATAAAATTTAGGAATGGCAGGAGCTAGAAACCCAGTTAAAAAAATTAAAAAAAGAGTATAACAAATATAAATGCGGCGAAACTAGCCTATAATAGCATAAAAATAGAATCTAGGGGTAGTAATGTGTGTAACAGTATGGACTATATTCAAGCAGAATAACACTTCGTTTACAAAAATTAAAACAGTCCTGAAATTTTCACTCAAGACTTTAAATGGTCGTTTTACTCTGTAGTATAGGAGATAAAATTCAAATTCAAATTATTATTATTTATTCAAAACCAGAGTACAACAATTACATGCATAAACTCCATGCGCTAAAAAATAAGCGTGCGGAGTGTGAAACTATACAGTTAAAAGTTTCATTCATTTTTTTCAACAGGAACATAACTAGAGAGTTTGCTTAAATAAACAAGTAACAGCATAAATGTTAAACATGCAAGGGGTTTGTTACAAACTCTATCGCTTACATTTCAACTTAACGGTTCCTCTCAAAATAAATTCATTTTTCTCGTAGTTTTTTATGGCCTGATAGAGGAGGATTCGGTTGAAAGGGGTTAAGTTTAAGTGGATTAATGATTACACATCTGTGGTTGGCAATCCCTGACAGAAGTCAGTTGATTAATGTAAAGGTTTTTACATTTTTTAAGATTCTTTCCCTCATTTTTCTGTTGGAAAACTGGAGTTCCGACCAACAAAACACTATTGTTTTTCGACCAAAAATAGATGTAATATCTGTTCCTTTTCCCAAAGCGTGATTTTAGGGACGGTCACCCCAAGTTTTCAAATACAAATCTTTATCAAGTGAATAGTCACCTTGAATAAAAAAAACTTCGCAAAGCCGAGGTCAATATCATGCCCCTAAATAAAGTTACAGCCGTTTGAACATTCAAAATTACCACAAGGTTTGTCTTAAAAAGCACCTGTGTGCTTTTTAGTGTTTAGTGTTTAGTGTTTAGTTTTAGACCTGTGTGCTGGTCAGTACCATGTTAATGGTATCTGGCCTTTACGAAAATTATTGAAAACAGTTCTTGAACCGTTTCTGTCACAAACTAGACCGTTTGGTAGAATTTTTGCTTCACCACCGCAACCCACAAAATCAAAATTTTAGGATGGTGGTTACCACATGTTAAAAAACTAAACTTTTATCGAGTTACCATTTACGTTAAAGTGTTTAACAAGGAAACCCCAACAATGCAGATAAAAAAAAAATCCCAGTCCTTTAATAACCCAGCCTTTTAAAATTTAACATTTTTGTAAATATGTCGATTTACCAATATAAATAATGTTTTTACCGCCCATTTGCACATGGAGCATGGAATTGGCTTTAGACATGCACCATCTTGTACTAAACGAGCCCCTCAAAATGAATAGTCACTTGATGATGGTTATTTTTTTGTATGGTCATCCACCGTCCCAAAATTTTGATTTTGTGGGGGGGGCTCACACGCCTTCACACGCCTGCCGAGGAAACAGCTATTATACCCTACTGGTATCCCAAAATAAGCAGTGGTAGGGAATACACAAATTTTACCAAACAGACTAGTTTGTGTCAGAAAAAACTGTTTTTAACAGTTTTCATAAAGAATTTAGATGCCATTAACAAGATAGACCTGTAATATGGATACTTTTCCATGCTCGATGGGGTATTGTAAAGCTTTGGAGCAACTCCCCTAAAATCGCATTTTGGGGACAGGGTTAGATATTCCATGCACAACCAAAAGTAGTGTTTTTTACCAGAACTCATTTGCAAAATATCTAACTTATGTGTATTATTTAGTAGAAAAGCAATTATCCTGTTTTGGAACTTTTGGGACACCATACTTTTTTGCAAGTTACCATAGTATAAATTAATACAGGGTTAAATATTTAAGATTTAAGTGACATTAAGTGATTGAAGTGAACCGATTTTCAAGAGTGACGTGTTTGATTAAAGCGATTTAATGAAAAGATTTCAAGATTTCTTAAATTTGAAATTGAAATTTTAACAATGAAATTTAATTTCAAAAATTAAGTTTCATTCTGACGCTCCATTCGAAATATTCAGAAAGTTTTTTCTCATAGAAGCGGTGCGCATTTAAACTTTTTGCATATAACATATAAAATGTTAATAATCAATATTTGTTTGTTACGGTCATAATCATCGGTTTTATTGTTGCTCCTTATTTCAAAGACTAAATAAGAACATATTTATTGTGTTTTTTATAGGTTCCCGAGTCTAAAACACTGATGTAAATTATCTCGAGGACAGTTTTGTAGGTAGGATGTAAGATAGGGGTGTGCGAGTACTCGATTATCGAGCTTTTTTCGAGCCGAGTTTACACTACTCGACTCGACTCGAAGATTTGAAAAATACTCGGAAGTTCGAGTCGAGTAGTTACACCCTCCGTTTACCCGGAATTGGTACGCGCGATCGCATTTCACGGTCGTTTTTTCACACAGTCAACATCACTCATGACCAGCCACCATAAAACTTTTGTTATTTTTCTTGAATTAAAGTGGTTTTTGAGTTAATATCGATAAATTTAGTCTTGTCTTTTTCCTTTCTATAATTTGATTACTTTACTTATGCTCAATGAGACTAGTTTAACTTTAATTTTTAAACCTATAACAATATGTTATAAAAACTCCTTTTTTAAAGCAACAAGCTTTATACCTCCTTGGCTTTTACCTCCTAAGGCTGAAAGTTTGATAAAATATTGAGTAATGATATAAAGTCATGTTAAAGATGGCCTGAATTCTCGTTTATTTTCATTTGAAAACCGGTTTGCTTTTCATGCTTAGGAAAACAACCCAAAAATATTGCATATTATGTGATCAATAATAAGCATTGTAACTATTAACTTATACTATTCAAAATACTCGACTCGAAAAAAGCTCGAAACTCGCGGGTATTTTTTAAAACTCGACTCGACTCGACTCGACTTCAAAAATCCATACTCGCACACCCCTAATGTAAGACAAACCCGATGTCAGTCCCCACATAAAATAAGTTGAAGGATTACATAGTAAGTTGCAGGTTAACATTTACAAGAGGTGTTTTTTGGAACTATTTTTATTATCTATACGATAATATAATAAAAGAGGAGTTAGGTCACAAAGAGTGATTTTTAAGTCGAGTATGACTCACTTCGTTCGAAATACGAGTACTACAAAAACAACGCAAGCGTGGGGTACCACTATTGACTGTTACAGTTACAGATAAAACATAATAATGTTAGCCAACTTTCAAAATTATGCATGTAAAACGTATATCCGACAAATAAGCTTTCCAAGTGTTTCCTGGTCTTATTTTCCCCTGGAACTTGGTTTTAGCGAATTTCCCCTATAGGGAAAAAGCTATTACCGTAGGTCTCATGGTAAGACCTAAGCCCGAGACCATGATAACTTTTTTTTTGGGGCCCCCAGAAGCAAAAAACACCATTCGTTAAAATTTTTATATATTTATATAGACGGCATGATAGCGGCCGTAAAAATGGTCCGATCCTTATGAAATTTGGTACAGCCGTGTAAACTGGTAATCAATTGGACGAATTCGTAAACCAGCCTGATCGTACCACCAGAAAGGGGGTAAGGAAGGATAAACCCCTCCAAAAATGGGTTTTTTTGCGTTTTTCACATGAAAAAATTAAAGTGATCGAATTTTAGATTTCACCATTGAATTCAGCTTGAAAAAACAAACAATTTAGTATTTTGAATCATAGCTCTATGTCCATTGGTTACCAAGATATTGAAAGTGTTAAACACAGCACATTGCCCCAATGTTAACCTTATGGGAAATAAGTAAAATTCTATGTCTCACTTATTTCTCAACATATCTTGATAAAACTTGGTAAATGGCTTCTTCTAGTTCAGATCTACTAAATATTGAATTAAAACCACCCAGTTTTAATATACCTGTAGCAGCAAACCTGCATACTCGTTCCCCATGTTATTCTTACGGAACTTACAAAAACATGTCAATTCTTGCTATGTTTGATTGAAATATGTTGTTTTGTATTTGAATTCGCTGAGGATGCAGGTCTGCTGCAACGGGGGTATTTCATAATCCATTATTCTGTCATAAACAAATCAAGAAGTCGACGAGAGTAGGTCTAAGCATGAAAACTGTACGAGTATAACCCAGAGTATTGATCAGTGGTGAGATTTCTCCTTTGAGCACATTTTTCAATTCGCTGCAACATTTTTCAATCCATCCAAACAAACTTCTGTCTGACGTAATTCATTATGATACCAATATATACCAATACCATTTTATATGAGGGCTCAGTTTGTTTTCAATTATAGCCAAAATAAATCATCAATAAATGGGATGAAGTGAAGAACTATTTGAAGATGAGGTAAATGAACCCGAAGCAAGCATGAAATTAGGGGAGATGGGGCCGGTACTCTGATTCTCAACTAACATTTATTTACCAGTAACTCAACCATGCAGCCTTGGTCCCATGCAATACTTCTAGTCTCTAGTATCTTCTTCTCCGTAGAGTGCAACTGATAGTTCATATCCTTCTCACATCAAAAATGTTCGTGTATTCTACTCGCATCAAAACCCAAAACAAATCGAGGATGGAAAAATCATACACGCTATAAAAATATAAATATTTAATTTAGTTAGCTATGAGTTATATAATTTTACATTGAAAACACACCAATATTTTAAATAATTGTTATTGTGTGAGGTCTTTCACCAGCTATGCTGGCATCATCAGACATATCACAAACTGTTGTATGTTTTCAATATAAAATTATATAATATCCGATATATAATATCCGATATATAATATCCAATATATATCAGGTCATTAACAAGCTATGAGTTAGTTTCCCTAACATATTTTTATTGTTTGCAGGAAATATCATCTATAAAACCAGAAGATGAACCGGAGAAGGAACGCCTTACTTCAGATTCGAAAAAAGTAGGGAAAAGATTCTACTGTGATCCATGCTGTGATCCCTATTATGTGACCCTGAGAAGGGCAATAGGCTTAAAGGGAAGGCCTTACTATCAACATCACCCTAATTATGGAGGATGTAGGTATGGAGCAGGAAACGTACCCGTCTCACCCTGCCAACGCCCTCGTCCGGACAACGGCGAGGACATTCGCAATGGAAACTACTGTATGATCAACAATGAAGGTCTACCACAGGAGAATATAGAAAACTGCAGCGCGGTTCGGTATGATAAAGGAAAAGAAATAATCGTATACCCAAAATCCGTATGTAATTTTGATAAAGGCAGTCAAAATTCTGAAATAAATTATGAAAATTCATCAGGGATTGAAAGCTACAGCAGCTCTTTTAATCCTGAGGCAGGAAAACAAACCGGGTATGACCAAGGATTAAATAACGGTTTTCCATCTGAAGACAGCCCTTCACAATACTCGGTAGCTCAGTTTATCGAACAGGACACCCCCTTTGCTGGAGGGGGGTCGGTCGGCACTTCTGAACTACCAGATTCGGAAAACAGTAATACGTTTACTACTTCACCATTTTCCTCTCAGAGCAGAGATCCGACCTCGTCGATTGACGACCCAGGTGGTGAATATACATATCCAGTACAAGACAAGGGTGTCGGGGCACAGGAATATTTTACTAGTGATAAAATAAGTCCCGATAGTAATGGTTACCCAACGACTGATTATGACAAAACTACGACTGATTGGACAGCGTTGAGAGGTCCAGCCACTAACCAACAAGTTGAAACATGGTATTATCCTGACAAACCAGAGCCAGGAAATTATCCAGGAAATTACTTCCAAAATACAGACATTCCGCCTAAAGAACCAACCACTGACATAAGAACAGGAGCAACGGATATCTCACAAGCACCCAAAGAAAACAATATTGTCTTTCCTTATATATATTCAGGAATTAACAATCCTAGCGAAACAACCTATACACAGCAACCTCAAGCATTAATAAACTATGGAAAAGGCTATTCTGATTCAAACCAAGCAGGGGCATCTTATTTCTTCAAAGCAGTGCAAGATGAAAATTCAGGATACGATACTGGTCCGGAGGTAAAAAACTTTGAATACGGTTCTAACGGAGAACCCACCGCCAATTTTAATACTGGTCCAAACACTAATCAAGCTGGAGAAAGCTTTATGAGTTCTGGCCACGCAGGGCTATCTTACATCCCAGAGGCCCAAAAAGAAAAACCAACAGACACGAAATTCCTTAGTCCGGAAATGAATTATGGTCCTAACGGGGGCCCGACATTCAGTTTGTTGACAAAAGGTGCAGAATCGAAAGAAGTTACTCAACCAACCACCTTCTCACCCTATGATAAAAATATTGGTTATCTATATGAACCTAATGCACTGAAAACATACCAATATCCAACAACAGACATGAAATTCCTTAGTCCGGAAATGAATTATGGTCCTAACGGGGGCCCAACATTCAGTTTTTTGACAAAAGGTGCAAAATCGAAAGAAGTTACTCAACCAACCCCCTTCTCACCCTATGATAAAAATATTGGTTATGTATATGAACCTATTACACTGAAAACAGGCCAATATCCAACACTATATAGATACAAGACACCCTTCTCTGATCTAAAAGGCTACACAAATAAGGGATCGGATCAACCACCTGTTTCAGAAACCTATGAGCAAGTGGATGAAGCTAAAATTGATAGTGAGCCGGACAAGCAGGAAAGCCCGAAATATATTATGACAGGGATGCCATTCAATCCACAGGATGGTTATTCAACGGTAGGGGAGGGGACATTTCCACAATCACAAGGCCCTTTACCTTTATCACTAAATGGAGACAAGCCACCCATCTCTGGTGTAGAAGACTACAAAAATCAGAGATGGGATCAACCATCTGTTTCAGAAACCTATGATCAAAAGGGTGGAGCTCAATTTGTGTATCTAGGACCTGGGGTCCCGAACAAGCAGGAAAGCCCGAAATATATTATGACAGGGATACCATTCAATCCACAGGATAGTTATTCAACGGTAGGGGAGGGGACATTTTCACAATCACAAGGCCCTTTACCTTTATCATTAAATGGAGACAAGCCACCCTTCTCTGGTGTAGAAGACTACAAAAATCAGGGATGGGATCAACCATCTGTTTCAGAAACCTATGATCAAAAGGGTGGAGCTCAATTTGTGTATCTAGGACCTGGGGTCCCGAACAAGCAGGAAAACCCGAAATGTATTATGACAGGGATACCATTCAATCCACAGGATAGTTATTCAACGGTAGGGGAGGGGACATTTCCACAATCACAAGGCCCTTTACCTTTATCACTAAATGGAGACAAGCCACCCTTCTCTGGTGTAGAAGACTACAAAAATCAGGGATGGGATCAACCATCTGTTTCAGAAACCTATGATCAAAAGGGTGGAGCTCAATTTGTGTATCTAGGACCTGGGGTCCCGAACAAGCAGGAAAGCCCGAAATATATTATGACAGGGATACCATTCAATCCACAGGATAGTTATTCAACGGTAGGGGAGGGGACATTTCCACAATCACAAGGCCCTTTACCTTTATCACTAAATGGAGACAAGCCACCCTTCTCTGGTGTAGAAGACTACAAAAATCAGGGATGGGATCAACCATCTGTTTCAGAAACCTATGATCAAAAGGGTGGAGCTCAATTTGTGTATCTAGGACCTGGGGTCCCGAACAAGCAGGAAAACCCGAAATGTATTATGACAGGGATACCATTCAATCCACAGGATAGTTATTCAACGGTAGGGGAGGGGACATTTCCACAATCACAAGGCCCTTTACCTCTATCACTAAATGGAGACAAGCCACCCTTCTCTGGTCTAGAAGACTACAAAAATCAGGGATGGGATCAACCATCTGTTTCAGAAACCTATGATCAAAAGGGTGGAGCTCAAATTGTTTATCTAGGACCTGAGGACCCGGACAAACAAGGAGTAACGGATTCTGCAGTGGCAGAGAAAGTACCAGCTGGGTTATCATCAACTCCATCCAACAATAATTACTTAAAAAGTGAAATGAATGGAGCACTTTTACAATCTAAATCTCCTTTGTCTGATTGGAGAGGCTCCTTATTCAGCCAGGCCAATGATAGGTTTCCTTTCACACCTGGATATAGTTACGAAATGCCTTACAGTGACCAGCTCATGTATAAAAATATAAACAATATTCCTCCACTATCCATATATGGTTATAAGTATGAATATCCTCCACTACTTGGAACACCACAGTTTTCCACGCCGTATTACGAAACATTCCAAAAAGGAGGCCAAATGCCAAACATTTTCAAAGAAGATGAAGATAATTTAGGAAATACTGAAGGAGACCAACGTAATCCTGAAGAGTCAAGTAAATATGACCTAACAATTGGGGGCCCCTCAAGTCTTGATAGTCCGGGGAAGTATGAAAATGAAAAGTCGGAAAATTATGGATTAGAAATACCTGATACACCTGAAACACCTGATTCTCCTACATCACCTGATACCTCCAGGCCAGGTGAGTCAAATCTTATGTTCCCAGCATAGTGCTAACTTTCTAAAGTAAATGTTGATAGGATTTAATTTTCAGTTTGTGATTTTTAGTGGGCGTTCAACAGATACGTTTAGATGAAAATACAGTACTTATAATCATACAGTACATCATTAGAAGCTGTCGAAAAATCAGCACATAGAAACAACACAAAAATAATCCATCCGGAATTAAATGATTCTGAATGAAAGGTTTCTGTGATTTATAACTAGCTTTGAACGATCATTCCCCATTTGATTTGATCAAGTTTTAGCAAATAATCTTACTAACTGTCGCACGTAACTATTAAAAGGGAGAATTATCAGGAAAGCAATCTCAAATTAGCAAAACCTTTGACTATAAATAATTATTAGACCTCCCATTCATATGGCCCAGCTGTAGCTAGTTTTGGGTGACCCAGAATTTAAAGTTTGATTAATCATTAACAAACTTCAGGGGGTGCTTCAGTAAACCCCTTATTTTAGCTATTTACTTTAAAATTTTGTACTCTACAATTCATAAATCAATAATTAATTAAACATTTTGTGTTTTCTGTGGCAAAAAATGATTTATTACCTCTCATAATACCAAAATTAAGAGGTGGAATTAGTACACTCTGTTGGTGATTCACTACAACTAAGAGCTCTTTCAATCCAGGGTCACTCAAAACCTGGTACACATTGTCCAGAAATACAAATATTTGGGAGTAATATTTGATTCTAAACTTTCATGGACAGATCATATTGCTTATTTAAATAAAAAACTTAGAAAATTTATTTTTGCTTTTTACCAATTACGCCAAGTCCTTGACTTCAGAGAAATTAGAATCGCATATTTTGGGTACGTGCAGTCTGTTTTGGAGGGGGGAATAATTGCCTGGGGTTGTGCATATTACAGCATTCTACAACCATTAATGGTTACACAGAAGGCCATAATTAAAGCAGCCCTGGGCAAGTGTCGTCGCTGCCCTACGGATGATCTGTTTAATGAAATGAATGTACTTGATATAAGACAACTTTTTACAAGGACTTTAACTATGTACATTCATAAACACTCTGATGACATATTTGAACGCGTGACTCATGACTATAGAACAAGAACAGTACTTGGGCAAGGAATACGCATACCAAGACTAACGAGGACATTTTCTACAACGAACTGCTATTACTTGGCCCACCACTTATATAACAATCTTCCTCGACATTTACGGAATAATCAAGACTCAGTTATGCTTTACAAAAAACACATATTGCAATGGCTTTCTACGACTGGAAGAGAAGGTGTGGAAAGACTGTTTATATCAACTTACAGACAATGACAATGCAGCTGATATGAAATTGAGGTACGCGTGTGCTGGGTGTGTAAGAGCAATCGGTATGCAGTTGTGCGTGCGTGCGAGTGTGTGTGTGTGTGTGTGTGTGTGTGTGTGTGTGTGTGTGTGTGCGCGCGTGCAAGTTTGTGTGAAAGGGCGAGTTGAATGAGTGTGAGAGGGGCGCGCGCGCGTGTGTGTTTTTGTGTATTTGCTGTTATCTCACTGTTGTGGAGTACAACGGTGAGGAATTTGGAAGACCGCTAGTCCGTCCGTCCGTCTGTCAGTCAACATTGTTCTTTTTTCTATATTTTTTTCTACTTTCCTGCCATATTCATTCATTCGTTTGAATTTTTTTTTCTTTTTTAACTTGAGCGTCCGTCAGTCCCCTTCAGTCAATTTAAAAGGATAAATTTGTATTTCTCATCAATTCACAATAAACATTTACAATATTAATTTATTTAAGCAGTTTTTTATGCCAAATGATGATGACTCATCCACACGCACGGGTCTTCTATGTGGGGATTAATGTCGCCTATAATATAAGAGTTAGTTTAAGATTAGTTTAAGTTTCATTGTAAATAAAATCGTATATAATAACTCTGTAAATGACTGTTAATTGAAAGCGAAATAAACGATATTTGATTTGATTTGATATGATTTGATTTTATAATGGGATGGTAGGTCTGCTTCAGATTCAAAGTCAATGGCAAAACTATGAAAAATGATTTCTTTTTGCATTAGTTCAAATTTGAGTAGCAAACCTTTGTGCTTCAACAATCTATTAGGTTATGATAATATGCAAAATGAAAAGGTTGTTTCAAAAGAAGGCCAGAATTGCAGAATTTAGAAGAACCATGGGATGGCATCGCAGCTAAATCAGCTTATACCCTCAAACATATGTCCTCGTTCTACATGAAATCCCAGGTTGTTTCATGACTCATGTCCCTCTTTACGCTGGTTATCTGCTCTTTCCTTCGGTCACTCATTGGTAGGACACAAGTGCACGCAGACCTTGTTTGGCTAGGGAAGCAAATAATACTAGGAATGCTGTTTCCTACTCCTCAACGCACTTCCCACACAATAAGCTTTTAACAAGGATTCCTATCTTATGTATGTATCTTCAGGATTCCCAGTGACCGCTGATGACACCAACCACTTTCCTCAAAATCTTTCTCTCCAGTCTGAGGCCATCCACTGCTACCACACCGGATGGTGCTCGCAGCAGCCTCTTTGAGTGTCTGTTACCTTCTGTTCGTTCCCAGTTCTTTCAGTGTTCCTTGGCCATCCACTGACAGACTATTCTCCGCACTGCAACACCTTACATTGGCTCTGGACCAATGAGCTGGATCTAGCACCTCTGTTTGCCCACTTGTCAGCTCCCTCATTGCTGGCAATACGTTTCTGCCCTGGAACCCAACAAGGGTGACCATATTGTTCCCTCCCAGGATTCTCCTAGCCTGATGACAGACGCAAACTGCCAAAGAGATGAAGTCGTAATTGTCAAGTCCCACTTATGCTGCTCTACTGCCTGGAGTTCATGTATATGGTGGGGCCTCTAAGACCACGCTCCACATACACACTCTCGCACAATCAGACAAACAACTATCTCTGCTTGGAATATAGTAGCTAATTTCCCCGGACTTACGCAAAAATGCACCTTGTGTCTGACACCATACATCCCCGCCTGTTTCGGTTGACTTTTTCTAGCGATCCGTACACCAAGTAACACCCCTCTTCATATACTTGGGACAACCTTTAACCAAACAGCCCGCTCAACAAAGTTGACATTGTACGGAGTTTCTAAATCTGTGATGTTTACCATCCTGTCTGGTGTCATTTCCAAGGAATCCATTAGAAAAGTGCTCAAAAACGTTTATGTTCACTGGAGGCATTATATTTCCAGTTGACACCACAGTACCTAGAATATCTTTATACGGTAGGTATCTTGCGCAGGTAAGAGTAAGAATAAGATGTGACGTCATGGTAGTCTAACCTTGAAAGAAGGTTCAGCAAGTTCACGTGCAAATTTCGTGAAACTAAGCAAAATCTCGTGAGATTTTTCATTACTAGAATGAAACATAGTCTTCATTTGTTGACAAATAAATACTTAACCTTGAAATAAAAGGTGAGTTAGAAGCTTAAGAAACATGTTATAATAATAAATCAGCTGTCTGTGGTTGGTGCTAATTTGGCTTGCAGCGAGACTTGCTGGTGCGTCGACTTGCAAAAGAACCTGGCGCAATAATTAGTGTAAAAGTCATGTCGCTCTGGTGCGCACCACCGACCAGCAGAACGCTTTCTGATTAGCTGGTCTACTGCGCATATTGTTCATGATACTTACCGTATAGATGCTCAAGTTACTGTGGTTGACACTACAACTCATTCTATAGGCTGCCATCCTTGCCTCTCCCCTTTACAATGATGTCAAGAGAGGGGAGGTTAAGCACTACTTCCAGGGTTGTAGTTGGAGTGCCTGTCATGGTGCCTCCGACACCAAGGCATGCGACACGGTGGATATTTTTTGGACTCTTTACAGCGGTCGTTTTCATTACCTTGTCCACCAATCACTTGAACTGTATCTTAAAATGGCCCTCGTGTATAGTCAGGTCATTATTTTTTGTGAGGTCAGGCCCCATGTCTTCCCTACCGCTCTTCTCATCATCATAACCGTGGTTATGATGATGAGAACGTTAAGTCACATGTGTCAAATTACTATCCCTGGTAAGCTTGTCGTCCAAACTTACACCTAAGTACTTGAACTCCCTTTCAAGCTGGATTTGATTTCTGAAGAGAGTTGGTACGATGTATCATTTCTCGTGTTAGCTTAGTAATTGAGTATGGATCTGTAAATCCACATCGAAAGTGTACAGGACTACTTTGTTTGAAATTCATTGTTGGTGATGGTGATTTTATATTTTGATTTGGATTTTTGCGGACTTTTGCCATCACTGATTAGTAAAAAACAAGTTTCACGACGTTTCGGGATCTGAAATCTGATCCCGTCTTCAGGTGGAAGAAAACCTAGAACATATCAAGATTAGTAACACATAGCCAGGAAAACCTGGACAAAAACACAGCTAACAGTTCAGTTACAGTTACAGTTCTCTGTTTTAGCTGTCCAGGTTTCCTGGCTATGTGTTACTAATCTTGTTATGTTCTAGGTTTTCTTCCACCTGAAGACGGGATCAGATTCCAGATCCCCAAACGTCATGAAACTTGTCCGCAAAAATCCAAATCCAAATAAAAAAATAGTGTACAGGAATTGTTAAACTATAGCCCAAGAACCCCTATCCTATTTACATTCCCAAAATGGGCTACTTGTATTGTTTATTTACATCAGTGGTCCTTAAGCAATTTCATAAGATCTCTTCTAATTTTGATAAAATAATTAAAATCTATAAGCTTTGCTTTTACTTTCTCCCTCCTATACATAGTATATGGAGAACGTATTGTTTTTGTCAAACGTTTAGAATTTGAGTTGTTAGTGGATATATTCGTTTTAGTGCTCCCTAAATCCAAAAAAGTGGTTTTCGGAGTGGTGTCTATCTATCCGTGTTTGTGTGTGAGTGTGTGAGTGTGTGTGTGTGTGTGTGTGTGTGTGTGTGTGTGTGTGTGTGTGTGTGTGTGTGTGTGTGTGTGTGTGTGTGTGTGTGTGTGTGTGTTTGTGTGTATTTGGATGTGTGTGTGGATGTAAACAAAGCTAGAGACGACACCAGTAGTCCAATGTTCATGAAATTTTGCATGTAGGTCTAAAACCTTAATATCTCCAGGCGTTTTTTCCATTTTTTTGAATATTTTATTTTTAAGGTTATTTACCCCATAAAAACCCTTAAGAACAACAAAAATCCAAATTATTCAAATACAACTCAAATGATTTTGGTAAAAATTTCATGGTTTTTAGTGCTTAGTATGACCAACAAAATGATACCACCCGCATGTCTGTAAAACTTCAGATTCAGAAGCTATGGAGGTTTAAGTGTTAAAAGATTCATATTTTTCAAATTTCACAAAATCTGTAAAATCTGTTGATAAAATTTGGTATGGATATGTGAGATAATCAATTGCTAATTTGTTTTATTTCATTATATAAGTTTTCTTGTTTTAATTACACGACTTTAAGGGAGAAAGTATTTGTCAGTTTCCTGATACCGTTCATTTATTTCAGATTTGTCAGCAACACTGGGAGACCCAATGAACAATGGGGCACCTGAAAAGTCTACGAGCGATGGCACGCTCATCGATGGGTCAGAAAATACAAGTGGACCTTCTCCTCTCATTGGACAAGAGCTAGCTTCTTTACCGAAATCACAATCCGATTTGACTGATGACAATAGAGGTGATAAGGTGGTGCCTGTTAATGGATATTATATGAAGGAAGAACAACTTAAAGATATCATCAGCAGTTTAAAGACTCCAGAGAAATGCTGGTTAATAATACCTCAGGTGGGCAGTGGTCCCCTGCCTGAATACATCCATCTCGTCGACTATGACAGCGTTAACACCGACAGCGCTTCAGTTAAAACATGCGGTGGCTTATTAGTGCCTCTTAAACAATTAAAGGCTATTGCTAACATCTATGCCCCTGACCGCTCTCTGTTTGCAGATGAGTCAGGCACGGTTTTAAGTTGTGGCACCTTCGTCAAATACTCTACCATGAGAAAAATCCTCGCAAGCGCTAAGGACCCTAAAAAAGTAAACATGTTGACGCCTCGAGGCACTATGGTGCCCTACAGCATTTACAGCAAGTACATGTCCAAATTGTCTAATGAGGACAAAGATAAGCTAAAAGTAGTGATGTCTGGGGACAAGACTCCCATTCCTAATAAAATTTATAATGCAGTATTGAACTATTTCGCATCAAAATCCGAAGTTGATCCCGAATCGAAAAAAGAGTATGTGAAGCTTTTGGGTAGCAATATTAAAATACCTTTGAGTACTTGTCTCACCATATTAGAAAACGCAAACAGAAAAATCAAAGATTGGACTGTTACTCTGCCCAGTAAACACAATATGTCGTTTGAATGTTTCTTAAGAATCGCAGAAATGCTCGGTGACGAATACACTCAACAATGTATGGTAAACATCGCAAATAGTAACGTAAGCATACCGTACACGATATTGAAATATATATTCGAAATATACTGTGGAATCACAGAATTCGATTTGTCTAAAAAAGACGTAGATGGAAATTGCAAATTTTGCACCAAAACAAATGATAATTTTTCTGGTGACCGGCAAGAAGGAGGATTTTGCCCAGATTTCGAAACAGTGGAAGAAACCAAAATTTCACCGTGCAGAAGAGACAGAGTAAAGAGTTGTAGGTTCTATCGCCCGAGGTCAAAGTATTTTCTAACAGAAGCGGCAGAAGATGTGAGGCAAGAGAGTGCTTGCTCATGCCCTCAAAGGTATCGAGGATCATCTGGTGGAAAGTCTATCTTGGACATACTTAACCCAGAAGAGACTGAACTGCTGGGTGACTGCCCTCCGACAGATGAGTACTGCAGACCTCGCCAACGAAAATGCTAAGGAGGAATATCTTTGATCGTGTAGCCTTGGGCGAATGAGGTATATTAGATCGTCGAGTCCCATGGTTTGTTATTAAATCGGAGTAAGGACACGTTTTATTTTGATAATTAGCATTTAGGCGTTCTGGACATCTAATGGTTTATAATGTGATGTCAGTTCCTATTCTTATTTTACCAGACGTCAAAACCCTCTTAAATGACCTAAAACATTTTTTTATTTATTTACAACAAAAATCAAGATTTATATAGGGTGTTTAATTTGTAAGTTTCAAAATATTTACCACAGAAAATGATTTATCTACATGCATCCTATGATCCTTCATAAATAAATACAATTAATTAATTGTTAGTAATGTCAAGTAGTTGTGACTGAAACATTACTTCTTGTTACGGATTGGGTTAGTAAATGCAATACAGATTTTGATACACTTCAGGACATTAAACGTAAATCTGATTTGTAAATTACTGATTACATTACCGAACTAGTATGAAAAATAGGAACAGTTGGGAAAACCCTTCATGCTCTTTCAGCTCTTTTCATGCTCACTGACAAATTTATAAAACATAAAAATCTTAATACAGTTGCATGTCTATTGACCGATTCGTCAACCTTAATATAATCTTTATAGAGGTTATCTTTTTATAGTTTACCATCATGGTAAACGAGGACATAGTTTTCCCTTAAATACCATAGAGCATATAAAATTTTAGAGAACCATAAAAACAATGCCATTATTTTACAAAATGAATAATCTATGAAAAAGGTTAAAAATTCGGTAGGGTTTTCCAAAACTCTGTTTGTTATAAAATAATGAATTCATATTACTTATAATTCTAACTATACATTTATAACACTGTCCTAATAACTCATATTATACCAATTAATCAAAATATTGCACATAAATGTGATGCAATATTGCTTAAAATATTCAAGTATACGAACACAATTGCAGTGTTTCTAAAACAGTTTGAAATAAATGAATGTAGTGTTACGGAAAAGATATGTCTCATCAAATTTTGTTCAGTATCATTATACATAACTTGTATGTAAAAAAATTTGCTTAATGGCAGAAAATGAACAATTTTTCAAATGTAAAAAATAAACATTTTTGGATATATTGGTAACCTGACCTCAAACCTTTTTAATTACCTTTGATACTCCAATGATCTTTGACTTCAATCAGTCAAACTTAACTCCTTCAGGGAAAATGGGGTCCCTAACCAATCAATATATATTAATAGTGTGTTTTTGTCTTTTATGTACAGCTGTTGTTCAATAAAAATGTAAATATACGTTGTTTATATATACCATATTTAGTTTATCTTCACCCAGTTACTGCACATCGTAGCTTTTCTCCGAATTCGCCATTGCTAAACTGTAACTTTTAATTTACATGCATTTAATTGTGTAGCTTCAAATACCATCACCCTAAACAGATCTTGCTCTTAATAGAGAAGCCAATGAATTTTCAAGTTTTTAGCCAATCCAATAGTTTGTTGGATTTGCTGCATCTTTCCGTGCGTTTTTGTTTGCACCAAATGCTGTTAACTTGATACAATGATGAAATGACACGGAACTGTCACCCCTGATGGTGTGAAGGGTGTAGTCCAAAGGGCGTTCCAGAACTCTACAGAAAACAGCAAATATACACGATTGCCTCTTTAATTGGGTTCCAACCTTGCACTCGCGAAAAATATTGCGTTTAATTCCAAACGTAATTATGAGAAAAATATCACATGTGTGGCATTTTTGTAATTAGAAAAAAACACTTCCCAATGAAACATCAAATCATTGACTTTAAATCAGGAGGAGGCTAACATCCTTATAGGCCAGCTGTGCCTGTTTTTGTGTGAGCCAGAATTTGAAGTGGATGTAGTTCGTCTAAATCACCGACAGATAATGCTGATGTAAGTGATTTATTTCAGCTATTTATTTCAGTTTTCGAAACTTAGTATGCTAGAAAATAAAGAGTTCTTAATCTTATGATAGCTCTCTGAACACCATAATATTGTCAAAATATTCCCTCCTGATAGCGTAATTAATAGTTGACTGTAGTATACTCTATTGAGGAATGCTGTAATTAGGTCCTCTTTCAAATTCTGGCTCACATAAAAAGTTGGTACGCTTTTTATAATGGAGGAAAGAAAGGAGCCTTTACCCCGATTATCGAAAGAAGGTGAGCAGCGCGGCGGCGGCGGAGCGAGCGCTCGGCAGTAAAAACATTTAAAACGCTGTAGAAACGTAACAAACGCTGTTAAAACTTTGCAGTCGACTTTATTCCAGTGGCTAGTTAATTACGTTATCAGCACTGTTTTCAAATAATTTTTAACGTACATAGTTTAGTTTATACTTTGAGTTATATTACTAAAAACACGATTTGCGAATTAAAAAAGTCAATTCTTTGTGTTTGATTTATGATAACTCTACTTAGAAGCATCAGGGAAAAAATTCCTATAGAGAACCTTTAGTCCGACTTTCTTAGGAACAATATATCAAAATCTGAGAGTCTTATGATTAATATTTACGTCGTCATTAATTTATTTCTAAAGTACTGTTATCTCAGCTGCTACTTTGATGAATGAATTTCAGTAAACAATGTCTTTGAATGAAATATAGGTTAATTTCGTCGCAGTTTTATATTTTTATTGGAATGGTTTCCCATAATCGATTAATAAATAAACGATTGTATCACTGCGAGGCAGAGCGCAACAATGACTGTTGAAGTATAGCTGGCGCCAATTCTTGGGGCCCAGTCCGCGCATGGGGCGGGGAGTGGGTAGGCTGGGAGGAGAGGGGAGTAGTAGCGGCAGCGGCGGCCGACATTGTACTAGCCTAGTTGCGTACATTCGGCAGCTCGCACATAGTTACTGCTTCTCTGTCAATCGTTGTTCAGAGTAACAAGACGCTTCAATAAATACTAATGAAATATTTTATATTATTGAATGGAATTAAAACAGATCATTAATCGCCACTAAGAGTCAATGTTCCGTCGGTCAATGTTTTTAGGACGACAGGTGCACGCTATTGTTGACGACTGAGAGCAGAATGACAGTGCTGCGCTCTAGCGACGCGTTGTCGCGCATGCGCACTAACCGTATTTGCTTCCGCGCATCCACCGCACTGGGCCCCAAGAATTGGCGTCAGTTTTACCTCGTCTGGATCGCGCTCACCCGAGCAATGTTGATAATTAATTTCAATTATCAACTGATTACGGATTTATCTAGTAGTATTGATGTAATTTATTAACTGAATATTGATTGTGGATACTACCTAATGTCATTAGAGGAAAAATGAAATGAAAATCTCAATTAACAAAAGAGTTAACAGTTCTTTAGAAATAAATTAATAACGACGTAAATATTAATCACAAGACTCTCAAATTTTGATATATTGTTCCCAAGAAAGTCGACTAAAGGTTCTCTATAGGAATTTTTCCCCGATGCTTCTAAGCAGAGTTATCATAAATCAAACACAAAGAATTGAATTCGTAAATTGTGTTTTTAGTAATATAACTCACAGTATAAACTAAACGATATACGTTAAAAATTATTTGAAAACAGTACTGATAAGGTAATAGACTGGTCATTAGAATAAAGTGGACTGCACATTTTTAACAGCGTTTTTTACGTTTCTACAGCGTTATGAAAAAGAATGTTTTTACTGCCGCGCGCTCGCTCCGCCGCCGCCGCGCCGCTCACCTTCTTTCGTTAATCAGGGTATAGAAAGTTTCCTCCTGACTATAAAGCCAATGATAAATTCTAAGTTGGTATTTAAAATTGCGGTGTTGGGCTTTAAAAAATAATAACGAATTTATATTAAATATTACGCCAAATTTCACGTAAGTTTGACCCCACTTATATTCATGTGACTAGAATAAGCTAGTTATGGACAGTTTTACTTTTTGGGTAGAAATGGTTTTTTTTAATCACTTAAAATTGTGTTTACTTTCTATACATGCTAAAAGGGGATGAGTCAAGGCACTGTAAAAGTTTTTTCCGAAAAAAATATTAAAAAAGGAGAATAGCCTTGAAGCATTTGCACCAATCTAAATAATCATAAGAACATTAGTTTATTTGGTAAAAATAAAAAACACTGAGGTAGGGACAGTTGTTTTTAGGTTACCGAAAGTTAGTTACTTACAACTGAGCCCCTTTTAGCGTGAGATTATTCAAATACCTTAGGTATTTTCCCAGGTAAATAACTTTAATACCCATATTTTAACTAAGCATAATTAAACATATTTTAACTTTAAAATACTTTAAATATTTCCCCATATTTTAACTTTTTATTATTTATTATTTTTAATAAAACTTTAACACCTCTAATTTTTAATAAGCACATCTAAAAAAATTGGTCTGTTTGTAACAACTGTGTATTGAGGTACCCTTGATCATCTTATTCCCTACTCCATTGCTCCTACTTCATTGCTATTACCATTCAGAGAACATTTTTGAGTTCTTAATTAATTGTGATGCAGCCCTATTATGCCCAATCCTACAAATTTTCCACGAATTGGAGAAAAAATTATGAAAATCTTTAATACCTAGGACTTAAGGTATTTATGTCGATCATGCTAAGAAGTAAATTATTCTCGGAAACCATATAAAAACTTGAACACATTTTTTATTATTCACCATGCTTACAGCACGGTAATCGAATAAAGGCGAGTCAGTCTCTTCTAAATCGATAGAAATCATAAATATAGTACCCAGTTTTGGATTTTTTCCAGACTTGGGGAAAATACCCATTTTATATTTACCTACGCTGGGTATTTACCCGGCCTACCGTTAACGGGGGTATTCTCCGAGTACCTTATTTCAATTATATTGATTTGATTTGTGATAAAAAATAAAGTTATTGTGGCTGATTAAAGAAATGGAATTATATAATGGTTTGTGTAATAGTGTAGTATACGTGTCACTATAAGAAGAGGAGGAGGGCAGAGTATCGAAGTGTTGCTGATGTTTGTGTTGTCAGTTTCCAGGCTACAGAAATGTTCTGTACACTCCTGAAACGCTCTGAATATGCAAGACCGCCTATTATATGTTGTTCTGAGTGGGAATTTTAATTTACAAAACACCTAGATATATTTTAATTTTAATGCAAAAATAATATTTTAATCATAAAACATGATATGTTTGATTATTATACTATATTAGTTATGCACAATACGAATTAATAAAGGATACTCAAACGCACAGTATGTTTGACTTTACGTCAAAATGCCAAGCTTCCTCCCTCTAGGTATATTAGTGCAGAAAAATATAGTATTGGATCCTAGAATATTAACAGGCTGAAAATTGGTGGAGAAGCCATACATACAGCTGGGATCATCATACTAAAATTCTCAAAAAATCCCTCTTGGGCAACATGCCGCCATCTTGAAAAAAACTTTTCCGGTCCGTGTTTCTCTAAACATTTTTTTGATTCCCACGAAAACCATAGGAGATTCGAAAATGGTGTAAATGGCGTTTTTTGTAGAAAATAATATTTCCAACAAAATGAGAACGAACATGTACAAGAAATATTGATAATAACTGTTGATAATATTATTTACAAGAATGTTGTAATTCTAATTCACGTGCCGTAAGGAATACATGTAAAATTTGATATAAAATAAATCTCCTAGGGAGCGAATTCCTTTGAACTCAATGAATAATAAATCATATCCATAGAATCCTGATAAAAATTTGACAATTCAGTAATCAAAATCGGTTCAACAGTTACCGATATTTCTTGTTCATATTCATACTCATTTTATTGGACATTTTATTTTCTACTAAATACGCTCTTGACAATTTTCGTATCTATTATGGTTTTCGTGGAAATTAAAAAAAAATGTTTTGAGTAACACGGACCGGGAATGGCTTTTTCAAAATGGCGGCATGTCGCCCAAGTGGGACTTTTTGGGAATTTTACTATGAAGATTCCAGCTGTATGTATGGCCTCTCCACCAATTTTCAGCCAGTTAAATTAAAATTCCTCTATCACGCTATTTCTTGCATTATTTCCCTGCACTATATTCCTAATGCTAAAAGTGCTTTCTCAGAATATGTGTTATCACATTACTAGGCCCTTCGATTAACCCATCAATACAGTGGTCAAACGAGGGCTCAATTTATATATTTTTTATTAAATATAATATGCAAAGACGAAGAACCTAACCTATCATATTTTGTCTGTTTATGGTAAAAGTATAATCAGTCTGCATCAGTCTTAGGCACTATCGTGTAAACAAAATAAAAACTGTTTTTTAAATCGAATCAAATTCGAATTCGCAACTGTAGAACGAATGAACCTAACTGATTGATATACATGAGTTATAAACCTTCTGCCTCATTCAGAGGTGAATGTTAAGTGCAGAGGAGTACAAGTGTTATTGAGTTTAGGACATTTCATGCGAAATGCAGACTTTGTCTTTTAGTATTTCGACACAGACATTCTTGGTATTTCCTGAATTGTTGAAAAAAGAAACTGTGGTCTAAGTCATTCTTGCTTTATATGAGCCACTTCAACATTTATTCTATGTCAGTAAATTCCTCCCGGTAGTAGGCCACGAGGGTGTCATTGAGTAGTTAAAACACACACATTTGAGTACTTTGTACCCTCATCAATGACTTTATTCATGAATGACAAGATCATATTTCTTCTGCTAGGAAGATTTTCAGGTATACCCTAATGTAATTCAGAACCAGCAAAACTAGTGATTATGTCGTAGCCACATGTTGTAATTGGGCACTTCATGAAGTGTCCAGCGCTAACCGGGCACTTCATGAATGGGGCACTATGTGCCCAGCTCGCCTGACACATAGTGTAAGTGAATAGTTTCATTAAAAATTACAGTATGTGACCAACAAAACTGGACACTTCATGAAGTGCCCAACTCTGTTACTGTAATTATTTCTTTTACACTATGTGTCCAGCTCAGATGCTGGGCACTTGATGTAAACACGTAAAACTGCTGTTTACGTTGCTGTTGGTAGTATCCAATATATTATTTCTTATTATTCAAAATAGGAACATTTTAAAAGAATTTGTTTTTAAACATATAAGAATAAGATTGTCTATCACTAAACCAGACAGTTCTTGCATCTATGTTTTTTATGATGGTGTCTTCTGTTTTTTTAGTTATTTTGGCTACACATCATTATTAATATTATTATTACTGAAACAACAATCGATTAATGAGTATTGTATGATAGTAATATTCAAATTCAAATTCAAATTCAAATTCTTTTCAAATTCAAATTCTTTTATTCCAATAAAAAGTTTGTACAATTATGTTACACAATATACATTATAAATAAAATAACTATTATAAGAATAAAGTAAACAATAACAATTATATTGGAACTAGTGCCTACATAGGTTGCCAAACCTGTGCGTATAGGCACGAGCCGCTATACTAAAAAAGTCTTTACCAATAAAAAACCTGGCTGAAAAAGTGAAAATTGTTAAGAAAATTAATTAGATAGGAAATAAAGTAAATAAATATTATAAAATTAATATGATTGTAAATCAGACAGAAAGACAGAAAAAGACAGAAAAAAGACAGAAAAAATCACTGGCAATTTAAAAACTTCAAATAAACGACGGACCCGGCTCAGCGATAACCTGTTTTATGTTAAGTTTGGTCGAGTCAAGTCTATCTGTAACCGGATGTGATGACCGCCTCAATAGCATCCCTTCTTATTTCCTTTAACCAGTTTGTAACATGTTTCTTGCAGTGGTCAATGTGCAGTTATGATAGTTTTGAAGATATGGTGGAAGATTTCTGAAAAGAATTTGAGAAATGTAATGTGAATTGGTGACTGAAAAAGTTCTGACTAGCTTGTTAACTCTGATTTTACTGCACTGTGAACTTCGAGTAAAGTAACTATGTTCAAAATTAAGTGAATTATTATCATATTAATAGTGATGTGTAGCCAAAAATAACTCAGAAAACATAAACCAGACAATTCGGTCAATTTTGATTTCATGCTTTAATAAAATCAAATACATAAAACATTTTACCTAACACAAGGATATATAACATGACACATCAACATTAATATTAATCTTTTTTTAATGTTTTAAATTATCAACTTATTACTTAGCCGCTCTTAATACAACTTAAGGCGGGTCCACACGCTACGATAAATTGCACCGATCTGATTGCACCAACAAATTGGTGCGATATATTGATGATTGACGTTGTGTCCACACGCAACGATTTTAGCACCAACTTCCTTCGCCATTTGTTGGTTTTTCCCGGTTTTTCCTCAGTTGTGATCAAGATGGAAGAAGCACTGTTGTGGTCACTTTATGTAATATGTTTGGTGAGAGTAGCTAGAAAGGGACGACGCGACGCAAACCAAGAAGTAAGTGGTGTCGTTCTTGGCTTCTCAAGAGAAGCCAGTTTTCGCATGTGAGACTGCTGAGGGAATTGTGGGATGAACCGAACGAATGGCGAAACTATTTGAGAATGACAGAAGACTCCTACGTTGAATTGCTAAACTTAGTTTCTCCTCTGATAAAAAAAACTGGATACAGTTATGCGAAAATCAATATCCCCCCATGAGCGACTGACCGCCAAAACTCACGAGAGGCTTCAGCCATGCTTTAGCTGCTTCCTGCACTCCGGTCGTGGGAACACTCACTGTTTGTTTACTGTTTTGGACGGGTGATCGCTGCGATAAGTTGGAGCAATGTCCACACGCTCCAACCTGTCGTTGCAACCTTACGATATCGTTGCCAGATTGATGAAATTTTTCATCAACCGTCCAACTCCGACATATCGCAACGATCTCCCGTCCACACGCTCCGATCATCGTTACGATGTGGTCGATAACGATCAGATTGGTGCAACATATCGTAGCGTGTGGACCAGGCTTTAGGCCTATAATAAGTCAAAATACCGCAAGGTAAAACAAATTTAGAGAAAGTGCAATAAGGGTCTTGAAAAAGTCAATAAAAACAATTCTTTAGTTTTTTCTTTGGTAAAAATTCAAAACATTTAATTAATCTAAAATTTTACTGTTTCGCTTTTTTACCGTTTTTAGCGAATTTCCCCCTATAGGGAAGTAGCTATTACCGTAGGCGGCACGGTGAGACTTAAGCGCGGGACCACCGTAACTTTTTATTTTGAGGTCCCTAGACCCCAAAAACACTCTTCGTTCATTTTCATATATATATAAATATATATATATATATGTGTATATATATATATATATATATATATATATATATATATATAGGGATATATATCAGTCCGTAGGCGCGATAACTTTCATAAAAAAGGTCCGATCTTGAAGAAATTTGGAACAAACATGTAAAGCGTCATTCATGACTTCGAGTTCGAAAAGCAGCAAGATTGGTTTACTCTAAGAAGGTTTTTTTGATAAAATAAAATTTATTTTCAAGATTTAGCACCTTTTTACCAATTATTGTTAAATGTCATTGTCAAAAATGAATTCAGCTTAAAATACAAACAATTTAGCATTTTGAATTATTATTCTACGTCAATCCGTTGCTTAGATATTGGATAATATTGTATGTGGTAAACACAGTACGTTGTCCAATATTATTTTAAATTTTTCCCTCCAAAAAGTATAGCCACCCTGATTTAAGATATTTAAAAAAATACAATTCTGAACATATGATCAAATTTTCAGGTGATGAATATTTTATTTGTGTTTATTTTGAATAGTTAGAGTTCATTGATCAAGATTTTGCAGAAAATATATACTATATCAAAAAATACAAATTATTTTTAAATTTAATAAAGAAAGTATGAGCATTTGGTCTAAACTGCCTGAAAATGTAGCATAATATATGGTATGTTTACAATGATGAGGACTGATAATATGTTTTATTGAAATTGGCTGGAGATGTAGATCTGTTGCAACAGGGATGTTTTAATTACTGTAAAACTGACCATATGATTTGAATTTAATTTTTTCATGAGTTTAAGTTATTTGTTTGTTTTGAGTGTTTTGAATTAATTGATTAAATGTTTGTTGACATTTATATAGGTACTATAACAAGATTACAGTTATTAAAAGTTAAAAGACTAAGAATGATATTATAAAATACAAAAGTGTATGTATTACTAATGAAACAAATGTTGTCTCTTTGTTAGTTTTCTTCATGTTCAAATCTCATGAATGATTAAACATACGTTTTTAATATATTATTTACTTAACGTGTCATTCAAACAATACTTTCCTTCAAATAGGTTGAATGCTCACATATACAAAGTAAATCCTATGGAAATTCGCTGAGTACGCAGGTCTGCTGCGACGGGGGTATTTTAGCCTTCTTGTCCATTTAGGTTTTTTGGTTTTTCTTTTTTTATGTCAATGTTAATGAATTAATCTAACATCATTATATCTTTATTGTATTTTTTTATAAAATAATGAAAAATGTACAAGACTTATGGTGTCCTGTTTACTTAACAGCTTTTCAGTAATATACATTAAATTTTTTCCTGCTGACACAAGTAGCTTAAACATCTAAGTTTATGTTATTCGAAGACATTCGAATAATATATTTTAAAATTCATATGAAGACTTTGTCTATAGGGATAACCTACGAATATTAAGCGTTAAAAAATATTTTTAATTCTATTTTTTTAAACAGCGCATTAAGTTACCTGTCATTTTAGACTATCCATTATTTAATTTGAAAACTAACTAATTGAAAACCTCAATATTTTTTCGGATCTTTAAACCAATAATTCTTATGTTTTGTCTAGATTAAGTGGTTACTAATCTATTGTAAAAAATAACTACGTTATTGTTAACTGTTTATTTTAGTCAGAACTTACAAAACAAATAAATATTATCCAAATTTAACTTAGACTATATAGTATAAAATTTTTTTAGATTTGAAAAATATTAAACGATTTAATAGCAAACAGTAACATTGGAAACCTTTAACACTGACATTAGGATTAAAGTAAGATTGGGATTTACTTTAAGAAAGATTCTAAATTGACTGCTCAGCATGCATCGATAGTTACAGCATGTGATCAATGAGCGCTGGGCACTTCATGAAGTGTCCAGTTTTGTTGGGCACATGCTGTAATTTTGATTGAAATAATCGAGTTACTCTATGTGTCCATGCGCGCTAGGCACTTCATGAAGTGCCCGGGCTGCGTTGGACACTTCATGAAGTGCCCAATTACAGCAAGTGGCTACGATAATTATATTTAGAGTGGGGGAGTGTGTGTATGGGGGGGGGGTGTTTGTGTATAGGGGAGGGGGGTGTTTGTGTGTAGGGGGAGGGGGTGGTAACTGTTACCATATGAAATCGTCAACGAGTAGTTTAAAGGTAACAAGAAATTATATTATTTCCACAAGCCTTTCCACTTCTTAGCTCAAAAAGTACGTTTATTCGGATCACCAGTGAAATTGTAGCAACATCGATCTTTAACCATTTTACCTCTAATGTTTTACCTAGCTTTCATATTTATTTGGGGGGTAAACAATACAAAAGAAAGTATGCAACTTAAACATATTCACTCAACATAATCAACACATACACTATTATAGGGACTTAAGCTATCTCGAAAAATACGACTGATATATTTTGACCATCCCAAGGGGGGACTGAAATTCAAATGTTAGGAAGGTTTGATTAAAGTATGTTGGACGCCAAGATACTGCGGCGATATACCTCAATAACCAGCGACCACACAGTACAAACAGACGGGGCACACGAGGCGCGACGTGAAGCCACTTTGCTTCTAGTCCCTATGAATAGAAAAAACAAACTACGAAAAAAATTAAAGGTCTGAATCTCAGAATTACTATAGTACCAAATATAAATGGTTTACAGCAGTCTACACACATGGGCGGATTTCGGGGGTGCGAGGGGGTGCCCGTAAACCCCTGATTTTTGTGAACTTTTTGCATGAAAAAACCTTTCTAGTATATATTTTCATAATTTGAAAATAGTAATATGATTTCAATCCAATTTTCATTTTTGGTTTTGCGTTTGATTTATTTTTCATCCCATCCTTTTGTTGTTCCAAATTTCTGATTGTTGAAGATCGTCTCAAAATAATGTCACTTGATGAAAATCTCCATGTTCATTTTAAACTCCAAAATTTTTCTGACTAACATAACATATCTCATCAAAACTGTTTTTAAGCTCAAATTGGCTTTCGAAAAATCTACTTTGAAAACAGAATATATGAATTTTTTGAGTCTCAAATGTTTTTCTTGCGATGATGAATAATATTATTCATAACATGAATTACAAATAATCGGTACTTTTAATGATTTAAATGACCTAGGTCTATGACAAAAAATTAGAGGGGGTTGTTGTCAAATAAAAGTAATAGGTTCTTGAAATAGACCTTAAAATGTGTGATTTAGAATATGAGCATAAAGAACTCATACTTAGGTGAGCTAGCACCCCCAAAGATTACAACCTAAATCCGCCCATGTCTACACGTCGTAAACACTGATAACCTAGAATCTTGTCCTGACATTTTTTGAGAGAATAAGCTGCCACCATGGAATGCACCTGTAACGTTCCTATGATGAGTAAATTGCTTCTAAACAATTTATTATTGGTACCATAGTAATTGTGAGATTCAGACCTTTAATTTGATACCACATTTGTATTTTTTTATCCGACTATATTTTTTTGTAAACAGCAGTTTAGGATTGACTTTGTTTTTATGTAGGCGCCGCACGGATAGGGTTCTCAATCCCGGGATTCGGTATCCCGGGATCCCGGCCGCTTTTTAGTACCTGATAATCCCGGGATTAGAGTCTCTGAATCCCGGGATTGACGGGATTAGAAACGAATCATTGGTTTTCAATTTTTGCGTGATCTGAAAGTATTAACTACTGCAAAAGTTGTGTTTACAAACATATAAAAATAAAATGTTTTAGGAAATTAGTATTTAAATAACCATAATTAATAGCAAAGTAGTTTTTCTTTTAATTTATGCACCTTTAGTTGGCTGTTATAATCACTATTCCCAAAGTTTACTTTATCCACACCAAAATTCAATTCTACAATAACAATTTATTTCTGAAATGTAATGGGACAGTACTCAATAGTTTCCTTATCGCTCCTTAGTTTTTTCGTCTTAGATAAAAGGACGGGAAAACGGTGCAATGTAAGATTCGCAAATTTGTTTTAAAACCATTAGGCGGTTCTACGAATGGACTGTACACTCATTTGTCAAGCGCACACAGCATGAAAGTCATTCAAAAATTTGGAACGACAGGTAATTAGACGTCAACAAGCACGATTTAACGTTTTTGTAAAATAAAATTATAGTTAGTTTTAATAAAAAATTCTATAAGCGTTGTTCTCACGCAGCAATTTCATATTCTACGTAGAAACATATAGAAATCGGGAATCCCGGGACCAATCCCGGGATCCCGGGATCGGCTTTTGTCAATCCCGAAATCCCGGGATCGGAATTTAGGTCCGGGATTGAGACCCCTACGCACGGATAAACTCTCTCACTAAAACTTAAGTTGTCAACAAAACTACGGCAGCTTTTGATTATTTTTTTAAACATTTAACTCTTAAGCAACAATTTTCACAATTTTTTATTTTACCTGACCAAAAAAAGTAGTAGCCGACCACTTTCTTCGTGCTAAATTATAAAGTTGAATAAGAACTTTTGATTTTGTTCTATATTCTAAAGTAGAAAAAATGTTATATTTGAAATATAATTATGCTATTGCGTTCAAAACTAAAGGACTGTTCACATGCTAAATTTCAACCTTTTGCCTCAATCCTAAATAGTATGAACTACGAGTTATTTGAAACGTGAGCACCGGTTCTAAACGCCGATTTATGTTTCTATACCTAGAAAAGATGGCGGTCTCTGCTTCTTTTGCTGTGATGCTAGTAAGATAGGCATGCTCCGTCTATTTGTACATTATGGTTGCTGTCAATAAACAATGCCTTATCACTAAATACCAATCATCCTATACATTTTACAGGGTGTCCGGACAAGAGGGCTTCTATTTTTAACTGTTTCAGCTGAAGTATCAGAAAAGACTCTCGATTGTGTGTATCTCAAATGAAAGATAATGTTATCAAGATTTCGAGGTATAATGTTGAAAGCGATATTCCACGTCCATGTCTAGAAATCTTAAGTTGTCTAATAGTTATTTGTGTGTTTACTCTCGAAATAACACAACATTTTCCCCCACCTGCAATTATAAAAGCCCAATCTTTAAACATCGTTTCATTGACTTAGTAATTAACAAACAATATCCATTTCGTTTCGATCTGCATGCACCAGCGATCAGCTGATTGTTGCAACTTTTTTACATGCTTAATTCGAAGACGTTATCACAGCTGATTGTTCCTGCCACTTAATCAGCTGGTAGCGCCTGCAATCTGTTAACCTCAACATATTTGCATGTTTGCGTGGAAATTTTCTGGCGCTAGATTTTTGAATTATTGATTTTAATGGTATTCTTAATGGTTTACTTTGTCTCCCGCCGGGATTTATTGCCCCCTTTCTCTCTTTGTATCTAGGAAATATAGTTATCTCCTATTTCCTATATGTTATCTACAATTTCAGCCTTCCTGAAATCGCTCTTTTAATCATGCTTATGTTTATTTGTATTTATTTGTAATCGAAAGATTTCGTATTAATTTAGTAATGCTTTATATTTTACCTCTAATTCTAACCTCGTTTAAAGTCAAAGTAATTATTTTTATAGCTGGCCGATTACCGATATGTATAGGCATGCTACATGCTATGTACAAAACTAGAATTTTTCTTTGCGCCTGCGAAATACACGTTTGCAATATTATTGTACCGCGCATGGCAAATCTACCATTACAAGTGTTGAAGGCTCACTAACAATAGTACTTTGGCACGAATTGCCATTCGTTTAATTTTTAATTTTTTAAAGTCCTTTTAATTAAAAAGGGTAAATTAAATTGTACTCTCAGCACAATTTTTATGAATAGTCAAATTTCTTAGGTAGGCCTATTAAAGAATTATGGGTCAGGTAAACGCAACGGTGTCTGACAGTTAAAGAAACCATATAAATCATAAAAATGTGGTTTCGTCAAAATAGGAATTTTAAGCGATTCTAAATTTAGTGTGGTTTTTAAAATTATCGCAATAGAGGGTTTTAAATGTTTTTAATTAAATTTTTAAAATTAACTCAACCCTTGTAAAAATACACCTTTGTACAGTAAAAATTATAATTTTGACTATGTTGGGCAGTAATTATACGAGGTACAGACAAAAGGTTCCCGGAATGAATTTTTGTAGACATTTAGCGCGATCACCAGAAGGAAATTCGACTTGCATTAGTTGGTACGACTCCTGGGGAGGGCATATCGGTAGTGGGGGTATAGCTGACTTTCCGTAGTGCAGCACTGGAAAGCCCTTTTTGTGTTCCTGTAAGTCTACATTGTCGAATTTTGAAAAATGGTATTTCATGACCAGCGCACGAACATTAAGTTCTGTATTTAACTTAAAAATCACATAGTGAGACTCTTGAGTTGTTAATTCAAGCTAATGTAGAAGAGGCGATGAAGAAAAGTCAATTTTATGAGTGTCACAAATGGTTCCGTGAAGGCCGTGAAAACATTGAGGATGACCCTCGTAGTGGACGACCTTCAAACATCAGTTAATGACGAAAACATTGAGCGAGTACGACAAGTTGTGCGTGAAACTCGGAAATTAACGATCGATAAAATTGCATTTCAGGTAAATTTATCACATGGAAGTGTTCACACCATCCTTCATGATCATTTGAACATGCATCGAATTTGTTCGCTTAACAATCAAATTCGACATTTTGGACTTGCAGGTACACAGAAAGCGCTTTCCAATGCTGCACTACGGCAAGTCAGCTATACCCACATTACCGATATGCCCTCCCCAGGAGTCGTGCCAACTACTGCAAGGCGAATTTCCCGCTGGCGATCGCGCTAAAAGTCTACAAAAATTCATTCCGGGAACTTTTTGACTGTACCTCGTATATGTGAAAGACACTTGGTATATAGATACCAAGTGTCTTTCACATATATAATTACTGCCCACCATAGTCAAAATTATAATTTTTACCGTATAAAGGTGTATTTTTATGAGTCATTTATACTTCTTGTGAATATCGCTAAAATTACAAAATACAAACCTACTCCTTAAGGGTTCTGATAAGGAGACCTCCAAAAGCAGGATTGGGGGGAAAATACTTCAAACAACTACCATTATTTTAATTTGAGCGAAATTATACACTTTTTCTTTTATAAAATACTAAGAATACACATATTAAAAAAATTTAATCTTGTGTAAAATATTATTTTGGAACCACCGTTATAAGGCAAATAGATGAAGACTGTCAGGCATTGGAGCATTGTCGGCTACTCGTGAGTTTACCTCATTAAATAAAAACAGATCAGATTTATTTAAGTTGTTGATAACATTATGATTATCCTAACTTGAATTAGCCAAGGGCTGGCCAAACATACCAATTAGTTTAATTGACAGATCTTACAAAAAAATCTTGGAAATTAATATCCAAGTTTGCTACCACAGAAATAAAAAAGGAGGTTATAGGCTAAGATCCAATTCATCTCAATCAGATGAAGCCATATGCCAAGTTTCATGACGATGTATTGAGAAATAAGCGAAATGTACAATTTTATTCAAGAGTACCAAAAACTCATGCTCAGTTGAGTATGGCAGCTTACTACCCCACTCTTATCCCCGCATAAAACAATATAGTCTAGGCAACGAAAAGGTATAGAGGGAATTTTTTGTAACACAATTTTTGACTTTCCAGCTTTGTTTGGACTAGTTAGGAGGTGAACATATCAAAAGTCCCCGTCCCTATCCCTCGAGTGGGGGGAGGGAGGGGGGTCTAAAGGTACCATTTTTTGGTTCTTCCTAAATATCTTAAAAACTATAAACTTTTAGTATTCCCTGTTAAATTTGAAAATTAAAGAAAATTAAATTTCCAGTAAGAAAAGTATACAGTGTGTAAAAAAGTACGTTCCCCCTCCTTAATTTTTTTGTTTGTTAAGATTTGTTAAGATTGTTTGTAATTTATAATTACACTCGTTAATTAATCTTGGGGTTCCAAATAATCTCGTGGACAATTTTGTACCCTCAAGTGAAAAACGGAATAGAAACACCTGCTCTGGCCCGTCAACACCTCGTATTCCCCGAAACAGAACAACAGCATTTAATAAATCTTTGATTGTAACAGCCTGCCGCCTCTGGAATTCTTTACCAAATGAAGTAAAATTTATTGAAGGGCTAACTGTGGCACTTTACAAGAACTTTCCCCCACCTCCTATGTTTAGACGCTTTTTACTCCTTGCAGTGGGTGAGTAAAACAATGAGTTATCTCCCATCGGGAGTAAAGTGTACAAAAGTGAGCTCACGAGTGTGAGACTGAGATTTGAAGGCGTTAGCCAGCAGCCCATGCTAATCATGCTATCGATAAGGAGGTGCTCTGCAGGTTGTATCGTTTCAGTCCCACACTCGTGAGCTCACTTCAGCACTTTATCTCCTGCCGGGAGTCAAAGCAAACCCATAAGAATAACATTGAAACCAATTATTCAAAAACTAGAGCTCCTTCAAATTTCCACGCACACATGCAAATATGTTGCATCTCAACGAATGCCGCCGCTAACAGCGGATTTAGTGGCAGGAACAATTAAATAAGAATAACATTAACGACAATCAGCTGTGAGAACGTCCACGAATTAAGCATGTAGAACGTTGCAACAATCAGCTGTCGCTGATGTATGAATGGTTGCAGCTACCCGGATGCAGGCGCTGGTAGTAGAACTAAACAAAATGGATAATGTTTGTTACTTACTAAGTAAATTAAATAGATGTTTATAGATTGGGTATTTACTATTGCAGGGGGGGGGGAAATATTGTGTGTATTTCCTCGTGAAAAATGACAACATTTTCACTCGTGAGATGATGTTGTACTTTACTCACTCAACACACAAATAACTATTTTTCAACCGGATGGTTGTGACGTGGCGGGATGGCGTGCACGAGGCCTGATGGTAGCAGGAAATGCGAGTATGATTTTGTGTGAATGCGGATTTAGATTATATTATTCATGCGGATTATTATATTATTTAGATGATTTATATATAGTTTTTATTTTTTATTTTTATTTCATAAATTTCACCTCCAATAAGTTTATTATTTTTATATTTATTCATTCTGTAAGAGAATTTAAGCTTATGTTAGCAGTTAGTAAATGTAAGAAAGGACCATGTGGTCCTCATGTTTGCCACAATAAACAGATGTTTTCATTCATTCATTCAAGAATCTTGACTTTTGGTGTTTGTTTTAATACAAGAAGAACATAGTTTTAGTCTTCAGGCTGTAAACTACTAGCTAGTGCTTGACAGATCAAGCAAATCATAAGAATTTTCAAGCTGTCTTTAATTTATTTCATAAATGGCAACGATTTTCACGAAATAAATAACAGTCTAATATGATTATGAAATCAGTTGTAGCTCCTTGGATGTCCTTGGCGGTTATTAATTTAGGGAAACCACAAACAGTGGCTTAGAACTTTGGTTTGTCAATATTCATAGAGCGTGTCTATACACAACATTAACATTTGTTACCATTACCATTCGTAAAAAAGCTTACATATTGGAAATACGTTCACAAACTTAGAAATGCAGATCGAGATTATAAGTATTAGCATAATTAAAACTTCATTCACGCCACAGCCAAAGAACTAAACTGGTCTATCTATTTTGCTGACCAGATGACTGAGAAGACTCGACTGACCGGGTACTTCCGGTTGACCGACCACCTTCAAATTTCGTAATTTTATACTACCAACCATTTCTCACAATAATTAATCATAAACAAACAACCCCCTAATTGCTATAAGGGGTAGTTTAGACCAAAATCCCAGTTGGCTCCCTAGGCAAGTCAACTGACTGGGCGATTTCTCTCATCTGCCCCTTGGATTATACATTGGAGTACAGTTGCTTTTATTATTGTGTGGAATAGTTGGCAGCATAAAACTACAAAATTTAATGTCAGTTGGTCAAGCGGAAGCATCCAGTCAGTCAAGTTTTCTCCCCAGTCAGTATGGGTGTTTTCTGTGAACCACCCCATTAGAGTTAACTTAGGGTGGTGGTTGTTTTTTATTGAGTGGGATAGTTGGAAGCATAAAATTAAAAATTTTGAAGTCGATCGGTCAACTGGAAGTATTCAGTCAGTCGACCTTTCTCCTCAGTCAGCTGGCCAGCAAAATAGATAGTCTCATAGCTTTTCCTAGTCTGTTATGCTTCGACGCTTTTTACTCATTGTAATGAATGAGTAAAATAACACTTAGTCTCCCAGCGGGAATAAAGTGATTACTTTGTCTCCTGCCGGGATACAAAGTAAACCCATAAGAATAAAATTGAAATTAATAATTCAAAAGTACGAACGCCTTCAAATTTTCACGCAGACACATAATTGAAACTCAACAGATTGCAGGCGTTAACAGCTAATTTGGTGGCAGGAATAATCACATAAGAATAACATTGACAACAAACAACTGTAAGAACGTATAAGAATTACGTTGTAAGAATGTTGCAACGATCAGCTGATCGCTGGTGCATGGATGGTTCATTTTATAACGGCTACTCGGTTACAGACTCTAATTGTAGATCGAAATAATATGGATATTGTTTGTTAATTTCTAACTTAATGAAATAGATATATGTTCATAGATTGGGTATTTAATTCAGGTGGGGGAAAATATTGTGTGTATTTCTATAGTGAAGCACATTGTCTCCCTCGTGAAAATTATCACCCACTTATGAGGCAATGTTGTACTTTACTCACTCAACACCCAAGTAACTATTGTGTGGGCTAGGTGAGTTAGATACGCCTGGTCTCGTGGATTAGACTTCGTTAAGTTTATGAGGAAGATATAATTGAAGGGGTTCCCCCTAAAACGTTCCAAGCGACAAAAACCTAGTTTCGAGTAATCAAGCGTTGAAAGTTGAATTCTAAAATTAGTGGTTTTTCAAAGTTAGAACTTATAATCATGTATATTTTTTAGTACCCTATTTATAACATCATATAGTGTTATATTAAATTTTTACTTGCCATTAAGCATTTTAAAACATTTTTCGTGTTTTTTGGGTGTTATAACGTTCTAAATGACTGGCGTTTGAAACGTTCTCTGACGGACTGCTCTTCTGCTGACTGAAGAAAATATCAGGGAATGTAGAAATACCAACATAAACGAAAATAAAACCGAATATAAAACAATTTTATTGATACAAAAGTACAAAAACGTAATTTTGTTACATAATACGATACGTCATTTTGCTAAAAGTTATCCAAACGTGGTGCTTAAAACGTTATTCTACTCACTTCTTTTGGGGGCAATTTTCCAGGCCTTGGCTTCTCATTTTTTAAATATAGGATAATCCAGCTATTCTTCATTCCTTCCTGGTCTTACTTATCCTTCCACTTTCCAATATTTACTTCACGTGTTTTATTTTTATTTTCGCGGTTTCGGTCGCTGGGCGATAACGCAACGACCGGCGCGGAGTCTATCTTTCGGTGAATAGAACGTTATTCCCCAAAAAGTCCGTGCAGTCTCGCGAAGCATGCCAACTTTGGCAGACGATTGTAGCTCATGTCCTACAGAACCTTTTATACTCAATATCTCCGATTTTGAAATTTTGTCGCTTAGAACGTTTTACGGGGGACCCCTTCAATTGATAATTAAAAATGAATCAAATTAAAGGTATACACTGCGGCGTTATCAATTTTAAAATACGATTATTCAATGTCATTAATAGTTAAGCAAAAACGTTGAGTTTCATCGAAATACAGTAGAGCGCCGATTATCCGAACCGTCGGTTAACCGAACGCCGAAATAATTCATATGTTCAACATGATTCTCAAGCAATTCAAATTCGTGCGCCAAAAAAAGTGTCAGGGCTAAAGTAAAAACAAATTTTGGACTTTTTCTCTAAATAAAAAGTACAGTACACCTCGGATTATCCGAATTAATGTGGCGGAACACCGATCCGGATAACAAAAAATCCGGATAATCCGAGGTCATTGCAATATCGCCTAAATAGAGATTGCGTACCTTAACCCCTGCTAAACTGATGCTGAAAACGGCGTATCAAGACTGTACAACATTTTAATCTTTCAAATTTTACGGGGGTTTAATTTTGAAACAAATTTAAGACCTAAATTTTGTTATTGATCGCACGAATATAATGTTAACTTTTACCGTACTTACGGTTTAGGTTTGGAATAAAACGCCAAATTAAATTATTAATTTATGAAGATTAAATAATCATAACTCAAAATTACTCAAACTTAGAATAATAATGACGAAACTTAAAGTAACTCAAAACTTATTTCAGTAACTATTCTTAAGAAATAATGTAACACATCAAATGCCAGCAATAAACTATCTTGCAAAATTGCCGTAGTAGGCCTACGCCTTAGTTGATTACTGACAGCACCCCAAGTAGCAATCCAGAAAACTTTATTCACGAAAATGCTGTAACGTACTGTTTAAGGCTAAACATCCCAGGGTTAGTTATAAATTCTGCCACCACGTCGCAGCACCAAAATGAAGTCATTTTGTATTAAAGTTTATTGGTGGAATTTTCGTCCGATGTTAATTTGATAAACTGATTTGTAAACAGAATAAGATTATGATTCACGCTATTCAGGCATATTTTTTATTAAGCTGCTGGTTAAAAAAATAATAACAAGATATTCATGTTACAAAAAGAAATATGCAAATCGCAGGTAGTCATTTTGTAGGCAATAATTTTTAATTAATTTTAAAATTTTAATATTTAAAATCGCCCGAGTGGTTCAATCGGTATCAATTTTTATAAATTTAATGAGATAGCGCGCGGGAGACAAAAAAATTATGCAGTGCAGGGCCGGCCGGAGGTGACTCACTGTAGCTCTCCCCCCACCACGCGGCTCAGCCGTTGCTCGTCGTACAAACACTCCTTGTGGTGGATGATGACTTCCCGCCCTTCCATCCATGTGCTCTCGGTTATTAGTTACCATGATTCTTCTTACGAGTTTGTTTCTTCGCCTGTTAATTATTGTTATTGGTAACGTTATTTTGTTAAACTTTTATGTTCTCCATGGCCCACGTGTTTCAAAAAATAATGATGACGAATTTGAATTTCTTGTTAAAATATGTTACATCTATTATTATTATTAAGCTATAATGATATTTCGAGGGCTTGGAACATTAGGGTTCTAACTGCCAAGTCTTAAACTTTACACAAAAATAGATTTAAGATTGGGTGCTGCAGTAATTAAAGTGATCAATGTCAACACATTCAGAGTATTTTTTCTGAAATTTCTTATGCTAAATATGAAAAATATATGTTTATCTTTGCTTAAATGTATAAATAAATGTGTTAAAAACTACTTTTAAAAATACGGAAGAACTGTGTTGCTCTTTAAAAGGCTATAGGGTAGTTTTATTTGACTATGTTCTATATTTCAAGTTCGTATTTTATATAAATTGTGAAATTGCCTCTAAAATGATGACAATAATAGAAAATAACAAACACGTCATGATTTTGTGTGCTTCTAGTCCGACTGATTCACCAACAAAACCAAATAATCTCTGTCAAAAACAACAGGTAGAAAACCTACCTGTATTTATACATATACAACCATTTCGGAATAAAGACAACGGAGTTCTTTAAAATCAAATGGACGATGTTCTGCTTCAATAATCGAAGCAGATTAGTTAGCTTCACTGAATGATAGTTGGTTCACGCAGTTTTAAAGAGCAGAAGCAATAACAGCTGTTTCAAGCTAATTGAAATACAAATTCCATTGACTATGAATTAGGCTTTCAACCACGTTACAGTTGCTAGTTTCAATTAGGAATAAACATATTACGTGTAGATTAGATTGAAAGTTAACCTATAATCTTATACTCTTGTGTACGACCAATGTTTGCTTGTATGCTTATGCTTGGACAATCTATCAATCTATATTAATAATTCTATAAGCAATTTTTTAATAAAAATTTTGAAAGTTTGGCAGGTCGTAGGATGATGGGAGAGGGTTCAAATTAAAGGACTTAGCCTCAGGGGTCGGTAAAAACAGCAGATTATGTCAAAATCCACTAGAAAATGATAAATAACGAAAAATATCTGCCATTTAAAAACACTGGGATTTCAACACGTCTACACTGAAAAAACTCTATGGTAATAGGAATATGTAAGATGGGTAAAATCAACCAAACACTACGGTCACTATTTGACCAACCAAACTACAGTTGTTTTTACCCATAACTTAAGGTTGAATTTTTTATGGTAGTAATAACTGTAATAAAGTATCTGTTACCTTAGTATGGTTACTTTCGTTTACCATATCAGTCCCCTAAGGCAATGATTACCTTACTTAAGGTTACCTTTAAGGTTGATTTTACCTTTACAGTTAGGCCTAGTTGTCATAAAAAAGAAGTCCTTCAAGTATAAGTGATCAGTGATCACTGAAGTACTTCAGTAATCACTTATTTATTTTATGTTATAGTTATACTACATATCAGCATTTTATATAGTGTATTGCATTTAAAATATATGCAAAAGTCTAATTCATTAACCACCTGGCACCAAGTAACAAATCTTCATATAAACAAATACAATTAAATAGCAGAAAGAAATACCATCAATTTACATCATCTGTTTTAAATTTTACTTGCATATGTTTTGTTAGTAAACAAATCTAACTCAAATTCTTTCAAAATCCCTGACATGGGTACCTTTAAGACGATCCCAGGGCTGAGCCCTGAAAGTTATCACGAAATTGAAGGTGTATAAACCTACTCCATGAAATTCTACATGTATCTACCAAGTTTTGTGGCCATCGGTCCAGCAGTGTCTGAGTTTATCAATGCTATATATATATATATATATATATATATATATATATATACCAACATCCTCTTTTATACTTATAGATACGCCAACACGAAATTTGTCTTATGAACTCCTCCGTCATTTCTTAACCGATTTTGATCATTGACGGCTCATTGGAAAGAGCGTGTCGCGTAGATTTGCAAACTGGCCTTACATTTTTGTAAAAGACCCTTGGGCTCTGCCCCATTGGCTTTTAAAGTTCCCATGTTATCCTTATGAAGAACATAATTGTTTACATTTTGATCAGCTGGATAATTTAAGTGCTGTTATTTTTTTATTTGTGTAAACATAACCCTCAAGACGGATCGTGATAGCATGATTGTGTTTTAAATTTGTCGCCATTTGAATTATCGCTCTGCTAGAGTAGCGCACGATTCCGTGCGCTCGGATCCACTAGTATTCATAATTTAAGTCAATGTTAATTTCTATTATCATTGTTTTAAAGTACATTACAAGATAAAACCAGGTGGCAAACGTAACTTTTAAATCTTGGGTGACGTTTTTATGAAAAGCAACTATTTTTTTAAGTTAAGTAATTATTTAGGAAAGAAGAGAAAATTCCTGCTCCCTGGTTTGGAGGCACAAGTGTATAGAAATAAACGGTACTGAAGAGCAAGCAGTGGGAGATTTTATTATTATTTTACTAATAGCTATAATTAATATTAATAGTAAAGTACCTGGTGGACCGAGCCTTGCTCGGTGTTATTTCACGTTTACCAGTTCATCCAGTTACTATAAAATATTTCAATGTCATAAAATTGATAAATAGAAACCTTTTTTATTGCTCCATGGACTTTTCATCCCACTTGCTGTATTTTCCCTTAATGGCTATAGATTCCAAACAGCTGTTATGATTACTTCATTTTTTTACACTTTCCTTGTTTATTTTCGTTGTTATCATAGCAACCCATAAGGCCAATGTTAAAATTTTACATTTTTAAAATTCGATTTATTACGTTATTAGATTTTCTCTGGCCAAGTAATCTGCATAAAATACGTTTTTGAGTCATAAGTTATTTATTTCCAGACTTTGAAGGAAATCCTCCGAGCCGTTTTTGAGATCGTTGTGCAAACATACAAGCACGCACGCAAGATAACATTGCTCGTATAAGAGTATAGGATAACTTAGTTAATTTGAAAATCCATAAGTCAATGTCAGATGGCCATCTCTTGACTCTGAATTTTTGACAGCGTCCCACGAACGAGCAAATGCGACCAACACACAACAAAGCAAAAAGCGGCGACCTTGACGGGAAGCTTTTCACAAATATTTGGTCAGAGAGTAGTGTTTCCAGACGTAACATAGAGCTCAGTGGTTATATTACCCGTGAGGCCGTACCGGCGCATCGTTTGGAGCCGGTGCGGCGTGACTTCGTCCGGTGTGATGTAAAAAAAGGGCTAAATGTCATTAAAAATAAATTTGGTTATTTAATTATTATGGTATAATTCCGTCGCATTGTGTGAAACGAAATTGTTGCTACAAACGTGAACCATAAAACACGATTGCATACACTGAAAAGAGTCACTTTCGCTCCTAGTGATGAATTGAATACTAATAATGAATCAGAAATGATATTTATAAACCATTTAAAGTTTTATTAATTAATTTGTCAAGCTTAAAGTAGTCTATTCTTGAAAGTACAAATAAAGTAGTAATTACTATATTACTTTCCATTAATATTATGGAATTTGTAAAAACAACCTTAAGTGTTTGGTTATCAATACCACAATTTCATTCTACAGTAGTCATTACCTTATTACGGTACTTATTACCTTATTAAATTAACTTTAAGGAATGTGTAAAAACAACCGTAACTTTATGGTAACATGTACAGATATTTCATTGTTATTGTACAAATAACTTTAGTAAGGTTGAAAACAAGGTTAACCTTAAAAATATTGTAAAAACAACCATAGATTTTTTTCCGTGTGCTGTTGTTTCTTTTTTTAGCTAAGCATCAACAGCTGTTGTTAATTCTACGATAATTCCTAAACCTAATATGTACTTTGTAACCAAAACAGTGTTGCATACCTGAGTTATACTTAAGAATAGGGAAAATAAACTGTTGCAATTGTAACCGGTAAAATAATAGGGCAGATTTATAAATGCATTACCTAGAAATAGTTGTGTATGGAGAGAAATAGTGCCACCACCCTGTTCCAATTCCTCAAATTCCACATGCAGAATTGACTTTCAATGGCGAAACATCAATGGGCAAACAGCCTAAGCCACGTAACATATATCCTTGTAAACATTTGCAGGTAGTCATTTTGTAGACAATAATTTTTAATTAATTTTACACATTAAATATCGGTCTATTGGTTAAATCGTTATCATGTTTTATATATATTTTTAATAAATGGAATATGAGCGCGCGGGAAACACGAAACGGATGCAGGGCCGGGTGACTCATTGGGCTCTCCCCCCACCTGTCGACTTTTCGAATTCGAGCCGAAAACATTAAGGGGCAAATAGCCTAAGTCAAGTAACATTTGTAAACATGTTTCCTGTATATTTTTATACTGTGCATTTTGTGCATTAAGTAAATGAAGGTCTTTTGCAGTAATTATTGTTTATTTATTTATCATTTTCATGTACTGAAAGGTAACTTTTATTTTAAACAAGTGACTTAACTAATTAATCATTTAATTTAACATGGTGTTTTAAAGCAACAAAAATAATGGTAATTTTGTTTGTGGTAATATTAATATTGAACAATGAACCCCTAGATAATTTCATAAATCATCTTCCTTGTAATCAGAGGATTAATTACAAGAGTCTGGTCTAGTGTGCCCGGTCAGAGTGAGAATGCGACTACTGAGTTGACGAATGACGAACGATACTAAATAGCAGCGCCGCGCGTCAGAGCGGCCGGGTAGTATGGCGGTGCGCTGGGGGGGGGGGGGGGCGGCGCGGGCGTGAGAGAAATAATGGTAATATCTTTAAAAAACGATTCCGATGCGACCATTTGACCGATTTCAAATCTGAAAACGCCAAAATTATTTTAAAATTTTTGTTTACAAAATGACTACCTGCGATTTAGAAAAATGATGATAGTAATCGTATTCTTCTCTAAAATATTTTTATTAAATAACTAAAAATTTTTTTACCCATATAGCGTACATTTCTTGTTCATGTTATATACAACAAAATTTACAAAACAAAAATCGGTCAATAACTTTGCATATTATCTTTAATACAAATTTGCCACAGAGGTGCTGCTATCTATCGGGCCAGAAACACAACTTTTTCTGGGATGTTTAGCCTTAAGCAATGTGATCCATTCAATTTGTGATTCCAAATGCGTACAGTAATCTATTATGTCTGCATTTTACTTTTAGAAGGTGCATTTCCCCCGTAAACTCGCGAAAATCATGTTTTACCGTCATTTTAATTTTTGAATTTCTCAGATGGACCGGTCCGGATAATCCGGGATCCGGATAATGTGGGGTCCGGATAATCCGATGTGTACTGTATACAGTGTACTGTATCTATGTAAGACAAATTGTTCTTTAAAAATTTATACCCATGTATTCTCATCGATTTCATAATAAAATTACGTGAATAATTTTGTTTGATCATTTTTTAGCCTTTTTACTGGTAAGAATTACGTTACATACATAATTTTTAAATTTTCTCTTTTCATGTTCGATTATCCGAATATTCAGTTATCCGAACACCCCTTGTCCCCAATTATTTCGGATAATCGGCGCTCTACTGTAGTTAATCAACTAACATCAGGTGAGAATCTTCAAGAGACTTGTACAAATTTGAGTTTTGTTGAAATCATCATTTATTTTTATTCATGCTTGTCATTACATTAAATGATGATCCCAACAAACTCAAACTGTATAAATTCTCTAATTCGCAGTAAACAACAACTCTCTGAATTTAATGTATGAGGCAAGTATAATATATTCTACTAAAAGGAGGAGTTAAGCTGACAGGAAAGAGGAGTTTTGGAAAATGTGGTTCATACACGGCCGCCAAAACCGAGGATAACATCTTTATGGAAATAGAATATAAATTAGATGTTTCAAATGAAAACTGACGATTACACCTATATCTATTTACTCGTTTTCATACTTTGAGGTACCTACCAAATTTTGATTGATGGCTGAAATTTTTTTGTTTTCTTTGGAAGCTGTTTACGAAGTCGAGTGTTGTCATACTGCCAAACAGGAACTTTTGTGATATTTAAGCAACAATACATCATTGTACGTTAATTAATACATTCATTTATATAAGTAAGTTAAAACATCAAATTAAGAATTTTACACTAAATTTTAGTTGTTGATACAACTGTTCTTTTATAAATGATTTTGACCTGATTGTAAGACTCGTTCGCCATTACAGTACTCATAAATTCCTTGAATCTTCTCATATTACCTGGAGCTAACGGTAGACAGCAAGAAGGATTGCAGCGGTAACTGAGGCAAAACTGATTTATGCCTACATATAAAGGATGTAGTTTACTTTATAAAGGATACGCAATTCGTAAAGGATTAAAAAGTACCTTATATCGTTAATTTTTAAGTAAAAAAGAGTGCTTAGGGAACAATTGCAAATTATATGGCCCTAAAGAAATCGCATTCTGACTGTGGATTGCAAGGTATTGTAAATAGAGATCCGAGGTATTCAACTTGTTTATTTTCAAGCTCTGTACATTTGGTAATTTTCCAAAAGTATGCCCAGACGTATTCGATCGGTTAAAATAATATATAACGTTACTAGGCCGGAAAGTACTGTTTTACCGGACGAGTATCATAGTTCCCGCGCAAGCGGAAGAGACTGCGGGATTTTCATGCGAGTACGGTAAAACTTATCGGACGTGTAACGTACGATACTTTTCGTCATACTACTCAGAAAAAAATACTTTAAATCATAATATATTCCTTGCATAATCCACTACATTCCTCTAAAAAGTAACCAATAAACACACATTAAACGTCGGTTTGCTGCAACTTAGCAGGTTGTTTACTTCCGTTTCCTGCAATCGCAGTCCGGAAAAATTATCCGAAGTCCAGAAATAGTATATTACGTTACTAGGCAGGAAAGTACTATTTTGCCGGACGAGCATGCGAGCGCGAAAAATCATGTTATATGTTTCCTGTGTTCCCGCGTGAGCAAAAGTGAGTGCGGGTTTTTCATGCGAGTACGGTAAAACTTTCCGGCCGTGTAACGTAGATACTTTTCATTACACTACTCAGAAAAAACATACTTTTAATCTAACGTAGTCCTTGCATAAACCAATACGTTTCTCAATCCTTCGAACCTAACCTATAACAAACAGAACAAACATTTGCTACTGCTGCCAGTGCAGTTACTACATTCCTCTAAAAAGTAACCAATAAACACACATTAAACGTCGGTTTGCTGCAACTCAGCTGGTTGTTTACTTCCGTTTCCTGTAATCGCAGTCCGGAGAAGTTTTTTCTGGACTGGTACGTTAATGGGTACCTTTCGAGCCAACAAAAAGGAACAGAAATCAACAGAAAACAAATGTTTCTGTGTCAGTATGATGAAAACAACATTTCCGGAAGGAAAGGGGTGACCGAAATTAGAGCTAGTGAACGATGAGTTTTATAAACATCTTCTGTTGTACTGAGTCGACTTGTCACCACTGCTGAATTTATAAACAAAAGTCAGCAATTGCGGAAGCGTCAATATAGGAAATATGGTCAACATTTTGGATACTTGTCAGTGCCTGTGGGTCGAGCCTAGTCAGACGTCCAACAGCTTTCAATATGCACGTTTTAAACGCTTCGATCCTGTTTTTTCTGGTGGTAAGTTCTATTCAAAGATTTATTTAATTAACTACTGCAGTTTACTCAGTCAGCGTGATATTTTATTTTTATTAATTTATTTAGTAATATTTCATAACAGGCTGGTACCCAATTACAATGCAGTACATAATAAATTTATTACAAAAATAATAACAGGAATGTGCATGCTAGTCTTTCACTGGATTATCTTCGTGATGCTCACAACAGTAAAACATAATATAATATCAAAACTAAGAACCACTGAATCTACATAAAAGTACCACATAATTTAATAATGAATAATTAAATTTAAATTTACATTTAAAGTTTGTAATGAATAATTTACATGCCACTCTAACCTAATGTTCTCTAACCTAATGAGAACATACACAATTTTATAATATTATGCATGAGATACATGCAAAATGAATAATGCCAAAGTAAATTCTACATAATTCAATCAATCTACTTCAATAACTTTAAAACATGCGTACGAAACAAATTTATTGAACTATTAAATAAATCAATGCTTTCAAACTGTACCAAGGAATTAAAATTGCGTGACAGAATTTATTGGAGAGAAGACACCAAGATTAGTGCGAGAGTAGTGGGGGGAAAACAGGAATCGGCAACGATAATTGTTCCTTCGCACATTGAAATAATTTTTTGACAAGAGAGTCCCGCTATCCATTGCACCGCTCACCAGCTGTTTTCAATAAACAGTTAAAATTTTTATTTATTAATTATGCGTCTAGTAGGGGTTGCAATCACCTGTGAAATAGAAATAACTATTGACTGTCATTAAGAAATTATATTTCAGTATTAGTCACAAACATTTTTTGCTATAATTATTAGAGAAGTTTTAAATTATTTCACTTTGTGTATATTACTCTACCTCTTTATGTCTATCTGGTTTATTTTGTCCATCTTCTGGTCTACTCGGATGTCATTGTCGCAAAATGCGGCATAAAGCTGGGAATAATTATGATAAATATAACATCATTGGAATATTCCTTCAGAGAAATGGAATTCTCGTCGTTGTGTTAAGTTGAATAAAGTATTAAAGAAATATACTCATAGCGTTTATTCAGAATCTCGATGCAACCAAAAATTTAACTGTAGGCCTAATATTTTACATTTAGGAAATATGAGCCATGTAAATCAACTGTTTCTAACAGTACAGTTTGAAAATGTTATTAGACTCAAAAAATTCATAAGGTTTGAATAAAAGCCTCAGTTTTAAGAAATATCATGTATAATTATACAAAAACACATTATTTTAGTTTATTCCAAATAAAGTGTTTAAACTTCACTATCAAATGTAAAAATACATAAGAATCATGTCTGAGAACTGTTTAATCAATATCGAATCATCTTACTTTGAAATACCAAACAAAGGCCATATGCAAAAGATGTATGTGTTGAATTTAACATTAAATAATCCATGTCGTATTTTCACACCATTGGAGAGGTTCGCATGCAAGTCCAAAGTGTGGAATGTATTACTGATACTTAAACTTCGAATTAAATATTATACATCAGACCGACATTTAATTGAAAGACTTGTGTTGAATTCCACAGGAAAACATTTTATATTTAATAACAAAGTGTGAATAAATACAATTTAAGATTAAAGACAATCTAATTTTAACTAGTCTTAAGAAACATAAACTTGTGCAATTGTTCAGGATATCATATGAAGGCCTAACTTTGCTCAAGTTGAAGTCAATGTTTGACATATGGCTGAATTTATATATACAATTTTAAACTCAGCCTAAAAAATTTATAATTATGATTTTGAATGAGCAAATGAAACATTTTTTTAGTATAGTATTATATAGATATTTACTAAAGAAGGGGAAACCGTATCTCCCCCACTTTCAAGGAATGAGGAACCAACCCGCTGTATCCCCACAATATCCCTATATTTACACTGATTAGGAAATTCTATCACTGCCCCAGAAAAAAAGATGGACTCAACATGTTGATCACGGTCGGTTGATTTTAAAGGATACGGCTATGGTAAGTTTTACTCTTACCGTGTGAGTTACAGAGGGCTTAAAATCATCATTTATTTTTATCAGGTCTAGAATTTTTCTATTTTCAACTACCTTTTTCTTCACGACATCGACATAGCGTTTTAAGTTCATTCGAGTATATATTTTTCATTAAAGTAAATTTAGATGCTTCGTTTAGGCCTATCCTACTAATTATAAATATGAAAGTATGGATGTTTGTGTGAATATCTGTCTTTCAACCACGTGAAAAATACTGGACTAACTGAGCTGAAGTTTGCAGGAATAGAGCCACTATATCAAAAAAGGACACTGGCCTATTCACTTCCTTAAAATCCCCTCGGGCTGCGCCCCGTGAACGTCCTTATCTTCAATTTTTATATTTTATAAGGATGTAAACATTCAAATACTGAATTGTAAAAGACTGTGAATACTAAAATTTGACAGTTCAAAGAGCAGAAGTAAGATCAGCTGTAATTTTTATCGTTAGCAAAGCCGCACGGGCAACTGCTAGTTCATTATACATTACTTAAGGTGACCTACCCAGGTAGGTATTTAAAGCCGAGTATGAATGGCGGATGTGTGTAGGATGATTAAGGCGTGATGTCGTAGTCTTTTTACTGACTAAAGCCGACATGTTCCTTAGACAGGACTATTATTAATAGCCAAACAGCCAATAGCAACTAGGGCTTCTTCAAGTTTAACGTGGGATCATATTTTTGAAATGGGGTAGAAGTGGTTTGGCGAGTGATAAGTCTCTCATCCCTCACGTTATTTATTTCTAACTGTAAAATAAAGATATACAGATGAAAATAAAAATATGTGTAATAAATCCCATGATTTCAGCCACACAATTTCTGAGTACAGTATTTGAATAGGTGTTCATTCTTTGAAAAAATCATAATTGTAATATATACATCGTATACATTGTGTAAATCACCAATTCATCCATTTTTATACTGCCCAGACAAAAGGCTGGAGAATAAAAACGAGTGAGTTGACATGAACAAGCTTATTTTTCTTCTCATTTAGAGGACATAACATTAGTAATTAATTGTAGAAAGCCTTTCAAATTAGGTTGTTTACTTTTTGATTCTAAATATCCGATTACGATTGGACTGCCTCTAAACTATTGTAAAAATGCCCAAAAACTAAACTGACCTCTAAATAAGGCTAAATAGTTTGGGTAAAGTCACGAAAAATGAGATAATATTCATTTTCAATGTTTATATTATTTTAGCTTCTTAGTTTGACATGTGTATCGTCTGAAACGTTGACATCTTATGTGGTGGACTACACACCAGCTGACAGGGTCTTGACTTCCTACGCGTTTCAAAAATAGGGCTCCTGGAATTCATGCCTAAGAACGCGAAAAGGTATACCTTTTCCCGTTCCTAGGAAACGCGAAAACTATAGTTTTTGTTTACTTTAGTTTTGGAAAACTAAGATTCTATCATAAAACATTTTTTTGTTTATTTCAGATACGGGTGGCGACAGTGGGGGCGGCCGATCTGCAGGACGAGGAGGCGGTGGCGGCCGAGGTGGCCCGGAGGCTGCGGCCCCTGGAGTCGCTGGAGTCGCGGCAGCGGCGGCTGGAGGAGCTGGAGGCGAGGAAGAACATGCTGGACAACCTGGAGTCCAGCCACCGCTCCCTGGAGCCGGCAGACTCCCAGTACAGGTCCGTGTCTCATGTCCACCCTGTCTCAGTCACTGAGCTCCGTGTTATATCTGGAGTCAGCCACCGCTCCCTGGAGCCGGCAGACTCCCAGTACAGGTCCGTGTCTCATGTCCACCCTGTCTCAGTCACTGAGCTCCGTGTTATATCTGGAGTCCAGCCACCGCTCCCTGGAGCCGGCAGACTCCCAGTACAGGTCCGTGTCTCATGTCCACCCTGTCTCAGTCACTGAGCTCCGTGTTATATCTGGAGTCAGCCACCGCTCCCTGGAGCCGGCAGACTCCCAGCACAGGTCCGTGTCTCATGTCCACCCCTGTCTCAGTCACTGAGCTCCGTGTTATATCTGGAGTCAGCCACCGCTCCCTGGAGCCGGCAGACTCCCAGTACAGGTCCGTGTCTCATGTCCACCCTGTCTCAGTCACTGAGCTCCGTGTTATATCTGGAGTCAGCCACCGCTCCCTGGAGCCGGCAGACTCCCAGTACAGGTCCGTGTCTCATGTCCACCCTGTCTCAGTCACTGAGCTCCGTGTTATATCTGGAGTCAGCCACCGCTCCCTGGAGCCGGCAGACTCCCAGCACAGGTCCGTGTCTCATGTCCACCCTGTCTCAGTCACTGAGCTCCGTGTTATATCTGGAGTCAGCCACCGCTCCCTGGAGCCGGCAGACTCCCAGCACAGGTCCGTGTCTCATGTCCACCCCTGTCTCAGGCACTGAGCTCCGTGTTATATCTGGAGTCAGCCACCGCTCCCTGGAGCCGACAGACTCCCAGTACAGGTCCGTGTCTCATGTCCACCCCTGTCTCAGTCACTGAGCTCCGTGTTATATCTGGAGTCAGCCACCGCTCCCTGGAGCCGGCAGACTCCCAGTACAGGTCCGTGTCTCATGTCCACCCCTGTCTCAGTCACTGAGCTCCGTGTTATATCTGGAGTCAGCCACCGCTCCCTGGAGCCGGCAGACTCCCAGTACAGGTCCGTGTCTCATGTCCACCCTGTCTCAGTCACTGAGCTCCGTGTTATATCTGGAGTCAGCCACCGCTCCCTGGAGCCGGCAGACTCCCAGTACAGGTCCGTGTCTCATGTCCACCCTGTCTCAGGCACTGAGCTCCGTGTTATATCTGGAGTCAGCCACCGCTCCCTGGAGCCGGCAGACTCCCAGTACAGGTCCGTGTCTCATGTCCACCCTGTCTCAGGCACTGAGCTCCGTGTTATATCTGGAGTCAGCCACCGCTCCCTGGAGCCGGCAGACTCCCAGTGCAGGTCCGTGTCTCATGTCCACCCTGTCTCAGGAACTGAGCTCCGTGTTATATCTGGAGTCAGCCACCGCTCCCTGGAGCCGGCAGACTCCCAGTACAGGTCCGTGTCTCATGTCCACCCTGTCTCAGGCACTGAGCTCCGTGTTATATCTGGAGTCAGCCACCGCTCCCTGGAGCCGGCAGACTCCCAGTACAGGTCCGTGTCTCATGTCCACCCTGTCTCAGTCACTGAGCTCCGTGTTATATCTGGAGTCAGCCACCGCTCCCTGGAGCCGGCAGACTCCCAGTACAGGTCCGTGTCTCATGTCCACCCTGTCTCAGGCACTGAGCTCCGTGTTATATCTGGAGTCAGCCACCGCTCCCTGGAGCCGGCAGACTCCCAGTACAGGTCCGTGTCTCATGTCCACCCTGTCTCAGGCACTGAGCTCCGTGTTATATCTGGAGTCAGCCACCGCTCCTTGGAGCCGGCAGACTCCCAGCACAGGTCCGTGTCTCATGTCCACCCCTGTCTCAGGCACTGAGCTCCGTGTTATATCTGGAGTCAGCCACCGCTCCCTGGAGCCGGCAGACTCCCAGCACAGGTCCGTGTCTCATGTCCACCCTGTCTCAGGCACTGAGCTCCGTGTTATATCTGGAGTCAGCCACCGCTCCCTGGAGCCGGCAGACTCCCAGTACAGGTCCGTGTCTCATGTCCACCCTGTCTCAGGCACTGAGCTCCGTGTTATATCTGGAGTCAGCCACCGCTCCCTGGAGCCGGCAGACTCCCAGTACAGGTCCGTGTCTCATGTCCACCCTGTCTCAGGCACTGAGCTCCGTGTTATATCTGGAGTCAGCCACCGCTCCCTGGAGCCGGCAGACTCCCAGCACAGGTCCGTGTCTCATGTCCACCCCTGTCTCAGGCACTGAGCTCCGTGTTATATCTGGAGTCAGCCACCGCTCCCTGGAGCCGGCAGACTCCCAGTACAGGTCCGTGTCTCATGTCCACCCTGTCTCAGGCACTGAGCTCCGTGTTATATCTGGAGTCAGCCACCGCTCCCTGGAGCCGGCAGACTCCCAGTACAGGTCCGTGTCTCATGTCCACCCCTGTCTCAGTCACTGAGCTCCGTGTTATATCTGGAGTCAGCCACCGCTCCCTGGAGCCGGCAGACTCCCAGTACAGGTCCGTGTCTCATGTCCACCCTGTCTCAGGCACTGAGCTCCGTGTTATATCTGGAGTCCAGCCACCGCTCCCTGGAGCCGGCAGACTCCCAGTACAGGTCCGTGTCTCATGTCCACCCCTGTCTCAGGCACTGAGCTCCGTGTTATATCTGGAGTCCAGCCACCGCTCCCTGGAGCCGGCAGACTCCCAGTACAGGTCCGTGTCTCATGTCCACCCCTGTCTCAGGCACTAAGCTCCGTGTTATATCTGGAGTCAGCCACCGCTCCCTGGAGCCGGCAGACTCCCAGTACAGGTCCGTGTCTCATGTCCACCCCTGTCTCAGTCACTGAGCTCCGTGTTATATCTGGAGTCAGCCACCGCTCCCTGGAGCCGGCAGACTCCCAGTACAGGTCCGTGTCTCATGTCCACCCTGTCTCAGGCACTGAGCTCCGTGTTATATCTGGAGTCAGCCACCGCTCCCTGGAGCCGGCAGACTCCCAGTACAGGTCCGTGTCTCATGTCCACCCTGTCTCAGGCACTGAGCTCCGTGTTATATCTGGAGTCAGCCACCGCTCCCTGGAGCCGGCAGACTCCCAGTACAGGTCCGTGTCTCATGTCCACCCTGTCTCAGGCACTGAGCTCAGTGTTATATCTGGAGTCAGCCACCGCTCCCTGGAGCCGGCAGACTCCCAGTACAGGTCCGTGTCTCATGTCCACCCTGTCTCAGTCACTGAGCTCCGTGTTATATCTGGAGTCAGCCACCGCTCCCTGGAGCCGGCAGACTCCCAGTACAGGTCCGTGTCTCATGTCCACCCCTGTCTCAGTCACTGAGCTCCGTGTTATATCTGGAGTCAGCCACCGCTCCCTGGAGCCGGCAGACTCCCAGTACAGGTCCGTGTCTCATGTCCACCCCTGTCTCAGTCACAGAGCTCCGTGTGCAACATATTTATTTTGCTCACATTCATTCTCAAATATCTTTTAGTATTGCGCTATATGGGTCCAAAAAATAAACTTAGAACATATTTTGAGACACCAAAAATGCTATCCTAAATATGCTAAAGCTGAATATGTATAAGTCAGCAGGGGAATACTTTAAACTAAAGATTTTGTACGGTATACAGCCTATTTGAAACTTATTGCAAAAAAATAAAAGTCTAAATTTTGATTGGACACTTAGTCATTTCTATAATATTACATACAGGAAGGAATTTGGTGTCCCAGGACCCCTGACTAAAATTTTTTTTTAATAAACCGGTATACATAGGAAACATATTTTTGAAATATATTAAAAAATATATAACAATTCAAATGGGTTCTCCTAAAAAGTTAAAACAGCCAAACAATTTCCTTATAGACAAATTTCTCTATTAATTCGAAGAACTTTCCACCTCTCTAAATGTAAATACTATAATTAGTTTGTTTTAGTTATGCTATGTCAATGACTGTGACGCTATTTATTGTACTACACGTTCAAAAATAAATGAAGAGTTTTGTACATGATTATGACTATGACTATGACTATGACTATTCAACAGTAATCTGGAAGCTAAATGAATGAATGAATGAATTAATTAAATATTTATTCCAAGTAAAATATACAATTGATAACATGCAAGGAATACATAACCTTGCACTTGTCTAAGTGAACATAATAAACATATAATTTAATTGAAACATATATGGTATCCTAATTTTTATTTATAACAAAACTTGCACTGCCTTGCAATATGGAAAAGGCCTACATGGGCAGGAGCCTGTGTGTAGGCCATCGATGTGGTCGATGGCGTATGCTTAGTTGTTATTCTAATAAAATTCCATTGGCCTTACTTAATGAATTAAAATAAAATTTATATTCAGAAAAGAAATTGTTGTAATTATGAATATATCGAAGTTTAGTGGAAAGGAGACGACAGCTCATCTGATATTAGATTGATAATGGCGGCATGCTGCAGTTGGGAGAGGGGGGCTGAGTGTGTGTCAGTCCAGGTCGAACGTAAGTGGCCAAGATAATGGTCTCGGCGCGGTGCCCTCTAACCCTAAGCTAGATAAAAATTCTTTAATTATTTTTTTTAACAACTGAAGATGAATGTCTTCATTTACAGCGGCGGCGGCGGCGGCGGCGGCTGCGGCGGCGGCTGCTCCAAGGGCAGGGTTCGCTCCAGGTTCGCGGAGAACATGGAGGCGGCGTACCTGCGGGAGTACCAGCCCCGACCCATCTACGGCCTCCTCAGCAACATCCTGGAGACCGCGCGCTTCGGCGCCATCAACGAGCGGCCCCGCGCCCACGCCTTCTTCTAGTCGTCCTCGTCCACGTGAGTCCAGGGTCTGTCTTAAACTCCATAAGGTTAAATACCCCGCTGCAGCAGAACTGCATATTCAGAGAATTTCTTATGTTTAGAATAATTTTTAAACACAACATAAGCGATACATGACCTTTTTTCATTTCCTCCATTAAATTAACATTTAAAATGAGTATGCAGATCTGCTGCAACGGGTATGCAAAATTTGGTGGATTTAAATCTATCAAGTGAATCTGAACAATAAGAAGTCATATATCAAGTTTTATCAAGATGTGTTGAGAAATAAGCGAGATACCGAATTTTTCTTATTTCCCATAAGTTTAACGTTGTTGGGACAACGTACTGTGTTTACCAGGCTCAGGATCTCGGTAACCAATGGACCTGGAGTAAAGATTCAATCTACTAAATTGTTTGTTTTTTAAATCTGAATTAAATGGTGCTAATAAAAATTGATTATTTAAACAGCTACGTGAAAAACTAAAAAAACCATTTTAGGGGGTTTATCTCCCTTTACCCCCCCTTTCGGTGGTCCGATCCAGCAGGTTTACGAACTCGTCCGAGTTTTTACTACTTTACATGTCTGACCGAACAAATTTCATTAAGATTGGACCATTTTTACGGCCGCTATCTTGCAGACAGACATATATACATATATATAAATTCGACCGAATGATATTTTTTGCTTCTGGGGCCCCAAAACTAAAAGTTATCATGGTCTCGGGCCTAGGTCTTTCCATCAGACCTACGGTAATAGTTTCTTCCCTAAACGGGAAGTTCGCTAAAACCGGCGAAACTTTAGAATCCGTCTCCAACGTTAAAATCGAAGTTGAAAATCGATAAATTTCGATTTTTACAGTCGCGATTAAGTTAACCAAATCAACATTTCAATTTTATCATCGAAACGATGTGTAGCTGCATGATAGTGTAGTAAATAGACAACAATTGTAATAGGTTTAATCGAAATAATACATTCAAAATCACAAAAGTATGGTTGTAATTAATGTGTAAGTTCATAAACTTTAACGTTCATAACCTTCTAAACATTGAGAAAATACGCTTTGAAACGACACTTCGGTACTACCGAAAATTGCCTAGGTACGAGTCGAACATGTCCTTCCTTCTATTATATCATAGAAAAAGTTAAAAACTGGAAGTTATCTTAAATGATACTCTACGACATATTGGAATTTTCAAACCATTTAGTACATTCACGATTGGTTACACTGCCAAATATATCCATCACCTCTATCAAGTTTGATTCCTAGAATCATCGTAATACACGAAACTGAATTAGCTAACAAAGCAAATGTTTGCAATCCATGACTGACTGCCTGACTCTAGGTTTGTCAGTTTCTCTAATTGTAATAATTAAGATATCAAAAGATCTCACTGAAAACGAAATTTTAATTAACGGTTTATACAGTAACCTAAATTGTATATTTCAAACAAGTTTCACTTTAACAAAAATAAAACATCTGTTTTTTTAAGAAAATCAATTATATATATCAAATCGAAAAATGTCGACTTCTAACTTCGATTTTAACGGTGGAAACGGATTCTAAAGTTTAGCCTAAAAACACACCAAAACGCTCCTATTTTTTCAAAGTTTTTCTATGGAGAACCTCGGAAGCCCCCTCTCTGAGTGGGGAGTATGCCATACCTCTAAGAACTCCCAGCTTCCAGTACAAAAATAATTCCAGCACAGGAGACAGGTACTATACTGGTTTTTAAGGTTAGTTTGAGTCGGGAGTTCAAATTCTGGATTTTGGTGACAAAAACGTCCGGTGTGGGATCTCCAAGGCACTTGGGGGTCTGGGAAAATTGTTTAGGAGCATTTTGGTGTATCGGGGCACTATACTGGGTGGAACGCCTTCTGTAAGGTTGAATACCGGGTGTACCGTATACAGTCGACTCTCAAAAACTCGAACCTTGATAGCTCGAAATTCTTGACAGCTCGAATAATTTTCCGACCTCCTAGGAAAGATCTGTCTGAGTAGAAATAAAAACCGTATCTCGAAATCAGTTTACCTCTGCAAGTCGAAGCTACGCCAGAATTACCTCTATAATTCGAAGTTCAGTAGATTTGCCCAATTCATTTAACACTTTACCTCTCTAAGTCGGTTTACCTCGACATCTCGATAACTCACCGGACCTCTGTAAGTCGAAATCCGAGCGTAGGCTACAGGCTGCAACGTTTCAATTAATGCGTCGTATTGTACAAATCGAATTCAGCTCAAATTACCTCTGTAGGAAGAAATTAAGTAAGAATGACCCCTCGCAGATAATCCGAACAATGCCTAAATCAAACTATAGATAGTTTGATATAGGTAACGAAGTAAAATCGTTTTCTCGTGGAATTTCGAATCAGCAAGAGTCGACTGTAACACAAGTGACCAGATTTGGTCTTCCGTCCTAATCTTGTGAGTCCGTTGATTCTGTCTAAAATTGCAGCAGGTTTACAAACGGGTGTGCCGTGTATAACATAGGTGGATGGCCAGATTTAGTCGTCACTCCTAGTCTATGTGAGTCCGATGATTCTGTCTAAAACTGCAGTAGATTGAATAACGGGTGTGTATAACATAGGTGACCAGATTTAGTCGTCATTCCTAGTCTAAGTGAGACTGATGATTCTGTCTAAAACCGCAGCAGGTTGAATAACGGATGTGTATAACATAGGTGACCAGATTTAGTCGTCATTCCTAGTCTATGTGAGACCGATGATTCTGTTTAAAACAGCAGTAGGTTAAATAACGGGTGTGTATAACATAGGTGACCAGATTTAGTCGTCACTCCTAGTCTATGTGAGTCCGATGATTCTGTTTAAAACAGCAGTAGGTTAAATAACGGGTGTGTATAACATAGGAGTCCAGATTCAGTCGTCATTCCTAGTCTATGTGAGTCCAATGATTCTGTCTAAAACTGCAGTAGATTGAATAACGGGTGTGTATAACATAGGTGACCGGATTTGGTCGTCATTTCTAGTCTAAGTGAGTCCGATGATTCTGTATAAAACTGCAGTAGATTGAATAACGGGTGTGTATAACATAGATGACCAGATTTAGTCGTCCTTCCTAGTCTATGTGAGTCCGATGATTCTGTATAAAACTACAGTAGCGGGTGTGTATGACATAGGGGTCCAGATTTAGTCGTCATTCCTAGTCCATTTGAGTCCGATGATTCTGTTTAAAACTGCAGTAGGTTGAATAGCGGGAGTGTATAACATAGGAGTCCAGATTTAGTCGTCATTCCTAGTCCATTTGAGTCCGATGATTCTGTTTAAAACTGCAGTAGGTTGAATAACGGGTGTGTATGGCATAGGGATCCAGATTTAGTCGTCATTCCTAGTCCATTTGAGTCCGATGATTCTGTTTAAAACTGCGGTAGGTGAATAACGGGTGTGTATAACAAAGGTGTCCATATTTAGTCGTCATTTCTAGTCAGGCCCGGCGGCAGGATTTTCGGGCCTCTGTGCAATGTACAACCCCGGGCCCTTGGCGACCTTTTTCTTGCTTGTTTCGTGTGTTTTTGGGCCCTTTTCAGCCGTTTCGGGCCCTTTTTTGTGTTTCCTGGCCCCCTGCAAGCCCGGGCCCCTATGCATTTGCCCCCCCTGCCACCCCTTGTCACCCTCATGCCCAGGGGCCTTGTTGGGCCCTGTTCCTAGTCCATGTGAGTCCGATGATTCTGTCTAAAACCGCAGCAGGTTGAATAACGGGTGTGTATAATATAGATGACCAGATTTAGTCGTCATTCCTAGTCCATTGAGTCCGATGATTACGTCTAAAATAACTTCTTGATTATGTTTGGAATTCATTATTGGTGATGGTGGTTTTATATTTTGATTTGGATTTTTGCGGACATTTGCCATCACTGATTAGTAAAAAACAAGTTTCACGACGTTTCGGGATCTGGATCAGATTCCAGATCCCGAAACGTCGTGAAACTTGTTTTTTACTAATCAGTGATGGCAAATGTCCGCAAAAATCCAAATCAAAATATTCTTGATTATCATAATACGTGTTGATCTTTCCACTGGATAAAAATAAAAGTCGTCTTACAACACTTATTTTTGACATTTCTGTAAGAAACTGCTACTTTCGCCTGACTGGAATCACTGAACAACTTCTTGATTAGCATGATACTTGTTGTTTACACTGAATATAATTAATAAACGTCTTACAACATTTATTTTTGACATTTCTGTAAGAAACTATTAATTTTGTTTGACTGGCGTCACTAAATAAATAACCTATCGATAGGCTTACCATAAATTTTCAGAGCCAACCCCAGGCACCAAAAGAAAGGGGGGGGGGGGGGAAGAGGGGGACAAGGATATTAAATGGTGTGGTAAAGTTTGGTCTGGTGTAATTATAAAGGTTTTGGCAGACGGGTATCTTTTCTGCCGTTTTTGCGTGACATGATCGTTTCTTGAATAATGATGATTGGTTAAAAACTATGATGTAGGCCTTGTGACCAAGCAGAAGAGCAGTTGAGCAGTTGTCAAGCAACGAATTAGCCCGTCGCCAGCCGAGACACTTTTAGTATGATACTTGGTGAAACCATAAAATATCCCTTCGTTTTGTTTAAAATTTCTTTTGTTTTGTAAAAACTTTCTTAAAAACGGCTCAAAACTAATTACCAATTCATTTATTTCGGGCGTTTTCCTCTATTTTTCACGCAGGCTGACTAAGCCCACGGACAAAATTCAACCCCGGACGTTTCCCCGGACGCAAGCCTGAAACTCGGACTGTCCGGGGAAATCCCTGACGTCTGGTAAGCCTACCTATCGATTAGCTAATACGTTTTGTTTTAATATACTGGATATAAATAAAAGACCATAGTAGGTTTAATACCGGGTCTGAAAACAACTTGATAAAACTATAAAGAAAGTGTTGTTTTCATTTTAATATTTCTGTTTATTGAATTTACTGATTGATACTTAAAACGATTAATACTCAAACGATTAAATTAAACCTTTTTATTCTACATGAAATTAAAAGACTCTTTATATAAAAACTATCTTTAACAACAAAAACAAGTAAACAAAAACATACACCATCAGCTGTCATCACAACATTTGAATTCAATTATTTATTTCGACTATAGATTACTTATCTTCCAACACCGGGTGTACCGCATAACATAGTGACCAGATATTCGAGGAGCATACCTATGCGATAATTCTATTAACGATTGGCAGTACCACTTTTTCTTCGATGTTCGGTAGGCTACTATAACGAAGAGGATGGCATTTAGGTAGATTACCAAATTCTTGTTCTGGTGTAATCGAACTTTATTCATTTAATAAATTTGTGTGGAAGATTTTAAATTCTTTTTAAATCTAAAAGATCGATAAACCTTTAATGCATAAAGATAATTAAATATTTCATTATGATTCTTTAATTTTAATGTTTAAAGATTGATGCACCTTTTAAATGCCTTTACACTTATAGTAACGTACTATAAGGAGGCCTTACAGGACGTAGGCCTACCAAATACTATTTTAAGGAGGCCTTTTCAATACGATTTCGAATCATTTAACCGAATTTGTACGAACGATTTCACCTAGACAACTAGTTTTACAATCTAAATCCTATCACTCGTTCAAAGATTATCTTCAAAAAGAAATAAATAACGGAATTCGACTATTACCCTCCGCAGTCTGTCGAATGCGACCCCAAAAGAAAAGTTACACTCAAATTTAAGAGGCCAGATCCGTATCCATCATCACAATAGTAGAGGTGAGAGTAGTGATTTTTGAAGTTGAGTTCGTCGGGTCTAGTTTTAAAAAAATACTGGCGAGTTTTGAGTATTTTTTTGAGTCGAGTATTTTCATTCGTAGAAGTTGGTATTTATCGTACTTGTTATTGATCACATAAAATTAAATATGTTTTAGTTATTAAACTGAGAAGTTTTTCTGGAATACCTGTTTTCAAATTAAATGAAACGATGATTCAGGCCATCATAACTTTATATCGTTACTCAATATTTTATTAAACTTTCAGCCTTAGGAGGTAAAAACCAAGGTACATCTGCACTTGTTTGTTTTAAAAAATAATTTTTGTAACGTATTTTTATAGGTTTAAAAATTAAAGTTAAATCAGTCTCATTGAGTATAAGTACGAACTCACATATAGAAAGGAAAAAAGACAAAAAATTTACTAATATTAATAACTCAAAAACCACTTTAATTCAAGTAAAATGAAAGTTTTACGGTGGCTGTTCATAACTAACTGGTGTTGATTGTGTGGAAAACGGCCGTAAAATACGATCGCGCGTACAAACGGCGGCGGCGGGAGTAACTACTCAGTCGGAACTTCCGAGTATTTTTTAAAACTTCGAGTCGAGTCAAGTAGTGTAAACTCGGCTCGAAAAAAAGCTCGTTAATCGAGTACTCACACACCCCTACACAATAGTAAAATCTTAAGATCGAGATCGAGAGGAAATGAGGCACGATGCGTAGATGCGTATGTCCTTCGAGAAGTGATGAGTCAGACGAAGGGGTATTCAGAGCCAATTTGCAGATAAATAGAGATAAGCATGAGTCATGTAGGATCCAGTGGCGGCCACAGTCAGACAGCGACGGACCAGCGTACATCACACATCACACCATGGCCAAGCTCGCTCTCCTCTGCCTCGCCGCGCTTCTGGTCGCGGTAAGAGACTATAACTCGCAAGCTAATATTTCTCAATAATTGGTAAAGTTTTGTGAAAATGTCGTTGGGTGATAGTAAATTCCGCTTCTTTCGTCAAACGTGATTGTGACATGCTTTGTTGGAGTTCGAACATGATTTTTCAGGATTTGAAACGTACTGAATTTCGTTTCCACTCACTATATTGGAAACGTTTTTCTTTTTTCTATTATTTATTGAACTCGGTATACAGTTTTTATGGTCAAAATTTTAAATTTTTATGTTGTTGGAGTACGATGCGCACGAAATTCAATGAATTACACGAAGCGCAGCCATTCCAAGTTCCGTACGGGACATGTTGACAATGTTTACATGTTCACACGTTCACAACTAGTTTATGGACTATAAAAAATATTTTAACTGGTTTTACGGGATAAAATATACTTCTACTTTCGTGTCAATATGTCATAGTTAATATGTTTTGAAAACTTTGCAAACACTTTATTTTTCTTGGAAATATTAACAATAAGCTAGTTCCATATGGTACGCCACAAAATTATGTCATCATAGTTTGATAAAATCCTTTATTCTATTTAAGGTTTTAAAACATACAGGACAATGAAAGACATATTTCTTGACCAATTAAAGCTAATTTCCAGGGCCGTTTGCACCATTCTAGTCTGAACTATTTTTTCCTTAATCTTAAGGTTAAACTAAAAGTAATTTACACAATAATTCAGTTATAAAAACAAATTATAACAAAAGAGTCAGTCAGCTTATTAAACTTTTAGATTGACTTAATCTAGATTACCTCAAACCGGGTGTAAACTAAAATGGTGCAAATGGCCCTGTATGTTTATCAATGGTTGCCTTAGAATTATATTGAAGTTTCCTGGTTGTACATGTAAAGGTTCAGAACGGGACTCATGTGAATGGAGGTTTCAAATTAAGTAATTTTATGTTATTATAACAAACGGGCATTGTTATTTCATTAATACATACCGAATTAAGAACTTATTTGTGAGTATTTTTAGTTAACGTTTTTGCAATATGGTCACGTTATGAATGCAATCTTAACTCCTTAAATTACTTGATTTAGGCTCAAAAACTAAAGACAGATCAACGAAAACAAACAAAAATGAATGTTTAATGGTTGGGTTTAAGTTCGAGGACTAAATAACATTAGAAGTGAAATGTTAACAGTTTTCTTACGTGGGTTGAGATATGATTACTATTTTCTAACGAGTTTTCACAAAAATAAACATGAAAAACTTGATTTGAATCTTCGTGCTTTAAGGCTCAGCTGTTCTGGAATGGCTGAGCGTTATTTTTGTGGATAAACTTGCACTATTATTAAATTGAACTGGTAATACACATTCATAAAGCGTATTTATTTTGAGCTGAAACATACTTAGTTTTCCTTTAAATGTGTTTATATTGGATGGAAAAATGTAGTCTGTCCGGACCATGGTTCCTATGGTATTTTATAAATAACTAACGACTGTTTCAATACTGCTGTTAATTAAGCTGATAAGCTGATAAATAAGCTGATTATTTAACCTTCTTGTTCTCTTGTTTAAATCCTTACCATATGGCAATATAATGTAAATTTTGAAAAATTGCTGTAATTTTGAATACGTATGGAAATACTTCATTTAATATTTCCGAAGGCATTCATTAAGGATTGTTTATTTTCCTTACGAATAATTATTAAACATTGTGGAGAAAATACGCTCCCTTCAACCGAATTCTACTCTGTCTGCCGTAAAAATATCATCCACCTCTCTACATATCTATATAAGAATTATAATTGAACAATTAACAATATTTTTTCTACGTTGACTGTTGACTGTTGTTTTTTCTACGTATAACAATAATTGAAAACTATGTTTGACTATTTATCTGAAATATTTAAAAGTTAGAGTAATACTTTGTAAAACGTATTTAGTATTTTTGTTTAAAAAATGAAGGTATAAGTCATGGTTTTCGAATTATAAAATAAATTGGATCTTTTCTCGACCTTTCCCTTTGGAAGTAGGTAATAAGACGAAACCCCAGATTTTCACTCCAGTTTATCCCGCGTTTTGAAGGAAGACACATATTCCATTTGACAGATGTTGTTTCTTGGAGGACATGGAGAATCATATTGAAAATATATTAATTAAACATTTTAAATGCCCATAACTGGCAACTATAATGCAATTGACAGTTTGTCAAAATAATGATGAAAACCGTCACAAATAAATTGACGAAAGCCCATTTTGAATAGCTTTGCCGATATTTGATCTGTGATTTTTACCTCACAATCCAAATCCAGCTTCATTTTGATAGATAAGCAGATCAGTTAAATTAAAAAAGCATACACAACAGAGAGCAATGAGAAATTACTTTTAAAATTAAAATATTTTGTATAACCGTAGTATCCACGTCTGAGAGCTATCAACCAGCACAACATGTATTTTTGAAAAATTTGGGTTTTAAAACGATCAAGTCTTCTGTTAGAAATAATGGAATGGGATAATAGAATTCGAACTACGTGAAAGTTTCTTATAAGGCGTTTATGAGGAAAGGTCGCATTGATAACCTCGAACGCCAACAAAGACCTCGCTGGAGTCATTCTCAATACCTATACAAAAGAACAATTTGTTACACTGGATAAATCATGTTTTACAGCTTCTCTTGCAAACACCGCAATCTGTGGTTGACCTTAAGAACTATTTTACAACCATGTTCATTTGTTTAGTTGTAAACAAAGTGAATTGGGATTGGTCTGGATCGACGGATAATGCCCCTGTTAAACAAATTCAGTTCTTTAATACTCAAATGAAGCCCTTCCTTAAAATTCTGAGACGTAGTGGCAAATTTACCTAAATACCTCACTCAGTTTGACACGTCAAACGTTTAATCCATCCAGCCGTTATGTAGTGAAAACTCCGAAAAGAAAACCCCCCGCGCATTAATACTGATAAGCAAATTGATATGCCACAGAACAAAATGCGACGCAATAGAACGGACCGCAAACAATGTAAATGTGTATTAACAAATATTCATTAATTTTACGAACAAACGTATCTTAAAAGCAAAAATTTCAACATATTAATAATGTAGAAAAAACCATTAATCTTTTAAAACTATGATTATTGTGAGAGAACACGTAAACACTCACTTTCACGTGTATCTTTCACTTTCATTATATTATGTAGTGTCTGACTAGAGTTCTTGGACATATTAAACCATAGGTCTAATGTACTGATTACACAATACGAGTTTTATTTCAAAGTTGACGTTTTAATTAAGAGAGAAAAATGATTGTGGCCTCAAATTAGACTATTGACTATTTAACATGTATTTTTATGTTCCAGGCAGTTTATGTATAATGTTTATGTTTATTATAATTACCACTATTAACTTATTAGGTTATTGAGCTACAAGATTGAGCTATTGCCATCACAAATAGTATATTACATAGAACTTGAGGCAATAAATTATTGAGAGAATAGTTTGAAAGAGCTTGGATGTATTAGATGGGATTGGAATAAGACTACTTCAATAATTAATTTTGGTTTCCATAGGCAACCGCAACGACGAAGACTTTGATATTGTGCCTACCAGACGTTTCGCCCCTCTGACACAGTAGCAGTTGTTAATAAACAATTAAAAACAATCAAACATTTTCTGAAGTTGCTACAGCAAATTCGGGAGAACTTTTCGTATTTGCACATGTAGTAGTGTAGTAACGTTAGAAATTTCAAAATTGCTCCGTGGTTTTCTATTGTAACCTTAACGAAAATGGATATTTTATTTAGGATATTAAATTTAATATTTTGTCTCTTTTCAACTTTTTGTACTTGACTTTTTTATATTTTAGAGACAAGCCTTGAAATTTAAAATGGATTCCATTTTTTATTTTTTTTAATGTAGAAATTCGGTCCTTCTTGTATTGGTCCAATTATCTGTTAATAAAAAATCAATTTGATACCTAAAATAGTTCAAAAGTTATGTCTAATCATGTGAAAATACATACTGTAACCAGATGTCAAGATTCCAACAAATAATTGGTTTTTAGCAACAAGAGGTTCTAGTCTCTGTCTCAAAAAATGTTATATAGACAATTTCCTAAGTTCAATAACAATCTTGATATCTCCACTGAAATTTTGGGCTAATCTAGCATTGTGAGCTTCCGCTCAGTTAAATTGTAATTTTGTAAAACCTAATAGCGGCTTGCGCATCCGTTTTTGTGATTGTTTTGATGTTAAGCAACCACCTTTGTCAATTCATGCACTGGCGCGCCGCAGCCGGAAATGTCGACTCATGTTTTGTGAATTTTACTCGCAAATGTACCTCACTCACTTCCGCATGCCCCCCGACTACGAAACCGGGTTAACTAGTTCAGATTAAGTATATGACACCAAATAGTATATCGCAGGTGTATTCACCTGAAAATACCTTACGTTTGAAATCCCAGACGGGGTTATAACCCTTACGAAAATGGAAAATTTATTTAGGATATTAAATTTCATATTTAAAATTTATATAATGTCGAGATTTCAACTTGGTTTTTAGCAATAGGAGTTTCTGGTCTCGGCCTAGAAAAATATGTAAAAATTTTTTGAAAAGATATTACTCTAACGTACCCATGACAACTACAATGCAAATTAACATTGACAGTTTGTCAAACTAACAGTTTCCCTCTTTTTCCTTATAATTTTGGTCGAATTTAGTTTCTTCTTACGGCATTAAAGCTTTTGCGATTATATAAACTACATTTCGATGGTTAAATTCTAACTCCACGTATCTCAACAATTCGCGGTTTTGAGACACGTAAGCCGGTTTATAATAGTAAAGCACTGGCTGCTTAAAAAATGCCCGGCATTTTCATACATCACCTACATTTTTATGCAGGTGTTTTTTTAAACGCAACCCATTTTTTAGATTGAATAATGCGCATATAAATATAAAAAGAGTAGTGTTTTGTTGACCTTTACTTTTTGTACAACCTACTATTTAAGTTTCATCACATTTAGTTCACATTATATGTTCAAACAATCCGCCATTTGGCGTTTGTCAAAGTTGTGCTCTCTCCATCAAATTTCCGAACACGTGTTGTTAGGTTCCTCTTTGAATTTCTTGCATAACATTTGTTGTGTTTGTTTTGAGGTGCTGAATATAGTGTGAATTGTTTTCGTTGGCCTTACTTTTTTTGTATCCCCAAAGATAAAAATATATTGGGGTCAAATCAGGGTATTTTGGGGGAATTAATCCTTCTCTGATAAAATAGAGGTTTGTGTTGCGTTAAAAAAACACCCTGTATATATCTACATTTCCATATCACCTCAAAAATATACCTGTATTTAATTATTTGTTTGCATTCAAACAGAATTCCTTTTACGAAATTTAAATTTAAATTTTACTTTTACTGTGCGAACAGAAACTACCTAAACATAAAAACTCGAATCATTCGTAAACTTTAATTAGGAACTACCCCAGTCAGATTAGTCAAAAAATGGGGATAGAGGGAAAAAATGTCGGATATCTGAAAATTGGCTTCTTTTATATCGGAATACATCGGAAAATATCAGCTGTTCGTGAACGTGATACTAAGAGCCCCCGAGGGTGGGGGTGTCCGCTACAGGAGGAATACAGGGTGTTCCAGAAACTGAGGTTTTGGGTAGAGTCTTGACATTTTCTTTATAAACCCATTACAAATGCTATATTAATTGTACAAATGTTATAGGTCTTATTAAAAGAAACATTTTTGGTGGAAACATAATTAAATTATCTCTATTCATTTCAAAATAACGGCAATTTTTGTGATTTTCTTATAATCACGGAATATCAAGAATATTATAAACCGATGAACATTGATTTTTTAAGATTCCATATTTGTGATCCTTGTACGCTAAGCTTTAAAGTAATATGTCAAAGGCTACTAAAACTAAAATTTAGATTTTTTTAAATTTGATACTTTCAGTAAACATTGAAAACTTTTAAGAACTGCCGTTTAACATATAATTTTTAAGCTTAAGTTTCGAGGATTAAGAATTTAGAATCGGAAAAAAGTTCATTCGGTTTACAATATAGACGGTATTCTGTAAACATTAAAAAGCAGAAACAAACAACCATTTTGAAACGAACTAAGGTAATTCAGTTCTGTTTCCTCGAAAATGTTCTTTTTAATATTACATTTAAAATTATACATTATTCGCTTAGTATTTATGGAGAAACTTTTAGTTTTAAACCCAAGACTGTGATTACTGGAACACCCTATAATCCTCCTCTTCGAGCAGACACCCAACTCTTGGGGCTCTTTGGGGGTCCTCCCCCAGAAAATTTGGAAAAATTAGGAGCACTTTAATGGGTTTTCAGACACGTTCAGAGTGTACCAGGCATCCGATATTCATGTTTATCTTTATCATTTAATTCTTTACTTGGCTGATTTAGAACATGTAGTAGATAAGTCGTATACTGTCTTATAAAATTTGTACAACTGTGCATTACTATTAGATTAGGATATGAAAATATTAGAAAAAGATTATCATAAAAATCATAACCAGTATAATAATTACAGAATTCACTACCGCGATAATATTTTATCCATTAAATTAATTGAACAAAATCAATTTTAACGATCGATTGAAATTAATTTTTATAAAAAAATACGAAATAATAATTACGAAAGAACCGAAGAAAATTTGCATTTAAGATCTGTTACGTTTAAAAAACAATTTTAAACCATATTTTTTTACAAATAACTCCAAAACAGGGCAGATGGGTGTCCCGAGAATCTTTGTAAGGACAATGAGTCGCATCGCTAATAAACGGGGCCGTCCCGTTCAAAACGGTATTTTGTACTTTGCTTAAAACTGTGTACAGTACTTTTGTAATTTATGGCCAAATAAATACTTTTCACCATACTGACACAGAAAGATCTGCTTTCAGTTCCTTTTTGTCGGCTCGAAAGTTACCCATTGCCGTCCTAGGCTGGCAAAACCTTTTGTCGTCCTAGGCCGGAAAAACAGAAGTAAACAATCAGCTGATTTGCAGCAAACCGACGTTTAATGCTTGTTTATTGGTTACTTTTTAGAGGAATGTAGTGGCAGCACTAGCAGCAGTAGAAAGTGTTTGTTCTGTTTGTTATAGGTTAGGTTTGAAGGATTGAGAAACGTTTTGGTCTCTGCAAGGACTACGTTATGATTGAAAGTATGTTTTTTCTGAGTAGTATGAGGAAAATATCGTACGTTACACGGCCGGAAAGTTTTACCCTACTTGCATGAAAATCCCGCACTCGCTTTCGCTCGCGCGGGAACTATCATACTCGTCCGGCAAAACAGTACTTCCCGGCCTTGTAACGTAATATACTATGCTTGTCTTGTTAAAAGTGAAAAACTACGGTTTGCGATATGCAACAGTTATTATTGACACGAAAATGAAATCGCGAAGATATTGTTTTGCAAACACGATTTCATAATTGCGCAAGGATTTGATGACACAACTTGTTGTCGCGAGGCCAGTGAGACTCGCTGAATGACCCCGTGGTGCTGTGTAGGTCAGGCTCGTGTTAGCGCAGCACAAATTCTGCGAGAGTTGCACAACGATGGCCATTGTCAAGTCCTCGGATTCACATTTCGTTGACCCGATTAAATATCCTTTGAATGACGACTGCTGACTTCGCCCTTGACACACTAAACAAACGTTTGCTCTCTTTTTAATTTCTCCCCCTCTACATATTTTATGGAGAAAGTATTGTTTTCATAAAAATTTACGAATTTGTTAGTGGATATATTTGTTTGAGTTCTTCCCGTATCCAAAAAAGTGGTTTTCTAGGTTGTGTCTGTTCGTCCGTCCGTATGCGTGTATGTGTGTAAACATAACTAGAGACGACACCAGTGGTCCGATTTTTATGAAATTTGGCATGTAGGTATAAACCTTTAATATCTCCGTTTTTTAATTTTTAAATTTTTTTATATTTTTAGGATATTTATACTATAAACCCATGAAAAACGGCAAAAACCCAAAAAAACAACAAAAACCCAAATTTATCAAAAACCGCTCTAACGATTTTGGTAAAAAACTTCACAGTTTTTAGTGCTTAAGATGGCAAACAAAATGACACCATCCGCATGTCTTTAAAATTCAGGTTCAGAAGTCATGGAGATTTAAGTGTTGAAAAATTCAAATTTTCCACATTTACTTTCAATTAAAATAATTAATCAAAATTTACTTGCAACCATAAAATTTAGCTTGAAAAAAATAAATACTGCAGTACAGTATTTTGAATTATTGGTCTACGTCAACTAGTCACGGAGATAATTGACATTTTTGTTTGGCGGTACACGCAGTACGTCGTCTATAATGTTATTCTTATGGCAAATATTTAAAAACCGATATCTTCGTTAATGACCAACCGATTTTGATAAAATTTGGTATGTATTTGTGAGATAATTGTAAATTTACTTTACTTCATTATATACTTTAGGTTTTCTTACATTAAATGACTTTAAGGGAGAAAGTATGTGTCAGTTTGCTGATACCGTTTATTTCAATTTTGGTAGGGTTTAGTTTCTTCTTACGGCATTAAAGCTTTTGTGCTTACACATACTATACTGTAAGTTCTAACTCCACATATATCAACATTACGCGCGTGTGCCGGAGAATAGTGAAAACTTTCTTGCACAAAACCTTCTGCCATGTATTTTGAAAATTATTTGGAAGTTGATGAAAATTGGGAAACTTTGGACCAAGCACGTATTTTACATATGGTAAAACTTTCTTATAACCTTATTATACCACGTATCTCAAAATATGTTTATGTATTAATGGAATATTAAGAGAAATATTGTGCCATGTATCTCGCATTTGGCAGAACTGTCTTCTAATCTTCTAACAACACGTATCTGAAAAATTGTTCATTTTGAATTTAGGGAATAAAAATAAAGTCAAATGTGAGATACGTGTTATTGGAATTAAGAGAAATTTGTTAATGAAATTGAGATTCGTGATGTTAGAATTTCTGGACTCTCCTGAAAAGTTAGCCCTTTGAGGTACGTGAAGTTAGAACTTAGCCATGGAATTTTCGTAAAGAGGATGACATGAAAACAAACCAAATTGTGAGTGGGGTTTGGGTCGCAGCCGTCCCTCTATTACGAGAAGATGGAGATGGTTTTCTTTTAACAGTACTTTAAAAATTGTCTTTAATATTTTAATCATAAAAATATTTATAGGCCAAAAATAAATATCGAATTATAACCCGGTGTCGTTTTAAGTAAAAGGCTATAAAACTCCTGTGTAATAAGCAAGTCTTTCCCAGAGTAGGTCTAGTGTAGCTTAAAATCCTGAAAATTACCGAATGCAGCCATTCTAAATATAGTAATGACTTTAAAGTTGAATTTTTAAAGTGATATTTGTACTTTTAATAATTTAAATACAGTACGTTCCAATATAGAAACTGAGAGAATGCACTAAAGAATGGAGGAAAAATATTCGATATTTCCATTTTCATGGCAGCAAACCTGCATATTCATTCCCCATGTTATCCTTATGGGAAATAAAAAATCCTTTAGCCTATATTCCTTATTTTTTAACATATATTAATAAAACTTGGTAAACGGGTTCTTCTAGTTCAGATATGCTAAATATTGAATTTAAACCACCCAGTTCACTGCATTTGTAGCAGCAAACCAGCATAATCATTCCCCAAGTTATTCTTATGAAGCTTACAAATATATGTCAAAACTCGCATTGTTGGATTCAGCTATGTTCTTTTACATTCGAAATTCGCTGAGTATGCAGGTCGGCTGGAACGGGGATATTTCCTTTTAAAAGGTGTTAAATGTCTGGGCTATCAGACGAAATGCTGAGTCGTGCGTGAGAGGTCTCGGGACGTCAATTGGGGCCACTAGCGCCTCGCCCGTGGGCCGCGGAGGAAATGTTAGACGGTCCGCTCAATTGAACCAATTGTCTTTCCGTTTTATCTTGAGTTACGCAAGTCCTTTCTGATGTGTCGCAATACGCACTGACCTTGTCTTCATCCAGGGATCCAGGGCCGGCTCAAGAGTTTTTGGCCCCCAGGCGAGAGTATTGCCCGGCGCCCCGCTCTAGATAAAAACGAGATCAAACAAAAGTGTACTGTCATAGCTGTCAGTTTTAGCCGTATGTTTTTACTTCATTTCAGTAATAATAATAAGTGAAGATCGACTGCGCATCGAGAATTCAATGGACATGATGCCATCTGACAAATTATACTCATAAAATGAGGAGCTGATTCTTTGAAAACATGTAAAAACAAGTATTTTATATACCTGGTGCAGATACTTTGTTTAATAAGGTATGATTTTGGGAAAATAATAAAAAACATGTTCCTTTTACAAGAAGATCCTTGCTAACATGGAGATTTTCCTCCTTGTTGATCCGTATTCTGTTTTTAATTTTTGTGTCAAAAACTGGCCCGATTCACGTATATTTGACGCTTTGTTAAAAGTTTAAACCCAAACTACATAACGACGACCAACACACCGACAAATTCCTAAAGAATGGCGAAGAGCTCAGCAATAAATCTATTTCAGTGATGTTGATCATTTTGATTAAATGATATTTTGACAGAATAATTATTAGCAATTTATGTGTTTACGAAAGTGTAATAGATATCAATTCCCGGAATGATAGGCATATCGAAGCTGTAAATTTAATTAATGAATACCCGCATATACAGTGAGTTAATTGTTTTGTGCACACCATTGAGATCTCGTAAACTATACATGGAAGGTTAAATTAGCAAAGTAATGCGTAATAAAGACAAGTAGTCAAATTTACATGACATTTTAAGTAGAAACTAAATATTTAGATAAAAATGTTATATAATTTATGGATTTTAGGAAACATTCCCAGTCCACAATCGTATATATACCACCATATAAAATTTTATTTTTCATTTGAAGTATATTTTTCTTTTGACTACGAAAATACCACTCATGTGATATTTTCCTCATAAAATGCGTTTGCAATTAAGCAAAACATAATTTACGTATGATAATGTGTTATAATGAACTGGGTTTGTTTTTAAATCAGCGAATCAGTGACTAAACAGCTGATTGACTGGAAACAGCTGATTGTCAGAGATAAGATGTGTTACGGACAAATGCGCATCTTCATTTTTTATATTAAAATAGCTGATTTGTTCGTAAATTTGCTTTTCCCTGTTATACAGCTAGCTGATTCTAGTCAATCAGGTGTTAACTATAAATCAGCTGATTCCAAATTCAATATTCTTTTGATGAATCTAGTACATCATAACACATAATCATGTACAGCATTTCATGCATTATGATATGCTGGGTTAATGAAGGTAAGTAAAAATAAGGTTAATGAAGTAATGAAGGTTAATGATAAAACAAGTAAAATGAAAAACAGCTGTTTTTTTATTAGTGGTATTTAAAATTGTGGCCTTAGGCATTATATTGAAAATCTATTAATGAAAAAAATTCTCATTCATTCTTATGTAAATTTTTAGATTATAAGTAAAATGTGAAGTAAAATCGACCCTCTTATATTCTTGTATCTTAAAAATAAGCAAGCTATGCGGGGACGATTTTAGTTTTTGGGCAAAAATGGAATTTAAGCGTAGCGATCGAGTTTGGTGAAATTTTTAATTGCTCACCGCCATTTTACTTGTCTCATTATTACGCATTGCTTTGTTAGTTTAATCTTTCTTGTATCTCTTATAGTTTGCGAGATCGTAATGGTGTACACAAAAAATGAAAACACTGTTTCATGTCCTGAAAACTCCTGACCGATTTTGAAACTTAACTTGGTGTTTGCTCTGCTAAAATATCAACACTTAATTTGTTTAACCAAACCATTTCACATTGAGTTTGGTCGCACAAAGACGAAATAAGGAACACTAAGAACTTTTAACTGAACTGTGACGACGTTTTGTAACTTTTAATTTGATATCAGCGTATCTTAGCTTATCAAGAAACTACTTTCTTTGAACCAGTACTTTTCCTTTGACGAATTCCGCCTCATATTACTATAGCGTGTAAATAATGACAGCATTTTTAAAATTAGTATTGCAAATAAGATATTTGAATTTTTTACGAAAGTAACGTATCACTTTAAAAAATGTTAAGGGATTTTCTCTGACATGATGACTCAAAGATCTAAAGTATATTTGAATTTTTTGCCAATATTTTCAGAGAGAACAATTTTCTACATTGAAAAAGTAAAAAGTATCCCGATTCTGTCATTAATGTATACCTACTTGTTGCTACACCCGACCACTGGCTATAGGGCGTTCTGTAGCCAATGGTATTGTAATTTTGAACTGATTTAAAATAACTGTTCTTACATTTTTTTCTATAAGTAGGCTCTAGTATCCACAGAATATTTGCTGATTTATATTTCAATTTTTTTATATCGTCTATACGAAGTTAACATTGAAACTTTAGATTCCCCAAGGCAAGATGCCGAGTCTTTAGGGCTTAATGTTATTATGACAAAATCCTTTATAGGCTTATATATAGTAATCCTTCCAAAAGTTTAATGGCGATCGGACCGCCGACAGTGACAGACATTAGATTATGTATATATAACTTTTCAAACCCTACTGGTTTTATTAGTCATGAGCAAGCTATGCGGGGACGATTTTAGTTTTTGGGCAAAAAATAAAAAAAGTTTTTTTTGTCTAATACAGATTATTTACATATAAAAAACATTCTTCTAGCTTATTTCTTGCAAAATGATCGTACAATGATACAAAGTACAAACAATGCAATGTATTTTTACCCTTTTTCATACAGGAAGGTAGGAAGGTAGGATTTAGGTTGAAGTTTTAATTGTCTGAGCTTATTGTATAGTCAATGTCGAGTTTTTCAAAATAGATGAAAAACTGCTTATGAACCCAACTTACCTTAAAATGTACGCAATAAAAAATACAAACAAAATAAAACAACACATAAACAAAGACCATTACCCCGCTCGCGGCAAAGGCCTAAATATGACAACTTGTAACATACAACAGAAAATACGAGACTACTAAGGATGCTTTTGTTAAATTACATTACCAAATAGCTGGTCTAAAAAATAAACCTAGTTTCCATTTTTAATCTTATTTTTCTTTAAGCAGCTGTACCTATTCAAAATTATCGTATATTTTCGAGTAGATAGGAAGACCTAACGTAGCCTACATCGTACAATCCAGAAAAATTATCGCACAAGTACGATAATTATCGCACATTTCGGAACCCTGTTTCATTTCGTGAGAAACATGCCTGTCTCTGGTGAAAGAAGTGAAATTTCCCTCCCTCTCCTTCTCCCTCTCTATATTTTCATGGTTGTATAAATTTTACTTTACACTTACACTTGCACTCCCGCGTCGTCCCAATTGACCAAGTTCGTGGCATAAGACCGGTCAAATGAAGCTGCCATCCTTGTTGTAGGATGTTGTCACTAATGTTGGTTAGGTCGGGTTGGTTGGTGGATAGTCAGGTAAGATAAGTTGGAAGACGATAAAAACATTGATCAATTGAATATTTTTTGAGCTCTTTTTCTAAATTATTAAAGTTGCTTATTTCAGTCAAATGAGAAGAGGGTTGAGAGAAGAGCTTGACGCCAATGTACTCTGGTTTGCATTCAAAAAGCTTCAAGTTATGTGACACTGATGGATTTAAATTTCTATTCCTGGTATTAAAACCGTGCTGGCGTGCCCTAACAAGGTGATATTCTCTAACATAAGAAATTACTTCAGTGGGAAATCCGCACTGTTAAAAGTGATCTAATACAACTGATGTGCAGAAGTAGAAATTCGTTAACACGATAAAAAGGGTTTTCAGAATTGGCTCATTGAAAACCCTTTTTATCATTTTAACGATTTCTACTTTTAAAACCAAATGAAATAGTACTTTAATTGCATGGTGTCTTGCATGATTATGCTTGTTGTTATCTAATTATATATATGATAGCCTACTTATTTATTTAATTACTTTTATTTTTTCAGTTTCTCGCCAACCATCTTGTATTTTTTTCTTATAGAATTCACCTATATGACTATATGCCAATGCATGTACTATTATTTGACTTTTCCTATGCATGTAAATGTCTACACGGATAAATGATCTGATTCTGATTCTGATTCTGATTCTGCAGGTTCACGGCCGTTCGCTGCGGGAGCGCCGCTCGCCGGACAGCAGCGAGGAGACCTCCTGGACCGACTCCTTCAAGAAGACCTTCGACGCAGCCAAGGATAAGGTGTCCGAAACCATCGACAACGTCAAGGACTCCGACGCCTACCACAAGGTCAAGGAAGGAGTGAGCAGCGCGGGCGACAAACTGTCCGAGATCGGGCAGAATATCAAGAACTCGGACGCTTACGAAAAAGTGAGCAGCGAACTGCACTCGGCCGGGGAGAAACTCTCTAAGGTCGGAGAGAACATCAAGGAGTCCGACACCTACCAGGGGGTCAAGAGCTCCCTCAACAAGGCGGCCGAGAACATCAAGGACAAACTGGACGACTAGGCACCGGCCACCCCCACACACACATCACTTACTTAACACTTAACTTAGTCGCTTGTACGGTTTTCGATAATAAAGCTATTTTTGTTTAGAATAACGTTTTGGTTTTTACATCATACTACAGAGAAATATCTCAGAGAAGAATCAAACAGAGGTCGAGAGGTCGCTTTAAAATGGGTCTTCTGTTGCACCCAAGTACTAATCACAGTTAAATCCAGTTACGGTTACAGTTAAGTTACTTACTAGTTACATCCAGTTACTAGTTACAGTTAAGTTAAATTAGGAGAGGGCAGCGACGGTGCTGCTTTCTTGCGGAGTTAATGGTAAACTAAGTCCTCGACACACGCTGGGCAGCGCTCGACACACTCTGAGCGCAACATTAGAAGATACATCTGTTTGATTCTCCTCTGTGAAAAATCTATTTTCTGTGCCTTACTCTTGGCTGGAAAGTTACTCTTTGCCGATCACTGCACGGTAAATGCACCGTGAAGTGCACTAGGAAACGGAAATGAAGTCAACAATCAAAACAATCAGCTGATTGCAGTAAACCTACGTTTAATGCATGTTTATTGGTTGCTTCAGAGGGATGTAGTGGCAGCATTGGTAGCGGTAGAAAATGTTGTGTTTATTTATATAGGTTAAGTTTGAAGAATTGAGATACGTAATGGTTTATGCAAGGAATACGTTAATATTTTTTTCTGAGTAGTATGATGTAAAGTATCGCACTTCACACGCCCCTTAAGTTTTACCATACTCGCATAAAATCCTATCATGCTCGCTCGGCAAAACGGTACTTACCGGGCTACTAACGTAATTCAGTATTACCTCTCGGTCAATAGTAATTTTCGATATCCGTCACCTTATTGTAAGTGGTGCCGGTACCTCGACCGCCGCGCCGGCTTACCTTAGTGTCTACGTTGTGAAAACGAACTGTTTACACTGTTCGACTTCGATGTACTCTTTCCGTTCAGGCTCGCTTTCTCTAAAAATTTGGATAACCTGGTAAAGAAGTTTAACCTATGGGCTTACCCGGATCCCGAATCAACGGTTTCTAAACCACAATATTTTAGTTTATTCCTAAGGTTCGTATGACACTATTGTAATGTATTTCACGCGAAATATTGCACGTGAAACTCAAAAACGAAAACCGTCTGAAACATTTCTGCAACTTCCACGAAACAATGGGGCCTTGATTTCCCCTTTCTCGCCATAAAATGTCGCGGCATTTTTATATAGATAGCCCTAACACGTTTTCGTGTGTATTGCACGAAACCAAGTTGCACTAGTATCAAACGACCGTAACGAAATTTTAACCGATGTTTCCACCTGGTTTAACTCCGTTTTTTGGTAAACCTAGCAGACGAGGTAAACATCATGACAACCTAAAACCGGCTAATTTCAAAACACAAATACAGGCAACACGTGTTTGAAGATGAAAAACAGCGCGATAAAAAATGCAGTGCCGCCAACATCGCATTTTTAGGGTTAACTCGACCGGCCGGTAAAATTCGTTGAGTAAGTACTCGTAGTTAAAGTAAAAGTACTTTGTACAAGTACCCACAAGTTAAAGTAAAATTGAGTTAAGTTAACCATGATCTAGAAAAAGCGGCCCTCGGGGGTACCCGATTGACTATTGTTATGGCAGCCAAATAGATAGTGGGGTATTTATGCTAAATATACAGGGTGTTTTTTTTTAAACGCAACCCATTTTTAAGATTGAATAATTCATATATAAATATGAAATAAGTATTGTTTTATGGTTCTTTGCGTTTTATACAATCTATTATTTAAGTTTGATAACATTTAGTTCACCTTATATGCTCAAAAAAATCCGCCAGAGGCATTTGTTTGAAGTTATGCTCTCTCCATCAAATTCCCGAACACGTGTTGCTAGGTACCTGTTTGAATTTCTTGAATTACATTTGTTTTGTTTGTTTTGAGGTACTGAATATGATGTGACTTTTTTTAGGCCTTACTTTGTATGTATCCTCAAAGAACATAATAATATAGAGGGGTCAAATCCAGGGATCTTGTGTGGAAATAATCCTTCACCGATAAAATCAAGTTTTGGGTTGCGTTTTTAATGTGTGTGTCTTTAAGCTCGATAACTCGCGTAAAATGGTCCGATCTGAATGAAATTTGCCACAGACATGTAAAGAGGTAATTATTCTACGAAAACAATTCAAAAGCTATTCAGCACCTCAAAACAAACATAACAAATTGAATGCAAGAAATTTAAAGAGGCACCTTGCATCACAGCAAATTCATATTCGGGGATTTGATTGAAAGAGCATAACTTTATACAAATGTCAATGGTGGACTGTTTGAGCACATAATGTGAACTAAATGTGATCAAACTTAAATAATAGGTTGTATAAAATGTAAAGATCAATAAAACAATAGTTATTACGCATTCATATGCGCATTATTACATTTTAAAAATGGGTTGCGTTTTTAAAAAAACACCCTGTATAATGTACAAAGAAAGGTACGTTAGGAATGTTTTCTATCTTTAACAATAGATATACAGGAATTAGAACGAATTATGTTTTTGGTTCCTGGAAGGCCCAAAACAAAGGTATCATGGCCTCGAGCTTAGGTCTTAAAGTGAGACCTGCAGGAATAGTTCGAAGTTCTTCCCTATGGTGAAAATTCGCTGAAACCTAAAATACTGTCAAAATTGGACAAACAACGAGGAGAGACTCTGAGAATAATAATCTACTGTACACGAAGGGTCGATTCGATTTCCCTCGGAATCTCGAACCATGTATGATTTGTGGTTGTTATGTATGATAAATAGAGTATAAAACGGAGCGGCATGATATAGTAGTTATAGACGACGGTCCTGGTGGCCTGGGTTCCTTTTATGACAAAAATGGCTTTTCGCATTTATTGTGATAGTTTTGTGACTCAGTAGACCTGGCCCGAAGTAATGTGTAAAACCGTTCGAATCTAGGTCTAAGTAACTAAGATAAGACGGACAAGAATAGTAGTTTTCATTACTAGTCTCGAAAGTGACCTACTGCGGGGAGAGATTGCAATAGCTCTGTTCACAGTTATTTTACTAGACAACATACTCATTTAAGGATTAACCAATGTAACTATCAAAGGACTATCAATTCAACTTTTGAGCTTGGTATCAGAATGTTTAATAAATTGCCAGTACATGTAAAAGAAATGAGTTTGGTTAGTTTTAAGTCATTTTTAAAGCAATTGCTCTTGGAATTATGTGTTTACAAGGTTGAAGAGTTTATCAATTACTGGGATTAGATATTGGGCTGAGAAAAATGTATTATTAATCCAGTTTATCATGTTGTAAGATTATTTTTCTGTTGTGACAGAACACTAACTTGACAATCACCAATTTAATGTTACTATGTAACTGTGAATGTTATGTGCAAATAAAGGCTTTGACTTTGACATTTATGCGCGAGGCGGAGCCGAGCGTGGAAAAAGCTATCGAGCCCCGCAATAGCACTTTTGAGATCGGTGTTGAACATTATTTTGCATTACGATATCGAAAAACTTGTAAACAACATGAATATTTTTGTTTATTCAACTTAGTATCAAGAAAAAACCGAACTCATAACGCTGAGTTTCCGTGCTTATGTCGAGGCACAGTAATGCAACAGCTGATCGGTCTGCTCCCATAACGGTTACTTTCCGTCCACCACATATGCACAGAAAGTTAACGTTATGTAATTTTGCCGTGCAGTAGCGGGAATAACATATTTTCTTTGCTCATTTTACGTTTAGAAAGTGTACTTTCGTGTGTAGAGTAATGAAAAAGAGTTTTAAAGTGTGTTGAATACAACAACACATTTTTGGTTTAACAAAGCGCTCTTAACTTCCAAACTTTTACCTTCCTTTCCCTAAAGACTAAAAGTTTAGTTGAAGTTCACTCTTCCCAGACCAAAATCAAATTCGTTGATTGAAGGATGTAAGAGCAAATTAATGTTTTTATACAGGGTGTTTTTTTTTAACGCAACCCATTTTTAAGATTGAATACTGAACATATAAATATGAAATAAGTATTGTTTTGTTGATCTTTACATTTTATTTAACCCATTATTTAAGTTTGATCACATTTAGTTCACATTATGTGTTCAAACAATCCGCCATTTGCGTTTGTATAAAGTTGTGCTCTCTCCATCAAATTCCCGAACACGTGTTGCTAGATACAGATACCTCTTTCAATATCTTGTATTAAATTAGTTATGTATGTTTTGAGGTGCCGAATATCCTGTGAATTGTTTTCTTAGGCCTTACTTTTTATGTTTTCCCAAAGAAAATAATATAGTGGGGTCAAATTCGGGGATCTTGGGGAAATAATCCTTCACTGATAAAATAAAGTTTTGGGTTGCGTTTAAAAAACACCCTGTATTTTATTGACCTAGCTGATCATAGTCCATGAAGTAATTACACTGTAGTGTCGTTTCTGACTAAAATCACTTGGCTTTTTAATTTTTAAATTCCTTAAATGAACAAATCTTAGCTAACAAGCCTTAATAGATCAATGAGTCTTTAATCAACAATTTTGTTATTTCCTTATGAAAGGACATTGGACATGACTTTGGACATTGGGCGTTAGCTTAACGTTGGTTTTATAGAAGATATGTTTAAAGAAAAACTAAAAGATCAAGGAGTGTGTGAAACCAAGTCAATACCAAAAAAAGCAAATAGAAATACCAAACAAAAACTGCAATATTTTCAAATGGAAAATACAAATTTATTACAAATTAAAATACAATTGGCATTTCTGAATAAAATTACTTGGTACAACTTCTTGAGGACCAACTTTGTAACATAGGTTTTTTAGGAGTTATTGCTTAAAGGAAACTAAAACATCAAGAAATGTATAAAAACATTTCATTACAAAAAGCGAATAGAAAAAATAAAATAAATTACAAATTAAAGTAATAATTGGTATTTTGGACTAACATATCTTAGCTTAATTTTTTTATAATCCTTAATTCAACGAGTTTTAACTATCAAGCCTTAGCATATTATAGTGAGTATTTGGTCAACGATTTCCTTCTTTCCATTATGAAAGGGGGAAAAAATAACACTGGTTTTGTAGGAGTTGTTTTTTTAGGAAAATATATTAAGACACATACAAGAACATTATAAAGCCAAAAGCAAACAAAAATAAACATTTAGAAATGTATAAAAATATTTAAATACAAAAAATAAATAATGTGAGGAAAAGTATTTAAAATAAACGCAGGGTTAGGAGTCGTCAACGTAGTAAGTACCATCATCAACTTCAACAGGTAATATATAAGTAGCGTAGTAGGTAGGATACTGGTCTGGGCAGTTCAAGTTTCCATCACAGGGGAGAGCCTCATATTCTGAGTCATCGGGAGAAGCTGCATATTCTGAGTCATCGGGAGAAGCTGCGCAACTCGGGGGCATCTGGGCAGTTTCATAGTAGGACGCAGCTGAGCAGTTGTAGGGATAAGCTGAACAGTTGTAAGGGTAGGCTGAGCAGTTGTAAGGGTAGGCTGGGTAGTTGTAAGGGTAGGCTGGGTAGTTGTAAGGGTAGGCTGGGTAGTTGTATGGGTAGGCTGGGTAGTTGTAGGGATAAGCTGAGCAGTTGGAAGGGTAGGCTGAGCAGTTGTAGACTGGGTAGTTGTAAGGGTATGCTGAGCAGTTGTAAGGGTAGGCTGAGCAGTTGTAGACTAGGTAGTTGTAAGGGTATGCTGTGCAGTTGTCTGGGGAGGCTGAGCAGTTGTAAGGGGAGGCTGAGCAGTTGTAAGGGTAGGCTGGGTAGTTGTAAGGGTAGGCTGGGTAGTTGTAAGGGTAGGCTGGGTAGTTGTAAGGGTAGGCTGAGTAGTTGCAGTCGCAGGGTTCAGGTGGCGGGCAGGGCGGGGGGTTGGACGGGGGGTTAGGCGGGAGGCTAGCTGGGGGGCTGGCTGGGGGACTGGCAGGGGGGCTGGAGCCGTATTGGACCTGAGGGCAGCCGCACCCGAGACCAGCGAAGATGACGGTGACAGGGGAGGATGGGGGTGGCGGCGGCGGTGGTGGAGGGGCGGGTGCGGGGGCGGGGGTGGAGTCCTCCTGGCAGTTGAAACAGGCACGGATCTGAAACAAACGCAAAAATATCAGAAAATGTGAGGGACGGAGGAGGGTGTTCAAAAAAGTTTTCGAGATTTTCCTTGAGAGACTGGCGAAATTTCTCAAAACACAACCTTCTCTCTGCTGACCAATTCTGTTTCCAACCAGGAGTGAACTATTGTCACTGTGGTCAATCTCGTCGAAACTATCGTCGAAGCAGGCCTAAAAAATCACAAAAAAACACTTAATGCCTATTCTTAGGCCTATGAAAGGCCTTCGACTGCGTGTAGACCACAAAAACTTAGCTTGGATTAATTGTTGAGTAAAACAGAGGGTGGAATCTCTCGGTATCTGTAGTACAACGCTCGACTGGATCAAGTCATTTGGCAGAGGCAGGTCCCAAGTGCTCAAAATTTCAAAACAAAATCTTGGGATACGGAGTCCCGCAGGGATCAATCAATCCTCAGTCCCTTGATATTTTCCTTCTTTGTGTCAATGACCTATTTGGTTGCGCAAACCAAATTGTCATTCGTTTTTTCGAGCTTCAAAAGAAAAACCGTGCGACTGATTACGATTTAAAGCACAGAGAGTCTTGCAAATGAACTTTCAAACAGCTTGAGTTGCTTACCTTTCCCTGCTTATATTTTCTTGCAACAACATAATCTTTTCTATCAAAATGTGTGCAGACCCGTGGATGCGACAACCATTCACATTAGAGGGAGGGTCACAGTATACCCCCTCCCTCCACAAGGGTAATTTTTGACTAATTTATTTTTTGTTGGTATTGACATGTACTATAATGTTTTACTTGTTTGCCACTTAACCCAAATGAACAAAATATTCATCTTAAAAGCTGAAAATATAAATTGGGCAGTTAAAAAAAGTTAGTTCACTGAATTTTTTACATACTTTTTTGTATATTAACTTGGATAAACTCTATTCATAATGTTGGATCACAACACTATCTTTATATTTAAAAAAATAAACTTTACACCCAACATGGGGAATTCAAGATGGCGGTGTTGTAAAAATAAAAAATCAACCACTCAACAATGATAGGCGTTGGTCTCGAGTATATAAAAAATGCAGTGAAATAAATTTTTTAAATGAATCAATGTTAATTTTGTCAACTGTCGTCATTGAATTGTTTTGTACTTCTGGGTTATGCAAGTGGTAAACAAGTAAAATACAAGTGGTAAACAAGTAAAACAAGTAAGTGGTAAACAAGTAAAGTCTTAAAGTACATGGCAATACCAACAAAAATAAATCTGGAACGAAAATTCCCCCGGGGGGGGGGGTTGGGGTGGATTTTATATTGGAGGTCTATGGTCTATATGGCACGAGAGGCAAGGAGAACTACCGAACAGGGAGATACCGCACAGTGGTTCACGAACGATTGCCTTCTTATAAAAAATAGGCAGGTTTTCATTTTGCAAAACATTTACCGCGCTCGTTTGATAAGGCAAAAAACCCAAGCTTGTGAAAAGTAAGCCTTAAACACCTTTTGTTGTCTGAAGCCTTATACTGGGTGGGCGAGTACATGAGTCACACGTGGGATTAATGTATGAGCTTAATAATGTATCCTTTGACGCACTCCGTGCAAATGTACATTTGTTTCAAGGAAAAAATTACTATTAGACTATTGTTACCGAGTAGACATATTTATCGATTGCGGACTAACGTAGGCCCCGGTAAAAGTCGAGAGTAATTTTGCGAAAAATCATGATCCTACTTCTTTTGTTGGGTAAAGGGAGTTTTTTTTATGAATTTCCCGGAATTCAACCAGGGGTCCGCCGTAATTCTTTTGGATTTCTTGAGTTGCATTGTCTGTTTTATGTCTCTGATTTGTCTAAAAACACGAGTTTAGAGTACTAATTTTTAAAACTTCCTCGGGGGATCTCCTGGAACCCCCTATCGCTGAGGGGGTTTCCAAACCAAACCCCCGCTGGTTTAGCCCCTCTCAAATAAAACATGCTGGCTGCACCCCTGCAGGTAGGTAAATAAACCTTCCAACATCATTAGGCCTACCTTTGTAGCCCACACTATCCATTTATTGTATTCTCGACTTTTTCATATATTTATGAAAGTCAGTATTGTTGAACAAATTCCATTTTCCCGAACTAGAAAAATAGATATAATTAATTTATTACATACTTTATGTACTACGTTTGGTATAAGAGTTTTTAATATTTTTGTAGGATTAGGAAACAGAATTACTTCCCCAGAGGACGAAAATACTTTTTACACTTTTCTCCTCCATTGTTAAACATATGTTTGGGTTCGTAGTAAATATTTTAAAATTTGCAAAACATTGTGTTTGATAGTTAAGCCTAATTTAATACATTACATAATTTGTTATTTTAATAATGGTAAATATTTCAACTTAATCTATGGAGCACGATTTGAAAATGTGTTGAATAGTTAAATTCTAACTGTTATTTAAAATAGTTGATTTAAATTTCCTGGACGAGTTTCAGAAAACACTGAACAACTGACTATATAATCTCGTTTCTGAGGTCAAAAGTGACATTTCATGTGCATTCCAGTCTAACGCAACTGACGTGATACGGCCTTCGGGCTGTTTTTACGTAGTATGATAACAATTCCTCCAAGGTTCAAGCTACTTGGTTAAAACATTATTTTTGTATAGGAAATAACAGTTTGATCAGAGTCATATTGTTTTTTAATTAAATCATACTATTGTGGTTGAAAATTTTGACAGCGTTATATTATTAAAAGAAAAAAGTGTAATCAACTTTCACCCAGTAGATAAAAATTGCTTTCTTTGAGCAGCCATCTTCGAAAATATATGAACCAAATTTCATTCCAAATAAGAATATGGCTGCGTCATCATTCTTGATAAGAAAAAACATCAGCATACATGTTACTGCCTAAAAAATGCATATCTAAATTTTAATAATTTAGCAATATTTCACTATCATTACGGGCAAGAACTGACTTACTTGAGCGGAGGAAAGAAGTAGGCTAAAAATGCAGACAGAGAAAGTACGTGTGACACCTCGGAAGCCCATGTTAGCGTGCTAGGACCTTCTGAATAAACCGCGATGTATTTTATTTATATACGAAAGTAGACTTACACAGAATGCACGTTTTGACGAATATACGTTACATGTTCCAGTTACACGGAGTCCGGGCGTGATCCAACAACTAAAACAACTCGAGTTGACAACTAAAACAACCTTGCAGCTGACCGATAATGTTTGTTAACCTCGTTAGATATAGATGAATTAGGGGTGTGCGAGTACTCGACTGTCGAGCTTTTGTTCGAGCCGAGTTTACACCACTCGACTCGACTCGAAGTTTTGAAAAATAATCAGAAGTTCGAGTCGAGTAGTTACCCCCGCCGTTTACCCAGAATTACAGTTATGAACAGCCACCGTAACACTTTTTTCAATATACTTGAATGATAGTGGTATTTTAGTTATGAATATAAATACATTTAATTTAGTTTTTTTTAATAATTTGATATATTTTCTTACTAATCCCAATGCTCAATGAACTGATTTAAGTTTAATCTTTAAACCTATAAAATATGTTTTAAAGCAGTCAAGTGCAGATGTAGCTTGGTTTTTACCTCCTCAGGCTGAAAGTTTGATAAAGTATTGTGTAATGATATAAAGTTATGAAAAATGACCTGAATTATCGTTTTATTTAATTTAACAGTTAATTTAACGTTTTATTTTTTTAAACAGGTTTGCTTTTAACTCATAGGAACACTTCCCATTTTAATAACGAAAAAAATAACATTTATGTGATCAATAAAATAAAACTGTGATAACTGCTAACTTATACTATTCACAAGACTTGAAAAAAGAAAAGGATCGAAAAAACTCGAAACTCGCGAGCATTTTTTAAAACTCGACTCGACTCGACTTCAAAAATCTCTACTCGCACACCCCTAAAATTAATTTTATACTTAGTTAAATTTACCAAAGTCATAGTAATTTACGAAAAAAGCCAACAACATACAGCGATAAAATCAAGGTTGACATGTCATTGTTGAACTTTTTAAGCATAGGAAAAATAGATCGCCAAGTCGCGAAACTTAAGTGGAGAAGCAGGTAGTAGCGCGAACAAAAGCCATTCTCGTAACTCCAAATCAATGAATGGCCAGTCTCGGTTATAAATGGAAATCCTTCCAAGAAACATGCGAGCATCAAGAACGCACTATTCTAAAAACATAAAGGAAGTTACTCTAAGAAAACTTTGGATTCCCCAAACGTCAGTCTCGGACAATAATGAACACAACATAAAAGAGGGCAAATACCCGAACTACCTGAGAAGGACATGACTGCCCGGCAAAGGTCTGTGTGATGCAAAAAACAGCCGATTTTAAGGCAGAATCTATTTTTACGAAACGAGGTAGCAATGATTATTCATAAGGTAATAGGTATTTTTCTTAGGTACCTAAATGAAATCTTTAGTTCACCTTTAATATGAGTTTTTCTGAAATGAAAAACTCAACAATGGAGACCATATTTTTAATTATAACCTAAATAATAATTTACATATGTTGAAGGCCTATTTGACGCCCAAGCATACCTTCCTAACATACCCAAGTATCGTTTCTCAAGGCTATACAATAAGTTATGTTTTATTTCACTCAACATTATGCCTTTGTTCTACAGTATGAATGTTTAGACTTAAAAATGTTAACGTTACTTAAATGATAAGTTATGCAGAATGACGTCTTATTTCCTAACTAAAGAAGGAATGTTATGCATGACTCAAAAATGCTATTAAAATTTTAAAAGAAGGATGTAACATGAAAAAAGTAACTTTTGCTTAACATTAATGTTGACAATATTAAAGCACTAAACTGATGAGATAAAAGCCATTATATGTTAACTTGAAAGGGACCAGAAGCAATTTTAGAAACTTTTAAAAAACTGTCCCTCATTCCTCTATTAAATTTAACCCATATATATCATAAAATGTAAAATTTATGTATAATCATCCTTCCTCACTCCATATATAAAAGATGATAATTAACAGGTGCGGATCCAGAGCAGAGTTTGGGGGGGGGGAGTCTTAGACAATAGAACCCTTCCGGGTGGTCTGGGGGTCAAGTGAGGGTTATGGAATAACCCCCAGCAAAACGGGGGGTCCCGGGGCCCTCCCCCGGAAAATTGTTAAACATTTGGAAGCCAAACATAGTGAGTTTTTAAGCCTATTTAAGTCAAGTGAAATGTAGATTGTTGCTAGTTTTGGCCCATATATTTCCAGTTGTAAACTTATTTTCTCTTCTATTAAATAAAGAAACAATATTAGAGAACATTTAAGAGATTTTTAACTAAATCAGGATTATATTTTTAGCAATTTCCTTAGAAATATGCTATTACCGTCTTTTTATCAGAATGGACAAAAAATATCCGTTCAGGGCAACCTCAGCAATCATATTAATATCTATATTAATTGATAGTTTTTTATGTGTACTTCCTGGATATGAAGTGAGTTTATTTTTAACTGCACAAATCACGATTTTTGCCAAAATTTAACATGGTCTAATATGGGAAATGAAATTTTCATTTTTGAGTTTTGTCAGCACGATAACTCTCGTAAATATCGTCCGATCGTGACAAAATTTGGTACAGACATGTAAAACTAAATTCTCTTGGACGAGTTCGTAAACCAGCAACATGACATATCCTAAGTGGGGTAAAGACTCCATTTTACCCCCAAAAAATGGTTTTTTTTAGTTTTTCAAATAGAAAACTTAAATCTATCCAATTACAGTTTCCACCATTGAATTCTGCTCGAAAAAACTAACAATTTAGTATTTTAAATCATTTATCTACGTACATTGGTCTCCAAGGTCTCCAAGATATTTCCACGTATTTTTTTCTGAGTATTTTAGTATCAGGGCAGCACAATGTTGTGTTTGCCAATTTCTTATTCGCCTTCTACTTAAGTTTTCAACGAATCCCGAGGATTATTTCTTGAGTTTATCAAGATATTTAATATTTATAGGATTTTTGATTTTTAACTTTTCTGTAAATATAATTTTAAAAAAAATTAACAATCCTACCTACTTATTTAAAAGCAATCTTAGATTTTTTTTATAAAACTTATATACTAATGTTTTTGGCTGAGACTTTTTAAAACAAGCAATGAAATATTTTTTTAAATATATGAATATATCACTTGTTTACATTTCTTATTTTTGTAATATGGATTAATTACTTGATAAATTTGTATTTGGAAATTCGCTGAGTACGTAGGTTTGCTGAGACGGGGGTATATATTAGCTATGTAATGAACTTCCGAACTACATAAAAAGAACAAGACCGTGTGAAATTCATATGTAAGCTACATAACATCATAAAACAGGATAATAAGAAGTCATATATAGTATTAGTAATAGGTTTATTGCTTTGACGGGAAGTAGGTTAGTGCTGCCACCTGCCAAATGAGAAACGACACATTTCGCTACAAATGCATACAATACATATATAACTGCCACACTGCAACCCCAGACAAATGTTTCATCCTCTAAAAAAGAAAATGATTGGTTTCCAATAAGCCAATAGTAAAATACTAGAGTGGTTATTACATGTTGACAATATACTGTCATGTATAATCAGTAATCATGCTATTGTATCGAAACAAATCTACATTGCTACAAACTTCGGGCTTTGAAGTTCTTGTTTTAGGGAATGACTCATAATTTTTCCAGCACTTTAAACTACGGTAAAAAAATATTTTACTTCAAGATGACAACTATAAAGACTAGTTTTTCCAAGCTTAAAATTGAAATGTTTGAAGTTTACAACTCCCAAACTTAATATTTCTTAAGTTACATAAAATATTAATTACCTATGTATTTGAAATTTCATTTAAGTTTTACTTTTGTCAACTGTCTATTTTTTACTTATTTATGAAAATAATAATTATATCGCCTGGGATTCAGTGACTTATGAATTATTTTAGAAAATTGAATCACTGGGCAAAACCACACTTTATTGTAGCTGACCAATGTGGCCAATAATATGAACAGTCAGCACTGTCACGCCTTCTAGGAGGTTATTTCCGTCGATTAACCGCCATCAGTGAATACCTAAGATTGGTTTCCACATCCAATTGCGAGCTTACGATGTTGCATTTTCGTTTATCAGCGATCGGCAAATACGCGCGATCATTTTTCACGGCCGATCGCGAGTTTCGTAAAGCAACATCGACCGTTCATCTGCGATCGGCAAATTCGCGGCAGTTCGTGAATTTCGCCAAGCCAGATTTACCGTTTATTCGCGATCGGCAAATGCGCACAGTATTTTTTCTTGGCCGATCGCGAGTTTCGTAAAGCTGTACATTGGCCGTTTATCCCGATCGGCAGAGACACGCTAGCGTATTTCACAGCCGTTCGCGAATAACGCAAAGCTATTTTTGCCGTTCACCCGCGACTGGCAGGAACGTGCGATGGGTTTCGCGGCCGATCACGAGATTTGCAAGCTGCATTTGCCGTTTATTTCCGATCGCAAAAAATACGCACGATAGTTTTTAGCGGAAGATCGCGAGTTTCGCAAAGCTGGATTATTCGCGATCGGCTAATACGCGAAATCATTTTCTGCGGTCGATTGCGAGTTTTGCAAAGCTACACTCGCTGTTTACTTGCGATCGCTAAAACAATCCCGTCCCGAAAATTTCCCGAAGTGAATAAAAATCCCGCCCGAAAACTGGGAATTTCATTTTCCCGAAACTTTCCCGAAATTTCGGGACCCGACCATCCTTAATTATTTTAATTTTGGGGGAGGAAATTTCCCCCATTCCCCCCCCCCGTGGATCCGCCCCTGAATTTTAGACATTTTTTGCATAATGCAATGTTAAAAACAAGTCAGTATCCTGAGACATCTGGACTAGAGTCAGAAACCTAAAGCCGCGTTTACACTATACAACTTGTTTCATAAACTTTTGTTTGTAAAACATGTATATTACAACTATCTTTTGTTTTAAAAACTCGATCTTGTGTTTTGAAATATGTTGTACAACAAAAGTTTATGAAACAAAAATTTCCTTTGATTTTTCCGACACGGCTCGGGAAACCTACAACCTGTTGTAAAACACGATTTTTCGGTTTTAAAACACGCTTGTTGTAAAACTTATTTAATAATTTTCATTGATTTCTTGAACATGTTCAAACCAATTAGTATAATTGGTTGTACAACACAAGTTTAAAAAACAAATTGTATAATGTAAACGCGGCTTAACATGAACATAGGCAGCCCAAAACGATATTTTATAGGGGGTGGGCTAGCCACCACTAAATATTAAATTTCGTATATTTAATATATTAAATTCCTTACTTGTGCCCTGAGTATCCCATTATATAACGTTCATAAATTTATGTTGGATTCGATACAATGGCATGATTTTCACGTCTTAATACGACTGAAAGATATGATCTCCCCAATAAATCTGTGAAAAGGTTTGCGGGTTGCCATAAGGGTAAAAATATAATTCTAAATAATGGCTCACAACGCCACCTTTGTTTCGGAATTATTTATTTAGTTTCAAAATGGTGGATACAATACAGGGCCGCCAACAGGAGATTAGGGGTCTTGGGCATATTTTGTTTTATATTTTAACAGCGAATTAGTATTTTTAGGGAATCTAAAGGGATAAAAGCATACAAGAACTAAAATCTCAACTAACTAAGGCTGACTACTGATCAGAGTCCAGATAAATTTCTCACCAAACTTTCATCAAATTTCTTTAACACAACTAAAGAAGCAGAATATGAATCTCTCTCAAGGTATGTATCTCTCCCTTTTATTAAGCCCACCCACTAACAGGAAATAAGCGAGATTGTTTATTAGGGGCGTTTTTGCGTCTCACCTTTCCCATTAAGGATTAAAATATGTGTCTTCACGGCTAGCCATTCACATAATTCGTAGACTGGTTCATGACAATTTTCAATCTTATTTATTTGTTATTATTATTCCCACATTTTATAAATTTAAAACTAGCAGTCTGCCTATGAGTACGTTTAAGTAATTTTCATATTTTTGCAGAGTTTTCAAGTCTTGAGCCGAGGGCCCCCAGACCCCCTGCATGCTACATCGTTGAATTGGCAAGTTTGCTCAAGTCAAAATTAAATTAAATTAAGAGAGATTATTTTATTCATCAAAAAGTAGTTAAAATTTCATGCAATTTGTTGAAATGACTTAATAGTTCGACACTTTGTGGACTTCGGGATGTCGAAGTATGGAAATGTTGAACTATAACAGGGAGTATATGGAATATTATAATAGCAGAAGCACTTAACACACATATTATACATATAAACTTCCAAAATATATTAAATACCGTAAACCTAAACTGATGCACAGCTAATTTTATAAATTTAATCGCAATATAGGCCCTATGTCGCGTATAGGTCGAACGAAGTGCCGTAAAATAAAGGAAGGCTATTAACTAAAAAATAAAAATTTAAACGTATAATTAACTACTCATTTGTAGATTAAAACAATCTTCGGGGTATAAATATGATGTAGTTCAAATTTCACAAATTTTCATCAAATAATAAAAGAGTAGTTCGTTCACAAAGAGTAATTTTCAAGTCGAGTAAAACTCACTTCGTTCAAATTAATCAGAATTGAAATACAATAAAATGAGTAATTTAAAAACATTGTGTATGATATGAGGAAAAATGAAACTGATGAAATTACGATGCATTTATATGATATTATATTAAGTTAGGCCTTCCTCTCGGGGGGTATCAAAAGATCTTTCAGCCCCTGCTGAGGCCTCGATTATCTCTACAATAGGGCTAATTACAGATTCGTCAACGCCTCACAAAAGATACCAGCATGATTGTTGGCATGTTCACCTGTTGACCCGTTAGATTTTAATAGGATGTGAATGAAGTAGATGCATACTTAAGGGAAGTACCTTGATAAATCATTATTTTAGCAACAGAAAGTCTTTTGTTTATCGAGATGTGTCACAATAGTACTCACAAATGAGAAAATTGTACTTAAAAATTCGTTTATTCAGGCTTTAAATAGGCGTTTATTATTGTAAATACAATTATCAAGCAAAAATTTAAGTCAAATTGAAAATTGTTTACTTTTTATGCAAAAATCCCATGCATAGTTTAAAAGGGCAGACTTGTGTAAGATACGTTTAAAGTTTATTTTATTCTAGGAAAACTTTAATTTTTATTATTTTTGGATCCTTTTTGAAGTCAAGATCCAAAGCATACTAGCTTACTATGATTTACTGTTAGTGATCAAACATTTATAAACCTTTCTAAACAACTGTTGGCAAGAAACAATCATAACGGTGCTTTTCCTCAACTTAAAAGTATCCACCATTGTATTTTAAGTTGATGAACTTGTACCTACTACTCAGAATAGATTTTATCTTTACATACATATTTTTAAATATTCCTTTCTTCATAGGGGTTTTTCAAGCTCCATAACAAATTAATCAGAAAAAAAGGTTGTAGCTCAGAGTAAAAGTTATATTGTTAGTATTAAAATTTACTAACAATATAACTTTTACCTCATAGACGTAAGCCCACTAGAGGTCTTAAATGCCTCAACAGCAAGTTTGTTTGAACACACTCTTTTTTGCAAATTTAAAAAATGAAATAATACTTTTATTCTCATACTCTGATCATAATGGTGTTTTACTCAACTTTTCTTGTGCTCAAAATTTTAATACTGTAATATATTTACTGAAGACAGCAAAAGGGTGGAAAACCAAGTTAAACTCAAAAGTGTTAAGGCTCTGGCCAACAGGTTAGCCTGCTACAATTGGATTCCCTTAATTGTTATCTAATTTTGAACATGGGGACTCTGAAGGAACATTTGAATTTCTTTTTAACATTCTAATAAATAACTTATATTAAAGGGTGGCCACAAAATAACTCCAGCATTTAAAAACGTTTCCTAGCCAAATGGCATGACTTAGCTAAACATGAGTTGACTTTTTAAAATATGCAGCTCATCAAGTTTTATGGACAACATTTTGATGTTTTTTCATCCTCACTTGGTACATCAATCCTTTGTTTACATATTTTTCCCCTTTTCACTATTCCATGGCTACTATTTTGACACAATTTAGTTCAGAAGGGTTGGCAATATTTTTAGAATATCATAACATCTCGAGAAAAGATCAGTTTAGGTTTAGACTAGGGAAATCTGCAGTTGATGCTGTAGACAACTTATTGAGGCGAATAATTTTGGCATTCGAAAATAGAAGCCTTGCTCATGTTAATTTGTGTGACCTAGGCAAGGCATTTGATAGTTTATAAAATCATAGATTATATTGATTAAAATGTAGATTGCTATGGTTTTTAAGGAGTATTGCATTTTTTTTTTTCAATCATATCTAAGTAATAATAGTAAGTAATGTTTTGGTTAATGGGGAGTGGTCTAGTGATGTATATGATGTAAACCGGGGTAACCCACAGGGTTCTGCCTTGGGACCACTGCTCTTTCTAATCTGAATTAAATAATTTCCTTTGCCGTATAATCCAAAGTCACTCTTTGTGCGGGTGACAGAACTTTTTTAATACATGTAGTAATATGAAAGATTCAAACAAAGTAGTTATTGAAATAATAGATTGATCTTTTAATTAGTTTCATGCTAAGGATTTTCTATTCAATAGAGAAAAAAACAGAATATCCATACCAGGGTAAAAAGAAAATGAAATTTAGGGTAGTCCGGGGAAATGCCAACACCTTCAAGACTGTGTTTATCACATTCAATATCTGGTAGCTAATAGACATAGAGCAATGATCCAAGATACAGTACTAAATTGTTTGATTTTTCGAGCTGAATCCAATTGTGCAAACCAAAATTGGATTATTTCTATTTTCCTATAAAAAAAAACGCTAAAAACCTATTTTTGAGGGTTTATCCCTCTTTACCCCCCTTTCCAATGGTCCGATCGAGCTGGTTTACGAACTCGTCTGAGTGATTACCACCCTACATATTTGTACCAAATTTCATTATTATATATATTAATACGTATATATTTTTATATATATTTGAACGAATGGAGTTTTTTTGCTTCTGGGGGCCCCAAAAACAAAAAGTTATCATGGTATCGGGCTTAGATCTTACCATGAGTACTACAGTAACAGCTTCTTCCCTATAGGGGAAATTCGCTAATAATGTTATTTAAATAACTTTTACACCTTATGAAGAAAATTTAAGTATTTTGAGAAATCTAATATGATAGTTAAGTTGCGAAATTTAAAGAATGAAGCGGACCAAAGCCTGTTCTAACTAATCTTTTTAATCCCATAAAGATGCGAATCATAAAGGTAGTCAGAAGGTGGGAGATTATTTAAGTGGGTGGGGGAGTGTAAACATGTATCTCATACAGTTGCGTGTTTTAAACACTTCACTACTGTACAATGGGCTACTGGATACTACTGTAAGTAAATGGCACTCGTATTGTAAAGAATGAGGAAGTATTATGTTCAAATAAGCCATACTTGACATCAAATCGTCTTAAGCATTGTTCAGGCATGATTGTTATTTATTACCACTGTATGAGAGAATTTATTTTGCTAATTATTGCAATATCTATGTCTGTTGGTATTTCATTATATTTGAGAGATATGATAATGTATTTAAATTATTCATAGTCAAAGTTGCTGTACATGTAAGGTGATCAGGCTGTTTGTTTTAACGGTGCAGTCCCATTTTTTAACGACATATCCCATCATACCGACAAACTCTCTCAGGATGCCCATTTGTCCTGTTTTGGTGTTATTTCTTCAAAACACACTTTAAAAATACTTTTTAAGTTTCAACAATATCTTAGAAAGAATTTTCTTTAATTCTTTCGTCAATAGATTTTTATAATATTTACTCAATTTGATTTGTATTGTTCGTTCAATTTTTCCTGTCAAAATATCATTACAAGGTATTGAAATTAGATAGATTTCAATGTCAGGTACATAAAAAGCCAAAAAATAAAAATTTGAAGTTTTGGAAGTTACTAGGTGTTAGAGCCAGACCATTGATAATTTTCTTTGTCTGGTGCAATACATGCCGATGATTAAATTTATATAAGAATTGGGTGTCTTAATGCAAATTGTTCAGCGATATGTAACCACCTATTTTGGGGTCGACCATAAATTATGTCATAAATTTTTGGCCATTTTTGAACCCATCCCCTCCAAAATCATCTTACCGTCTTAATTTGTCTGACCCGACTCCCCTTTGGAAAAATCACATAATTTTTGACTAACCTCTGTTTTAAGTCAAATACTGCTAATAAGGTGGTGGGTAAGCTCCAATTTCCGGGCAAAAGGTTTTTGATGACTATTCCAAGAGAACTTGTTGAAACCAAAACAATGATTCACAGTATTTCATAGAAACCCACATGATTAATATTACTGTGTAATTTTATGATTTAACAATCATGTACAGGATCGCATGATGTTGAAAGTGTTTGTTGTTCCAAAACCTGCCTGAACCTTCTTCTTAGGAAATGCATCACCTCCTTCCCTTATAGTTGGTAAGGTCACCCACCACCCCCCAGCCCCGCTCCCCTCTCATTCAACTAAACTATGAACAACGGATACAAATTTTTCAAGCATCAACTATCAAAACAAACTCGAAGAAAAATATCAAAACTCTAATGTTAAATCAATTAGAGTTTTGATAGTTTTCCTTTCAAAATTAGTAAAAACCGTTATTAAAAAGATTACACTATCTCAATGTCAATCCCTCCAAAGCACATTATCCTCCTGTCATCTGAAATCTGGACCCCATCTCTTAATGATATCATTTATGGATGTCATAGGTTGTAATAAATTATGTCATATATTGTATTTATGGGCAGCGCCTTATATTGTGATACCACAGCATAAGCAATGTGATACCTTATAAGGGTTCCCTATCTGTGACAGTTTTCATTTTTCTGTGACACTAGCGGATACTTTTGGAACTGCAACTCCATAAGAGCCCATGTTAAATTTGTGCACGGTCTGCACCAAAGACGACGAAGAATGCGCCAAAGTATCATTTAGCGTCTGCAATTCTTGAAATAAAATTTATTTCAATATACTATTCTAAAAAAGTGTTGTGTAGAGTGTTTATTGCTATTAACAGTAGTTTATGCAACGATTGTATTATAAATGTCTTTAAGCCACGAGTGAGATGTTCGCTCGTGTTCTAAATATCTCATGAGTGGCTTAAAGGCATGATACAATTGTTGCATACACTGCTTTATCTACGACCAACAATATACGACAGAATTTTCCCCGAAGTTAAACATAACATGACTTTTACTAATGATGGAATAGGTCAAATCAAATTCGAGGTTAGGCACATAAGCAGACTTAACCATGAATCGTTGTGGAACAATCAGCTGATGGGATAAGTCAACTCAAACATGAATCGTAATGCAACAATCAGCTGATGTGCGAATTGCGTAATTGTCATTATGACACTACTTTCGTCAAATGCCGCGCTCCCATTGGTCTAGAACCTGTATCATAAAGTGACACCAGTTGCATAATGTTAACTTTATGCAACTGGTTTCTATTTGGTTTAATAATGGACCTCATTATGACATTAGATGTAATATCGTTATTGGTGATTATTGCAATGGTCGTAGATAAAAAATCTTTCATGATCACCTACTAAAAAGATGCATAGAGTTACAGTTGGTCAGCTTCGACAGACCTATCTTGAGAGTGTGTTAAACTGAATGATTCTAGATTTCCAATTACATTCTACAACTCTTTCTCTTTACAGTTATATATCAAACAAAATTTTATTTTAAAACTGGGGCGTTAAAAATTACGGTGGGTGGAGTGTATTTAAGGCATTATTTTGCTAGGTAGGGAACCCTCTTACATCATGGATGGATTTCTAGGGGTGCTTGGCACTCCCTAAATTTTGTGTAGTTTTTTTACAGAGAAGCACAAAAACTTTCTTTATTATAGCTTTTTATTTTCTTCACAATTTTTCTGTAATATTTAAATTTTATTTTATTTGGTTTCTGATTTGGTTTACTTGGTTTTATTCCAGTTTTTTACCGTTTTAAATTAAATCGTATATTAAAATAATGATATTAGAGTAAATTGATAGCCTCTGAATCTCTTAATTCACAATTATAGGGTATAAATTACTGTTGCCGAAACGGCTGTAATCCCTTAAACTACAATGGATCACTTGACGACAACAGGTAAATTAAACCTTATAATTGTTCTTGAAATTGGTTTGGAAATGGCCATTTAAGAAGTTCAAATATAGAATTGGAGCATTCAGTAACTCATATGTTAAGTAAACGCACCTACAAAGTACTTAAATCCGCCCATGTCCTTAAAGCGTAAAACTATTGGGATTCACTTTACACCACTAACTTATCTAAATGTAAGGGGGTCCTAGTAACAATGTTTCCCCCATGCCCCCCGCAGTCATCATTATAAACCTGCTGTTATTTCTTACAGTTTTAATAAGAGAATAAAGTTATGTCATATAATTATTATCAATATTTCAATTTTATTATCATAATATGTATACCAATTGAAAGAGTATCAGTTAAAACTATATTGATAAAAGGTAATGGTAGAGCAATGACAGAGTTTTGAAGACCCAATTGACCATTTAAGTTTAGTGGCAACTCCAAAATAAATTTCAGCTCAACTATGAAGTTATTTTCACGTTACATTGTTGTGTAGAGTCTCTTAGTGGATTAATTTTATCTAGTATTATCGACTTAAAAGTTTATGGTTAAATCCAGATCATACAATGATTCCACTTGAACGGATTGTCATGGGATAGGCTTAATTAGCTTCAAATTAAATACCTATATAAAATATTTGAATAGAAATAGCTCGGTGTTGTGTTTAAGGCCTCAAGGTTTTCCTGACCCCCTTCACCCATCTAATAGTGCTTTTGAACTTTCCCAGGAAAACTTTACTCAACTGTACTTTACTTTACTTTACTTACTTTACTAAACTGTAATTTACTCAATTGTAAAAGTGAATGTGTATTCTATTCATACTAATTTTGATGTGAAAAGTTTTAGTAAAATAATAGTATTATAAATTAGTTTGGAAATTTAATGCTATTATAAGATTAAACCATAACTGAATTTTGTTTAATCCGCAAAATTATATCATGTGCGTAGTGTTCATACAATTGCTTTGATAGTCAATTAAAAATTGATATCAATGCAACCTTGCTTTTGGATGGACAGTTTGTGGTAGTTTATAATTTATATCCTCTAGAAGTTGTTGTCTTATAAAGCTTTTAGTATTCTTATGTAAACAAATGTTTAAGTGGAAATTTTACTTCTCTGCCCAAGGGAAATGAATGATTAAAACTAGACTGAAACATGTTTGGAACCATATACATTTAAACACAAAACAACTATGAGCACAAGCTAATCAAAATGACAGTTTCATTATACCACTGCAAAAATAGCAGTTTTCATCAAATAGTTACGAGCTAGAGAATCTCTTCTCCAACCGAATGAGAAAAAGAATCAGCTTATGTCGAGGACAACAGCAGGTTTTTTTTGCTAAGTAGTAAAACTGCAAACATGTGTATGTTGGTGTCAATGGTGAGTTATTGATCGAGAGTGGTTAATACTACTATTGATTTAATTCATTGTTACATTGTTGTCAGTCGTGTAGTAATTTTACTAGTTGAGTTGAATGTGTTCAAATATCAACAGTTGGTTATTTTCAGTCTAACGAGAACACAAATGAAACAAACAATCAGCTGATTGTTATATGAGGCAAGAACAAGATGAAAGCCTCTGTGGGAGGAATCTTTTAAAAGTAAACAAACTGTTAACACTTTCATAAGGTAGTTAGCATATAATATTGAGCTGTATAACAAAATATTTAGTCCCTCAAACGGGCCAAAAGTTGCTTTTTGTTACTCGGTAATTTTTCTAACTGGAAACTTGACCTCGTATGACTATTTCGACTGATTCAGCTTTGTAGAATAATTAAGATGGATAGCAATGTTGAATAACTCAGCAATATTTGAATAAAAATACTAATTAAATCAAAAATGATCAATGGATGAAAAAAAACTATTTTTATTAGTTATATCGCTAATCAAAATAATAACGCTTGTAAAAGAAAATAAGGTAACTTTTAAAGCATAGCTTCAAGTTAAAAAATGTTGTGGGTAGGGTTATTTTGGGAATTTATTCATCTACAAGCCAAGAGCCATATCAAGTGTAACAACCGAGTATATTTAAGTTTATGAACCATCTACCTTAATGAGATGCCAAATGAATTAAGCTAAAACACACTTACTTGTCTAATCTGTTAATAAGATAACACTGAGTTATCACTCCCAAGTTCAGTTACTTTATGATTGTAATCCGCCACTTTCCTAATTACATTTTTATTTGTCTGAAATAGATGACTTTTAAAAGTTTAAAAGCTCTAGACCTATATAAAAAAAATGCAGAAAAAAGTTTTAGTTTTTGAGTCTTTTAAGAGAGTAAATTAACATGGCCAAGAAGGCATTAAAAATTAATGAAACAGTTTTTTATTAATAACTATAAGTATTTCACATACAATAATGAATGTTACAAACAAAACGTAACAGTTAATAAGATTAAATATATTTCAATACGCTCTTTTTAATGACATGAAAAACATTTTTACACTCACATATTCACACCCCCCCCAGACCCCTTTATGGGTTCAAAACATAAACATATGGTTCTAAGGTTACTGGTCGGATCGATACTTTTTGTAAACTCGATAATTTATCAATCAGTAGTTTTCTAACCTTAAAATGTGTCGGTGTAGACTTTGCTGGGCAGCGCTGTGGGCGGCCAGTGGGGCCTGTCGCGAGGCTAGGCTCGGCTCCTGCGAGGCTAGGGACCCCGGCCACCTCGTCTGTGCCGGTGCCTCCCCCTCCTCCCTGCCCCCGGCCAATCTCAGGTACGTTCTACTTTTTTTGCGTTGCGAAAAGTGAAAAGGGACCCCAAGTCGCTGAAGTAAATTTTACAGCACAGGCATTTTATTCAAATCGGGTCAGAAATGATTTTTAGGTTTAGATTTAATACTATTTTTCAGTCTTTCCTGGACAGATCTATTCGGCTATTTTAGCTATAAGCATTTAGTAGTCCATGTCATGCATACAAAAAGGGACCTAGAGTCACTTAAATGGGAAATGACATGGCCTGCGACATCAGGTCCCATATCCCAAATGCGCCAACCCATACTTAAAGAGTAGTCTGGGGCATCACAAAACAGTGGTTGAGTGTACTAATATGAATTGATCGTAGTGTAAAATATTCTAAATAAGTCCAAAAATCACCGTCTCGACATTGTATTTCTCTTTATTCCTCATTATTCTGCCTTTTGACTTGAGGTCCCTTTTTCACCTTCTCAATTTCTTGTCAATTTTAACAATAAAATTGTAAGTTAATCACTTTTTTTAGTTTAGATTTAAAGATTTTTTTCAGTTTCATTTTGATTCCTCATTTTTTTCTTAAATAATAAATATACTGTGCATAATATTTGAAGTTTTGAGCCTTAATTACCTAAAATACCCGATTCGATTGGTTAAAATCTTAAAGTAAGTAACTAAAAAAAAAATCATAGCACTATACATTGTTTGTAAAATTGTTCACCATTTAAAGCTAAATTTCAGAATGTTAATAACTCATAACCAAAAAATTCCGACTTGAAGTCCCTTTCCACTCTCCGCATCACTTATATGCTTTGGTGAGGTGGAATCTGTGTAGTACTTTTTGTTAGTTAACTCTGACCCACTTGTTATTACAATAATTTGTCAATATAAATGCATGAAGACTCATGCAAACACTAACCACTTCCCGCGGCTGCGTATCGCATAATGGCGTCCAACGCTGAAAACCACCAATAACAACTGAGCCAACTCCCAAAAAAAGCAAATCATTTTCCCCGGTCCTTTGAAGCATGGAGTGATCCCTCGGACGTCCACATGACAAGCACACAATTTTTGATGACGGCAAAAGACACCATCAAATACTCTGATGCCAAAAGGACCCCAGTTTGAGTTTATCTATTTTTTTCTCTTTTTACGCATATATCATCCGATATGTCTGATATTTTTGATACAAATTATTTTTAATTTTGCAGCTATGTGACGAAGGTGACTTTGTGTGCATGGCCTTACAGAACATTCAAGGTGAGCAAACACCTCGGCCACTTGCGTGAGCTGAGACACCTGCTGCTGACCCACAGTGCTGTGCAGAGGGTCGAGTCCTTCTCCAGCTTACATCTTCTCCAGGTATTTACTTCCTCTCAAAGACTTTGTTATGAAAATACAGTAGGCTCCCTATAAAATTTGGATAAACTCAAACTCAAAATCACTTTATTCACAATATGTAAACATGGTACATGAAAATAGCAACAGTAAACTTATAAACTAAAGGTGGAAAATACAACTAACCCTACAATTTATAAAATTCTTCAAATGAATTCAATGGTTTTGAATCACCCCTCCTTTGTTTGATAACTTCTTAGAGTAAAAACTATCTATTTTGTAATTGTTTATGTTAATTCGACAAATTTCGTCATCTTTCATATCATGCTCACTCAAAATTAAAAAATCGGGATCTATTTCATCTAAGTGAATTCAAATACATCAGTTTTTGATCTTAATTTAGCAATATTTTGATGAAAAAATTTCATAACTGTATATTTGGAGGAATTTTAAGTTCTGAGTTTAGTCAAGAATTTTTTTCATAATACAGATATAGCAACTTTTCAATTCGCTACTCACACTTCAACTATTCATTAAAATTTTTTAAAATTATTTCCAATTTTGTGGTCTTACTTTATAATTTGTAAAGCAACCCAGCGGACGCACAGGCAGTACCTGCCTATGTCTGATTTCCTTGTCTTTCATTTTCACTTAAGGCTACAACAATCATGTGTTTTTTAGTTTTACTTTATCATGTATAAACTATTTATGTTTACTAGCACTTCGTTACTTTTCATGTATAGTAGCTTAGGTTTGTATGGGAATGAACTTTTCTTTCATTCATTCATTCATTCATTATTTATTTGATTTACAAAAATGTCTGTGTCTTTTTACGTGATTTCGTTTGTTTCTCTGCCCAGTTAAAAAAAATATTGTCTAGCTCACTCTTAAAATTACAATTTACACTATTGTTATTTACAGTATGTACATAATTAGAAATAGAGTCCTTCTTTGTTGTTGGCCATATGTTCGGTTTCATACATCAGGAGCTGTTAATGAGCACATCGGTAAAGCTGTCATCTGGTATCTCAGTTGAGTTGTTATGAGGTGTACCACTGAAGTTGTCATTAAAGGGAGAAAGTCTGGCATTGATTGCACTGAGAATTTGCTTAATTCACACAGTTGTTCCTGAAACTCTTCATGTGAAAGACCCCCTCGTAACATACAAAAAAGATTCCTGGAAGTAGGATACATTTGTTACAGAAGCTCCACTGTAACGATATGTACAATTTATTTCAAACTTGACCTGTCCAATTACATTGTTAATGTCTAACGATCCAATAAAGATTGTCTATTGTCTATTGTCCAGTTGTCCCCTGAAATTTTATTATATTTGTGACAAAATGATTGGTGGTAATTCTGTCTCTGACACAGCCTAGTGGCGAGCATATTAGATGTTTATATATGTGTCTTTGAAAGTCACTCACAAGGTCTTCAAAAGCTTTATCATAGTCCTCAGCTGTTGGTTTTAAATAATATTCAGGTTTGGTAATGAGACTGTAAACACCAGCTCCAAAAGCTGGCCTCGGACTCCTCGGGACCAGATCCTTGTCCCGACTAGAAAAAGTCTTAACCATCCAGAGGCCTATCAAAAGTACCAAAAATAAAATAATTACATTTCTTTATGTTAAATAAATAATCAAATGGAAAAAACAACATTATTTTTGATATTTATTTACTGTGTTTGTTTTGAGACAGATGTAACAATGTGTTTCCTGTCTATTTCCACCATGAGAAACCCGTCCCGTTCACGTGCAAATTTCTGGTGACGACTGATTTCCCAAAAGCTGTCCGAACCACCTGATTCCAAAAAAGAGGGAGTCCACTGTATATGTCTCGATAAGCTAGGCGATTCTCTCTCTGTTAAAAAAGGGAAGTTCTTTCTGTTAATCTGTGAACTATTTTAGAGCTTCTTCAACCCAGAAATTATGATTTTAAGATGTTCCTTGTCTAAGAATGAAGGTGGACAGATCTAGAAACCATACGACTGGCCTAACTACAATCGGGTCTCTTTTCCAGGGATGGTAGTTAGTTACTGCATATCAAGGTGACATTTTTAATTCAAAGCTTATGGTATTGATTCCTAAGTAAACGTCATGAAAAATAGTTCAAAATAAAGTGGTTTATAGTATTTTAGGCTACGACTCAGTGCTTAAATAGAGCTCCACTCTTCTTTAGGTATTAGCATTAAATACCTAAAGAAGAGGTCAACAAACGGTTGTTGGTCAACATTCATGATTCAAGTCAAGTCAAGTCAAAAATACTTTATTCCAAGAAAACAGATTACAGGACAATATACATAGTTATATGGAAATTTTCTTCCGCATAGACTGTTGATCTGTGTGCGGAAGAAGAGTCACGCAGTCAGCAGAGTCCTTTAGTTTTTTATCACTTGCACAAAACAATTTATATATATATATATTTTTTTGTTATTTTTGTAGCCAGTCCTTAAAAAACACACACATCATATATCTGGGGGACATGGGTAGGCGAAAAGAAAATACTTAAAAACATAAACATATCTGTCACATTTAAACGGTTGATGTGATCTAAAAGTCAAGTATACGGGGAGCGAACTTATGATTGCTGATCATAAGTTGGTGGTCATATAAGGTTTAATTTTTAAGACCCTATTATATCACCACGGAATAAAGGATCGTATGGGGTTATTTATTTTTTTATTCCTTTAGTATTGTCAGATTAATTTGTAACAAGAGCAGCAATATTGTAGGATAATGAATAACAACTAAGCCTGCAATAACTTACCCAAGTATTTAAATCAGAATGTTAACTTTTTTTGATTTTTGCAGACTGTGAATCTGACTCGACTCCAGTTGAGGGAGCTGGATGAGGAGGTTTTCTCCGGTCTTTCACATCTGACTTCGATCGACCTTCGTCACAACAACCTCTCCTCTCTCAACTCCAGCGTGTTCACTGGACTGCCAGCCCTGCGGGAGATTTTCCTTATTGGTAAACTTCAGTGAGTGTTGTAATTTATCCTAAATCAAATCCAAACTATTCTAAATGCATAAATATTATATCACATTTTATTTTTATTCTAAAGAAACATAAACAAGAGTTTGGCGAATATTTCTTAGTCGTACTTCAGTTTTTTCCTGTTTCGAGGAAACTTCAAAGTCGAGTAGGAAATATTCAGTAATCACAAGTCCCCCTGTATACAGTAAGAGGATTCTTAAAGCAGGTTGAAGTAAAGCCATGGTATATGTACCATAATGAAAAATGTTCTAAAACACTCTAACCTCTGTTGGTCCATACATGTACATAAATTAGGAAATCAATTTGAGACACCTATTATCATCAGATATATAAAAAAATATCAGAACGAAAATGGTCTCCTTCAATCCAAACCATAAAACTAGGGATGAATTCTAAGAGCATTGAATTAAATGAAAGGCCGACAAACCATCACAAGATCAAGTCAAATTTACTCCAGCCAATTATATGTAATTGTCTTTGATGGCAGAAAGAGGTCCCGGCCATTCCGCCACATTTCTCTGCAAATCAAGCACTCACTGCCTGTACATATTTTTACGAGCGCACTACATATTTTTTAATGCACTATGTTGTAGACTTACTGCATTAGTCTAGTCTGATGAGTAATCATGGGGCCATCTATGGCTCTCGATTTTGTATCTTTTATATCTTGCAATTTCAGTTATGAATTTGTAAAAATTGGAGTTAAAATTCATCAATCAATTAAATTGGTATATAAGTTTTATATTTATTTTTAAAATTGAATAAATATATTTAACCATTTATTTTATTGAAACCTTTCATTAACAAATGGTCCAAATCTCATTCTTGAGTGGGTGCTGCTCTGTTTGACCAACAAAGTGATAGTAATTTGCTCATCTAAAAAATTGAATTGTAAAAATAAGGGTTTTTACTAATGTTTGGACCCAAGGATATTGCAAAGTATTGGCCAGTTATGGCCCAGTATAGGCCGATTTTGGCCCAGTACTGGCCGGTACTTGCTCAGTACAAGACCAGTAACATATCCTGGCCCAGTAATAGTCCAGTACTGGGACAGAAAACTTTTTCATATGTGAGGGTCAGGTCTGCCTCGCTAATCCAGCGGGTGCACTGGTAATCGTGCACTGGTAATCTGCTTCGATAATCCGGTCTGCTTCATCAATACCTCAGTTCAGTAGCAAATTTTAAACGTGAATTCAAATATGTTGAGAAGGGGGATTCAAATACATTTGATTTAGGGAAATTCGTCACTTGAGTTTTTTGAATTGTGATCATTATAGTCTTTTCCAGGCAACAACTGGACTTGTGACCCCGGACTGCTATGGATGATCGCCAACGAGAGTAGTTCGGTGGGGTCCAAAGTTCAGGACCGAGACCTGCTGTATTGCGAGGGCAAAACAAAAACAAGGCCCAAACCTCTCGTCCAGGTCATGAAGTTTGTTCAGGTGAGAACATTGAGATTGGCACTTTGAAGAGGGGTTAACTTTCTATAACCCTGAAGTGGGCACATGCGGAGTTTTTCTCCACACGTGTTTTATTTTTATTAAAATAAAGAGGCATAATGGGTGTTGGCATTCATTTTCGGCACCTTATCTCACGCGCCTCATTTCAGGAATCCCCAAAGCAATTTATACCCCCCAGCCCCCCTGGTACCTTGTTATTTGCAATTCAGTGCTGCCGTGTCAGTTTGTGGAGCATTCCTCCTGTAGCACAGATTGTGATACCTATTTTATAATAAAAAATTACTTACTATGTTCAGTTAGAATATTACACCTATTAAGTTGAACAATTAATTGTGTCAACGATGAAATGCGATTCCTAATGAAGTTTTTTGACATTAAAATATAATATTTCGTTGTAAAAAAGTAAAATAATTTAAATTTATGTGATTTAGTGTTGCGGAGTAAAACTCCGCTTGCGCTCTCTGCCGTTTTACTGGTGAAGCGCCCGCTCAAGGGTTAATACTTTACCTTTCATTGGTGTGGATACAAGGGATACATGTCCCCCCCTTGATTATATAATTTGTAAACAATAATTGATAACCACTTGAAAAAAGTGTATGAATAAAAATGTCTATCAAACTCTGAATCATGAATAAAAATATCTTATCAATTTTTTCTATCCTAGAGGCCAAAACTTGCAATTTTCACTGAAAATAGAAAAGATGTAATTTTGGTTGATATTCAGGCTGATATAATAACCCCCCCCCCCCCCCCCCCCCCGATGACATCCCCATTATGCCCTTTCCTCTTTAGGCGATCAGACACATTATTTCGTCACTCAGTCCTGTCGGTCGTCCTCTCGAGCCCCCTAGGCTTGAGTTGATTTGGCACCCTTTTCCTCCAATTTAAATGCTATTGTGAGAGCAGCATCAATGCAGACGTGTCGCCATGGCCTCATCACTAAAGGGGTCTTGTCAGTTATAGATTGGAGCATTTGGGAGGGATTCTCCCTATAATCAACCCTAAATTTGGCGATTGTTTCCATTATCCACCACCTATGGACCCGTGTCCTGCAAACTGACAACTGTCAAACACTACAAATATTTTACAATATAAAACAGTAATGTATAATAACCAATAACTGAACAATAGACAGGGCGGGTGGCATTGGTGGTAGGGGTGGAGGGAGGGGAGGGTGGTTTAATAGTACATACTATATTATAAACTACACATCACAGGAGTACGTGTGCGCCCTCTAGTTCTAAGATAAACTTTTTTATAGTATTGTTTTCAATTATTGTAATTTTTCTCTCTCACCCCCCTGGTGTCCCTGAGCAGGTGCCCATTGGCCCAGTTATGGGATTGGGCCTGGAAGGCACCTGCCCCAGGTGGCAGATTTTGGGGGCAGCAAAGATTTTTTAAAGAAACCAAACATTTTACACTTGGCGCATTTATATCTTTTGAAATATGACCTAATCCATTGCTGGAGCTGTCAGGTATTGTTTATTTTCAATGATTTTTTAATGTCTGTCCTGAAAGATTTATTCAGCCACAAGTGGTCCCTTTTCACTTTCCGTATCACATATGTGGAGTGCAGCAAAATTATAAAGTAAAAAGTGGAATATTCGTTACCACAAGGAACCCTTGATTCGGAGACAAAGATAAGTCCAAGGGCCCATGACTCTGACAAACGAGCAAATATCTTATAAGATAACCTAGGAGGTCAGGACTGTCAGAGCTACCATGAGAATCTTTCGCATGAGTCAGAAAAGTTTACTCTCCCAAGGTGTGTTGACTGCTCGGGTCTTTCTTTTCCCTCATTCATCTTTACTCGTTCCTTAATTCTGTTTCCTGCAAAATAATGTTTTCCCCCAACTGTTATGTTTAGACGCTTTTAGCGAATTTCCCCTATAGGGGAAGAAGCTATTACCGTAGGTCTCATGGTAAGACCTAAGCGCGAGACCATGATAACTTTTCGTTTTGGGGCCACCAGAAGCAAAAAACACCATTCGTTCGAATTTTTTATATATCTATCTATCTATATATATATATATATCTCGAGGGGTTCCTGGTAAAACCACCCAAGTCCATTTTTTCTGAAATTGAGGTTATGTTACCTTTAGACTGCCAAATCTGAGTTCTACAAGAGGTGATACCACCCAAATCATTATTTACACCAGAAAAGATATGAGGACCAAATTGTTTTTACCCAAATTGTTTTTACTTATATACAGTAGAAGTGAAATCACCCAAGTTACCTTGGGTGATTTTACCTCTATGGAATTTTCTGGGGCCAGTTGTTTTATTCCACCTAAATGCCATATGGGTGGAATAAAACAACTGGCCCCAGAAAATTCCATAGAGGTAAAATCACCCAAGGTAACTTGGGTGATTTCACTAAGTAAGTTTTTGGTTACTCAATAATTGTGTCATATTTTTCATTGTCTACTTACACCTAAAAAAACCCAAGTCACGTAAATTATTTTTCCTGATTATATAAAATAAGATAAATTAAAGATAGTATTATTGAAAAATATATTACTTAAGAGAGTTTTAGTTGTACTACAATATATTATTTATATTTATTTTATAAACATAATTGGTGAATTTTCAGCGCAGTTGTAAAGTTTGTTTTTGCTCTCCTGAAAAATTTGACAATATGGACTTGGGTGATTTTACCAGGAACCCCTCGATATATATATATATATACATATATCGAGGGGTTCCTGGTAAAATATACATATATATATATATATATATGTCTGTCAGCACAATAGCGGCCGTAAATATGGTCCGATCTTAATGAAATTTGGTACAGACATGTAAAGTGCTAATCAAACGGACGAGTTCGAAAACCAGCCTGATCTGATCCCCGGAAGGGGGGGTAAAGGGGGATAAACCCCCAAAAATGGGTTTTTTGAGTTTTTCACATAGAAAAATAAAAATAATCAAATTTTGGCCAGCACCGTTGAATTCAGCTTGAAAAAACAAACATTTAGTATTTGAATCATTCTCTATGTCCATTGATTACCGAGATATTGAAAGTGGTAAACACAATACGTTGTCCCCATGTTAACCTTATGGGAATAAGTAAAATTATATATCTCGCTTATTACTCAACATACCTAATAAAACTTGGTTTCCGGCTTCATCTAGGTGAGATCTAATGTATTTTAGTGGAAAACCCCCGAAATTTCCATTTTTGTAGCAAGCAAACCTGCATACTCATTCTCCATGTTATGCTTATGGGAAATAAAATAAATGCTATATTTTCCTTATTTTTTGACATATCTTGATAAAACTTGGTATTTGGTTTCTCCGAGTTCAGATCTAAAATACTGAATTAAAACCATCCAGTTTTAACGGACCTGTTGCAGCAAACCTGCATACTCAATTTCCATGTTATTCTTGTGGAGGCTTACAAAAACATGTTAAATCTCACTATGTTGGGTTGAAATATGTTCTTTTGCATTTGAAATTCGCTGAGTATGCAGGTCTGCTGCAACGGGGGTATTACTCCTTGTAACGGGTGAGAAAAATAATAATTTGTCTTCCAGCGGGAGATAAAGTAAACCCATAAGAATTACGTTGAAATTAATAATTCAATATTAGATCGCCTTTAAATTTCCATGCACGCATGCAAATATGTTGCAGCCCTTGCAAGCTCGGGCGCCAACATTTTCCCTTGTGAGACAATGTTGAACTTTACTCACTCATCGCACTAATAACTATTCTATGCCTTGCATAATGTGGTCACAGATGACAGTCAATAGCCCACTAGTTTTAGCGAATTTCCCCTATAGGGAAGAAGCTATTACCGTAGGTCTCATGGTGAGACCTAAGCCCGAGACTATGATAACTTTTTGTTTGTGGGCCAACAGAAGCAAAAACACCATTCGTTCGAATTTTTATATATATATATATATATATATATATATATATATGTCTGTTAGCACGATAGCGGCCGCAAAAATGGTCCGATCTTTATGAAATTTGGTACGGACATGTAAAGTGGTAATCAATTGGACGAATTCGTGAACCAGCCCGATCGGACCACTGGAAAGGGGGGTAAAGGGGGATAAACCCCCCCAAAAACGGGTTTTTTGAGTTTTTTATTTAGAAAAACAAAATTTATCGAATTTTCTGGGCACCATTGAATTCAGCTCAAAAAAAAAAACAATTTTGTATTTTGAATCACTGATGTCCATTGGTTACCGAGATATTAAAAGTGGTAAACACAGTACGTTGTCCCAATGTTAACCTTATGGGAAATAAGTAAAATTCTATATCTCGGTTATTTCTCAACATATCTTGTTAAAACTTGGTAAATAGCTTCTTCTAGTTCAGATCTACTAAATATTGAATTAAAACCACCCAGTTTCAATATACCTGTAGCAGCAAACCTGCATACTCATTCCCCATATTATTCTTATGGAGCTTACCAAAAGATGTCAAATCTCGGTATGTTGGATTGAAATATGTTGTTTTGCACTTGAAATTCGCTGAGTATGCAGGTCTGCTGCAACGGGGGTATTTATGTATTTTAATCGCAGGTGATGCAGAGTCAGTGCCCGCCACCTTGTAACTGCTCTGTGGTTCAAGTGGTGAAAGCGTATTACTCGGTGGCAGAGAGGGGCAAACTCGTCCCCTACATCAAGGTCAACTGCAACAGACGCAACTTGACAGCGATGCCAGCGACCCTGCCCGACTTCACCACAGCCGTTTACTTGAGGGGTAACAATGTACGCTACGGGTACACTAACTTATTTATTCTCTTCATTCCAGGGGTCCTATTATTGAAACGATCGAGTAGTGAGTCACTTGTTAAGTCACCTGTCAGCTGATGTTAGCTTTGTTTAATCCACCACATGGGTAGTTCTGTTATACAGTTATGCATGGGGGGGGGGGGGGGGCGAAAGGAGACTCCAGTTACCAGGGACCCCTGGCTCAGGCAAGAAAGTTTCTTATCCCCGGAACTGGTGTTCTGTACACCCAAACCACCCAGACTCCATCCGGCACTGGTGCCCTGATGACCCAAATCAGTCAGACTCCATCCGGAAATAGTGCCCTGATGCCCCAAATCACTCAGACTCCATCCAGCACTAGCACTGGTGCCCTGATGCCCAAAATCACTCAGACTCCATCCGACACTGGTGCCCTGATGATCCAAATCACTCAGACTCCATCCGGCACTGGTGCCCTGATGATCCAAATCGCTCATACTCCATCCGGCACTGGTGCCCTGATGATCCAAATCACTCAGACTCCATCCGGCACTGGTGCCCTGATGATCCAAATCGCTCAGACTCCATCCGACACTGGTGCCCTGATGATCCAAATCACTCAGACTCCATCCGGCACTGGTGCCCTGATGATCCAAATCGCTCAGACTCCATCCGGCACTGGTGCCCTGATGATCCAAATCACTCAGACACCATCCGGCACTGGTGCCCTGATGACCCAAATCACCCAGACTCTATCCGGCACTTGTGCCTGATGATCCAAATCACCCAGACTCCGATTAGAATTACAAATTAAACTGCCGGCCGTGATTAGTGTAGGTTTTTGAGGCTCTGCTGCATTTTTCCTCTAAATTTCCTAAGAGCAAAAAGCGCTAATTTGCTGTTTAATTTTTAAAAATTGGGAAACACCCACGTACCCCTCTTTTTCTTAGGGGTGAATCCAATTATCAGAGGCTGCTACCCTCCACTCTTTAGATGATCAAAGTATCACCTATGGGGGCCCCTAGCAGAAACACTGCCCCGGGTTCCCAACCTCCTCACGGGGCCCCCCGTGATGTGTCTGGTGCTTGTTCGCTTGACTGAGGAAGGTAATGAGGATTCTGGTTATTCAGTTGGGTTTTACTGATATGTAAACAGTTTTTGTGTTTGTTTTTGTGTTTTGTGGTTGTACAGTTAAACATTTTTGTTATATCGAGTTTGTTCTACAGGGTGTTGTTTTTAAAACACAACCCATTTTTAAGATGGAATAATACGTATAAAAATAAGTAATGAGTATTGTTTTATTGATCTTTACATTCTATACAACCTATTATTTAAGTTTGATCGCATTTAGTTTACATTATGTGCTCAAACAGTTCGTCATTGACATTTGTATAAAGTTATGCTCTCTCCATAAAATTCCCGAAAATGTGTTGCAAGGTGCCTCTTTGAATTTCTTGCATTAAATTTGTTATGTTTGTTTGGAGGTGCTGAATATCTTGTGAATTGTTTTCGTAGAATAATACAACTTTACATGTCTGTGGCAAATTTAATTCAGATCGGACCACCTTTACGCGAGTTTTCGTGCTTAAAGACACACACACTAAAAATGCAACCCAAAACTTTATTTTATCGGTGCATGAAGGATTCACCCCCTAAGATCTCCGGATTTGACCCCACTATATTACTTTATTTGGGGATACATAAAAATTAAGGCCTACGAAAACAGTTCACAGGATATTCAGCACCTCAAAACAAACAACAAATTTAATGCAAGAAATTCAAAGAGGTACCTTGCAACATCTGTTTAGGAATTTTATGGAAAGAACATAACTTTGTACAAATGCCAATGGCGGACCGTTTGAGCACGTAATTTAAATTAAATGTGATCAAACTTAAATATTAGGTTGTATAAAATGTAAATATCAATAAAACAATACTCATTTCATATTATATGTGCATTATTCAATCTTAAAAATGGGTTGCGTTTTTAAAAAAAAACACTCTGTATTTCTACACTCCCTGGAATTTGTTCAATTTAGATTTTATGCAATATTTATTCCTAGTGATGAGGTATAATGCTTATTAAGTGTTATGGCAGGTTCTAGGAGAAATAAACAATTTTGTTGTATCGAAGAGTATGTTATATCTAGGTTTATACTACTATAAAGATATTAAAAGATACTACAGTGGACTCTCTTTCGTTTGGAATCGGGTGGTTCAGACAGCTTCTTGGCAATCAGTCATCATTGAAAATTCGCCTGTGGATGGATTCCTCACGGCAGAAACAGACAGGAAACACATTGTTTGTTACGTCTGCCTCAAAACAAACATATTACATGCCAAAAATAACGTTTTTTCGATTTGATTATTTATTTAACATAAAGAAATGCAAATATTTTGTTTTTGTACTTTTGATAGGCCTCCGGATGGTTGAGACTTTTTTTAATTCCACCAAGGATCTGGACCCGAGGTGTCCGAACTATAGGGAGTCTACTGTACAAGAGATACTGAAGATTATTGCAGCAATAATATTAAAAGTAATGAATTTTTAGCTGACGACAGTAGAGGAGTTGGTATTTAATCCACATTATAAGAAACTTCGAGAGATCTACCTCGACAATAACCAAATTACATCTATAAACATCTTAGAAGGAAGTTACTTTCTGAAACACTTTGGCATTTTAAACCTTCGGAACAACCGACTGAGACAGGTGAGTTGCTGAACCCGGCAGTTTATTTATTTATTTATTTATTTATTTGTTTGAAATGCTACAATTATAATTATAGTTATAGTTTATTACAATTATAATTATTTGGGGACTGCCTTTGGGTCTAACTATATATTCATATTTCACACTAATATCTATTAATCCTTTGCGATTGGATTGTATATTTGCCGCTATTCCTCAGAAACAATTATGCTTCTGATACAGCTCTACTGGTTGCCACCATCAGCGCACGGAAGTCTGATTTTTTTCCACAGCAGTTGTCGTATGCGATCGGACGGCCTTTATGAAATCCAACTTGAGTGCTGGCCAATATGAAATCCAACGAACACTCGGGTGTCCAGCAGGATTGGCCAATAGGTTTAGCCAGCACAACTGGCCGATAACATATGTTTTAGTTTGTTTTTCTTAATTTTGCATGAAGCCTGTAGAGTGCTGCAACTTAGTGAGGAGTGATTTAACTAAATGATCAGCAGGCTTGCAACATTGTATCGTTAAAATCCCCTTTGATAACATGGAGGTTTTCAATCAAAACAATTCCGAGCTGTCAGGTATGAAAATAATTCCAAGCTGATGGGAGTGAGCTGCCATATAAATGCCGGGCTGACACGGAGTGGGGCTGGCCATTAGAGCTAGCCGTCAGACTGTTGGAACTAAGCCATACGGAAATAAATTCCGACTGGCTGACTGCGTTGTGGCCACTCATGCTGGCCTTACGATCACAAAGGGTTAAAAGCAAGGATATAGTCATAACTTTGAATGTTTTTACTGGATATATATTAATAACTTTAATTGGACGTATGACTTGCAAGGCAGATGCGTTAATGCCCATCCAGTAATTTACCAGTGGCGAGGCGTGCGGTCATCTACAGATTCGCTGATGATTAACTCAATTTTAAAAGTAAATATTTTAGATAAAACTACAAATAACATAATGTTAGAAGCCTAAATGTCTATTATTTTCAAAAGAAAATCATAAATTTTCGGAGTATCAGGCTATTTTTATGCACGGCGTTTTGCTTTGGGCGCCAGATGCGCCGCGTCCGTAGTTCTCTATTGACTAAATCCGAACCGATTCTCCGAGTTTGGAGAATCCAATCGAGTGGAGCGCCCACCTCCTCGCCTCCATCCCCACCACTCACACCGCTGTTGTACAGGCGGCCAAGCGATTCTCTGTCGCTGGAGAATCGGTTGGCGTCCGGCTCCCTTCGGCTGTACTCGGCAGCCTTCGCCACGTAACGAGCAACACTCTCGACTTCTGTCAGTGCTACTTCATGGTGCAGAGAGACCTGCTCCGCTACTCGCGCATGCGCAAAGAGACCTAAAATAGTTCACTTCACATTGCAGAGATACCTGCTCCGCTACTCGCGCATGCGCACAGTTCTCGCGCCGTGCGCTGTGCTTGTGTTTGTGTAGTTTCAATGAGTGAAGTTGCAGTGGTTTAATTAAAATTTTAACATGTTTTATTATTAATCGATGAGCACAACAATGACTGAAGGAGAAGGTGATATAATTGTTCAACTGAAACAATTATCAAAATAAAACTAAACTGATTAAAAAATTATAAAAATGAAATCATAAACTGCTTAATAAAATAGCTAGCTGCATTTTTCAATGTTAAACTTTCATCCGAGAGCTTTTAAGTATCGGTATTATTCCATTCGCCTTTTCAGTAGAGTCATGGATGTTTTTATCTATGGTCATGGGGTCTATGAATGACGCTGGGGGACGGATATCCGGGCCGGTCAAGCGCAGGTCTATCGCGACTATTCTATAAATAGCAATATAGCCGTTCCGCCGCGCGGCGCCGGCGCAGTCCCGTGTACTTCTACACTATCAGCGATGACCACTCAAAAATGTCACGCGTCGCCACTGTAATTTACACGGTAAATGGTGGTTATTTTTTGGATATGGATTTATACAATTTGAGAAATGGGTTTTCATCTTGAAGTTACTACTAATGTAATATTTCAAATAATCATCCATGTTCTTAAAGAATGTGTGTGATATTGGTTAGTTTGATGAACCTTGAGTTATTATTGGAGCAGTATAACGTTTTTTACATAAAGAAATCACCTCACATTTTGTTCCGAAAACCCATGTTGATTGGCACAGTTACCAAAGTAGAATGTGTGTGGATCGTGACCTCAGAGACCACACCATATACTTTGAACTCTCATACAGCAGGGCTGCACTGATGGCACTTGACAGTTACGACTTCACCTCTAAGGTAGTTTGGGGCTGTCATCAGGCCATGAAAACCCTGGGGGAGAGCAACAAAGTAATACTTAGTTGGGTCCCAGGACACAAAGGAGTTGCTGGGAATGAGGGGGCTGACATGTGGGCAAACAGAGGAGCTGACAGCCCGCTCATAGGCCCAGAACCTAAGTGCGGAGTTGCTTATAGCTTAGTACGTAGAACCGTTTGCCAGTGGATGGGAAACGAACATCGAAGGAGCTGGGAACAGGTAGAAGGAAACATACAGTCTAAGAGGTTACTGCGGGCACCACCTGGTGTGATAGCAGTGGAGGCCCTAAGACTGAATAGGAGGACCCTGCGGAAAGTGGTCGGCTTTATAAGTGGCCACTGGGAATTCCGCGGTCACTTGCACAAGATGGGAATCCTTGTGGATAGCTAAATGTGCAGGACATGTGGTGAGGAGGAGGAAACAGCCTTCCACGTGATTTTTGAGTGCCCAGCCCTGCAAGGTCTGCGCACAAGATTCCTGGGCCTACCAATGGGTGACCTAGGAGGGGAACAGGTAAACATCGTCAAGAATATCTCAGGATTCGTTAAGGACCTGGGATTTGACGGAGAGTGAGGACCTGATAATGAGGGGGCACAATAAGCTAATTTAGCTGCGATGCATTACCATGGTCAGGAAAAGCCATGGCCCTCTCTTAAAAAAAAATGCCGGCTTTAGGGTAGGGCGATAAGGGCAGCTGCCTAGGGCCTCGCGACTGGGAGGGCCTCACGCCTCTGATGGGAGTCTTCTTTTGTTTAAAATAGTTGACAAAAATAATAAAATTATAATAAAACAACACAGATACCTCTATTAAAACCATAAGAATGATTACATGTTATATTAAAACAATAATTTAAAAAGGCCGCAAAACGGCAAGCAAAAACAGTCTTCATCTTTTAGGTTATTTGATAAACGTGTGCAGAGTGTGTGCGCGTGCGTTTGTGTGTGTGCAGTGTGAGGGAGGACAATGTGTGATTGAGTTTGTTTGAGTGAATGGAGGGGGGTGGATGTGATCGATAGGTCTGGAATGAGAGGGTCAGGTTGACCTTTCTTTTTTTTATTGAACTTTTTTTCATATCGGACTGCTTTTGGTAACATGCGTGGTATGGTAACATGGTGTGGTGCTTTTGGCCTGCCTTGTTAGCAGGCCTGCGCCATTCTTACTGATTTGCTTTTAAGTCTAATTTTGAAATAGTTAGCGAAATATGAAGATTTTTTTATGGATTTCTAAACTAATCTAATAATGCATATATTATTTATATATATATATATATATATATATTTTTTTTAATAGTGCAAAGTGACTGGACTTAAGGACTGCTGATTTGGCTCGGCTTCTGCTCACAAGCCTGGCTTTGCAGGGGCCCATTTCACTGTTTTATAGTGTATTTGTTCACTTTTGTATTATATTGTGTGAAATAAATAAATAAATCTAGTTTGCACGAGGCCTATAGAAAATAATAAGGTGTGAACTACTGAAAGTATTCAAAGTTAATTCTGTCCTCTCTAGGTACTGGAGGGAAGTAGTAGTGAATTAATGTTCCTTTAGTTTCATCCGTTCTGTTCTATGTGGAAAGGTTATGTTGAATTACAAAATGTTTCACAGTAGCGTTGGCATCGCACAACACTATCTCCCAAATGTAGGGAGAGGAGACCACCTGAAAGTCTCAACTTATGACCGTGAATTTCCCAATCCTCCTACTGAAATTTTACAACTGATCAGTGCCTCAATCAAATATATATAGTTCCACAGTTACTAATAACTACTTTGGCAGATTTATAAAGAGAAAAAAATAGTTAAAAATTTGCGATCTAAAGAGCTGGGAATTTCTTTTTCTCTAAACTAAGTCACCGATGCACTGAAGCAGACAATGCATTGATGTTCACTCTTGGAATTAGAAACTGCGTAACTATTATGGGACGTACAGTACCCATTGTGTAGTGTTCTTTGAGAATTATGTGTACCGGCCTTATGGGAGAAGTCTCAATGACTCAACGTTTCCCATCACTGGACTACTCTTTACACGTAATTTACTTGTGATTAAATATATGTCTAAAAATTAAGAATGCATTGACTAGGATTGGTGTTAGCAATGAGTACACAGTTTGTATATTCAGTGGTGTTGGGGGGGGGGGGTGTATTTGAGATGAGAGGACCTCACAAACGATTTCCTGCCCCGGGCCTCGCAGTCGCTAAGGCCAGCATTAATCAAAATTTTACTTTTTTCAAGAGATATTGTGCCTACCAACACGTTCACACACACACACACACACAAAATGAACAAACTGTGTTCTTTGGGTTCTAAGGACTTCAAAACGAAAAATTAACTTTTCGGGCTTTAGTCTCACCATGCCACCTGCACTAAATAGCTACTTCCCTGCAAAGGGAGGCTTGTGAAAATTAGTGAGTGGTCCAATGTTCCTGGGCATCTGAGGTCATTCTAAACTAAAATATCATTTTCAATTTTCTCTCGCAACATGATTATTACATGATTAACACGTAAGTAAAGATAAAATTATTGGTAATTTATTAATGTATTCATTTAATTTATCCAAGTTAGTTTTCTAAATTAGCGTTAATGTTAAGCCGATTCAAATTATAAGGCCCAGTCCATCCATAAGACTAATGTTAATTTTAGCATTGGGATTATGGATGCTATGTTCTTTGACTTTGACTATACACTCCACAATAACCTAGATTTGCGTTTCGAATCAAAATTACAAGAAGATGAACTGGCCGAGTTGTCTGCTGGATGTAAGGCGGAAGATCTCTGTCAAACAATGGCAATTTTGACTTGCCCTCTTGCCCAAATATTCGGCGAACTATATGCCACATCAGGCCTTGACGTAGAAAAGAGTCATGCCGATCACAATGATACACCAACAATCACGTTCGTCTTGGCTTAGATTCACCCCTGCTTGAAGGTAGTGAACTCCTACCGTTACTAAAATTTTTTACGAATCCAAACAGGCGTTACATGAGGTATGGCAATTTTCCTTGATGAAGTGTATGTTGGAACTAATTGTTATTTTTAAGAAAGAAAGAAAAAAAGAAAGTCATTTGATGATTGTTATTTTCAAATAAAGATATATCTATATTTAAATGTGTGTATTTGTACTGTTGACTACAAATTTTTTATCGGCCTGCTTTAATATATTTATAAAACTAATATTTTACTAGCATTACACTTGCTACTGTGGTCTTGTAACACACCTCACCTCAATATAAAAGCAACCTCCGTACTATCCGAGATTCTCGGTATCCGAGGCAGCCTTGGTCCCAACGACCTCGGATGATTGGGAGTGTGCTGTGCCAAAAAACATGTCTTTTTTAAACATGATTTTTAATACAAATCATCGATCTAATATTACATTATTATTGGTAATCTTTAATGAAACCATAATGCTTGAACGGCTTTGATGCCTTCTTTGGTTTCAACTTAGAATATTATATAATAGAGTAATATATATTTTCTCGTATGATTTTAATATTTTACATTCATTGTACACCTTAATTTTGCTTTAAAGTCCATAAATCCTCTTTGAACTGGAGCAAAATATGTTATACATAAAACTTGACTACTATAGCCATATCTTTAAAAAAATTCATATCTCGCTAAATTGTTCTCCTTCAGTTTATTTGAGTGATCTTTCAACCAAGTTCTCTTAAGGCCCTGAAATCCCTCACTCACTCAAATCAGTATCTACAAGAAGTCCTAAATATTTGATACTTTCAATTTGATCTACAGGAGAACATTTTAACGTACAACAATTATGTTTACGCAGGCATTCAGGGTATTTGTACAGAATCGTTCTTCTTCATGAAATGGGTTTCTTAAGGCTATAAGTTGTATATATATTTCGTATTTTCAGTGCTCAGAACTTATCCACTGACTGGGAACCACCATGTTAGTACTTCCGAGACATCAGCATTCATTGCCAGTTGTGCAGATTCCTTACTACTTTTAGAATAGCATACTGTGATAGAAAATTCAGTGAATTGTTTCTTTACATAAAAAAGCCTTTGATTCAGTAAACCATGACATTCAGCTTCCAATCGGAGACAATTCAATAATGGTGAGATCAAACAGATCATTTTCAGTGTTCATGCCTGCTCTAAAGCCAATCATATCAATACCCATTGTTTTTACTTGGACTATTTCAGGAAAAATATTCTCATATTCTTATGAAGAAACAATGTTCAAAACATTATTATCACCATGAACAAGGTTACGAGTTCATTATCAAAAATATTCATTAAATTAATTACTTTATGCTAGTTATGGAAACACAATGCGATGCATTAATTAATGCAATTAATGATGCTTTGCCTATTATCAAAACCTACCTAAGGTTGTTCATTTAGTCACCATGAAAACAAAAAACAATAGACTCGCTCTAATTGAATAGAATAGAATATATTTATTGGTCATTCAGTAATTATACTATAGTTACAATAGACTTCGTCACTAAACCTAAATCATAAGTAACTTTTTGGCTACTGAGTCACAGTATTAAAATGAAAGAATTTAGCTCTGGAACAAAGCATGGCCTAAGCAATATGTAGATATGACAGTAAATTCCCAAAAATAAACATTTTTTCCTCTTTCTTGCACTAAGACCTATCAACAAATTTATGGAAATATGATAGTTGAACAAAGGAAAATAATCTGATAAAGTATATAAATAAATAATAAAAGTGTCTAAATATATTCTAAATAAAATCAACAATAGTGTCTAACTAAAACCAACAGATACATAAATTGATAATTTGCTCTACTTTGTCTTCAATAAAAAAAATCACAGCCTCTTATCTAAAAATCAAAAAATTAATTGATATTGTATAAATTCAGACACCTTAGGACGACTACATCCTCATCTGAAGTAAGAAATGTCCAAACCATGCAGAGGTCTTTTTTAAGTAAACAAATGATGAACCTGTGTATCATTAGCAATGTATCAACAAATGGCACAAAAAATAATGCATTTTTGATTGTTGACTTGTATTTTTGGTCAGAAATTGTGTTTCCTGTTGGTTTATATCAAGATTTCCAGCAACTGTGAAAAAATCATAATGCATTAGATCATAATCATGATGTCACATTAAAATCATAATGTGATATTTAAATCATGTTATTAAAGAGTCTCTTGCATTTTGCCATACTGTTCATGAATTTGTTGTTATGTTAATTTATATATAATTTTTGCATTAAAAAGTTTTGATAGCACATGTAACTACAAGTAACTCAATACTATTTCATTATAAAACATTTATTTATTCGTAGGTATGATTTGTTATGAATCGGAAAACCATTTAAATAAATAAACAAACAACTTCCAGAAAGCTATCTGAACCATCTGAAATTCTAACTATTCAAATCCAAACAAGAAAGAATCTACTGTAAATAAGTTTTCTGGTAAATTAAAAGTTAAAATTTTGTTAAAGAAAATAAATAATGTACCCTAGTGGATTAGCTGATACTCATTAGCTAAATCTGTTAAGTGCTTTCTCATACATAAAAAATTGGTAGGAAAAATTACCATTATCGGTCAAAAACATTATTGTGCCCATAAAAAAAGATGAAGCTGCAAATTTTTTCAACATACAAAAATATCTATGAATAAGACACAGATAAAAATAACAGATACCTCTAAAATTATGTAGTCCTGTGATAGTCTTATTGAAAATGCTCCTGCCTTGTGGCATGGCTTCAATAATTTTATCTATTCTCAATTATTTCTTGACAAAAAACAATTTCATTTCCAGATCCCACTTTATGCCCTGGACCATGCACTTGAAGGCACACATGGGGGGAATTTGGAACAAATTTACCTTGGAAACAATCCTTGGAGGTGTGACTGCAAATTTACCATACACTTTCTGGCAAGTAAATTTCTGAGAGTAATGATATTCTTTAAAATATTGCAGTAAAGAGTTTCTTGTGAAATAATTGTAATTTTTTTTGGGTATATTCACCTCTTCTTTCTTTCTAAATTGTCAGTTTAGTTTACTTACTTATATGAACTGCCTCGAGATGTAAACATTATCTTCAGATGATGATGGTGATGATGATGATGATGTTTGTTTTTACGAATTCCCCTCTGCTGAAGATGGGAATAGCCCCGAAATGCTTACAGCATGAAGAGGCAATCGTTTTTACATATCAAGGCAGTTTATATAAGTAAACTAGGCTGAAAAATATTTAAAACGTTCAAAGTTAGTTTTTGTATTCTTTATAATTGGGTCAGTCCAACACAGTAAAACATGAAGTATTATCTGAACAAAACGTTTGTCCTATGACAGAAACTTGAAATGTTAGGGAGGGCGGGGCTGTGTCGTACACTTAACCCTTGAGCGGACGCTTCACCGGTAAAACGGCAGCGGGCGCATGCGGAGTTTTACTCCGTAACATTAAATTGCAAAAATTTAACCCTTTTTACTTGTTTTATATTGAAATATTGTATTTAAATGTTGATAAACTTAATTAGGAATCACATTTCATCGTTATACAATCAATTGTTCAACTTAATAGGTGTAATAATTCAATTGAACATCATATGTAATTTTCTAGAATAGAATAGGTATCACTTTATATATTGTACTTAAATGAAAAAAAGTATTAGGAATCATTTTTCATCGTTAATACAAATAATTTTTCAACTTAATTGGTGTACTAATGCAATTGAACATACTAAGTAATTTTCTAGTACAGATAGGAATCAATGTCTGTTTTACGGGAGAGGGCACTCCGCACGATGGCAAGGCATCACTAAATTTCAAATAACAAGGTGCCAAGGGGGTGTGGGAAGGTAAAAATAGCTTTAGGGGCTTCCTGGAATGAGGCGTGTGAAGTAAAAAGCCGGACACGACTGCTGACACCCATTATGCATGTTTATTTTAATAAAAAACCCACGTGCGGAGGAAAACTCTGCAAGCGCCCGCTCGAGGGTTAAGCAGGAATGGACTGCTTATATTTTTAAATAATTGTATTAAAAAAAGTGTCCTTTTATGAAATAATCTCAGGGATATGGGTTATACCGTACATCAGGAGGGGCCATATTGTAAAACTGAAAAATCATACTTGGGGAGGTAAATACAAGAAATGCATCAGAGTTGTGTTCAATATACCAGATATCAATTATCTCACATCATTTGCCATGAATGATACATGACTTTCCCTGATCTATATTTTAAATTTCGCTGATTTTTGCATTTTTAGACAATGTGCTTTTAGGTTATTTGATAAAGGTGTACAGTTTGTTATTTGATAAAGGCGGGCCTTTAGAAAAGAATAAGGTGTGAACTTCTGGAAGTATTCAAAGTTAGTTTAGTTTCCACTAAGAACTGAAGGGAAGTAACAGTGAATTAATGTTCCTTCAGTTTCATCCGTTCTAACCAGGAAGGTTCTTGCCGGTGAGTTGCTGTAAGTGTTTCACAGTACACACAGCGTTGGAGTTGCATGACACAATCACCTGCCACTGTAGAGAGAGGAGACCACTAAAATTCTCAACTTACGACCGTGAATTTTCCAACCCTCCTACTTAAATTTTCCAATTAATAAGTGCCTCAAGTTAATAGTGTTCAAAATTAATAAATTGGCATACTTTTCGAAAAAAAATAGAGATTTGTGATCTTGAGCATATTATGCTCTACCAGTGCGTAGTATCCTTGAGAATTTGTGTATTTGCCTTTTGGAAGAAGTATCAAGAATTACATACAATGTTTTCCATCACGGGACCACCCTTATACGTAATGTACATGTGATTGAATACGTATCTAGAAATTAAGAATGCATTGAGTAAGTTTGGTGTTGGGAGGGGGGGGTGTCTGGGATGGGAGAGCCTCGCAAACGTTTTCTTGCCCCGGGCCTCACACTCGCTGAGGCCGGCACTGCGAGTAATCATGTGTCTAAATAAAGCGTTAGCTAATACAGTATGGATTAGAGTCATAATTTAATGTGTTTTAGGGAACATCAATTTAACCGGAAAACTCGTATCAGGACAAGGGGAATGCGTCAAAGTCGGTTGATGACAAAGTCGGACAGTGTCAACTCAGGACTGTTTTTCTGTCCTGAGTGGCCACAATCTGACTTTGACGTTTCCGTGCAAAAATGAAACAGTCCAGGTTTGTAGCCTGACGCTCCCGACGAATCGGGACGATTTCAAAACAGTCCGGGTTTGTCGCCTCACGCATAAACGGAACTAAGCACTATTAGCCACACCCCGATTCATGTCATTGACTGTACTTTCCGCCATATTACCCACATTCCCTTGACTTAACTTAATTTAAAATAATACAATCTAATAATTCAAAATCACATTATTAGCGCATTAATGACTAATATTAAAAGTCTACTTATCTCAAATGTAATTACATTAGATAACAAATGAAACAAAATCAAAATTCTTGAGGTTTTTTGATTAGTTTTTGATAAATGACACTGCATATTCAGTTAAGAAGGAAATAAATTATATTAGTCAACAGTGAGGGTAAAAAAATTATGGTTGAGAAAAGGGTTTGATTAAACGTTAAATTATTTTTAAATTATATACAATCTGATAGTTTAAATTCACAATATTAGCCCATAATCATTGTCCCCTTTACAGCGAACTGATGAAAAAAAAGGGGAGGAGCCCAGTACAGTAAGGTTCAAAAACAAAACCGTCTGGGTTTGTCGCTGTCCGACTTTGTCGTTTGTGGTCAGAAATGAAACCGTCCGGGTTCGTCGCCTGATGCTCCCGACAAATCAGGACTGTTTCAAAACAGTCCGGGTTTGATGCTGTCCGACTTTGACAAGTCTGTGTGGAAATTAAATAGTCCCGGTTTGTCGCCTGCCGCTCGTGACGAATCGAGACACTTACAAAACAGTCCGGGTTTGACACCGTCCGACTTCGTTGCTATCCAACTTTGACGTTTTCAGTATTTTAAACCGTGCGGATTTGTTGTTGTCCAACTTTGGTGGCGTCCCCAGGACAGGTCTCACTCCCCAGGAAGTGTGCAGATGAGTGGGAATCTTCTTGTAGTATGTTCCACTTGTCATGAATCAAGCTTACATTCTTTGCCAACCCCACAGATGCTATACAAATGTGATTAGCTTTAGAGTTACAATATAATATTTAATTAATCACTCTTACTAAGAAGTAAAATTTGTACTACATTAATTATTAAAGAAAAATCACTTTTCTAGGACTTTATAAGGAGATATAATAAAAAAATACGAGATAAAGAAGACATCCGATGTGAGTCAATTGAGGGAAACGAAAATTCAGATAAAATGGTAAGCAAACAAAATAATTATATATTTAAAAATGATTCTCCATTTAATTTGACAGTAGTTAGTCTGTTTGAAAGGTTTTGCTCAGAGCATTATTGTAATTTTTAATTACAAGCTGTCAAAATTTACAGAATTTATATCACCCATTATAATTGTCCTCTCCTTTTTTGCTTGTGTAGTATAATCAGTGTATTGCTCAAATACTCTCTATTGCCTTTTTTCTTGTCTGTTTGGAGTTTGATAGATTCCTAGTAAATTAAACATAATGTTTTTTTTTGTTTCAATTTCTTCCATTGCATATTATTCACAGTTGTTACTCACTTGTGTTAAGTAGTTTTTGATCAAAAGAAGGTAAAAAACGATAACATGTGACTCACAATTACACCTACACAATTACAACAATGGTCAAAATTACACCATTTTAAATGATACATCACATGTTGGTTTTTGTTCAGACGGAGCAACCACGCAGCAGTGATACCATTCTTTTTTATAACACTGTAGAAAAGGAAAAAGCTCTGTTAAAAATTGTTGTTGAAATTTATTTTAATAATAATTTAACTAAATATTTGGCACAAGTTTCAAATGATTTTTAACTTATTGTATTATTCATATAAGTACAGTGCAATTAGCTTAAAAGAGGGGCAAATAACCCTGGATGTCCAAAAGTTTCTAGCCAGTGCCAAATTATTCAATACACTTTCCCCAGTATATAAACAAAGGTTACACTGTTTTGAGCCTCAGGTTTGGGTGGGAGGGGTGTTAATAGGAGGGAAAATGGTAATATTTTGACTTTTTTGAAGACGCATTGAAAACGGTGCATTTATGCTAAAATAATATACTTTGTAAACAAATCTACATTAAATTTCAGGCAAAACTATACCATATACTACTTATCCAACATTAACCACCAAATGGCCCAAAATATCCACTCTTGATCCTCTATTTTCAATTTTTTTCGTTGATTTAAATAAATTTTACTTCAGAGAATCATTATGGTATTGGGAAGGAATATTTTGGTTATTCCAAATTTTTACTCCCTTCATAAAAACAGTGGGAGGTAAATCCTTTTGAACAGAAACCCTATCATGTTACATATCATTTTAAAGAGCATGGTAACAGAACAAGAATGGAGAAAACTATAGGTCTCTAAGTTGATCCTATGAAAAGCTACAAATCTTGTTGAAAAACTTAAAAGGTTGCTTTGCTGAGGATCAACGTAGATACATGTAGTTTTCACCACTAATTTTCATTATTACACTATTTTAAATGATACATCACATGTTGGGGTTTTTGTTCAAATGGTTTTACTTCCATTTTTTTGAAGGAGGGACAAAAAATTTTCTTCCATAGACTTACGACTCTTATGGCTCTTATGACTTAGACTTCTTTATTCTCGAAGTAAAATTTTATTTGAATCAATGAAAAATGTGATGATTGAGCATGGGGAATGGATCTTTTGAGACATCTGCTGGTCATAAAATAATAATAAAATTACATTTGCCCCTCATTATCTTAAAAACCGTCCAAGTTAGGTAGGTAATGTAGGTATAATTTTGTTCAAATTTTAATATAGATTGTTTTTTTTTCAAAAGTATAATATCCTAGCAAAAATGCAACGTTTTCAAGATACAGTATTCACAACATATTTCTGTTTGTCTAATGATTCAATTTATTGGTATGAGTGGAAACAGCGGTTGTAAAGGGGGTGGGTGCTTTTTCAAAGTAGTTGGAGGGTGAGGGGACTCTTCTCCCCAGCGGGCTGTGAAATAAAGGTGGGGCTCAGGCCCTTCCCCAGAAATTTTTTAAATTTAGCACTGTAAACTTACATTTTGAAGACATAAAAACTTACAGTGGAAAACATTGTGTCATTAATAATGTTTTCTGAAATAACAAAAATATTCAATACCACTACAACCGGTTTGAAAGAATCTTACGCCAAAATTATAAAGTGGTTTCACTTCCGGGCTTTAAAGTAGGTCCTATATTCAAAAGTAGTCTAAAATGTAAAATAAAATTTATTGATACATATACCAATCTTTAATCGCAAAATCATAAATTTTGCGATATTGACCCATAAATTTTTGGGTCAATATCAGAAAGCGCTTTTTTAGAAGATCATTGTGGCAGTCGAGATATGTGATCATATCCTCATGGTCGTTCGGCCGTTTGTACATTTTGCAAACTTACATTTGCCGTTTTTCTGTGATCGGTAAAATAATTTCTGCCGACAATTTTCGAAGTTAATAAAATCCCACCTACTATATAGAATATTAATTTTTTGAGAAAATTTCCAGGTTCTGGATCTTTCCATCTAAATTTTTTGTATTGTTTTGATGAAATCATGGAACTAAATAAGGGCTGTACCCCCACAACCCCCCTTTGGATCCGCCCATGTTTGTTGGTGATCTCGTTTCAGTGAATGCAACACGTTCGTCATCACTGCATGAAGGTGATGAGTCAATCTTGAATATTTTGATGCAAGTATACATCTGTGCTATAGTTTTTCTTGCAGGATTTTGGGGTGTTTTCTCACATTAGTACCTGATCTATTCTAGTCATTGTTGCCTTTATCTTCTGGAGAGGGAGGTCCCCTGTAGTATGTTTTAGGTGTTCAAGGATTTGTCTGCTTTCTCTTGTTAGTGTTCCCATTTAGGTTTGGTTCAATGTGCAGCATGTGTTGAGTAACCCACGTGCAATGGAAAATTTAGAAAAAATGGTTGCTTACAACATTGTTGGGGTAGCTTGACATTTATTCCACAAACAGTTGACATCTATGAAAATGACAGCTTATCCCAAAATGGGGAAAATAAACAAACCTGTTATAAGTTTTATATAGCGATACATGGTTCCATTCACCCCCGAAAATGCCACTAATTCTGGTAAAATAAGCTTATTCTTCAAGAATTCTTTTCATGGAAATACTCTAAGGAATCCCAAGGCTAAGAAGAAAGATTTTGTTTATTTTGATCTGCTTAACAATCAGTAAACTTTAGATTAATTGGAACTCATTGTATTTAATCTGGTTTGAGTGAAAACTATTTATCTTTTTACTCTGGGGGCTGCAAAACACAGAATACAACCTTACTCAAAAGTTAACAATATTCCACCTGAGTTTTATGCTAAGCATAGATGCAGTAAAAGCTAAAAGCTCTTTCCTGTCAAGAGGATCATGAGACACCAATCAGTAGGATGATTTCATAGTATTTTATTCATTCTTTAGTAATTATTCATTTTTTAGTTGGAGCTGTTTGAAACAAGATAAAAGGAAAGGTTTCTGAGACAAAGGGAATTGTGTTGTGATCAAAGTGTTTCACGTTAATAATTAACACAATCATATTTTTCAGATAACAGAGCTGAGTAGGAAAGACTTGTGCCAAGATCATTCTGTAAAGCTTCGTTTTATAGATAAACTTAACATTTTTTTGGCGTGCATGAACGTATTGGTAATCTCTGTTTTCCTCTTCAATTTGACAGTGTATAAAACTACAGGACGTTTGCCCTGGATGGTTGCTAAATTTTTTTGATTATCATTATTTTTATGTACCTTAGAATCCTTTAATCTCAATTCATAAAATACTATATTATAATTTGAAGGAAGATCTAGAAGTCATAGAATCTAGAGTGTGTTACGTAAAGTTTGTAAACTAAACTTTTAGTCATATTTATTTAAGATTTACTCATTTATTGATGTAGGTAATTAATCAGTTTTAAAAAGGTCAAGAATCTTCAACTTGAATTTCAATGTGTTTGAACTGTAAGATAGTATTAAACTGTTACAATACAAGTCACCAACATTTGCCAAAGTGGAAATCATTCTTTTTGCTTCCTACTTTCTTCGAAATTTAATTTTGACTCCTTTAGTAGCTATATGAGCTCACGAGTGAGGGAGTAAAATTTGAAAGTGATTGGCAGCAGCAATGCTATTGTTGCAGTATGCCCTGCATGTTACATTGTATCGCTACGTCAATCATACATTGGCTACTACATTTGTGATCCAGAAAGTGAAAAGTGACCTCAAGTCAGATTTTCCCAGTTTTGAGTTATTAACATTCTGAAATTCATTTTTAAATAGTACCAGTTCAGCTAGTAAATAGTAGAACAGTTTAACATATAATTTATAGTGCTGTGATTTTTTTTTGTTTGAATCACTAACGTTCGAATTTTAACTTATCAAAATGGGTAATTTAGGAAATCAAAGTGTAATAAGTCGTTTCATTGAGGGGAGGTAAGGCCGACTTGATTTCGTCGCAGGCCGGTCAATGAGCGACAATGGACGTCGAGCAGCGAGCATTGGCTGAAGCATGGACAGGTTGCAGCGGTGGCGACTCAGGTGCGTTGCAGCCTGCCCCTTGACCTGGCTGATAAAGCTTATCGCCTGGGTAGGCCTCAACCCTGGGCGGAGAGGGAGTTCGTCCTGAGTTCGGCGGAATGGGCCGAGTCGATTTTCACTGGTGGTGTACGAGTTGCGTACGTGCTGTGTCGAGTGCGACGGTTTTGGGATAGTTGGGTATTGTGACCCGCTTTGATGAGAGAGCCAGTGGACCCATGAATAGCCCAGCGATTTAGACTGAGCCATCTGCGGCGTATAATTTTTGACTATTTTCTTTTAAGGGGAAAATTTGTTGTAAAATCCCAAAATTTCACAGAATATTTATTATTATATTGATATTTATGAAATGGATAAGGTATAAAAATAAAGTTAAAAACAAGGTCCTTAAATCTAAACTAAAAATATGTGATACACTTACAATTTCATTCTTTAAATTAATGAGGAAAGGAGAAGTTGGAAAAGGGACCTCAATTTGGAAGGCAGAATAGCGAGGAATGAAGAGAAATACACTGTCAAGACTAGATTTTGGACTTTGGACTTTTTTGTAGTTTGCTCAACCACCGAAAGATGTCAGGAGCGACTAGTTTTGTGATGCCCCCGACTACTCTGTCAGTATGGGCCTGCACATTTGGGGTCGCAGCTACGTTATTTACCATTTAAGCAACTTGAGGTCCCTTTTCGTATGCATAACATGGGCTGCTAAATCAATTTTTTAAAATATTTCTTGGATACTTATTGATAAAATAGCAAATGAATCAGTAAAGAAAAGTCATAAAAATCAAAGAAAAAAATTTAAATTTAAAAATCAATATTTTTGACCTGTTTCAACTAAAATGAGTGAAAAATTAATCAAAGAAACGTTCATTCCATAAGAAATATTTACAGCTTTACAAATATAATAAAAAAAACAAACCCCCTTGACGCTTATGTGCCCGTACTGTGAAATTTACTTCAGGAACTTGAGCTCCCTTTCACTTTCCACATCACATTTGTACAGTGTAAATGGACCTTTGCACTGCACGACCTTTACATTGCACGTTTGGTACCTTTGTTGTACAGCTGTGAAATCCAATCATTTGATTTCTTATGTATTCTCATTTGTATTTCTCATTTGTATTCTCTGACCTCTAAAAAGCTTCGATAGACTGCCCTGCTTGAAGTCAATTTAATCTTAGTGTTTATCCATAGAGTAATCTGTTTAAGAAGAAATGTCATGCAGTACTTTGGGTAACAGCAATATCAATGAACTTTACCTTATTGTTTCAATTCAAATTGGAATGTTTTATATCAAAAGTAGGTTTAATATTTAATTTATTCCTCTTTTTAAATTAATTCAACTTGTAGCTAGTAATTAACTCGTACACCAAAACGTAGTTTGATTTTAAAATGTTGGTACTTTTATCTCAGGCTGAAATACCAAATGTTATTTGGTTTCCCACTTAGTACATGGTTCCTTTCGCGGCCCCCCCCCCCCCATATTGCGGGCCGTTCTGTTACGTCACTGTTGTTAAAGATTAAATAATTTTAATTTTAAATAGAAATAAGAGATATTACTTGTTTGCTAATTGTTGCATGTTTGTACATTGTATACCTAAAGATTTTTTTTGTTTTCGATCAAGCTTTGTATGACTTAGCGTTTGCATTGCATATGTCAATATACTCAATAAAGAACTTGAACAGTTATTTGTCTTCCATTCCCTTTACATCCATATGGGTTTGAGTTTGTTAGCACACATCCTGGTGTAACACAGATCCAATTCAAACCACATCAAACTCGTTACACATCCTGTTGCACATCCTATATACCAGGGATAGGTATATAGTTAACCCCGTAGAACCCCTTGGGATACCCCAATTTTTAACCTGTCGCCCAGGAAAGAATTTTCTATAAGTTTGTTATTTCATGACAAAAGAGTAATTTCCACATATTGTGATATGTTTGGAACAAAAGAATGAAACCAATTAAGAGGGTTTTTTGTCACTCTAAGATATTGTTATTTTCTATTAGTATTGGTATGTTATGGTTTACACTATGAAAAGCCTTTGAAATATCCATAAATAAGCCGATTGTATGATTTCCTTTGTCTTCTGAATCAATAATCGATTCAATGAAGGATACAGCAACACTCACAACTGACTTCCCTGATTTAAAGCCATGCTGACCTTCATCCAATAAATTCAATTTTTCAAAAAATTCTGAAAGTTGAAAATGAGGTGTTTTTTCATAAATAAACAGGTAATACAGATACGGGGCAACAGTTGGGGATATTATTTTTATGGCCTTTTTTTGTGTATAGGTATTATTTTTGCTATTTTTAGTTGATTTGCAAATATACTTGAAACAAAAGATGAATTTATTAGATGGCATAAAACCAGGGCCGGCTCTACCATATAGGCGAACTAGGCGAACGCCTAGGGCGCCAGGGCCTGAGGGGCGCCAAAGGGGCGCAAAGCGGCCGCGTTTATTAAAAAAAAACAAGGTGCAAATAAAACACTTTTTTTGTAAAGGGAAATTCGTTAAAGTAGCCTAAACTTCAATTTATATATACATTTTATTAAATTATAAGTTTATAGTTTGGTAGTAAGACGCGGGAACATGCTCTGCTAGTTACTTTTTTAAATACTTTAAAACTATAAACTTATCTCCAATGGTAGAAAATCCTACCCTTCCAAACTTATGATTATAAACCAATAAGCATGCGACATCCTCTGCTCTCGAGGCGCCCTCGCCATTACACAATAGTTATCTTGCTGACAGCCAAATTTCAAGACCAGACCAACTTAACAAAAACCGTGAAAAAGCATTGGGTAAAAATATTGTAATTCATCTACGATACTGCAAGTCTCTTCTCGGTTTGTTTGTACACAATTACTTATCAAAAATTAACCACAAAGGAAGTAAAAATAATAATTGTTAAGCAATTATTACATTTTAATAAAAACACTAAGAACTTAAGTGTTTCAGTAGTTGGGTTTTTCTTCATGGTACTGTATGTAAGTTTTTTTTATTTAGCCCTGATGGTAACATACCCTTTTACTGAACTGTTAGAAAGTGGGGGGGGGGGGGGGCGCCAAACGATACTTTCGCCTAGGGCGGCAAAAACTCTTGAGCCGGCCCTGCATAAAACTATTCTGAAATGTGTTTTATAGCCTTAATTACTATTACTGGGACTTCATCTTTCCAATTGGAGCTGGAGATTTTATTTCTTAGTGTTTCTATAACTCTTTCCATTTTGTTTTATCTATAGGCCTTAAATAAAATTTGGGCTTTAACAACTGTTCGCTATTAACATAGCTATCTAAATAAAAATCTAAACCAACTTCTTTCACAATATTTACAAAATGTTGGTTGAATGCATTGGCTATTTTCTCAGGTTTTGCAATTTTCCGTCCCAATTTTATTTTCAAGGAAATTTCTTTGTATTTTTCATTTTCTCTCTTCGCTTTTATTTCTGAGTTTATTTTATTCCAATACAGTTTTTTTAAATATTTCTTGAACTTTTAGTTTTATTTTGAAAATAGTTTTATTTAGCTCTATTTATGTTATGCTTGTAGTCTTTCTTCGCCTGTTATAGTTTTATTTTGATATTTTTATATTTATTTTCCCTACAGTTTTTAATTAGGTAGATGATATTAATTTTCTTATGAAAGTTATCTTTTAGTGTAGAGACTCACATATACCATTCTAGGCTTGAAAAATGGGCCCAGCAATATTTATTTATTGTAGACACGCCATAACAGCAAGCAGTTGGGGGATATGCAATAAACATTTTGGTATTTTATTTTGGGAAGAAAGATGGGTCTGCAGTACTTGTGGCATTTGTGTTGTTCTGTTAGAATGCTATATTTTATTGTGACTATATTTTATTGTTCTTTTAAACCACAAAAAAATTAGTTATAAACTTTTTAAAGGTTTTAATGAAGATTTTTATCGTAGAAACCTCCTTCAGTTCTTGAAAATATTGAAAGTCTGGAATTAGTCTTGATTTTCATAACGGTTTTGAATGTTTGGAATTAGTCTTGAATTTCAAACTGAGTCTGAAAATTAACTTAACCAAATTTATTTTATTTTGTCGTTTCTGAAAAAAATTTTAGAGCCAAGTGAAAAACTATGTTTGTCTTGGCAGTAAAAGTGTCTATAAGTTGTCATACAATAAGTACCAGAAAACACAACTATAGTTCTGGATAGCTGTATTGGCGGATGAGTGAGTGCGCTGTATTCGAAATTGGTGTTAAACATCTGTCGTGTAGGCAATCAATCGTATGATCACATATGTTTAAGTCAAGACGCACTTACAGAATGAAAGTTTGTGCTGCAAGCTCATATGCAGTAAATATTAAACCCAAACAGGGTATCATTAAAATCTATGTCAAACTTACATGTAATACAACTAAAAAAAGCTGCAGGGGGGGGGGGTTCCTGCAGGGCCTGATTAACCACTAGGCTGACTAGGCTGCAGCCTATGGCGCCAGACAGAGAGGGGCACTAAGTTACACAAAATAAAACAAACCTTTTATGAAGAATTCAAAAAATCAAACTAGAAAGTTTTCGTGCCCTCTTTTGTGTGAATCCAGCCGAACGAATAGCATCAGCAGCATCACTGGAGCTGTTTGTTGTGCGGTTTTGTACTACCCCTTTACCCTATCCCCGGGACCTAGTTCTTGAGACCACAAAAGATAGCAGGACATTCTAGGTAGTGGGAGGCCCAAATTTTTCCTAATAGAACGGATGCGTACGGGCGTTTCCCCTGTCGGGTAAATCGAAGGAAAAGTGTTCATGTGCCTTAAAAATATAAACCGTATTTTGACAGTTCAAAACAACCATGAGTTTTACACAGAGCCACCACAGTTTTGCCCACCACAGTGTAGCGTATCAACAGTTTGCCACCCGCAAGTACGGCAGTCCAGAACTATAACTCATAAATTTCTCTGCAGCAAAGAATATCATTGATTTGTATGCTAGGAGTTTCTCACTCCATGCCAATCATTAGTAGGGGACTGTGTAGTGAATCTGTACATCCGGGTTTAACTGTACAGAGCTCCGATCAGTGTCGCAGCCTAGCGGATATCACACAAACTTGTTGGATTCTGCTAGGCGCAAGATTTTTTGAATTTCAGAAAAAAAAATGTTATGGTGGATTGTCATATTCTGATATCCAATAAAAACAAGAAATTGTACTTGTTTTAAGATATGATTTTATATCTAGGGATCATTAATTGGCCTGAGGGATTTTAGGTTAGGATACAAAACTACCACGTGGTACATGATGGAGCTAAACCATATAGATTTAGCTTAGCCCCAAACTTTTTTTTATGGCATCATCAATGATGATGCCGAAGAAAACCAATGATGCTTTTGCCGAAGAAATTCTCTTTAATTATACAGTTGAAGGGATCCCCTGTAAAACGTTTTAAGCGACAAAATTTCAAAGTCGGAGATATTCAGTGAAAAAGGTTCTCCAGGACATGAGCTACACTGTGGTATATTTTGTTTTTAAGATATTTGAGTTAAATCAAGCAGCCCTGATTTCGTCTGTCAAAGTTAGCGTGCTTTACGGGACTGCTCGGGCTTTCTGGGGAATAAAGTTCTATTCGCCGAAAGATAGACTCCCCGCCGGTCGTTGCATAAAAAACTACCCCCAGCGACCAAAATCGCATAAATAAAAATAAAACACGTGAGATAAATATTGGAAAGTGGAAGGATAAGACCAGGAAGGAATATAGAAAAGCTGGATTAACTTATGTTTCAAAAACTAAGAAGCCAAGGCCTGGAAAATTGCCCCCAAAAGACATGAGTAGAATAACGTGTTAAGCACCACATTTGGATAACTTTTAGCAAAATGACGTATCATGATGTTTTAAATGCCAGTCATTTAGAACGTTATAAAAACACGTAAAATGTTCTGAAATGCTTAATGCCAAGTAAAAATTTAATATGAGGTTACATTATGATATTATAAATTGGGTATTATAAAATTATACATGATCGTACGCACATGAACTTACATGATCGTAAGTTGTAATCTTGAAAAAACCGTAAATTTTAGAACTCAACTTTTAACGCTTGATTACTCAAAACTAAGTTTTTGTCGCTTAGAACGTTTTACGGAGGACCCCTTCAATTTTTACTCCACCTCCTCGTTCTAGGGCTCTCAAGGACCTGGAACATCAGGCAAGGTCAGGAAAAGTCAGAGATTGGTTTAGGGGCAGGGAATCGCTATAAAACGCTCAATGTCAGGAAAAATTTCTTAAAAGTTACCCAAGTTGTGGATTTTGATGGAAAAACATTTAGAAAATATGCGCTGTTGTGTTAGAGATGCTATTGTTCATGTTGGGGTAAAATAGTTCCCGAAAATAAATAAATGTAAGGAAAGCACAATGCCAAATATGTGCAAAAATCTGGGAAATTGAAAATATAGATCAGGGAATGTTAGGGATTTATAATATACGACAAATGATATGAGATGAATATGCTGTGTGCGTTTTTTTTTTTTTTGTGTGTGTGTGTGTGTGTGTGTGTGTATTATGTTATAAGAAGATGATGGTGTATGTGATGTAGTGGTGTACTGAACACAACTCTGATGCATGTCTTGTATTTACTTCTCAATTAAGTAATTTTTTTTCAGTTGTACGATTAAGTGTACAGCAGAGTGCCACTCTCCCCTAACTTCTTAGTGGATCAGTGTCAAACTCAAAACAGATATTATGTATCTATTCATGGTAAATATAACAACAAAAAACATGTTTGGCCTAACCACTTGACAGCAGCTATTTTAATTGATAAGGATATTTAATCAGGTAAAAACCTGATTTTATTCCAATTTGATTAAATCGTTACCTACTTGATAAGAACTGTTGATTGATAGTTAATAAGTTATCAAATTGAGGTGCATTAAGGCTCTTGGATTAACCATGTCTTGGATAATTCACAAGATGTTGTCGCTTCCACCCGTTTCAGTGTGGCATGTGAAGTAATGAGAGCTTCTATGAGGTGCGATGCCAAATGGTGTGAAAGCGCTAATTAACGTATGCCACCCTGACCTGGTAGGATCCTTGCCGGGGAGCTGCGGCTGCAACATGGGAAGCCTGAGGAAATAATTGCTAATTGTTTAAACATAATCCTGATGTTTAAACATAATCCAAAAAAATCACCAAGAGAATAATGTCATTTACTCATTTAGGTCAGTTCAGATGATGAGGATCATAGTGAACTGGGTTGGTGTATTTTTTACTCAGGAAGTTAAACACTTGGTCTTCGGCCCATGAACCATCCGAACTGTAGCAGGAAGGACAAAGATCTTTCGGTGGAAACTGGACTTTCGGGTGTAACGGGTCTTCTGTAGCATCGCTGGCCAGTCGGTGGTTCACGTTGTTGTGAGCTTTCCACAGCCATATAACTGCATCTTTTTGTGTTGTCACGTTGCCAGCAATAGTTGTCGCCATTTCAGTGAAATGCTCAGAACATACTTTACAAGAGAAGAAGTGTTCGATATATCCGGCCATAGCATTTAGTGCCTCGGGCTCCTGACTAGGAGTGTTCCTGTTTTGGAGTTCCTCTAAAGCCATCAAAGTGTGAAACAAAGTCCACACAGTGCAAGGGTAGCCTCTGAATATCGGAACTGTCCCGCGACAACCGACCCACTCTGGATCAGGCGTGAAGGAACTATATTTTTGTTTCAGTTTTTCGAACGATTCGATCAAATCCTTACCTCGCACCATGTTTTTCCTGTTCAATATATCTTCTTTCAACTCTCTGAAAAAACGTTTCGTTTGTTTTTCTGAGGGAAAATATTTAAATAATACTCCAACAAAGTTTTTTAATGCTCTCAGTGGATCCCCAGTGATGTAATCCATCAAAGAAATTTCTTCTTTGAAAGCATAATTTACAGCCGCCTCCAGATCAATTTGGAAAACTACAATTGTCAAATCAGAGACATTCAGTGTTTTTCTCAACTCCGCTTCTCTCCTCTTGGCTTCCTGTATTTGCTCTTCGGTCACATTACCAAAACTTATGGGGATCTTGGGTAGATCCGATATATTGACACCTTGTGTTCTCAGGAACTTTCTCACTACCTTATTAAGTTCTTCTCTGGTTATATCTGCAGTTTTATTAAAGAAGACAGGCTCGGATATTACACATGATGTTTTGTTGTCGATCTGTTTTGCAGAGTCTTTGTCTATAACCGCAAACCCCTTCTCGCCTTGCTCCATGCCGACAAGTCTGTACAGGTCTTTATTGTTCGGATCCACCAGAAGCACCTTCACTTCATGTGTTGTCGATAAATCCAGAGCCAATTGGGATCCGAGAAGAGAAGTTTCATCCTCAAACATGAGCAGTAAGTACTTTACCTTTTCTGGAAAATTTTTCCACAAGCTTTCCAAATGGCAATGTGTCAGAGGTTTCAAATTGACGTAACTGTGGATTTCACTGTGATTTTTGTGGTATTCTTTTAATGTATAGGCAAGTTTTTCTCTGATATCAAAGTATTTGAGAGCTGTTCCATTCAAACTTCCCTCTTTACCAAAATCTTTTCCTAAAGAGCTCCGGTTTGATTCAGGGTGGAAGATTCTTAAAGCTGGGACTTTTCCGACCTTTTTATCTCGGCATACTTTGGTGTTTTTGAGATCAGCACAGTCGAGCGCTCCTACTGCCACTGTGTCTCTCCAGCCTGTGAATAAAGAAGTAAATCACAAAGAGGGGAATGGATAATTCTTTACTAGAATACCTTTAGGACTTGGGAGGGAAACGTCCTATTGAGTTTTTCTATCACATATGTTCAATCTAAATTTATTTCATTGAAATAGTCTTGTATCAGATAATTTATTTGAGCATATTTACAGTGATAGTCGTTGCTTACCGGAATCTTTTTTGTCAGAGCTGCAGTACATCAAACACAAAACACTGACAACAAAGATTATGGGATAACCACACTGTCCAAGTAATTTATGATTTTGTACTGCAGCTCTGATGATGGGGCCTTCAAAAGGACTGGTTATCTTAATGAGTGATGCCCAAAAAATCATTTAATAATAATATAACCTTACTAACTATTCCTGTTATTGAGAAACAATTATCATTATAAAGGAAAAACAAATATACATTTTTGGTTTACTGATTCAGTTCACTTGTTTATCAAAATTCTCCAGTTATAACAGTGTACTCTTAACACGATCTCGGCGGAACTATTTCCTGTGTCCCTCGCTGCCATCCTGGTGCTCTGACTTATAGTTACTGTAACTGCCACGCCTATCATGGCAGTAGCACTGTCCAGTGCACAGAATACAATATACTATTGAGCAGTGCTGTTAAAGTCTCAGATGTCAAGCCCTGGTTTAAAAATAAATCTTATTGTAACGCGTTACAGCTTGGAAGCAATTGTTCCCTCCAGGATGGCATTAGGGTTCTGCAAGGGAGTGATTGCTCCTAGGCCACCGCAAACGTGTTAAAGTTAATTTTATTTACTAGAAACAATTAGTTAATCCTGATACTTTTTGGCGATTGAAAATTTAATATTTTGCCACTTGTTCTTGAAGTCTATAACAATATCCGGATTAGCTTCATACTTATTAAGAGTTTTTTAATTTTAGCAAACCAAATCATTCATAAACTGTTGATGAAAGAAAACATCTTGTTGGCAATCACCCCCGAGGCATTGACCCATATAGCGAAATGTCCTGTTTCAATCTAAACTGCGGGTAACACCCAGGGCCGGCGACCGGGGGGGGGGGGGGGGCAGGGGGGCAAATGCATAGGGGGCCGGAATCACACGAGATAAGTAAAAAAGGGGGCCCAGAATTACACGGGATTATTAAAAAATGGGGCCCAAGCTTCTCCACTGCACAGGGGCCCTGAAAATTCTGTAACACCTGTTCCAACACCAGCGGTCACTCCTGGCTTGCCTACGTGTAGTTCCGCGCTATCTTACTTTCCCACACAGGCCTATCGGCCCATGGCATCAGATAGTTTAGGGTTTTTAAGCAACGCTTGAATAGATTATGGTGTTTGAAATTCATTGTTATTGATGGTGATTTTATATTTTGATTTTGATTTTTGTGGACATTCGCCATCATTGATTAGTAAAAAACAAGTTTTACGACGTTTTAAGATCTGGGATCTGATCCCATCTTCAGGTGGAAAAAACCTAGAACATAACAAAATTAGTAACACACAGCCAGGATAACCTGAACAAAATATAACTAAAACAGAGAACTGTAAAAGCAGTCATAAAAAAAGTCACCGGTAGCATGCTGTTATTTGTTGTTGGCTGTGGCCACTGCCACTTCCTTCGCCGCCGCCATTTCCTGTTTCTTCCACTAGTCTTAGCTCAGCTCTGATTGGGTGTGGAAGTGCTCTCTCCTGTCTGATGATTCTTGATACTTGTGATTTCTGTGTTATTTTGTGTTCTTGTTTTCTTTTCAGCATAGTGCTTTTGTGACTGATTTTACAGTTCTCTGTTTTAGCTATGTTTTTTGTCCAGGTTATCCTGGCTGTGTGTTACTAATCTTGTTATGTTTTAGGTTTTTTCCACCTGAAGACGGGATCAGATCCCAGATCCCGAAACTTGAAACTTGTTTTTTACTAATCAGTGATGGAAAATATCCGCAAAAATCAAAATCAAAATATAAATTTTCATAGCTGGTATTTTCTTTGACTGTAATTTATTTCATTAATAACTAATGCATGTTTCCTAAGTTTAGTTAAAAAATATAAATATTCTATTAAAATTCACTTCTAGGTCTGGATTGATCTAGATTTCACTCACCGAAAATATCAATAGCTAATGACTTAAACACAGGAGAAAACCTAATACAATCTCCGCACCAATGTTTGTAGAACTCCACAATCCACAGCTTGTATTTCTGTCTCTCAAATACTTCCTCTACAAAGTTTGACGTGTTTAATACTTGCACTTGTTTGAATCCTTCATAAAAGTTTGTACTCTCTCCTTTTGTGTTGTTTGATGACACGTCGGAAGTAGACAAATGAATGGAATCAATCATAAAATAAATAAAAAATAACCACACTCTAAAAAAATTAGTAGTTTTAATCATGGTAAATAGAAGGAGACGATGTTTATAAAGCTGTAGATGTATCACTATGCAGGTCAGATATATAAATATCTTATATCTACCACCGTTATTTTCAGGATATCAAACCAGAAAAACTGTCAGTTTTAATTAGTTAACAAATTAAGTAACTTAAATTGCTAAATGTCATGTCTTTGTAATACTAGAACTTTACAACACATTGAATCTCACAATGCATTTAATATTTCATTATGGTTTGCATTAAAATAATGCACATCAATATTTAATTGGGTGTGTTTTATCAACTGTAAAAAGTTGTTTGAACCAATAAGAAGTCTAGGAAGTGACTAATGACAATTTCAAGATCAACATGGAAGTTGAGGATTGATTGTTTCTCTTAAAACAATATAATTTAAATAAGTATTTTAAATTCCTCTGTTCAAGGTGAACAGTATACTCAGCAAATTTCTAATTCTTAGAATCACATTTCAACACAGCATAAGCGATGCATGACTTTTTTTGTTTCCTCCATGAGAATAACATGGGGAATGAGTATGCAGGTCTGCTGCAACAAGTGTGCAAAAATTTGGCGGTTTTAAATCAATATCCAGTGGATCTGAACTGTAAGAAGCCATATTCCAAGTTTTATCAAGATATGCGGAGGATTAAACGAGAAAAATAATTTTTCTTACTTCCCATATAAGGATAACATAGGGATATTGTACTGTGATTACCACTGTTTTGTAATTTACCTTTAAAAATTGGTGGAGTCGAAGGACCTTTATATTATTAAATAAAATGAATCATTCTTGAAGTTGAACTATAATAATATATTGACAATAAAAAAAACATTATATGCATAGTTGATAATAAATAACAATTTTTTAAAGAAAATTAAGTTGTGTCCATTTTTCCAGGATTTATATTTGCTGTAAAAAACATAAATAAAAACAAAGTCATATTTATTTTGAATTAAAAATCAGTCTTTTATGTCAGCTGATTCTTGGGACTCATTTCAATTGGTAGATTATAAACACATATATATCAAAATTAATGTTCTTAATTGATTCTTCTTGTTATTCTCTTCTTTTGATATTATTATTATTATTTATCAACCATACCGGCCACCTTGAAGTTTCCCAAACTTCAACAAATGTGTTGAATTCTTGCAGTGTTAGTATTGTGTCACCGATTACCCGTTGCAGATGATGCTTAGCGCTCTTGATAGCACTTTCCCAGAGACCTCCGTGATGTGGAGCTGCACCTATGAAGTTGGTTCCACAATCAGAATAGATTTCGGCACAAAGTCCTCGTCGTGAAATGAATCGAGACAGAGCTACGATGAATCCTTCTGTTGTCAAATCGGTTACCACTTCAATATGCACTGCTTTAGTTACCATACAAATCAATAGGCAGATGTAAACTTTAATGTGTTTCATGAATCTTAAATTAGTTACCTTTATTGTGTATGGTCCACCATAATCAATCCCGGTCTTAAGAAATGGTGATGCTGGATTAATACGTGACGAAGGCAAATCACCCATGAGTGGAGTGGTATTGGTTGGTCGGTGTCGGAAACAAACCATACATTTGTGAATTCGGGATCGAATAATACTCCTAGCACTTAAAATCCAAAAATTTTGGGCGAGTAATGATTGTATTAGTTGTGGACCAGCATGAAGGTATTGAAGATGGTAGTGATCAATCAAAATGTTTACTACATGATGTTTCTTGGGTAACAATATCGGATGTTTACTGTTGTAAGAAGTAGACGCATTAGAAATTCTTCCTCCTACTCTTATTAGATTATCACTGCCTATGAAATGTTTCAAACGTTGAATTCATTTTGTGCTGATTTTATTATGTAATAGAAGTGAGAATTCTTCAGATAAAGTATTTTGTTGAACAATAGCAAAGATCTTTATTCGAGCTTCAGTCAGTTCTTGTGTAGATAAGCTGCCTGAACGATGAATTTTGTTACGGCAGTTATGAGCAAAACGAATAATGTATGCGGTAACACGTTGAAGTCTATCCCAAGAAGAAAACTTTGTGAGCAAGGACCATTCTTCTTTAGTTGTGTTGACAAAAACAGGAAGTGGATTTGGTTTCAATTCTAAGGAAGTATCCAGTTTAACAGGAATCATGATAGAAGATGGCCAAGTTGTTGAAGAATGTGAGAGCCATTCAGGACCATTAAACCAAGATTTATGATTGATAAGTGATGTCAATCGTAACCCACGAGATGCGTAATCAGCTGGATTTTGGTCCGATGGAATATGTTTCCAGGATTTGTTGGAACTAACTCTTGAATTTGTGCGACCCTGTTCACAACATACGTTATGAAGTCGATAAGAGGGAGTTTGTATCCATGTAAGTGCTACCATTGAATCACTCCAAAGTGTAGTGTTATTTGCGTGGAAAAGGTTTGGAAACAACGATTGAATGTGTGAAATAAGGTTTGCTAATAAATGAGCTGCACATAATTCCAATCGAGGAATAGTGACTCGTTTAAGAGGAGCTAGATGACTCTTAGCCATTAGTAAGCTCGTATAAGTTTGTGCATCAGACGTTTCACACCTTACATATGTAACTGCAGCGAAACCAAGTTCCGAGGCGTCGCAGAACCCATGTAATTCAATTTTACATGAATTCGATAAATTGAGAGAGCGAGGTATGGCAATTTCTGGGAGGTACACAAGATCATCGGTGAATGTTTTCCACTGAAGTTGAAGATCAGCAGAAATGGGTGTATCCCAGGATAGTCCTTTAGTCCAAAGAAGCTGCATGAAACATTTTGCTAACATAATAAATGGAACGAGAAAACCACAAGGATCGAAAACTTGAGCGATAGCACTTAAGACAGATCGTTTTGTCGGAACCTTAGAAGTTGATATTGGTTGAAAATTATATGTGAGTGAATCTGAAGCTGGAGACCACTGTAGACCAAGAACATTGAAGTGAGGCAAGTTTGAATTATGTAGAAACTTTGGTATTTCAAGATGTGTTTGGGGGAGAGTAGTCAATAACTCTGAAGCATTGGAAACCCATTTTCGCAGTTCAAAACCACCTTTATTAAGTAATTCAATCAATTGTGATTGAAGTAGAATGGCTTCGTCAATGGTGTCAGCACCAGTGATTATATCGTCCACGTAAGAATCATGACGTAAAACGTAAGCTGCTTCTGGATAATGTTCTCCTTCATCATCAGCCAACTGATGAAGTGTTCTTATAGCCAAATATGGTGAACTGTTCATGCCATAAGTGACTGTGTTCAACTCATATATACCAATAGGTTCTTTGGGATCATTTCTCCATAAGATAAGTTGAAAGTGACGATCATCAGGATGAATAATTATTTGCCTGTACATCTGTTTTATGTCACAACAGAAAACAACATTATGACGACGAAACTGTAATAATAAGTCGCAAATATTATTTTGCAATTTAGGACCTGTCAAGAGTGTATCATTTAGAGATACACCATTGCTTGTTTTACAACGCAAACACCGTCAACAAAAATCAGTCTTTTATGTCAGCTGATTCTTGGGACTCATTTCAAATGGTAGATTATAAACACATATATATCAAAATCAATGTTCTTAATTAATTCTTCTTGTTATTCTCTTCTTTTGATATTATTATTATTATTATTTATCAACCAACCACTTTCAATATCTCTGTAACCGATGGACACTGAGCAATGATTCTAAACACTGATTTGTTTTAATTTGGGGGATTTATCCCCATTTACCCCCTCCCCCCTCCCGATGGTCCGATTGCGCTGGTTTACAAACTCACCTGACATGGGCGGATTTCCGGAGGTGCCAGGGGGTGCCCGGCACCCCCTGATTTTTGTGAATTTTTTGCATTGAAAAACCTTTCCAGCATAATTTTTGTAATTTAAATACAGTAATATGATTTCGATCCAATTTTATTTGGGTTTTGGTTTTGCTTGATTTATTTATTTTTCCCATTCTGTTGTTTCAAAATTTTAATTGATGAGGTTTGTCTCAAAATAATGTCACTTTATTAAATTCGTCCTGTTAATTATAAACTCCATATTTTTTCCAACAAACATAACTTATCAAAACTGCTTTTAAGCTCAAATTGGCGTCCGAACGATCTGCTTTGAAAACAAATATGCATTTTTTAAAGTCTCAAATATTTTTCTTGCGATGATCAATAACATTATTCTAGCAGTTTTCATAGTATGAATTAAAAATTATCAACGTTCATGATTCAAATGACCTAAATGGAAGAGGGTTGTTGTTAAATAGAAGAAAGAGGTTTTTGAAATATACCTTAAAATGTTTGGCTTATAATATAAGCATAAAGAACTCATACCCGTAAGCCCATATGAGCTGGCACCCCCAAAGATTACTACCTAAATCCGCCCATTTCGCCTGAGTGATTTCCATTTTACTCGTCTGCACAACATTTTATTTATATCGGACCATTTTTATAGCCGCTATCATGTTAACAGACATATTATAGTATACCTATAGATAGACTATATAGGGTGTCAAATTTAACCAAGCCACCCCAGGCATCTCAGAAACTTTAAATGGGGAATTTGATTTAGAGAAAACTTTGAATGGGGCTTTTAGCTACTTTTTTAAGGCAATTAAAAATATTCCATTTTCATGTAAACAAATATATGAATTCCATTGTCATACAAATGACAGCCATTTTCCAATATGGCAGACTTTTATTTTTGTTACAAAACACTCTGTATTTTATGGTGTTTTTAGATTCCACCCATTATTTTCATAATCTTGTATTCTTTGAAATATTTTCTTAAAATTACAATCATACATAATGAAATTACAAATTTAATTCCTCCAGAAATACCTTTGAAAATACATTTAACATGGAAACTAACTAAACACTTTTTCTATTAACTTTGGCCAGTGCACACAAAGATAATCTCAAATAAATGGTATCAACAAACTGACACGTACTTTCTCCCTTAAAGAATCTACAATAAAATAAAATGAATTTGCAATCATCCCACAAATACATACCAAATTTTATCAAAATCAGTTAGTAATTAACGGAGATATTGGTTTTTAAATATTTGCTTAAAGAGTAACCTTAGACAGCATATTGTGTTTACCGCCAAACAAAAATATCAACTATCTATGCAACCAGTTGACATTGTTGACATAGACTAATAATTTTGAAATACTGGATTATTTACTTTTTCAAGCCAATTTAATAGTTCAAAGCATATTTCATGAAAAATATGAATTTTTTAACACTTAAGCCCCCATAACTTCTGAACCTGAATTTTTACAGACATGCAGGTGGTGTTATTTTATTTGTCATCTTAAGCACTAAAAAATAAGAAATTTTTATAAAAATCGTCAGAGCCGTTTTTGAGAAATTTGGATATTGTTGTAGGTTTTTATGGGTTCTTTTGGCGTAAATACCCTTAAAAATCAAAAATTCAAAAACATGGAAAAACACCTAGATATATCATGGTTTTATACCTACATGCCAAATTTTATGAAAATCAGACCATTGGTGTCGTCTTTAGTTTTGATTACATCCACATATCCACATTCACATGGTCAGACAGACACCACTCCGAAAACAAGGATTTGGGTTCATGGAGCACTAAAAAAATATTTCCACCAACAACTCAAATTCGAAAATTTTGACGAAAACAATACTTTCTACACATACTATGTATAGGGGGGAGAAAGTAAAAAAAAGTCTAGTCTAATCAGCTGCATGTTCAAGGTCAATTCCTCACTGTCTGTGAAGCATATTCAACTTGCACTCTGCAACTTACACCCCCACTGTGTTTTTCTTTTCTGCTCCCTGATTCAGATAGTGATTCTTCATAGTAGCCTATTCATTCATTTCCATGAGTAAATCTCATGCTAAAAAATATTTCTATGATTGAATCTCAACTTAAATTAACCCAATCGTTATCAAGATACAGACTACTGATAAAAACGCAATCCATTTTTCATGGGGAAGAATCTAACTTTGATGACTTATATCTCCTTAACCTAAAAAAATAAGAAAAAATGCTAAAGAGTAAAAAGTTCTTAAAATTAAGCGTAGAATCAAAATAAAATATAAAATACAGGGTGTTCCAAATAAAAACCCAAAGTTGGCCGCCATATTGAAAAATGGTGGCCATTTTCAAGAATATTCAATTCATATTTTTAACTGTCTTCAAAAAGATGGAAAAGTCCCTAATAATTTAAAGTTCTCTCTAAATCCAATAGTTACTGAGATACCAATGGTGGCACAGATAAGTTCCAACTTAACTGTGCCACCATTAGTATTTCAGAAACTATTGGATTTAGAGAAAACTTTAAATGGGGAACTTCACCTACTTTTTTAAGACATTTCAAAATATGAATTCCATTTTATTCTAAATGACCACCATTTTTCAATATGGCGGACAACTTTGTTTTTACTTATGGAACACCCTGTATTTTATGAATAAGGAAAATCAAGCTTAAACTGCTTATATCTCCTTAACCATTGGGCTTAGGAAAAAATGTCAAAGTGTTAGAAGTTCTTAAAATTAATCGTAGAAATCAAATAAACCATAAAATACAGGGTGTTCCATAAAAAAATCAAAGTTGTCCCCCATATTAGAAAATGACGGCCATTTAAAGGAAAATGGAATTCATATCTTTAAATGTCTTAAGAAAGTAGGTGAAGTCCCCCATTTAAAGTTTTCTCTAATTCCAATAGTTTCTGAGATACCAATGGTGGCACAGTTAAGTTGGACATCCTGTATACTGTATATTATAATATTTTTGAATCCCTGACCTTCCCTGATCATTTTTAGTGAATTTCCTCTGTAGAGAAGATTATTATAATTGTATAATTTTTTTAACCTTCGAAGTTTTTAGATAGATTTTTTGAAACTCTGTATGTGCCTATAACTTGTCAAAGTTATTTCATGAAAAAATAATCAGCTTATCGAATGGTGCATTTCAAAATGGCGGCTGTTTAAATTCTTTAAATTTAAATAAAAAAACAGAACGTTTTACAAAAAATATATTGTATAATAATTTTTGAAGATTTAATTTCCGATCTAATAATTTCCAATCAATAAAAATTGGTTGATAAGCAACTGAGCTATGGTCGAATTTAGCTAACGAGGCAGCATAATTAATTTGGAGCAAATTAGTTGTGCTTAGCTATGCCCCGAAATAAACCAACTATGCTGAATGCGTTTTGTTAAATAAATTCTACCATAACTCAGTTATTTATTAACCGATTTTCAGAATTTCGATGTCATTAGATTGGAAATTGAACTAAATAAACATTGCTATTCTTTATATTGTTATCTAAAATGTACCGTTTTTTTTTGTATCTCATATTGCTCATTTTAAATAGCCACCATTTTGAAATTTAATATTCGATCATGCTGATTTTTTTCATAAACTAACCTTGACTATTTATAGGTAGATACCAAATTTCAAAAACATCGATTTAAAAACTTCGGAGATAAAAAATATTTTGTGAAAAATATAAAATGGCAGATATCTGGGTAAATATGCATTTTAGAAAGTATCTTCATACCAACTTTTTTCTAAGTTTAGATAAAAGGAATAACCTCCTGAAACGTTTTTAATGGACACCCTGTATAAATGAATCAATAGTTTTTTGGCATCTGGAGACCTGAAAATGAAAGTTACCATGGTCACGGGCTTAACAGACCTACAGTAACAGTTTCTTCTCTATAGAGGAAATTCGCTAAAAATGATCAGGGAAGGTCAGGGATTTATAATACACTTAATGATATGATATACCTTGGATATAGGGTATAAAGTACACAACTCATATGCATTTCTTGTATTTTCTTCCCCAATTATGTTATTTTTTGGTTGTACAATATATGCCCCCCAGTTGCACTGTACCTTTGAGGCTAATTCGTACAAAGACACTATATAAAGAATTGAATAAGTATAATTTCATTGTATGCAAGCTAGCTAGTGAACTAAACTAGAAGGGTTTTGTACTCTCATAAATTGAAGTAATAATGAACTGATCTACAGCCATTCTCAATTAACTGTACGATACAGCCCCGCCCTCCCCGGACTGGTGTTTTCCTGTCTAAGGATGGAAGAGGATCAAGGCCGATCAAGGTCGGACTTTTTCGACAGAAGAATGTCCTGAGAAAATGCTTAACAAAGTTCCATTAATTTGCCCGGAGTACTTCAACGGCCAACTACGATGGGCTTCACGACGGCGCCAATATCATTGCAGAGCAGTGTTGTCAAAAAACGGGTTTTACACGGTTTTCGGGTATTTTGAAGGCTGTGCGGGGATTAAGGAAAAACCGGGTAAAACCAAGGATTTCAGACTCGGGCTGAGGGGATTTACCCAACAACCTGGATATTTAAAATAACAGGCAAAACCGGGGATTTTGGACGAGATACAAGGATTTGTTGGAACTCCAGATTGGTATTACAGTACACTCTCGATTATCCGAGCCCCGGTTATCCGAGACTTCTGGTTATCCGAGGCAGCTCTAAGCTTAAATAAATGTTTTTATTTTCTTACTAAGTGTTATATTAATGTGTAAAACAAGTGTTTTTATTTAAAATTATTTGCAACTTGAAAGGACTTTCATTCTCGTATTTATTGGTAAATGCTATATAATAAAAACATTCTGAAGTGGTCTTATTACAGCCCAACCTCAAAACACACGTAAACTCCGTATTATCCGAGGTTCGTGTTATCCGAGGTAGCCTTGGTCCCGAAGACCTCGGATAATCAGGAGTGTACTGAATGTATTTGGTATGGTTTAATTTACTGGCCATTACGTTGCAGTGTTGCCAGAATCCAGGTATTTGACCGGTTTGTGGGTATTTTGAAGGCCACTCGGGGATTTCAAGAGGATTAAGAAAAAATGGGTAAAACCGGGGGTTTTAGACTTGAGCTGTGAGGATTTACCCGGCATCCTAAATACCGTACATAAAAAACGCATCAAACCGGGGATTATTGAATTATGATTCGCTTTTCAAATATCCAATGTTTATGTAAGATAAGAAAAATAAGTCATTTTCATGGATTTAAAAACAATACTTGAAGGAAATTGACACAACTCATGTCAAAGCCATAACACTAAACTTGAAATAAACTTACTTAGCCAAACAAAACCTAACCTAACCTAACCTATAATGAGTTTACCTTGTACAAATTTCAACCCAATCTGTTCAGCCGGCGCGGTGGCGGCGCGTCGAGGCGTCACTCGCGGCGTCGTCGCGTCGTCGTCGGCGGATCGTTATCTACATGTCCGACACAGATAAGATAAGAGCGATAACAATAACGACTGGAATATCCAGAAATAATTCCGATATACTTGGCAAACCATCCCCTAACCAAAAACTCAGATATTTAACGTATAAAGCCGATGGGAAACAATTTTACATTAGTGGGCAGATAACGTATATTTGACACGGATTTGCTTTTACATTAAGACTGTCATACCAAAATGTTAACACGGATTTTAGTCCTGGCAACGAATGCTCAAAAAATCTATAGAGGGAAATGCATGGAACACAATTATTCACTTTGCAGCTTTGTTTAGACTAGTAAGTAGGCTACATTCAAATTTAAATGTATTTCTTATGGAGGGGATATTTGTTTAAATATTAATAAAATTAGTGCTTACCTTGGAAATGGTTGGACCAAAATAGACACATTATATACTTTTCTTACAGAAAATTTAATTTTCTTTAATTTACAAATTTAATAGAAAATACTAAACATTGGTAATTTTCAAGATATTTAGGAAAAACCAAAAAAAGGTATCTTTAGACTCCCTTCCCTCCCCCGCTCAAGGGCTACGGACGGGGACTTGTGATAAGTTCACCTCCTAACTAGTCCAAACAAAGCTGCAAAGTCAAAAATAGTGTACCAAAAATATTCCTACACCTTTTCGTTGCCTGGACAATTTACTTTTATGTCAGAACTGTGCCCTGAGGTTCGAACGTCCGAGTACACAGGAGCCAAATTGCAGACGGAATGTGGAGCGTGAGTATCAGTTGTTATGATCTCCAGGAGGTAGGTACGCGCGGTCGGTCAAGGGCTCCCGTGGCTTATCGTCGTTATCGTCCAGGCGTTATCTCCGCGACCTTCTGCCCTGGATATAACCCGGCGTCGACCCCGGCCGGGCCACCGCACCTCCCGCCACCTCCGCCCGCCGTCGCCATGGTCAGCTCCAGGTCCCTCGCCCTCGTCCTGGCCGTCGCCGTCTTCTGCGCCGCCCTCGCTCAGGTATTTCATTTAGTGCCGATACACAGCTGTTAAGGCTTCCTTTTCAACACGGTGTCAGCGCGCTCAACGTCGACGTCGGCGTCATTGCGCTAGAGCACTGACTTTGAATCTGAAGCAGACCTTCCATCGCATTACCGAATGTGAACCAGGTTTTGAGTGACCCAGGATTGAATTAGCTCCTATTTATAGTGAATCCCCAACAGAGTGTAGTGATGTCAACTTTTAATTTAAGTATCGAGAGCAGGTAATATATCATTTAGTGACACATAAAACAAGCGATAGTCAATTAATTATTGATTTATGCAAGGTGGAATACAAATTGTTTAAATAAATACGGTAGCTGAAAAAGGGGTTGATAGAGGCACCCTCTGCCCTCTGTTAATAATCAATGAGACTATGTCAACTTTAAATTCTGGGTCACCCAAAACTAGCTATAGCTGAGCCATAACAATGGTAAGTCCATTTATGTCAAAGGCTAGAGTTAAATGCGGAGCGGGCAATGTTGACCGTTTCATGGACGCTGCGCGAGCTGATTGTTGACGCGTCAACAATCAACATTGCCCGCTTTACATTTGACTCTGGCGCAATGACGACGACGCCGACGCGACGCGACGTCGTCGTTGAGCGCGCTGACGCCGCGCCGGCGCCGTGTTGGAAATAGAGCCCTAGGGACCTTAATCCACAGCCACTACTTTTTTTTATTGCAATTCCGTTTATTCACCACCAGAACTTAATTTTCCGTTTAGTTATTACAGGTTAGATCAGAACATATTAGAGCTTTAATTAAGTAGGAAATATTATTATAAGTCTAAAAAAACACAATGCAGATTTCACATATTTCTTTACGTGAACAAATCGTTTGATCCGGTATCTTCCCCTACGATCTAATATTTTCTATATCGTAAAGTTTAACTTGAAATAGGTATATAATTGTACGGAAAAATCACAAATAAAAGTAGTAGTAGGCGGTGTTAAGTTTAGATAAGGAAAGGCATCACCGTGAAGGGTGTGCAGTGATCCTTGTGTTGTTAATGTGATTTTAACCTAACCTGACCTAACAAAACCTAACCTAATTATAACTATTTATTATAAACCATATTTTCATACAATTATACTCGTACAACTGTTTCCATTTCAAGTGAAACTTTAAGATAACGAAAATATTAAATCTTGGGGACGGAGATGTATCAAACAATTACCGTATAAGAGATAAGGCCAGTGATAATGGATTTATAGCGGGTAAGGAATACCACAGTGGAAGTGGACGTAAAATTGATTGGGAAACAGTTTTTTGAGCAATAAATCATTTATCAAGCAGTAGTGACGGAAAAGGTCCAAGGTATTAACCAACACCCCCAACACTGCAACACTGACCAACACCTATGCATTTCGGACGGCACAACTGTTAAAAGTCCAAGGTTTTTATGTCCACAGACAAAATGTCCATTTTAGGTTCATTGTATATATGATCAATACGTTTTGTCCACCTTTTTACTGTCCACTCGTATTTATGTCCGAGCATTGGCTGTAACGTCCGCAATTTTCACATATAAAGTGTAGTAAGTGAATAAATCAAACAAAATACAGGAGTTTTTTTAAATGTATAATAATTTTAATTCTTGAAATAAGGTTTTAATGTTTATAAATAATAACAAATAAATTTAAATAATATAATATAGTTTATAAATAATAAAAAATAGGTTCATAAAAGGCCTACATGAATTTATACATAGCTTTATTAAACCAATAAAGCCCTAACCTAACCCTCCTAAATCAAACTTTTTATATGTCAACATCCCTCTTGGATGGTCGAGTGATAGGCCCCTCAGTCTGATTAAAATGTGCTGTAAAATCTCACAAAGAATTGGCCTTTTAAAGCCCTCGGTCCGTTTTCTAATTGGTAATTGTTGATTCAAAATTGAGATGGGAAAATCATGTAAATTTGATTAAATCTAAGCTCAGAAAAATGATTTTTGTTTTTTATCAACTGAGACAAATCTTGGACGAAAAAGAACTCAAAGTTATTTATTACGCTTATGTTCAGTCCTATTTGCAATATGGTTTAATTGCTTGGGGAGGTAGTTTTCAATCAGTTCTTGAGCCATTAAATGTTATCCAAAGATCTATTATTAAAGCAGCATTCAAAAAGACGGCGCGTCCCCGACTATACAGCTTTTTAAAGAGTCTGGGCTTTTGTCAGTCAGACAGTTATTCATAAAGAGCTTATTAACGTTTTGTTACAATAATCCAAACCTGATAGTGGCTCCTGTGACTCACACTTACCGTACCCGTAGCGCGGTGGGCGTGGGCCTGCAGGTTCCTCGAGTAGTTAAATCTATTAACCTGACTAATTCTTTTTACATAGCAAATTTTTTGTTACGGAAAATACCTTTAGAAATACGGAGCCTGCAGGTTCCGCTTAGTACCTACAAAAGGGTCGTGGCGGCCTGGCTGGCGGAGATAGGCCCGGTTATCGCTGAGTCGCTTATCGGCCCAGAATATCCTACGTGACCTTGACGTAATTCCACTTTTACAAACAAAACAACCCATGCCTCACGCAGTTTCATAAAATTAAATTAATATTTATTTTCTCCATTACATGTATCCTATTTAATCTATGTTACACGTTATCAGCAGCTGTTTAAGAAATTAATCTTAATTAGGCCTACCTACTAAATTCTTATAACTATCATTGATTTTACTTCTTGTGGTTTTGAATATACAATTATTGTTTAGTTTCTTTGCATAATATTAACGCAGCTATGGACTTGAACTCGCCACACGCACAGGTCTTTGACCCATGTGAGGTTTTTTTTTTTTAATTTTGTTATTATAACGCTGCTTTGTTATTATTTCTTGAAATAAAGAATTATTTGATTTGATTTGATTTGTTTTCTAAACATACAGCGAGAAATGGAGTACTAAATTACCCGGGAAAATAAATCAGGTCTGAAACACATTCCGTTGTGAAATGTTAATTTAGGCTAAGAAGTTTGTTTTGTGGACGTTTTTTCACGTGGACATGAATCTTAATGGACATTACAGTAGTGGACGTGATATGTAGTAAACGTGATGCGTAGTGGACGACTATTAATGTGGACTTTTTGGTTGTACAAACAGCCGAATCGCTTATTGCAAAAACCCCCTAACTTTTGTAAATTTTGCCAAATCAACTTTTCATATAAAAAAATCCACACGAGTTTATTGTATTATCGCGAGCACCAAATAGGTCGGGTGAGTGAGTGCGTTGCTGGCGAAATTATTGTTTATTATTTGTATAGGTTATTAATACAATACATGATCATATGTTAAAGTAAACACAAATGTACACGCAAAAGGCGTGACAAACGTAAACAAATTTTTGACAGTTCGACAAAAACATTTCACTTTGTCATTTCAGCTGAAGTTTAGCAGACTGTTTGATGAGTTCACAGTTTTGCCGCCCGCCCTATTTCGTGCACTCGATAATAGAATCGCATTATGCACAAGCAGTGGAGGTGTTTCTGCAACAAACATTTTGCTATTCGAAGAAAGATGGGTCGGCAGAACTTGTAGATTTGTGTTGTTCTGTTGGAACACTGATATTTTGTAGTGACCAAAAGTACCTTCTTTCAAGTCGCAACAAAATAATAAGTTATAAACTATTTTAAAGTTTTAATAAAAGTTTGTATCGCGGAAACCCCTTAAGTTATTTTTATTTTTAATGGTAACCTTGCAAAGTACTGTAAAAGGAGTTCTAACTTCATACAGTTGCAAGAGAAATAAATTTATTGCATTGAAAAAAGTATTGGGACGAGCAGGACAGTTTTCATAATTATTTCTCTAAAATTTAGTAATCATCGGTTAAGGGGAGTCGTTACTGAAAATGACCAATTTTGTACAAAAATTCAATTGTTTTTCTTGTTCTATGGTTTATACGTTTCAGAAAAACACAACATATGGTATAATATATATTTTTATCACTGTGAAAAAAATATTCGAAGTGGAGCGTGCCCACCGGTTTCGGGGCATCATCAATAGTTACTAAGTAAACTAGTATAAACTTCAACCGCTGTTTTCCGCAACTTTAAAATTTTGTTATTTTTTACAAACAAGTTCTTATAACTTTTTAACTAATAAAGCTATATAAATGCAATTTTTACCACACATTGTTTATACTACAAAGCAACTTTTTGTGCATGGATATTGTAATAGGTTAAATACAAGTACATGAAAAAAAATTTAAAATTTAATAACATCGAAGTTAAAAAAAAAGTTATTTATGAAGTCATAACTCATAAACTGATTGAGAAAAAACATGAGTATGCACAAAAAGTTAGTATTTTTTGCTCTTTGAAATGAGATATCTAACAATAAAATTGGTTCAGTAGACAAAAAGTTATAAGAGATTTTAAAACCCCATTTTTCCCCCCGAAAAAACTCAAAAAACTTAAAAAAGTATGTAATTTTTTTTACTTTAACAGTGGTCAACCTTTTTCTAAGACTAAATGAACCTAAAAAAGTATATATGATAATTTTTAAAAGGATTTTTTGTAATCACTAGTTTCAGTAACGACTCCTTAAGGGGTTCTGTATTAAGTGCTCCAGTTAGAAACTGCGTTCGGTCTTTTTTTGCTACTTGTAAAAAATCACTTTTGGCCACGTACAATCTTCGTGGTTGGAGGAATGACGATAGAAGAATCTTAAAGGATTAATACTATTTAACTTTGATACCTGATAAGTTTTAACTCTATTGAATTTCCCCTTTTAGAAAAAATATTACTGTTTTCAGTAATTTTGGACTTAAACAATCGTAAGTGTACATTAAAATCCAATATATGTTTAGTATGTATACTACTTTCGTACCCAAAGTCCGATCATATTTATATTTTGCACTTAAATTAATTCAACAAATCCCTAAACTTTTGAGCTGTAAACGATAACGTCAGAACTAACAGAAAGGAATTTGTCGAAAGTTAAATGCTTTAAGACTTTGTCTTAAAGTTCCAAATAAAATTTGTAATCCAAGGTCGCACGGTAGGATCTAATTAAAAGAAAAAAACTTAAATATTTGATGTATTACTCTCAAGTTATAATATTATAATGATTCTGCTGGTGCTGAGGAACAGATATTGCTGTAAGTAATTTAAATTGGCAATTTTCCTGATTTCTGTATTATATTATTGAAATACAATACAGGTTAGGTTTAATTAAGATGAGCGTATAGAAATCCGCTTAATGTACAGGGTTTTTTCCGTCGGCAAACTAAAATGTTTAGGAAACAAAAGAAGTTGGAGTTAGTTTGAAATTGTTAAGATTTGAATAAAATAAACGTTGAATTCATTAAACAGTTATCGCTAGCGCCAGTTATCGCTTCCTATATTGTTTCTTATGGGGATGCGCTTTCTACTTAAGATCGAAACAAAAATATCTCAAGAAATTAAATCCAAATCAATATAATTTATTTAAATAAATTATTCCATGTACTTATGAACTCATCAACTTATTTCATAGTGCATGGAGAAAACAGAAATATTATTGATTTTTCAACACACTTTACGCTATCCCATTTCCTCAAAGGTTTCTTTGATGACAGCAATTATTGTTCGTTTCAAGGCTTGGTTGATCCCCAATGTCATGGCCCCCTCACTCGGGCTGAGTCGCCTGGTCTTGAACCTCATCTCACCATTACTGCCCTGCTAAGGAAAAAGGCAGTATCTGCAAAATTTTGGACATTGAGTTATACATGTATTCCCATGTTTTAGGCTACGCTGAGTCTAATGAGTTAAGTAAGAAGGCCGTATCTCTAGCGGTTTATGAGTTATTCACCTATTCAATGGTAGTATCTGTTACTTTTTCCTAGGCTTCCTAAGAAGGAAAGCAGCAAGTGCAGGTCCTAAGAATTTTTTTTTCTTTTTTTTTAATATCTTTATTGTTTCGACAATATATATATATTGCATACAATGCGTCAAGTTTGTTAATAATTTAATATGTTAAGTAATTTTGTAAGTTAATATGTTAAGATTTCTTTGCAATCACTCTCACATTCATACAAAAAAAGCAGTATATGCTTTGCAGATACTGCTTTCTTACTTAGTGTTCTTCAACTTAATATCTAGTGATAGTTACTCAGTAAAACAGCAGTATCTGTTTTTTTAAATTGATTATTCGACTTTTTTTTGTTTTTGGTGGGAAAAATTAAGAAAACTACCTTTTTCATCCAAAAAAACATTGAAAATTTTATCACTATTATAGGCATATTAAGGCTGTCAAAAAAACTTTGGGTCAGTTTTCCCACATTTCAGGTTTTTTTCAGATACTGCCTTCTTTCTTAGAAGGGCAGATTAGTAGGCCTAACATTTTAAAATTTGAAGCTTTACTCTAATTTTTTTGCTTGCCGTTATTGATATATTTTAATAACTATGCATGCAACGATTATATTATGAATTCCTTTAAGTTAAATGGCAAACACAATTGTTGGACATACGATAAAATATCTACGACCAAAAACATACAAAAAATGTCTTCCGGAGCAAAACAAACCTCATCACATTCAATCGTCATGAAACGAGCCAACTCTCATTTGAGGTTATGCGGATAAACTACCAAAAAAAATTAATCGCAAAGGAACGATCATCTAAAGTGCGGATTTCGTAATTTCCTTAATAATACTACTTTCCTGAAATGCCGAGCTCTCATTGGTCTAGAACATCTTTCATAAAGTGACTCCTACATTATAAAGTTTACTTTATGCAACTGGTTTGTGTTTGGTTTAATATTGCACCTCTTTGAGATGATACCTATAGAATGCCTATTATTATTGGTTCTCATTGCATTGCAACGGTCGATAAACAAAATTAAACCTGGAAACAAAATTTGTAAACAATGAACGTTGTTCGTCAATCAAACGTTGTTAAACTTTCTAGAACGACTATTTGAATTATCTATTATACATTTTCATTATAATATTATTAGTTTCCTATTATAGCCTTCGCAAAAACCGCCCTATTCAGACCGCGTTAATACGGTTTCCCCCTTTTTTCACCCTGTTGCCTTTAAATCCTTAAACCTTAAAAAGACAATTATGTAGTCCTCTAGAACAGTGGTTCCTAAATATTTTGACTGGCGACCCACCAACGATTCCAAAAACCTTTCGTGACCCAACATTGGCATAAATGGATAGTTTATGTATACTACATCTCACCAACTAGGCCATAGCGAAACAATTAAACGTATAAATTCGACTTATCACGCCATAGGCTAACAAATACGAGTGTTTATTAAGCTTTTCTGTCTGTATTGAAGGGAAAATTACACTCATTTTGGATTAAATTCAGTGAACAAAATGAAAAAGGTCTTTAGTATAGGTTCAGCTTAAACCATGAACCAAAAAGGCTACCGTAACTTTTCCTATATTGTTTTGCTATTGCGAAAGTACAAACTATTGCAGTCCTTTCCATCTGGTTTTTTCGTTTGCTCATTTTCGAATCTATTTAACAGAACATTGAGTGGCTCCATTAAAAACATAATAGCCTTTTAATAAGAATAGTAATGTAATGAAATGTTAATAGTGCGTAACGTGTCGTATTGTTTAATTAGAACTAAAGAATCGATCTAAAGACTGAAAGAGGAAAATTTCAAATCATTTATATGTATACTTTTTAATTAATGAAAGATAAGGAGGATAGTTAACGGAGTCACACCGTAATATACCCAAAAGGACACTGGTTTTATCTTTTTACATATTACTTTCATTGCATGGTTGCAAGATATTTCTATACTTTTTGAAATAAAAACATTAAATCAATTACCCCGATTTTCTTAAAATTTACGGCGTTTTTGTAAAAATGTACCTTCCAACGTTTGGAGGGTTTTCATACAACAGGTTATATTTCAGATGAAATTACACATTGTCATATCGCACCTTCCTTAGAACATAAACAAGGGCAGACGAAACTAAATATTTTTCTGAACTGTCATAACTTTTCTTCTTTTACAATTTTTTTCGCTTTTGGCTCTTTTACAGTAAAAGTGGGCTTTTAGCGGAGCAGCTACTTTATACAAGATCCAGACATATTTTCTTCTTTTGAAATAACACACTTGGAAAAAAGTAGTTCCGTTTTCGTAAATTTATTTTTTAGATCTCGTTCCCACTATATTGCATATTTTTACGCTTCCCTTACCTTTGTGTTTGTCAGACGGGACTCGTCAATATTTAAAACACGGATGAAACAATTAATACAAAACACAAGTATATTTGCCCTATCTATACTTGATGTTCTGCGGGACTTATTATAGAACTTATAAAAATTGCCGATTCTCAGGATTTCCGAACAACTTGTTTCCGCTACACACTGGCCGAAAGTTCATCTTAGGTTAAGAGGTTAAGCGCTCCGTCCACGTCAAAAGCTAAATATGAAAAAATGCAATATAAATATTTATTTGTGTATTAAGAGCGCAAAGTACGTCATTGCCGCTCCAGAATTGTAGATGGCTAAACATTTCGAGAGCGGCAATAACTATTTGTGCTCGTAATAAACACAATATTTTTCCTACCACCATTTTTAAACAGTTTAACTTATTAACTAACCTGTACATAAAAGCCCATTGAGGTTATGTTTGCTTATTCTATTTGATCGAACCGGAAGTTGAGATAGAAACGGGGACGATGAAATCAGCTGATTTAGAACAAGAGAACTAGAATTTAGAATACGGCGAGTGTCATGGGATTTCTGACCTGGTCGGTGGTGTTTGATGTCGTAGTTATCTCTCTTGTGTGCCACCTTAACCTATTCTACATTTCAAGTAACCCTGATTTAGCGAGCGGGAATGAAATGAAAGCGGAAATGAACCGTTGAACGCACTGTTTACAGGTGCGGCAATGTGATTATTTCCATGCAGTGGTAGGAAATAGTTATTTATGTATTAAGAGCGTAAAGTAGGTCTTTCTCGCTTGAGCTAAACAGTTACCGCGTGACGCGTAGCGGAGTGCGGTATTTTTAGCGAAAGCGAGAAAGACGCTTTACACGTGAAATACATTCTAAATTTTTCCTACAACGGCGGTTTTAAATTCCCAAACGATAAATACAATCACAGTTACTCACGTCCATTGTAGCTGAATGCGCCATTATGATTGTGAGGTTAAAAACAATGAATCAAATTAAAGACATTAACAAGAACAAACACGATTCTTGAATTGAAACATATTGAATACATAATTTAGCTTATAAATAATTGGAACACGAGTTCGTCATGACTTATTACATCCATTGTAGCTGAATGCGCCAGTTTGAGGTTATAAACAAGTAGATCTCAAACGGAAGCGGATGGGAGCGCTGTATCGCGCCGAGTAACAATGCAATCAGCTGGCGAGCGTTAAAGTAATCACGTGGCGAGCGTTAAAGACTTTAACGCTCGCTCCAAAGACTTTCAAAGGCATTATCGCTCGCTCCTCAGTAAACAGCTGTTTTACGTTTGGGTTTCGGTGCGTAAACTGACACTTTACGCGCGGTTGTAGGAAAAATATGTAGTGTTAAAGGTAAACCGATTCTGAATAACCGAGTCATCACGGATCGACTGTGGATCACACTTAGAGGTCTGACTGATTCTGATTATGGCGGATAGGAGATGACAATAATTACATGATGCCTCCCTCCTTATTGTTCTTACAATGCCTAGAATTATTCTTAAATTCGACCTAACGGAGTATCCTTTTAGTCCTTTTCAGTAAAATAAAAGCAAAGATTAATGAAAACCTTTCTAAGTTAGCAGGGGTTTCAATCAACTGTCGATCACTGTTTTGATTCCAGGTTTTCTAAAACTATGAGTGCGAAATTTATTTTTTTATTATTAACTATTTTTGTTAAAACCGTCACGACCCATCTTAAGCCCTTCCGCGACCCACACCTTGGGAACCGCTGCGCTGCTAGAAATCGAATCACTGTTTACATAAACTAAAGAGGAACGAATTTATTATCTGTAAAAAAAACCTGGTTAAATTCAACCTTAACTCGTTTCACTGTGGTTAATTTATTTTCCTATTTTCATTTCAGACCGATGCTTGCTGTTGCAAGAAGAAGTGTTGTTGTTGTTGCGAAAAGAAGTGCTGTTGCGAACCCGAAGTCAACTACAACTACCACGTGATCGAGAGCAAGCAATACTGCCCACCTCCCCCCGCCTACAACCCCTGCCCCCCGCCGTGCCCCCCGCCGTGCCCCCCGCCGTGCCTCCCGCCGTGCCCCCCGCCTTGCCCCCCGCCGTGCCCCCCTCCTCTGGCCTTCCCTACCCCCATCTTCGGCATTCCCTCCTTGATCTCTGGATGCGGCTGCGGGTGCGGCTGTGGCTGCAAGAGGAGATGTTGTTATTGATAATACTCTTGTTTTATATATATTTATTAACTTATTTATTTATTAAACTTGTTGTTATGTAAATTTTGTGAACGATTTCCAACACCTTTTCTCCAACACAAATGGTGGTAGTCAAATTATTTCATCCAGCCGTTAAACAAAAAAGTAATAGACTACGTCAAAACTTATAATTAAGGACATAAACCATTGTTCTCTTGAATCGCAAAATCAAGTGCACGCAATAATTAAAATCACACTAATCACACTAAAATGCACACTATAAAGTCCATTTTCACTATAATGACTCGTTCATGCACTATTAATAATATCATTAGTGAAGGTGGTAGCGTGAAGCGATCAAACTGAGCTATATTAGAATATTAGAACGTCATTTTATTATATTTTGCTTAAAACAACATTCAGCACTAAATAAAATAAAACATCTTCGTGTTAATACTGTACTAGGCCATAGATGGCTCTCTAGTCTATATCAAATACTAATACAGAGGTCGACAATGGCTACAGTAATTAGAAGTTGTCATTTTTCTGGATAGTCTATTGGCTGTCCGGATTGACCAGCTTCCTGTTCACCTTGGTTCCGCCTTGTCTCTCTGGGAACTTTGATTCCCAGCTGAGCTTGGATACCCACTCAGGTCTGAGCTCTGTAGGGAGTTGTGGATCGTCCTGGCTTGTCCATCTGGGAGGGGATGAGGGACCCTTATCCGACAAACTTCTAGGCGTCTGCTAGTCTAGAGGGCGAATCGACCAGGTGAAACTCTTCACAACAAGGAGCGCTCTCAGGTGGAGGTCTGGGGATGCTTGGGAGGTCTCGGGTTAGAGGGCGAGTCGTCCCCGGAAGAGCCTGGAGGATGGGATGGAAATATTTCTCTCTTCCTTCAGGGCCGAGACTGACTGACCATATCATACCTTTCCTATCCTGACAATCCCTTCCTCCCGTAAGCTGCACAGGGAGACGTTCCCTGCTGGCAATGCTGGGGCTTTCATTCCTCTAAAGTCTAACAGTCTATTACTGTACTTAAGTTTGATAATAACACGATTAAATTTATTTTCATTGACAAACTGCTTACAGACACAATTAAAAATGATAATTTTAATTCTAATAATTACAACTTGTTAAGAACAAATAATGAGAAATTGATTTTAAACAAAATGAATTAATTAAAAAGTTTATTTTGTATACAGTATATACTTTCCCAGGGAAATGTACGCACATAGGCCAAAGCCTGTGATTAGGCGCGAGTCAGTGTGCATTTTGTTTGATAATCGAATAACAATAGGAAAACTAATTTATTGATCTTTCAAAAAAATTCTAAATCGAGTATTTGGGGATAGAAATAGGCATTTAATTATACATCAAATGCCATGTAGGCCATGTATAGCTGTTAGGCATTTATTTATTTTATTTTTTAATTTTTATTTATTTAATTAGGTTTATGAATAACTTATGGACTTAGGGGAAAGGTTGGCTGGGCTGGTAGATAAAGTCCATTATTGTCAAGTATTGTCATGGTTATAAGGTCAGTCCTGCAACCAGAGCAGATGATGTGTTCAGCACCTTCCCTTCCGATTTCAGGTAACCATTTTTAAAGTATGTTTATTCAAATAAAGTTCACTGCCTCTCTCGGGACACAATGCTGTACTTTACTTCCCCAACGCGAAAATAGCTAGGCATTTAGCTTTCCGTTTGCATATATTTCTTGAGCAAAAATGACTCCTAGGAATATTTTGTCTTGTATTATGGTCTGGTAATCTGACCCTCATCTTTGTGTAAGAGTTTTAAGCCCCACTTTACAGAAATTAATGTACATCCAGTAAAAAAATAAATTTCATTCAACTAACGCCGAGTTTCCAAGCTCTTGAGCGTGGTGGAAGATGGAGGATGGAGGTACCTTGAAAAACACGGCTGGAACAAAATGGGCATATTTGATGTGATAATTTAACATTTGGCTAATATGTCTATGATTTATGTGATTTATGACACATGATTAGACACATGTGAGTGTCCATGATTAGAGGGATTTAATTTAATTCTTGGAAATAAAAAAGATCAAATGCATTACTTTTTTAATTTTATAAACTAACTCTCGAGAAAAATTACTCAAGTATGAGAAATTACACATTTATTACACCGGAAGATTACACCCACTGTTTTGGACTTCATTTTGCGGGCTTTTGCCATCACTGATAAGCAAAATCAACACTGCGTTACAAACGTCATCCAAGCATGAACACAAGAAATAATTGTTGTTTGTTTTGTGACTCCTTTAATACATCGATAGGGAGACATAAATATTAATTTTGTTTATCTCCATCGAAGCCAAGTCCAAAGCACAGCGATAATGTGCGGTTCTTTCTATTATTTAAAATCCGTGTATCTAATACATGGTTAGGCATACAACAATATTTACAAGAGGAATTTAACTGACGTCGAAAAATAGAAAAACACGTATAAATTATGTCCATCTGTAAGGAAAGTTGAAAATTAGTCCTCACGTGTGAGGAGGAGAAAAAGGAATATATTGGAAGTGATAAGACTTAGATAATGTTAACTCCCCACACAATATGTATAGTCCTAATTTATAATATATATTTAGTGGGTAACTGGAAAATATATGTTTGTAAATATAAATTGACATAATAATCCTAAACATATATTTTAAATATCATCAGGTTTTGACTTTGAACTTGCTTGAACAGTGATTATTTAGTCCTATTTTTGTATTGAGTATCACGTTTATAACCGTTTCTAACGATCTAAACCGTACTAAGAACCTATCCAACTGACCAAACAACCTACATTTTGGCCACAACAGAAATCCATACCCCTATTGCAAGTATATACACGCAACGCCTTCAGTACAATCTGTCACAAAGAAGGCCTATGAAGAGCCTATAACTGAAAGTGAAAGTTTTATATATACATAAGTAACTTTCACTGTATATATGTATATATATACGTTATTTGGACATTTAATTACACCCTTGAGGCTGCAGATAGTGATTCCACCCCAGACTGAAATGAGAAAGTGAATCGTTTCCTCGATGTATTTATATTTTTTCTTAAAATGGTATGAATTGGCTTCTATGTACATTCTAATGTAAATAATGAAATTTCCTAGTTAATCTATCTTTGAACTTATGGGATTGATTTACTACTTGTTTGAATAAAAAAGTAATGCCACTTCAGGGGTTTGAACTAACAACTTTCATCGCACCGCGCTCTCGCCCAAATCCTTCGGCCAATTTGACTCATGAGAATATAAAGTATGAATTAAACTAATGTTAACGACAATAAATAGTTTAAGGGGCAGACTCTAGATCTAACATAAAAACATGAATCAAGTAGCCTAAATCTATAAAATAGACCAGCATAAACTGTAAAACAAAACACAAAGAGAAAGGTTTTGGCAAAAAATGAGGAAATCCAATTCTACAAAATGTTTTTCAATCACACTGAAGATTGGATTACTAGTTTAGCAGAAGATGGAAACAGTCTCGTTGTTTGGTAGAAATAGTTAATTGTTTGGAAATTAGCTTAAATCGCCCTTGGGCAGAACGCGAACCCTTCTAGTTTTTTTAAATTCTAAAACCCCCAATTCTAGTGGGACCTTTATAAAAAAATAAAAAACGGAATGATGGAATGAAATGTACATGCAGAGTTTCAAGATTCTAGTTAGATTATTTCGGGTGATCCGTGAAAACGAGGAGGATGGTGAGCCGCATCAACCAGCTGTGTTAAGTTTATTCGCACTGATCAGCTGGTTGAAAGATAAATCAGCTGTTTTCAGTTTATTTACAGTAATCAGCTGATTGGTTCATTCAATAATTCGTCAATTCTGAGATTAAGAAGCGAGTATAACTGGCGCCAATTCTTTGGGCCCACGCCGTCTATAAGACTAATGTTAATTTTAGCATTGGGATTATGGACGGCGTGGGCCCCAAGAATTGACGCCAGATATAAAACATAAACCCTAAAATACCCCCGTTGCAGCAGACCTGCATACTCAGCGAATTTCAAATGCAAAACAATATATTTAATCTAACATAGTGAGATTTGACATGTTTGTGTAAGCTCCATAAGATTAACATGGGGAATGAGTATGCAGGTTTGCTGCTACAGGTATGTTAAACTGGTTGGTTTTAATTCAATATTTAGTGGATCTGAACTAGAAGAAGCCATTTACCAAGTTTTATCAAGATATGTTGAGAAATAAACTATATAGATATAGAATTTTACTTATTTCCCATAAGGTTAACATTGGGACAACGTACTGTGTTTACCACTTTCAATATCTCGGTAACCAATGGACATAGAGCAGTGATTCAAAATATTAAATTGTTTGTTTTTTTGAGCTGAATTCAATGGTGCTAATACAGATTTGATAAATTTTATTTTTCTATGTAACAAGCTTAAAAAACCCATTTTTGAGGGGGTTTATCCCCCTTTACCCCCCCTTCCGGTGGTCCGATCGGGCTGGTTCACGAACTCGTCCAATCGATTACCACTTTACGTACATGTCTGTACCAAATTTCATCAAGATCGGACCATTTTTACGGCCGCTATCGTGCTAACAGACACACACACACACACACACACACATATATATATATATATATATATATATATATATATATATATCTGAAAATTCGAACGAATGGTGTTTTTTGCTTCTGGGGGTTGCAAAACGAAAAGTTATCATGGTCTGGGGCTTAGGTCTTACCATGAGACCTACGGTAATAGCTTCTTCCCTATAGGGGAAATTCGCTAAAAAGCACCAAAATTACAAAGACAACAAATTATTTATTTACATGAGATAGTATCCCTAGTGATTAAAACCAAGTACAAAGAAAATGTGTGATAACCTACGGCCTGAACAGTTTTTCAGAAACAATTTTTTATGTTCTATGTAAATAAAATTGTTCAGGAATTAGATTATACACATTTACTTTTACTTACTTTTAATAACTTAGGTTCCTTAGTCATTTCTCATGTAGATAAATTAATTTCTTGTTTTTGTAACTATTGATTTTTAGGAGTTTTGTGTTTCAAATATATCTTGACTACTCAATCTCAGAAATAACGAGGTATTATTGACAGAACCAGACAGCTGATTAGTGTACATAGACTTAAAACAGCTGATTTACATGCATCACCAAATGTGGTTTCACATAATAGCTGATATTGACGTAAAATCATTTTATAAAAAAGATTCCTCCCTTATTTAATAACCGATTTTCATAATTTTGGTATCATTGGATTTGTAATTACGTTTTCTACAAAATCATACTGACCAAATTTATAATTATATTATGGTTATCAGGTTATCTATATTATGGAGTTTTGAGATATTTAAGTTTGAAATATTCAAGCAGCCGCCATTTTGAAACCAAACATCGCAAAAAAAGATGTTTTCTGTAATGAGAAATTTAAGTTACTAAGCTATACACCAAGTTTCATTACGTAACCGAAATCCGTTCTTAAATTTATTATGAACTATTTATGTGAAAAAAAAAACAAAGTGGCGGCTGTACGAGTAGTAGATTATATATATATTTCACTGTTTAGTTCACAATTTAGGGCTGTTAACAATATTTCTAATAATAACCAACTTGAGCACCTTTTTATCATTATTTAATTTAAAGATCACAACGCAGGTGTTTCACGGTGTACTCTAGAGTATAATTACCGTGAAGGTGGTATAGTCACCGGGAACACGTGTTATGACCTTCAAATAAAATATTGTTTCATATATATCGACTACAATTTGGTGGTTATGTTTCATAAATCACTATAAAAACATTAAAATCTATGAATTGCATGAAAAATAAGATACATTACTTATACCATCTTATTTTTAAACAAAAATATACAAGTGATCCAGGATCAAATCACAACAGTTTGACAGAAAATGTCAAACTTCTGAAGTGACAACTGCAAATTTAGGGAAATCAGAGAATATGCGTGGAGGTTCTTTACAAAATTACCCTCACAGAAACGTTTTCATGTAATGCAAATAAACAGCTCCGAATCCTTGAAACTGTTGACGAAAACGCCCCGTTTTAAATATAAGTTCACAGTTATTTTGAGAAACAGTAGAGGTTTTAACACGTTCGCGGTGGCATGGGAGCACTCCCATGGAGTGCTCCCATGATAATTTACTTGGGTGCGATCGCTCCCAAGCTGCAACGCTTTACAATAAGATATATTTTTAAACCAGGATCTGAGCTTGAAATCTGAAACTTTAACAGCACTGATCAATAAAAACTATTGATCCCACACCAATAGGACCAAGTTCAACCAAGTTTAGTTTAGTATGGGTTATTGTATTTCCCATACTAGCGGATAGTCCGGGGCGCTCCCCCGGAAAACTTTTTGGTTTTTCGTACTTAAAAGTGGGGTTTTAAGCTTTTAAACCTGTGAAATACACAGCATTCTAAAGCATAGTTTATTTACTATTTTCTAAGTAAATTTGCAGGAAAGCACAACATTGTATCTATTTAGATACTGATCACATGACTGTTGAAGAACATCTTTTGGTGATTATCTCAAAACCATTGAAGTTATTGTTTTATTTGTAAAAAAATAGGCGGTCGAAAAACCGGTGCACCGCAACTGAGCCAAGACGATCAGGTAGACGGTATCAGGTAACTGAGCCACAGTGATAAGCGGCCCCTCGAAAACGCGTCGCAACTGAGCCACACGTCACGTGCCACGCGGCCGCCGCCGACCGCGTCCCAACCGCAGGACTGTTATTATTCTAAAGATCGAGGATGGTTAAAAATTCAATTCAGTTATAAATAAAAAATCATCGCATATTGAACAACTTACAAATTAACCCTATGTAGGAAAACCCCAAAAATTTGCAACATTCCAAGGAGGCGGCAACGTCCGCGCGTAGGCGGAAGAGGTTGAAAGTAAATCTTGTACCAAAAAGATATACCTACTTTTGTTTATTTACATTTCCTTTAATAACTATTCTATTCTTAGACCCAGTCAAAATAAAACAAAATTAAAATTAATACTTGGTAACAACTAAAAGGCTGTATGGACGTATAGTTATGTCTACAGAAAGAACTGGCCAGTAGAAAGTGTTGTAACCACCTTCAGACAGATTGATAAAAGTTTTAATAATATTCGTAAAATGTAATGTTCTTATTGTAGTTTATACGGATTACTTGTACACTTGATTATACTTTTATAAATACAGTGCCATATTTTAAATGAATATAAAATCTCGATCTATAAATATAAAAATAATTTATACTTCAGACTTAAAGTACCACGATTGTACTGGGCACGATTGTTCCAGTCTCGAAAAATATCGCGTTTCTACCTGCTTCTCCCAAAAAGTCAATAATAACTTTCAAATTCAATACAGACTCAACGGATCAACCGAAATCGTTCATTTTTAGCTCATTTAAATCGTTAATTAAAGAAATAACATAAAAATCCAGCGATTTCAGTGAGCATAATTTTGATACGGTATCACATTTAGAATAATTTGTAAACAATTCCAAAAATACGATTTTTTGCGATTTTTAACAACCAAACAAAAAACCATAATGATTTGTTCTTCCAAATGAGCTATAATTCAACGATTTTGGTTGAACGGTTGACGCTAACGGATTTGAAAGTTAACATTGGTCTTTTGGGTGAAGCAGGTAGTTGGGCGGTATTTGCGGTTTGTTTGTATTCCAAAACGCTGCCGCTGCCACGCCGCGGGTCTAGCTACCTAGACCACTTTGGCTCAGTTCCGCATCGTACCCTGTAATTAATTTTTCATCCCTGTCACTAGGAGTGCATTCGTTGTGTAACCCGAAAAACAACTGTGATATTTACAACTCCTCTACTTTCCTGTCTGTGTGTTCGCCGTAAATGTCATTCTCGACTCCAGGCTGCAGGATAAACTCTATAAACTATCTAGCGGGCAATGAAACAACTATTAGAACAAGATAAAACCAACAACAAACTAAACATCGTTGGTACACAGCGTACAAGATTACCAAGCTTCGCCTAGTCAAAAAATAAAAAGACGGCGCATACTCAACGAATGTATAACACTTCGTCCAACCTCTTTGTTTAGCCAAATGATTTACCTCTTTCAAATGAAATTAATAGTGATTAAATATAAAAGTAAAGTGAATGTTAACAAATAAGATGTAAAAATAAACAACTACTAAAAACAATTGGTTTAAATGACTTGTGAGTAGGGGAACGATTTTAGAATATACAGTAGAAGATAATAATTTTTATTCGAGTTTTTATTATTGGTTGGCGGCTACAAAAATAAACTTTTTATATGTTGGGAGGCAGGTATACGCGACGCCCATGCCGAGATGGTCGGAAATGTAGCAGTCAGTGACCTGGTTATCGCAACGCAGCGCTGAGCCCAGAGAATCAAAAGACTGTTGGCCGGGCTGCGACAACAACGGCCAAAGGTCACTTCCCCTGATATGATAAACCGATCGGTGAATGTTCCTTAATCAAAGATACCGACTTGAAAAACATTACTTGCGTCACGTGGCTGCCCAAACAGTGTTCAGACTAGGGAATCCAATCCCGACCGATATTTTCAATCCCGGGTTGAACTGACATAGTAGCCTATTGGCCGATGCAAAAAGAAAGTTTTAGTATACTTTCGCAAATGTAAATCGCATTTGTATCGTAAATATAGTGTTGTACATAAAACCTTTTTCAGTTTAGTTTTGCTTTGTAAACTTTTTTAAATTCAAAATCAAAAATTGTGTACAAAAAAGCTAGAGACAACATCAGTTGTCCGATTTTTATGAAATTTGGCAAGTTGTTATGAAACCATGATATCTCCGGCTGTTTTTTTATTTTTAGAATTTTCGATATTAAAGTTATTTTACCCCATAAAAAACCATTAAAAAACGACAAAAATCCAAATTTCTCAGAAACGGCTTTTACGATTTTGATAAACATTGCATGTCTGTACAAATTCAGGTTCAGAAGTTATGAGGGCTTAAGTGTTAAAAATTCGTATTTTTCATAGTTCACAAGATTTGTAGCTTCTAAAGAAAAATGTACTTGCAACCATTAAATTTGGCTTGGAAAATTAAATAATGCAGTATTTAGAATTATTAGTCCACGTCATCTGGTTGTGGAAATAATTGATATTTTCGATTAGCGGTAAACGTAGTACGTTGTCTAATGTTATTCTCATGGCAAATACTCAAAAACCGATATCTCCTTTCATTGCTAACCGACTTCGCTAAAATTTCGTTTGTATTTTTGGGATGAATGTTAATTGATTTTATTTCATTGTAGGTTTCCTCGTTTTAAGGAAGAAAGTATGTATCAGTCTGCTGATACCGTTTATTACATGTAAACGCTGTAAGAAATATCAAAGTGGTGTCAAAAAGTGAAATATTTTCTAAATAACTCTACGTACTATATCAAACTAAAATCCTGTGAATTGATCCAGTGAGAGAAATTTAAATTTTAGCCACGCTGTTCTTCCTACTTGCAACCGTATCCTATTATCACATCTAACAGTGATATCGTCTGAACAGGAAACAATTGAATCCGTTTGTTCCATTGACTCCGAGATAGGCATATCCACGTATTCGAAGCTATTACACATTTAACCGTTTGACCTCGTACCGCATTAGTCGATCTTTATTGATGCATCATGATAAGAAAATAAATATCAGTATAGTGATTTATCTTGTATTGACATTGGAAATTTCCACCCTGCCATTTTGACCAAAACAACGTGAAATCGTAGCTTATATTGAGCTCGTTGACGGTCTTTACTAGACAAAAAGTTTGCTGTTTGATAATAGTAGTTTATGCAACGATTTTATAATGAATGTCTTTAAGCCACGAGTGATATTTAGAACACTCGCTTCGCTTGTGTTCTAAATATCTCACGAGTGGCTTAAAGGCATAATACAATCGTTGCATACACTACTTTATCTACGACCAACAATATACGACAACATTTTCCCCGAAGTTAAACAAAACTCATGACTTTTACTAATGATGGAATAGGTCAACTCAAATTTGAGGTTAGGCACAAAATCAGACTTAACCATGAATCATTGTGGAACAATCAGCTGATGGTATAAGTCAACTCAAACATGAATCGTAATGCAACAATCAGCTGATGTGCGAATTGCGAAATTGTCATTATGACACTACTTTCGTCAAATGCCGCGCTCCCATTGGTCTAGAACCTGTATCATAAAGTGACACCAGTTGCATAATGTTAACAATTGTTAACAATTGTTAACATTATGCAACTGGTTTGTATTTGGTTTAATAATAGACCTCATTATGACATTAGTTGTAATATCGTTATTGATGATTATTGCAATGGTCGTAGATAAAACCTATTTTACAACCGTGGCAAATATGATCATTGTATACGACCTATGGATGCGGTATACGGATTCAAACCGCGCCTTTAAATAACCATCGATGAAGTTGTATTATTAAACTGAGCTGGAATTTATTAATATATTCACGATGGTTAATAATCACAATAACCGTTAAAGTTACGAAGGTTGAATTTTAATTTATGCATCGATTTTATGTACTGTGAATAAAAAAATCTATTTAATTTAAAAAATTATAGCCTTATGTGCCAAAATTTTAATTTTAATAAATGCTAGGATTTAATTTACTGTGAATAAATCAATCAAATTAATTAAAAATTGTATATAATAGCCTTGTGCGACTTACTCTTCAAGACATTCGAATTATTTTATGAACGATCTATATATTTAACATTTCAGAAGAACATACATGTAAATAAGAGTTTTTTTTATATAAATATACGGTCATACAATAAACACAGCCATACTAACAATGTAAATCAATATTATCTTATTTCCCAGGTTGAAACCCTTCAGAAATTGAACTTACATGAATGTAAAACCTAGTGCTACTTAATTTTAATATTCTTACGTATATAAGAAGAAAGGGTTACCTGTATTTCTTCAACATAATATTAAGAAAAGAGCACCCAAGGCAATGCCTAACTCGAAAACTACAAATTTCTATTGTAAATTTCTGCAATAGGAGAATTAAATATTTAAAACATAAAGCATACTAGTATAATAAATTCTAGTACTTCATAACTATTAAAAACAAATCACAAAAATACTAATATAAACATTATTAATAGGACCGGCTCAAGAGTTTTATGCGCCCTAGGCGAAAGTACTTGGCCCCCCCACACTTCTTAAGAGCTTTGTAAAAGGGTACATTTTCAGGGCTTGAGAAAACTTATATGCCATGGAATAAAAAATCCAATTACTAAAACCTCTAAATTTTTAATGCTTTTATTTTTATTTTAATGACCACTTAACAATTATTTTTACTTCCTTGTGTGGCAAATTTGTGAAAAGTCTGCCTACTTGTGTACAAACGAAACGAGAACAAATTTCCCGTAACATTATTTTTTTTATTGCATTTTATAAGTAGTTATTAGATATGTTTTAACATAAAATAAAAATATTGCTTTGAACTTGTGATTTTTTTACTGCTGAACCTAAAACTATACAACCTGTGTTGAGGAAGATTTAATTCGAACGAAGTGAGTTATACTCGACTTGAAAATCACTCTTTGTGAAGTAACTTCTCTTTTATTATTTGATGACTATTCGTGAAATTTGAACTACATCATATTTATACTCCGAAGATTGTTTAAATCTATAAATGAGTAGTTAATTATACGTTTAAATATTTATTTTTTAGTTAATAGCCTTCCTTTAATTTTACCGCACTTCGTTCGACCTATACGCGACATAGGAGCGTACTCCTAGTTAGTAATTGCCCCCGGTGTTATGAGCATGGATGTTACTGAGTGTTGAAAATTCACTTAAATTTATCTTAGTAAAAGTTAAAACCTGTAAAATATATAAATTAATTACTGTTAAAATCTGTATTTGAAAGAAAAAAGGACGGCAACGATCTACAGGTCCAGCACGGCACATTGTACGAACTGTATGAACTACCTTTTTTGGATCAGCAAAATGTCATTAACATGAGGAGAATGTCCCCATAAAATTAAAACATAGGCTATATGTGACTGAAATAGTCCGAAATAAGCTGTTCTTAAATAAGATTGAGAAACAATATCCTTTAATTTCCATACTAAATAACTTACTCTTGAAATTGTTTGCAAATATTTTCAATATGGACACTCCAGTTTAATTTGCATCAATGGAAATACCTAATAATTTGACTGAATTATTATCCTCTGTATAATTACTTAAAGAATTATTCCAAAATTGACTTTTGCCTTTACACAATAATTTTTTGGCAGAAAACTAAGTCAAAACGTTGTCCTCTGCATGCCGCATTGTCCCCTGCAGTTCGCACAAATCTCCACCTGAGCCGAGGAGGGTGTTGCAATCTGCATAAATTATTGATGTTATGTTTAGGCCTACAGTTTTCGGTAAATAATTTATAACAACAATGAAGAAAAAATGTCCACTTTGGTCTATGCAAACAGAATGAAAATGTAATAAAGACAAGGCAGTACAAATGCGGGTTTTTCTCTAAGTGTTGACCTCAGATAACCCCGATTGCACAACAATTCGCTGCAAGTTATACCGGTCATACCTATACAGTTTCGTGGCATCAATGCACGTCGCAAGTAATTATTCCCGAACATTCCCCTGGAGAGCGTGAGCTCAGAGAGTGTTACATACCTGGACACATGATTCATGATTCATTTGTCACTAGACTCGAGTCAATAGAAGATTAGAGATGATATTTAAGCCGAGCCGAGGCGGGCCGGACACAGTGCGCGGCGTCCACGGCTCACATCATGTTTACGTTCAGAACTCTCGTCCTCGCGCTCTTCGCTCTCGCCTTCGTAAGTAAATATTTACAAAATTATTTTACATATTTTCAGCTTTAGAACATTTTTTTGTACTAGGACATTTTTTAGATTTTTTGAAAAGAGAACTCTCACCCTCGCGCTGTTCGCTCTCGTCTTTGTAGGTAAAATTTACAAAATCATTAGAAATATTTTATAAATTGAATTTTAAAACATTTTTTTGTAGTATGAACAATTTTTAGATTTTATGAAAAGAGAATTATCTTATGGTATGAGTGAACTCTCACCCTCGCGCTGTTCGCTCTCGTCATTGTAGGTAAAATTTTCAAAATTTACAAAATTATTTTACATATTTTATAAATTCAGCTTTTTTGTACGACTTTTTTTGAACATTTTATTACCGGTTGTAGTGTACCGGTTAAATATGAACAAGAAAAATTTGCATTTTTCGTGTAATTGCAGTTCTAAAAGTGTAGTAAACGAACAATTTTTAGTTTTTTTGTAAAGAAAAAACCTCGATACCGTGAGATACTCATAACGGAGTGAACTGTCAATCATGAATTCAGAAACTACGCGGATTATTTTCTATTATGTTTTAGTCCTCTCAATAATGACCGTGTAAGTTATTTGTAAAGTAGTCGAGAAATCAACTAGTTCTCAGATATATCACTGGTTTTTAAATGGATCAAAGTAATTCTTTTTTAAGTGATAATGCCCATGAAACTGTGACTTTGTGTACGGTTTTGGTATCAAATAAATTACTCCAATTTAACTAAAGTATCAAATTACAAAACAAGTATTGATAACGAATAATAAAATTTGTCTTATACTTTTTATGGACAAAAATTAATTTCGATATCATATTGTTGATCAATAAAGCTACTTAAAGAATGGATATAATCAATGTTTTGAATGAGAACCATAATAATATATGCTCTGGAAATATCACTTGAAAATAAATATAATAATATAATTCGTATTATACGCCTTTACGAATAAGCTTAAGTCAAAAGCACGACTATGACTAGACGTAGACAAAGAGAAGTTTTGTTAGTACTGTATTTTTAGGTATAATTTTTAAATTTTATATATACAATTTATAATGTGCTTTTTTGTTGTTAGTTGAGCATGGACCAGCTAGTTTATCACTTTAAACATTTCTTACAAAGCAGGACCGACTCTAAACAATGACAGTAAATTTCTTTTTAGACTAAAAAGGAGTTTGAAGGTACGTTCAGTGGTTTGAAAGTGCTTTCAATGGAGACATTTTAAATTTGATTATAATTTTTTGGGAAAAAATCCAAAGTCAATTTTTCTAGCTCCATTCATAGAAATTAATTTAAAATAGATTCGCCTGAATATAGTGGACAGTGATCATAAAATATGATACAGAGGTTTACTTGCAGGTAGTGGCCTAGGTTTTATAATGACGTGATCATAAAATATGATACAGAGATTTAATTGCAGGTAGTGGCCTAGGTTTTATAATGACGTGATCATAAAATATGATACAGAGATTTAATTGCAGGCAGTGACCTAGGTTTTATAATGACCGGAAGTATTAATCCCAGAGAATTTCCGGTCGGCAAATCTTGACTTACTTTGTAGTATCAGCAATTCACCGATGATACAGTTCAATGTCTCCTGACTTAAAACTTCATGTACAAATTTACTAGTCATGGCATCAGACTTGGCAATTTGTTCATTTCAGCGTTTTATTTTTAAGCACGCTCAATTTTTATTAACCGATTGACAACAATTACTGTTTATACGTCAAATTTATTCTTAGTTAAAGCTGGAATTGATTTTGATATGTTTATTTAGCTTTGTTATTCATTATTTTAATTATTATTTACTAAGCTTTTGCTTTATTATTTATTTAGCTTTAGACAATTTATTGACCTTTTTAACAATGTAAAATGCAAATGTTCGTATTGTCGGCTGTACTTCCATTAACGCTGTTAAAAATCATTCATATTCATTGACAAAATCTGTAGATTAGGTTTATACACTATAGGGCTTGATAAAATTCAATAATTTCAACAATAAACTGTCGAGTATGTAATAATAAGTCGAAATTTGGTTTATTTGGCTATCAGCTCGTTCATTACTCTAGTACTATAATTTATCAATTATATTTTAAAACAATTTATGATAAAAAAATTAATTGTAAACATAACAAAATAGATAAATCGTCGTACTGCAATCGTAATATTTAACAGATTTGATTCACGATCCATTTTTAGTAGGCCTGAGTTTAATAAAAACTGATCTACCTTACGTAAAATGTTACGTATCAGAAAACATAAGGTGGAGTTTGAATATACCCATGAATCATAGAAATACTACGTACATGACTGTGATTTAGAAGAATTATAAGTTATTTTCAACTTCCAATCTTTGTTAATTGAAAAGTTAGCTAGGGTTACTTTTCTGTTGAGAAAACTTAAATTATTTTTGGAGGTTCTTTTCATGATAAACTTTGGATTGTTCCATTCTAATTTAATCTATGGTGCAAAACTCTGGGGAAACTCAGCTTCGTAGAGTAAAGCTTTTTAATAGCAAAAAAGCAATTCGAACCACAAGTGGTTAACTTACAAGGGATTCGTGTAGACTAGTTTTCACTGAGCTTAATATTATGACGTTTCCTTGTTGCTTTATCTATTTCAATGTTGGTTTCAAAGCAAAATGCTTTGTAAAGGAAAACGTTGGTCATTAAAAAAACACTTTCAATCCATAGTCGTAATACGAGACAAAACGAAAACCTAATTAGGCCATAAGGTTGGATAAGTCTTATAAAAGTCATAAATATCAGCAAATAATATTTCTTAATGAGCTAAATCCAATGTAAAATACTACCAACCAAGAAGTTTTGTACTGTCGTGTCTAAGTGGTTTAAGAGTAAATTTTTCAACAGAAGAGAATGTTTCTACCTTAGCGGTAAATGTTTCTACCTTAGATGCAATGATGTGGACTTCCAATCGTAAAAGATTAAACCTACTGTTATATGTTTGCTGTAAACTTGTAAATTAGACAAGGCCTATTTTAATTTTTTACTTAAGATGGGGCTCCAGTCACGAAAGATTTCGCGTTTCTACCTGCTCCTTCCATAAGGCTAATGTTAACTTTAAAGTTCCGTCCAGCCTCAACCGTTCATCCAAAATCCTTGATATATGGCTCATTTGAAAGAGAAAAATTATCTAGCGACATGGTGTGTGCAGAATTTTGATATCGCTCCTCTAAGAAATTAAATAAAATCCTGAAAATTGCAATTTTTGTGATTTTTTTACAACTAAACTAACGGTAATACCAAAATTCTGCACACTCATATCGCTAGATTATTTTTTTCTCTTTCAAATAAGCCATAGATTAACGATTTTGGAAGAACGGTTGAGGCTGGATAGAACTTGAAAGTTAACATTGGTCTTATGGGAGAAGCAGGTAGTCGCGCGGGACTGGAGCCCCCTCTTAATGTCTAATAAATTCTTGATTCTTGATTCTTGATTCTTGATTCTTGATTCTTGATTCTTGATTCTTGTTTCTTGGTTCTTGATTCTTGATTCTTGATTCGGTGTCGAAGTGCTGGATCGGTGATTGACCAACAAGCTCTTTGTTGTCTCGGGTTATCGAAGACGTTTCGCAACGTCTACTCTGCGTTTCCGAGCAACCCATGGACCTAGCTATCTCCGAGTCAATACGAGCACGACCTTTGTAAGGCCCGAGATGATTCGGCCCTAGTAAACGATTACAAGGAAGTGCATCGTCAGATTTTGATAATATAGACTCTTATATAATTTGGTGAAAGCAAACATTCGTATTGAACAGAATATTAGGAATACGATTGTTGGGATTCTGATAAAATCGTAATATGACGTTATGGTAGGCCAGGCCTATCTCTCTTTAGATGTTTCACGTTTAATTAATTTAAAAACATTAATTTATGTGAACGCGAAACACCACTAGTTCGATGCAATAAACACATATGTATGACTTTTTGGTTAAGTCTATACAGTTTGTTTGGCAACAAACAAGGTTCCTACTTTCCAAGAGTGAAAGCGCAGTGTGTTTGTTTACTATGGCGTAGAGTGAATGATGTAAAGTCTATAATTTTAATTATACTGTAGCATTTATTTGGCAATAAACAAGGTTACTTTTTAAGAGCGAATTAACTTACTTTTTAAGAGCGAATTATTGCTTAGTCTATGATATATATTAAGCAGCAAATTAAGTTTTATGCTACTGAGATCTCTTATGATAAAATTATCATTTTGTAATAAAGATACTAAAATATAAATTTTGAATTTTTAAAGGGCGGCTTACTTATATTTTTAAACTATTAAATCGTATTAATCATATATTAAAATGTTTTAAAACAACAAACTTCAACTGCCGGTTACTATGCACCAATAGACTATGCGGTGAAAGACATAAAGGTACCAGCCAACCAGCGGCAATAGTTGCATAGGCTGCCAGAGATGACCGCTCATGACGGAACAGGAGTCGCCCGCCGCTGGTGTGCTGGGATCGAGCCAGCGAAGTTTGACACCCAGGACCAGTGCAGTGCTTTACCACTGAGCTGCCGCAATGGCGATGCCAGGGGGTGCTCGGTACCACCTGAATTTTGTTGGACACTCGGTTGGAAAGAAAAAAATGTTTCATAGCGTAACTTTTTTATAATAATTTAGATCCAATTTTATTTGGTTGTTGGTTTGATTTATTTGGTTTCCATCCAAGTCGTTTAACTGCTCTAACTTTCTTTCTTAAAGTTTGTAAGAAAAATATTGTCTAATTTGTGAGGTGCATTCAAAATTCCTTATTTCTTTTAGAATGCTCATATCTAAAGATGACCATTGTTCTAACCGACAAATCAACGGCTACTACAATATAAGTTTAAATAGGCTTTCAAAAAATCCATTTTAAAAAGAAAAATAACATTTTATAGATTCACAAAATCTTTTCCTAACGATTGTTAATAACAGCGTGCATATGTCCTTTTTCATAATGATATTACAAATGAATTGGCATTCCTACCATGATTCAATTTAGCTTTATATAGTATCAAATATCGAGTGTTTTTGTTATAAAGGAAATAAAATCTTAAATATGAAATATAAATTATAAAATGGACGATTTAAAAATAAACGGATAAAACGGAGCTCACGTTAGGTGAGCTGGCACCCCCAAAGATTGTGACCTAAATCAATGAATACAAATGTATTCATTCCCTGAATCCGCCGATGACTACCACCTCGGTAACGATAAACAACCAATTCACGGGTTCCTTCAAACAGCCCATATCAAAATTGTATCAAAAAAATGTTTTCTACAGTAGAATAACTTTGTAAATTTCCGAATGAATTCTTATAGATCCAAACATTTCATTTCCTATGGAAAAGCTTGGGTCGGTTCACTGCGTATAGAACACAGTTTTCAAATTTTAAAATGCAGAAACAAGATCCGATAAAGGGAATCGCATTAATTGGATGGGCTTTCAATAATACAGACTCTCTCAAGTGATTTTGGAAAAGCAAATATTTGTACGTACAGAATATTAGGAACAGGATTGCTGAGATTCTCATAGTTTTTGTAAATGCTGGCAAAATATTGATTATCCACTCATCTATTGTTAGGCAGCGACAAGGTTGAGCCGTGTCAATAAGCATTCCACGTGCGTGTCAGCCTGCCGTGTTGACACTTCCTCCATCGCCTTCGCATAACAGATGATATTCAACCGTAGTAGTCGCTCGCCTCGAGTGCCAATGAATTATGAATTCAAAATAATTTTCAATTTCAGCGAATTTTCCCTATTGGGGAGAAGCTATCAACGAAGTAATCGTGGTAGGACCTAAGCCCCAGACCATGATAAGTTTTCGTTTTGGGGCCCCCAGAAGCAAAAGACACCATTCGTACGAATTTATATATATTATACATATGTCTGTTAACACGATAGCGGCCATAAATTTAGTTCGATCTTAATGAAATTTGGTACAGACATGTAAAGTGGTAATTACTCGGAGGAATTCGTGAACAGAAAAAAAAATTCTTGTGAACCATTGAATTCAGCTTAAAAAACAAACAATTTGGTATATCGAATCATTGCTCTATGTCCATCGGTTACCGAGATATTGAAAGGGGTAAATACAGTACATTATCCCTATGCTATCCTTATGGGAAATAAGAAAAATATTCTATATCTCGCTTATTCCTGAACATATCTTGATTTAACTTGGAATATGGCTTCTTACAGCTCAAATCCAATGGATATTCATTTGAAACCGCCAAATTTTTCCATACCTGTTGCAGCAGACCTGCATACTCATTCCCCATGTTATTCTTATGGAGCAAATAAAAAACTGCCATGTATCACTTATGTTGTGCTGAAATGTGATTCTCTGCATCATAAATTCGTTAAGTATGCAGGTCTGCTGCAACGGAGGTATTTATAACCATCACTGGATAAATGCTACTTGCAATGCTGGACTTGCTTCTATGATAAATTGATTGTCAACCCTCATAACATCACTACAAACTATTATTAATCTAAATTTGAATTTTTATTTGACCGGGTCAGGATCAGAGTGCTCTGTCACTTGTTTAGAGAAATTAATTTAAAAACATTTCCAGGTACACGTGGACGTACTTAGAACGAAAAAAGTCATAGTTCAATTTGTTTACGATAGACAGCAGGATCTCTTTCTTGCACTTACCAAAATAGGACAGCTTTGAGGTAAGAGTGGTCTAAGTATGGTATAAGTCAAGCTTATTACCACACTAACCTCAACAGTTGTGAGGTAAGAGTGGTCTAAGTCAATAACCAGTCCACTCTTACTCTTACCTCTATATTCCTCCATCTTACCATTCCTACTTTCATTCACAGTTCTCAGGATGTACAGAAAATTGATTGTACACTATATCAGGATATAGAGGATGCGTGTATTCTGTGTAGTAAAAAATCTCAGGATGTAGAACATTGACAGTACCTACATCGTATAGGTTTCTGTCTTAAATAAAAACTTGAACAATCACTTACTTATTGACTTATGTTTATGTATAACTAATAAACTACCCTCAGAGTATCTTAGAATCAAAGATCTAAGTCTTCTACCCCTTCAGTAAAAAATACCCTATTTTGAAAAACCTAAATAACCATCAAAAGTTACAGTCCATACTTAATTTATATGTTAAGAAGGTTTTATGAGATAATATATTACGTTACTAGCCCGGTAAGTACAGTTTTGTCGTGCGAGCATGATAGTTCCCATGCGAGCAACCAGGCGAATGCGGGATTTTCATGCGAGTTCGGTCAAACTTACCGGGCGTTACCATACTACTTAGAAAAAACGTATTTTTTATAATTTCGTATTCCCTGCATAAACTATAACGTTTCCAATTCTTAAACCTAGCCTATAATTAACAAACAAACATTTGCTACTGCCACCAGTGCTGTCACTACATTCCTCTGAAGCAACCGTTAAACATGCATGAAACGTCGGTTTTCTGCAATGAGCTGATTGTTTTGATTGTTGACTTCCGTTATTTCCGTTTCCTGGTGCACGGTAAATTTACTATGCACTGCATGGTAAATTCACCGTGCAGTGATCGGCAAAGAGTAACTTTCCAGCCAAGAGTAAGGCACAGAAAACAGAGGATTCTGTTCTGTGTAGTATGAGATGTAAAACTATTTTTAAGTTGGGTTCTAAATTGTCAACGATGTCGACAGGTGAGCTGCGATAAGACGGCGGAGGAGCCTTTGTCCATCGCCAACATCTTCGAGAACCTGAACGCCAAGTTCCAAAACGCCACCCACGTGGTGGAAGATATACTGGGGGTGGACATCCCCTCTACCAAGCAGGAGGTCCAGACCGCCCTCCAGGAGAACCTGGACAACCTCAAGAGCAGCGCCACCAAGATCCAGCAGAAGGTGGGATCATGGTGTACTTTTGATATAAATAATAAAATAAATACATTTTAAAAATTAAGAAAGAAAGATAAATAAATAATAAGTACAAAATAAATAAAAATAAAATTAAAAATTGAAATAAATAAAATATATAAGTAATAACAAAAAATTAAACAGTTAACAAAATAAAAATAATAACAAACTAAAATTATAAAAAAAATAATTAAAACTATAGTAATAAAAACAAACAAATTAATAGTAAATCTACAATAAAAATGAAAAAAATAAAAATAATAAAGTACAATAAAAAATACGAAATAAAAATATTTTTCTTCGTTTAAATTAGATTTAAAAAATAATATACACTGGCTTACATCAAGTAAGGTTTTGATTTTGAAAGTAAGAACAAGAAAAAGTAATGCAATCCAGCACCGTCTAATGCTTTAGATCACACTGACTAACTTTTTAAGCAAGTTTAAATTGGTTATTGCTAAAATTTGTGGTTTTCTTCAAAGTTTTCCTTTTTTTAAATAATCCTGCTAGAGCCATAATTTTTATCGGGTATCCATAGCATATAAGCGCTCATTGTAACTGGGAGGATTTATTAATTTAAACGTTTACCACTTTTTATACAAAAACTACCCGAAAGTAATTTAATCTCTCTATGGTTACTAAAAAAGACAAAAAATTAAATACATATTTTTTCATGAAGTAGCTGTGGACCTATATGCGAACGAGTCTTAATTATCTGTGCTGATTCAAATTCGATCCCTTCACTTTTTTCATACCTAGTTTTCATAACTACGAGTTTTTATGTAGAATATAGATGCGCACTAAGTGAATTTAGCCTTTTCACAGTGAGCCACATTCCTTTATTTATTTCTCGTTCTCACGCACGGGTTTTTGGGCACTTGTGAGTAGTTTGACCGGTCTTTATATTCACTCTGATACATTTTAATCGACCCCTCTAATCTTTGTTTGAAATTCATCGTCAGTGATGGCGAGTTTATGTTTTGATTTTGATTTTTTCGGATACTTTCCTTCAACGATTGGTACAACAAGTTTTACGACGTTTCAGGATCTGAAATCGATCCGGTCTTTAGGTGGAATGTAACCTAGGACATAACGAGATTAGTAATAATAATACACAGCCAGGAGGTAACACACATAGCTATGTTCTTCGTTCAGATCCTCCCGGCTGTGTGTCGCTAATCTCGTTATTTTCTAGGATCTTTTCCAGCTGAAGACAGGATCAGATTGCAGATCCCGAAACGTCGTGAAACTTGTTTTTACTAATCACTGATGGCAACTCCTCTAATCTGGCACTTTAATTTTGCTCTTAGGTGAAAATCAAATTCCATTCTACCAGCAGGCAACTTTTTTGAGTGTGATCATTCATACTCGACGTGATTTTTGAGAACACATTCATAAAGTTGCATTTAAGATAAATAGCTGTATTTTCATTCTTTGCTGGTTGTCAAATTTTGTAAACACCCAAGTTTTACTTATTGCCTACCATGGATACCTGTACCCTCACCTTAGTTTGCTATGGCATTGCAGTTTGGGGAGGGAGGGGGAGCCGACCATTGTTCAAAGCCGAATCAATTTAGGCCATGTTCAAAAGAAAGCTACAATCCTTTTTGGTATCAAAAGAATATTACATTTTCCAGGAATACCTAACTGATAATTTATGAGATATCCGTTTTGATATTATATGTAAGAATCATATTCGTATACTATCTTCTTATAATTTCCATAGATATGTTTGTATGACGTTTATCCATGCTTGAAATAGTATATTACGTTACGAGACGGGTAAGTACTGTTTTACCGGACGAGCATGATAGTTCCTGTGCGAGCCAGGGGCGAGTGTGGGATTTTCATGCGAGTAAGGTAAAACTTACCAGGCGTGTGACGTACGATACTTTACATCGTACTACTCAGAAAAAAAACATATATTTTATTACAACGTATGCCTTGCATAAATTACTACGTTTTTCAATTCTTCATACTTAGCCTACAGTAAACAAACATTTCCTACTGCTACCAGTGCTGCAACTACATTTCTCTGAAATAAACAATAATAATGCATTAAACGTCAGTTTACTGCAATCAGCTGATTGTTGACTTCCATTATTTCCGCTTCCTAGTGCACAGTCAATTTACCGTGCAGTGATCGGCAAAGATAAACTTTCTAGCTGAGAGTAAGGCACGGAAAAGATGTTTCTGTGTACTATGATGTAAAGTTTATGACAATAACGTATTTTTGATTCTTGATTCTCGATTCTGTTGGCAGCTGGCGGAGTACAACGTGACTGGCAACTCGCTGAACGGGATCCTGCAGCAGGTGCAGACGCAGGTGGACTCGACCGTCGCCGACCTGGCGCAGCGCAACCCCGACGTGGGCAAGCTGCTGGAGCAGGTGAAGACCGGGTACTCCAACCTGGTGGACGTGAGCCAGCGGGTGCACAAGGTGGTGGAGGAGCAGGCGGGGTCGGCTTCCGAGGACCTCAAGGTCCTGGCCACGCAGGCGCAAACCGAGCTCTCCAAGGCCGCCACTAACTTTGAGGTAAATACTGAATTTGAGGTAAACACTAACTCTGAGGGCTCCGCCTCCGAGTACCTCAAGGTTAAGGTAAACACTAACCCTACCCCCCCCCCCCGTGTGGTCCTTATTTGTACTATGTGGTTGCTACAACCACATAGTACAAATAAGGAGCACACGAGGCGCGACGTGAAGCCATACATTTACTTCCAGTCCGTATGCATCGAAAAAAACAAGTAAAAAATTACAAAAGTGGTATCAAATTAAAGGTCTGAATTTCAGAATTGCTGTAGTACCGAATAATGGTTTACAGGGAGTCTACTCATCCTAAACACTGGTAACCTAGAAGCATTTCCTGACACTTTTTGGGAGAAGCCGCCACCACGAAATGCACCTGCAACGTTCCTAAGATGTGTAAACTGTCTATAAACCATTTATAATGTACCATAGTAATTGTGAGATTCAGTCTTTATATTTGATACATTTGTATTTTGGAAGGCGACTAAATGTTATAAAGAGCAGTTTAGAATTGACTTTGATTCATACAGGCGCCGCACGGATAAACTCTCTAAAAAACTAAGTTATCAACCAAACTACGGCAGCTATTTAAAAAAAGATTTAAAAACTTTAACTCTTTAGCAACAATTTCCACAATTTTTTTACCTGATTAAAAAATCCAAAAGTAGCCAGTCGACAACTTTTTTCATATCAAATTTTAAAGTTGAACAAAAGCGTTTGACTTTTTTATTTTCTAAAATACAAAAAAAAAATTGAAATACAATAGATACTTTACCGTTCAAAATTAGTGGACTCCTCGCATGCAAAATTTAAACCTTTTGTCCCAATACTAAATGGTATAAACTACGAGTTATTTGGAACGTAAGCACCGACAGATTTCGCGGTTCTAAACGCCGTTTTATGTTTTCTACACCTTGGGGGGGGGGACAAGATGGCGGTCTCTGCTTCATTTGCTGTAATGCTAGTAAGACAGGCATGCTCCGTCTATTTGTACTATTTGGTCGCTGGTAAACTCTAACTTTGAGGCAAACCCTAAATTTGAGGTAGGCACTAACTTTGAGGGCTCCGCCTCTAAGGACCTCAAGGTCCTGGCCCAGCAGGTGCGCACCAAGCTCTCCAAGGTCGCCACTAACTTTGAGGTAAACGGCAATCGGAGTAGGTTTACAGTACTCTCCAGCACAGATATTAAATGGGCCTGAAGAGTCAGCGTATCAAATATCAGCTGATATACCCCAATAATTTCATATGATATTACCCAATGAGGTTTTAACAATAAAAACTCTGACTTTATGATTGAATTTAATTTTGACCGGTGGTTATTTTATTTTTTTTATTTGTTTTAAGTCATAGATCAGGTATACCTGGTATGATTATATTAGAAGAAACACAAAGTTTTAGGAATCCTAAAAGGCTATATATTTTCTTTGCACTGAATTCTCATAAATCTGGAAAATAAAATTTGATTTTAAATCAAACATTTGACAAGCATTAAAAAACTGATTTGAATCTATTAAATTAATCATTTCTATTTAGTCTTAGGAGTCACTTTATAAAATGCGGCCGTTTCTGTAGTGCTGCAAAACGTTTCTGACTTTTGGTTGCGCGTTGTTGCACGACATCTTGTCACAAACAACAACGTTTTGTGCCGTGATGAAAACACCCGTATTTAATGGGCCTGAGGAATCAGTGTATCAAATTTCAGCTTCCTAGGAGGACTAGCTATGAGCGAATGACACAATAACATGTCATAAAATAATTCCCTCAAGCCAAATGCTTTCTGTATACCCGTCGAGTTTTGACGGGCTACAACGAGTGATTTATAGAATTGAATGTAAACTCAATTTATTTAATGAATGTCAGATGGTCGGCTTAATATCCAGGTTTATTTCCCAGATTTATAAGAATTCGGTGCAAAATCAAAATGTGTCTTTTTACGTTCCTGAAAAGTTTTTTTCTTATGGAAACATACCAAGCATATACTTCATCTGTGAACTCAAATAAGACAAAAAGAAAACAATTAAAATAACCAACTGTCAATTATATATGGTCAAAGTGTTTACTTATTAAACCTCTCTGGGCAATATCACTGACTGTAAAGAAGGTAATACTGATTGGTTTGGAATAATTGTTATACAAAGCTTGGGAGTTTCCCCTAAAATTTGGGCAAATTGGGTAATTTCTTGAGGGTAATTTTAAGAATATTTCTAGACAATGTACTGCATTTACCACTTCCAATTTCTCAGTATCTGATTAACTTAAGGTAATAAAATCAACCTGCTAAACAGATTTTTTTAAGCTGATTTCGATGTTGACCTGTAAATTAGTATAATTTATTATACTAGTTATTTATATGAGTAATATGTTGAATACGGTATAGTGTTTGTGATAAGTATCGTAAATATAATGTATCGATTTCGAATCTCTGAAAATCTCATTCGCGAGGGGGGACGCTATGAGTTTAAAATGTACTTTTTGAAGTGGTTTAATGTCGATTTGTTGTCACTAATCAATATTTTGGGCCACTTTTCAGAAACGAGTACAGGAGGTCTTAGCTGAAAAAGAAAAGAAGACTGGAAAAGCATAAGCAGCTAACCTACATGGAAAATGTGTGACAAACTAAATTTCTTATAGATATTCTGCTGTAAATAAATCCTACAATACAACTAATTCTCCATCATTTATGAAAACCCCGTGAGTAGAAATAGAGAATCATTGTAAGTCCCATATTTCTGCACATCTTTTTAACTGTTTGGTTTAAGCATTATTATTTTTCCGATGATATAATCTGTTTAAGTTTTACCTTGTTGAACATGTTATTGTTAACTTTTAAGAAGTCAGTACTATTTGCTATTCTTATAATCTTACATTTACATGGAATTCCCAGTATATTATTTTTTACGAATCGGACTAATGAAGTCATTTAACGTCTTTTAATAAAATTTCTACAGAATTTCAAATACGAGCACGAAGGTATGTATCAAATATCTGTCTATAAAAAAAGTGATTTTCTCAACACATTGGGCTGCCTTAAGGAGTGATTTTGCATTCTAGTGGCCACAATTATTATTCGATTTCCCTTTTGATTTGGTACGTGGTGATAATATTTTCTATATTCTATATTATGATTGGCATGTTTAGTTGGGGAAGATAGATCGGGACGCTCCTATCATCGTTTTTGGGACATCAAGTCCAAAATTAGGTATTTTTCGGCTTAAAGTGAGCAATTTAAGTCCCCATGAAGTTGAAAGTCCCTCCCCCACGTCAGAATCCTGCGTGCGTACTCGTTTGGTAAAATCTTATTGAACAAAGATATAGTGATATCCTAGGTGTCAAAAAGTAGTTTTTTTATTTTGTTTGATTTTCACTAAACAGTGTTTTATGTACTTTAAACTGGTATAACTGCTATTAAAAGGTAACCAATAAAATTGTGTATTATATCTTTAGAAAGCTTAGGTTTAGGAGCAGTTTTCATAGAATTTGCCAGCCCCTAGCATTTTTCTAAATAAAAAGGCTTTTAAGTTTGTTTTACTATCATTTTTAAGAAAATGGAACGTTTGAAACTAAACAATTTAAATAGCAATTTTGAAGCTCCGGATTCATGGAAATGTACTTCTTCCCAATTGGAATTTAATGTAGAAAACGAAGGTAGTGTCAAAGTTTAAGGAATGTATCAAGTTTGCTCAGAAAATTCTATATTCTCGAGTAAATGCTCGATTTAAAAAAAAAGACAAAATAGTTTTCTCATGGTGGATGTGTGGAATATAATTTTTCAAATTGTGGAATTGAGTCATATTTGTGTTGTTCTATCACCGAAAAAAATGTTAACGCTAGGTCAAGACCAAGGTCTGTAGAGAAGAGAAAAGAGGAATAAGAGTACTTATTTCAAAAGGTTATCTCTGTCAAAAATGTAAATAACGAGGTGAAGTAAACAATGTTGTGACGTCTTTTATAGACCGGTAACTTATAACCGCTTGGTTCCACATAGACCTTATGGGATTTTGTCAACCTAACTGTATAATAGTACCTAGCCTATTATTATTATTCTCTTCTTATTTACAGATCTTAGGTCAAGACCACCCTGTATCAATGACATTGGAAGAAAGTGTATGAGTTCATTTATCATAAAGTCACTTGCAAAGTTGGCTACGATTGCCTGATTATATTAGGTTTTGAAGTTGTTCTGTTTTTTTCGGACATGGTGTATAAACATTCCTCAAAGATAATACTTTTACCTTTGTATTAATAAAACAAATTATTAGAGTTGGTGTTGTTATGACAATATGTCGTAAACATGTTTTTACAACAGATCAAAGCATTCCGTACTGTCGGACATTTTGTTGGATATTAGGCCTAACCTTCCATTCGAGAGGAGTGGGCTGATTAATGACTGCACCAATAAGAGTGACCAGTAGAATGGCGATGTCAGTGTTACTTTAAAAGTAAACCCTTTTTCTTACTGTCTGGTATCTGTTACGCTATACAAAGCATGTTTTTTTATGGAAGTGTCTTGGTATTAGTAGTTTATGCAAGGATTGTATTATGAATGCCTTTAAGCCACGAGTGAGATGTAAGTTAGAACACGAGCGAAGCGAATGTTCTAAGTATATCTCGAGTGGCTTAAAGGCATAATACAATCGTTGCATACACAACTTTATCTACGACCAAAAATATACAGGGAGTCCAAAAATAACTAATTAACTTACCGTTAAAATGAGGCCGTTGTAAACGTGATGTTCCCAAACGGTCACCCATCCGAGTAGCAACCACGCGCGACTTTGCTTGACTTCGTAGCACAACAATTAGGTTTTGAGGTTAGGTACAAAGAAATTAATTCCTCTTTTACTGGTAGTAACCATACTAAATAGGTGAATTAAAGATAAATTGAGCTAATCGAAATTTGTGATATGTCGATGTAAATAAATAACCCACAGTAGATGACACACTTGTATTTATAACGCATTAAAGGACGTTTGAGGCTAGATACAATAGGACACTAAATTCGGAATCGAATGGGTACAATCAGCTGATGTGTGAGTCATTAAATTTGTATGAAGGTACTACTTCCGTCAAATGCCGAGCTCTCATTGGTCTAGAACCGGTAGTCTAAAGTGACTCCAGTATCATAAAGTTGACTTTATGCAACTGCTTGGTTTTTTTGTTTTTTAATGTATATCATTATAATGTTTATTGTAATACCATAATTGGTGCTTATTCTAATGGTCGTAGATAGCAATCGTTACTTAATCAAAGTACTTACTGTAATATTAGTTCTGAGACGACTATATGTCAAGGATCCTGTTGAGGTCGGTGACTGCATCAATGAGTGACCTGCTAGCAATCATATACCATTTATGACTGAATTATTTTGTTAGGAAACCGAACAAGTCAATAAACAAATTTAACTACTTATATTTTCTAAGTGAAAATAGTAGAGCAGCATCTCTTTTTTGAAAACTAGGGTCTAAGACTTTTGGCGTTTTAATTTCACCTTTGGTGACATAAAGACTGAAAAGACTCTGGAAAAAAATTATTAAATGAAAGAGTGGTCTCTTTCAGCAATATCTAAAATTTTGAGGGTCCCGCAAAAATTGAGGATTTTGGGGGCAACTCAAACAGTAAGTACCGGAAGACGTCTTTTATTTACATCCAATGAATACAACAACACGTATAACGCTAATCAATAAATAAATTATTTATAGATAGTTAGACTAAATAAAATCTTAGTACATTTTTTTAGCTATGGGACCATTCACCGGGGAGGGGAGATTGACTATTCCCTGGTGCTCTTACCCTACAATTTCTTAATTAAATCACCGTTGGCTCTGGTAACTTAAACCCACTAAACTAAACTATGTCTATGATACAGGAGAGGTATTGAAAATGGGGATGAATATCAAATACCATGTCATAAATTTTTTATTTACAAAGCTCATATTTATCAACAACAAACAATCGACAGTTTATATACAAACAGTTTATAAACAAACAAAAAGTATACGTCAGTTTTCTGAAGGCTGACAACAACAGAACGTACATTATTTCACGATACAGGTATCTGGGCTGACAATCTGTCTCGAAGATCACAGAGCATCGAGTATCTTTTTTCATTAGCATCCTGGAGAGACTTGCGAACGGCCTCTGGAAGTTTTTCGTCTATTTTACAAGACTTTTCGCACACCCTGTAGAGTGACCTGTGGACGGAGTGCAGCAGAGGACTGAGGTAGCCGTAGTTGTCGCAGGGGGAGGGCCCGAGGCCGTCGGAGGGAGGAGGCTCCACCAGCAGCCCGCCGTCGATGATGTCGCAGCCCTAAATTTAAAAAAATATCGATGTGTACAACAAAAGTCACCAGGAGTGTAGTTCAAGAAATTTAGGAAAATCGACCTAACAAGTCCTGACCAAGTTGAAACTTCGCACAGATTACAGACTTTAGCAAACCTCCCTAATTCAAGTCCCCAAAAATCCCTGCTGTGTTTCAGTCGCCATCTTGGAAAAACCATCTCCGGTCCATGTTTCACTATAAATTTTTAAATCAACACAAAAACCTGAGGAGCTACGAAAAAGAAGTAAATGGCGTTTTTGTAGAGGGTAAAATGTCCAATAAAATGAATATAACCATGTACAAGAAATTTTAAAAATAATTGCCGATATTATTAATATTGTAAAATAATTAATATTGTCCCGGATTCTATGAACACAATTTATTATTCATTAAGATCAATTCATCAGGATTCTATGAATATAATTTATTACTAATTAAGATCAAAGGGCATCGCTCCATAGGCTATGATTTTTAAATAACATTTTACATGTGTATTCTTTATGTCAGGGGTATTAGAATTACAACATTTTACAACATTAATATTTTCAGCAATAATTTTAAAATTTCTTGTACATGGTTCTACTCATTTTATTGGAAATTTACCATCTGCAAAAACAACATTTTCACCTTTTTCGTATCTCTTTTTTTGTTGTTGATTAAAAAAAAGTATAGAGAAACACGGACCGGAAATGTTTTTAATGGCGGCTGGAGAACAGCAGAGATTTCCGGGGACATTTGGGATTTCATTAGGGAGGTTTACTTAACATCTGAGCGAAGTTTCAACTTGATCAGGATTTGTTAGGTCGGTTGACTTTTTTATACCTGAAAGTGAAGAATACAAATTAATTGATAAAAAAATAATTAGTTCGAAAGTATTATTTAAAAATGATTACGGGTTAACGATCTGTGATATAATGAAATTTAAAGACCTTGTTACAGTAATTAATTTTAGTAAATTACCGTACTAAAGTTCTTCGATAAAAATCACCAGGGGTTGAAGAAAATTAAGAATGCAAATTAATTAATATAAAATTCAATTAGTTCGAAATCGTTAACTTATTTAAAAAATAATTACGAGTTAATGATGAAAAATAAAAAATGAAAAATCGTTTATTTATTCGGGCAAAGTTAGGACCTCTTGGCCCTCTCTTACATTTGGCCTGATACAAAAGTGTGCCATAAATACATATGTAATATATTTACAAAAAATATAAAACTATATTTACAAAAAGGAAAAAATTAAATCAATTTTACTCAATTACACAAACTTCCATCCATTAGCAACCACGCACAAGACATACCCCCTAGGACGCAACGACCAAGGACATCCGCTGAAAGTAAAAATCTTTCAGCGCCACCACAAACCGACGACGACTTTCCAGGGACTTCATGGCTTCTGGCAAGCAATTCCAGAGACGACAAGCAGTAACGACAAAACCTCGGTCATAATATATTGCTGTTCTATGATGAGGCGTCCGAAGTGTTAGGGAAGCGGAGCGTTAAGTTCTTATACTACCCTGAGACACAAAATTAAAGTCATGCACAAAATAATTTGGTAAACTAGTTTTTAAAATTGAGAACACAAATGAAAGGATTTCAAATGCTCTCCGATGATCATTTAATTTTAACAATCTTGTCTCAAGGTAGTACGGTGTTATACGCTCCACGCGTCTCAGACCAATTATCTGTGATATAATTAATTAATTTTAGAGACCTGGAATGAGACTGAATAACACAATGAAAATCTGGTTGAGTCGTAGGGGCAGATAAGATTCCTTAGACTTACCCATATGTTAAGGTTTTTGTTTAATAAAGGTGTGCGAGTAGTTATTTTTGAAGTCGAGTCGAGTTTGAACGAATACTCACTCGCGAGTTTCGAGCTATTTTCGAATCGAGCATTTTGAAGAGGAGTTCGTTGTTATCAAACTTCTACAAAATCGTCATTAAAAAAATTATTAATAAAATTGGAAGTGTTCCTGATTTAAAAGCAACCCTATTTTCAAATAAAGTAACGATAATTCAGGTTATATTTGACTTAACTTTATACCCCTACGCTAAATTTGATTACTTTCAACAAATTTAGTTTTTGCAACTCATTTAGCATAAAAATAAAATTAAAATGACGATGATAAAAATCTCGAATTCCACAAAGTAATAAAATTACATAAATGTATAGATATTATTAAAAAAAACACTTTAATACAAGTAAAACATCAAAGGTTGTATGGTGGTGGGTAAAGAGGTAGTTTGAGTGAAAAACTGCCGTAAAACTCGATCGGGTGTCTCGGGTGAACGGTAAGAACATCTTCTCGACTCGAAATTTCGAGTATTTTGCAAAACTTCAAGTTGAGTCAAGTAGTTAAAACTTGAGTCAAAAAACTCAATACTCGAGTAATCGCACATCCCTACTTTCAAACGTATACCCGGAAAATCGATATTTCATAAGTAAATAAGTTAAGAGCCCTCCTTGCAGCAGACTTTAACTCTAAGCGAATTTTAAATTCTTATACAGTTACAAAATAAATAGGCTTACACCGACGTAGATTTTAAAATAAAAAGTTATTGATAACTACAGTTTGGCCAATTTCAAATCTAAAAATTCAAGGCTCATCCGATTTTCACGAAGTCGTCAAGTTGATGTTATAGAATTTAATTTTACAAATGTAAACACTAAACAAATAGTCAAACATTGGACTTTACAATAATTTTCACACATTGTAGACAACAAAAATTAAACATCTCTTATTCGGCCGGCGCGCGGCGTCTGTCACCAAATAACCGGAAATGGCCCAACAATGAGGTCGAAACTACAGTTATCGATAACTAGGCTATTGATTTTATAATCGACGAAGGTTTAAGGGTAAGATACCCTATAAACTTTGTAGGCTTATAAAAGACTCTTGTTGTGCTTTTTTTGTAAAAAAATAGTTAAGCCTCACATCAAGTAATACACCGTTGCTAAAGACCTGCATACGCAGCGAATTTCAAATATGTAACAGTATATTACGTTACCAGCCCGGTAAGTACCGTTTTACCGTGCGAGCATGATAGATTTTCATGCGTGTACGGTAAAACTTACCGGGCGTGTGACCGCACGATACTTTACATGATACTTCTCAGAAAAAAACATATTTTTTAATCATAACGCATTCCTTGCGTAAACTATTACGTTTCTCAATTCTTCAAACCTAACCTATAATAAACAAACAAACATTTGCTACTGCCACCAGTGCTGCCACTACATTCCTCTGAAGTAACCAATAAACATGCATTAATTAAACGTCGGTTTACTGCAATCAGCTGATTGTTAACTTCCGTCAACAACAATAACGGAAAAAATATTGCTGTCGGATTGTTAACTTCCGTTATTTCCGTTTCCTATAGTGCACGGTAAATTTACTGTGCACTGCACGGTAAATTTAACGTTCAGTGATCGGCAAAAAGTAATGTTTCAGTCAAGAGCAAGGCACTGAAAACAGATGTTTCTGTGTAGTATGATGTAAAAACATATTGCGATTCAACATGGTGAGTTATGATATGTTGTTATAATCTCCACAAGAATAACATAGAGAATCAGTATGCAGGTTTTCTGCAACAGGTATGTAGAATTTGGATGGTTTTTAATCATTATCTAGTAGGTATGAACTAGAAGAAGTCATTTACCAATTTTTATGAATATATGTTAAGAAATAAGAATATATAACATTTTTTATTTCCTATAAGGATAAAATGGGGAATGAGGACGTAGATTTGTTAGCACGGAAATGTAAAAATCGGGGATTTTAGGCTTACATACAATAGATCTCAACTAGATGAAGCCACAAACCAAGTTTTATTAAGATGTGTTAATAAATTAGTGACATATCGAATTTTACTTATTTTCCTCAAGAATAACAGTGGGACAACGTACTGAAGTAATTGCTTTCAATATCTCCGTATCCAATGGACATAAAGCATAAAATATAACTTGTTTGTTTTTTCACTAACAAATGTAGGCACGTGCTAACTTCGTAGCCACGTGCTTTTTTGGGCACTTCATGAAGAATTCAGCACTACCCGGGCATTTCATGTTCAGCACTACCCGGGCACTTCATGAAGTGCCTCGTTCACCTGGGGCAAATAGTGCAATTGGATTAATAAAAATTACAGTATATGACCAACAAAGCTGGGCACTTGCTGTAATTATTGCTTTTACACCATGTCCAATCAGCAACATATGCAAAAACTTAAAACTAAGGCACTTGCTGTAAAAACGTAAAACTGCGGTTTACGTCGCTATTGGTATTATCCGATGTTTACTTTTACTGCACAAAATAAGAATATATTTAAAAGAATATTGTCAATAAGATTTCCTAACGCTAAACCAAGCAAATCAGTCAATTAAAATGTTTTGTTCTTAAAGTAGAACATGAAACATGTACCTGACACAGTTATATTTAACATAACAAATCTATCTGACCATTCATAAACCTTTTATAATTTGTTTGATTTTTTAAATAGTTATCTAACTACTTAATTACCCTCAATGAAACTTTTAATAAATCAAAATATAGCGAAGCATACAAATTTACAGATAGTGCCAAAAGACTTTCTTGCACAAAATAAATAATAAATAAAATATTAATATTCAATTTAATTGTGTTTTTTATTATATTGGAATTAACGTAAATTGAAGTTGATTTTTCTTCTTTTATTTTTTTGTACAACGGATGAGACTTAAAATTATACATCAAACCATTTTATTGTAAAATAGTTTTTAGTATTTACTTGTAAAATATAATAAAAAAATCTATATGGAGTGACTTGTTTACTTAACTCATTTCCAGTAATGTACTTTAAATCGTTTAATCTATCCCTGCTGATATAAGTAGTTTAAAAAATAAAGCACGTTCTATAGGGCAAATATCTATATTTGGAAATTTATTCAAAAATTGTTTGAAGATATATCAATAAGTGTTAAAAGTTATTCAAAGGTAAGGTGTTGCAAGCAAATGTTCAATTTTTAATTATCATTATTATTTTTAATGAGGCATTACCTACCACCATTTTTATACTATCGTTTCATTTCATAGCTATTAGCCATGGCATTGATTTTAATTTTTTTTGTCATAAAAATTCAATTAGAATTTAATTTAAAAATAAATTTAAATTTAAATTACGTTTTGGGTCAATTTAAATTTTAAACACGTCATTTAACTAGATTTTAAATTGGGTTTCGCCCGCGTTCAAAATGGTTATGAGATATTTTCATAATGATATTCTATTTACATTGGTTTCTATTTACATTAAGTGTCCAGTTTCGTTGGGCATATGCTGTAATTTTTGTTGAAATAATCGAGTTACACTATGTGCCCAGGCGCGCTGGGTACTTCATGAAATGTCCAATTACAGCAAGTGGCTACGACATATATATTTATGTACGCAATTCGATCGAATGGTAACGCAATGAAACGCAATTCGAACGAATGGCATTTTTGCTTCTAGGGGTCCTAAAACTAAAAGTTATCATGGTCTCGGGTTACCATGAGACCTAAGGTAATATTTGCTTCTCTACAGGGGGAAATTCGCTGAAACCAACCTATCCTTAGAGTGCGCAAGCTCAAATTTAATAACATTAAGCTTGATAAACATTCAATATTTGCATAAAGTTGTGCAGAAATATGCCTTACATTACTCTGTATGGTTTCAAAACATTTTTTTGAAATAGAACGAGAGGCTTTTGCAAAACTAGAACGACACTAATTTTTTGATGTCCCGTACGGAACCAGCCTTCTGTTAATTTTTTTTTCAAAGAACATAAAATATTATAATAAATTCAAAACATATAACGTATTGATTGTGTAATCGACATTCAAATAAAAGTATATTTTATACAGTACAACTAGTTTAAGTATTTTTTAAGGCCATAAAGTATAGTTTTGAACATAGTTAAACTGTAGCTGTTCCGTCCGTACGAAACTTGGAATGGCTTTGTAAGGTTGACTTAACGCACTTATCTGATTACAAAATATATATAAATAGTCGTTGCTTATCAAAATTGGTTTTATATTTCGTTCAACGCATGTCAGCTCAGATCAAAGCCGTCTAAATATCGGCGGGAGCATATCGTTAGTCAAAATAGTAAAAGTTATAAGTCAAAAAAGGAACGCACTTTTAAAACATTGTTTCGAGAATGTGATAAGTGGAAACGACCTTTTGTAATTTACATCATAACAAATGATTTACAAACATGAATAACGTTTCTCTTTAGATGTAAATATGTAATGTTATAAAGTGTACCGTAAAAACCAAATACGGTTAAGATGGTGCAGTCGAAAATATTTATGAAACGTTTTCTTTAATTTTAGGAAAAGATAGTACCGAGGAATTAAAGCTAATTTTTTTGGATGTAAAATTTGCAAACTACAGACGTCATAAGTACAAATACCCCCGTAGCAGCAGACCTGCATACTCAGCGAATGTCAAATGCAAAACAACATATTTCAATCCAACATAGCGAGATTTGACATGTTTTGGTAAACTTCATAACAATAACATGAGGAATGAGTATGCAGGTTTGCTGCTACAGGTATATTAAAACTGGGTGGTTTTAATTCAATATTTAGTAGATCTGAACTAGAAGAAGCTATTTACCAAGTTTTATCAATATATATTGAGAAATAACCGAGATAAAGAATATTACTTATTTCCCATAATAACATTGGGACAACGTACTGTGTTTACCACTTTCAATATCTCGGTAACTAATGGACATAGAGCAGTGATTCAAATTACTAAATTGTTTTTTTTTTAGCTGAATTCAATGGTGCCAACAAAAATTTGGTAAATTTTATTTTTCTATCTAAAAAAACTCAAAAAACCCATTTTTGGAGGGTTTATCCCCCTTTACCCCCCCTTCCGATGGTCCGATCGGGCTGGTTCACGAACTCGTCCGAGTGATTACCACTTTACACGTCTGTACCAATTTTCATTAAGATTGGACCATTTTTACGGCCGCTATCGTGCTAACAGACACATATATAGCATATAATGTATATATATGTATATAAAAATTCGAACGAATGGTGTTTTTTGCTTCTGGTGGCCCCAAAACGAAAAGTTATCATGGTCTCGGGCTTAGGTCTTACCATAAGACCTACGGTAGTAGCTTCTTCCCTATAGGGGAAATTCGCTAAAATAGTACGAAAATTCCCATTTTTCTTGCATCATTCACGGGGACACAGTTTAACCTACAGAGCCTATATTTGGGAACTAATTATGATATAAGACTATTAAGAAAATTTAGAAATGAATAAAAAATGTCTTTGTTGTTGGAAAACAATTTTTTCTTTTGTACTGTAAGAGTCAAATCTAAAAAAATGTCATTTTGTAGACCAGAGCGTACCATACAATATGCAAATTAAGTTTTAATCTTTTAGTCCTTTTTGTGGAATTATGCACGAAAAACTTTAGCACCTATATCTTTTGTTGATTAGGCAACCCGGATTCAACAAAAAAATTCGACCGGAACATCCATACAACACAAACCTAACCACATGCATTGATAAAAAGTTGGATGTAAAATTTGCAAGCTACAGACGTCAAAAGTGCAAATACCCCCGTTGTAGCAGACCTGCATACTCAGCGAATTTCAAATGCAAAACAATATATTTTTATCTAATATAGCGAAATTTGACATGTTTTCGTAAGCTCCATAAGATTAACATGGGGAATGAGTATGCAGGTTTGCTGCTACAGGTATGTTTAAACTGGTTGGTTTTAATTCAATATTTAGTAGATCTGAACTAGAAGAAGCCATTTACCAAGTTTTATCAAGATATGTTGAGAAATAACACGAGATATATAATTTTACTTACTTCCCATAAGGTTAACATTGGGACAACGTACTGCGTTTACCACTTTCAATACCTCGGTAACCAATGGATATAGAGCAGTGATTCAAAATACTAAATTGTTTGTTTTTTGAGCTGAATTCAATGGTGCCAACAAAAATTCGATAAATTTTATTTTTCTATATAAAAAACTCAAAAAACCCATTTTGGGGGGGTTCATCCCCCTTTACCCCTCCTTCCGGTGAACCGATCGGGCTGGTTCACAAACTCGTCCAATCGATTACCATTTTACATGTCTGTACCAAATTTCATCAAGATCGGACCATTTTTACGGCCGCTATCGTGCTAACAGACATATATATATATATATATATATATATATACTGTATATCTAAAAATTCGAACGAATGGTGTTTTTTGCTTCTGAGGGTTGCAAAACGAAAAGTTATCATGGTCTGGGGCTTAGGTCTTACCATGAGACCTACGGTAATAGCTTCTTCCCTATAGGGTAAATTCGCTAAAATAGGACGAAAATCCCCATTTTTCTTGCATTACTATTCATTTAACTTACAGAGCCTAAAAGTGAAGTAAAAAATCATTAGACTGTCATGCTCCCTAACGGCGCCCGCACAATCTTAATATCAGATAATCGAAGTCTTGGTTCAATATCATGCACAACATCCGCATCAATACAGGGACCCTATTTTTTAAATGGGTGAGTTGGCATAGAGTAATAATGAACTTCGTAAAGAGTTGTCACTTCCATGTTAACTCGGTGGTAAGGGAACAGTAGCGCTGTCTGCTGTCTGATAAAAGTGCTACGAACTAAAAATATCGATGCGATATTTCGATCGTCATCGATGCGATATATCGATCGTCGTCGTCGTCTGCTTTGTTTATATTTTCGTTTTCTTGTTTTGTTTGCTAGACTTTCAATTTTAATGGCCTTACCGATTTGTTTAGATTAAATTGACTAAGTTCGTTAGCCACTAGTGCAAGTTGTTTCGCGAAATACTGTTCTGCGTGATTAGTATTGTGCTTAAAGCGATTTATAGAAAATAAATACGTAGATGTTTACATAAAAGCACTTAATAAAAATTAATTTAGTTAATTTTTATTAAGTGCTTTTATGTAAACATCTACGTATTTATTTTCTATCAATCGCTTTAAGCACAATATTAATCACGCAGAACAGTATTTCAGTATTTCGCGAAACAACTTGCACCAGTGGCAATCGTACTTTAGGTATTTTCCCACACTCAAAATAATTCCAACTCATTTTCGTTGTGTACACGTCGTGACAGAAAATCAGGGGAAACGGAATAGGAAGTTAGCAGATCGTTATCGTGGTTATGATTGGCTGATTCAGTGAAGAAGAAGAAAACCATGTTTTTACAACGACATCTAACTAAAGTGCTTCGAACTAACCCGCTCCAATAAGCTTACCACTTGGCTCCATTTAAATGTCAGACCGGTGGAGTTGGCGAGTGATTGAGTCACTGAACCCTCAAGTTATTTGTTTCTAATTCACAGATAAAAATAAAAATATTCCTAACTAACTTAATGAATTCAGCCCCACAATATCAATCTGTGTAAATCATCTGATTAGGCATTTATTCTTAAACATTCATAATTTAAAGATAGACATCGTATACATTGAGTATCCCACCAATCCAACCATTTTTTACTCACCAAGCAATAGGCTGCTGTTGAGTAAAAACGTATGAGTTGACAGGACACAAGCTTCTTCTTCTTCTCTTTTGGAGGAAGTAATATTAGTAATCATCGAAAGCCTTTCCAATTAGGTTATGTTTACTTTTTGATAATAAATATTTAAATGCGTTCGGATGGCCGTTGAACTATTAATAAAATGCCTTACATCTAAATTAACCTATAAATATACCAAGACAGTTTAGTTAAAGCTACGAAAAATGAGGTAATTCCTTAAATTGGTCAATGATTACATTTGGCTTACTAGTTTGACAGATGTATCGTCCGAAACGTTGACGGCCCACGTGGTGGTTTAAACAATGCTACCATCAGCTGTCAGGTGACTTGACGAGTGACTCACAACTCAACACTCAACCATTTCAAAAATAGGGCCCCAAATCATAGCAACACAGCGACAATGGGCAACTGGCAGCAAATTGTACAATCCTGCTGCCCATTTTAAGTACTTCCAGTATTGTGCAGCAAATTTCAAACGTTTTTAACTCTCTTAAATTTTGCTTACCTTACCGTCCATCTATTAACTGGCTTAGTTTCGTGCTCATAAACCTTGACTCATTTTCGGTATATATATCGACTAAACAAATTAATGCTCAAGCTTTTTCCACGTAGCATTGAAACCATTTAAACCACTTATTTTCAAACATGTTCATGCATAACCTCAGCCAGTTGAAGAGGCACTTGTCTGCAGAACCAGTAGCCAAAGAAAAATAAACTCTAAATTAATTACAAAGGTTGCTCTTATATGGTGGCAAATGAGACTGGCAGTATACTAATTATAAAACCTATTATTTCTACTAAAAATATTAATGCAGGCACGTACACTTATACATTTTTCTACACTGTACTACTTTGAGATTATTCTATGGGCTATCAGGACAATCATGTACTCTATACTTTGGATTGTCAATGTGTTCATTACTTTCAGGAATAAACATGAAAATTAAATGGAAAATCTCCTTTGAAAATAATTACCAGGAAACTAAGTCCAACGAATTTTGAGAGGGGAGGAACTTTGTGAGGTGTGAGATTAAGGAATAATGAAGTAAATTATTGAGTGACAACAGTAAATTATAAATATTAATCTAGAGGTTAGTGGAGTAACAAGTGTAATACTGAGTTGTAGGATTTTGAAGTACTGAAATGTCAGTAATTTTAATTTTATGTAGAGGTGTGATAGTAAACAAGGTTTCGGGTGTCCCAGTAAGAGGTGAAATTGTGAAGTGGTGAGGTGAAATTATGAAATTGTGAGTCATATGGGAGTATTGTGCTTGGATCCAAAAACACAAACAAAAGGGAACCTGGGTCACTGATAAAGCCTAGTTAAGATATAACAGACATACCCTGTTTAATTACCTGATAGTTACATTTCGATATTATCTTCGGAACGATAATTTAAAGTATAGATCTTTATCCTTAGAGTGTTTAGTAAGTAAACAATAATTCTTACAGGTTTAATCGAAATAAAACGTTGAAAATCACAAAAAAACATGGTTACAATTACCGTGTAGGGATAAACTTTAGCTGCAACTTCTAAACATCGAGAAAATACACTTTGCACGACACTTCGGTACTACCGACGCATAAAATTGCCTAGGTACGAGTCAAACATTTCCTTCCTTCTTTAATATCGTAGAAAAAATAAACGGATTCTAAAATTTAGCCCATCGAGTTAGTTACCTCCGTCTTGGCCGAGACTAGCAGAGCCGGATAGGTTGCGTCATCTTAAAACTACGGCATACTATGTACAACTTCCTAGTCGGAAACTAGATTACTACGTACTATGGCGGTGGGTGAATTTCCATACCTATAACATTCCATTGAATAAGTCTTGTACATTGTAGTAAAGCTTCACTTTAACAGATTTTTCAAGGCGTTGCAGAAAACTGTAACTTCTTGACTTCTCATTGCAGTAGGCAAATCACTGTAGGTCTTCAATGCAAGGTTGGGAACGAGTTCTTGGTTTTGGACAGCCTGCAGAAGGGTATATCTATATCCGAACGATGTCTCGTACATGACTATGAAAAACGTCCCTTGATAGAAATTTGTGAATATCTGATTTTACGTAGACAGCTGATAACCGGATGTAGTGGCTATAATTATTGTATATCCAACTGGAGGTGGCTTCTTTAAATAGTCTGTTACTCTTATGATTGTCAGTTGATCTGGCGACTGATTATACAGGGTTCGGCAAAAGTCTGGAATATATTAAATAACTTTTATATTATTTTGAAAAAAGTCTAGTAATAAAACTTTACAGTTGTGTATCTATTACAGAAAGAAATATTTTGACATATTTTCTTAGTTTTTTCACGTTGAGGAGTCGGCCCATGCTTGAAGTCTTGAAATTCTTAAATGTATGCCTACCTCGAGTCATATCTCATTTTAAAGGTATTAATTAGTAGATCATAACAGTGCAAACCGCGCCTCAAAAGGTTAATTCAATCAGAAGTTACAGCTCCTCAAAGATTTAATGTTGGCCATTACTAATACAGCATTGGGAACGATGTTTAGTTTTAGGTACTCGTATTTCTCATTAATAAGGAAAATTTGACGAAAAACCTACACTTAAGTTACATTGTCTCGCGTGTTTTACTAGTAATTAGACTGTTCTCCTTACTTTTAGCTTAGAGTTTAATGGCCAACATTAAAATCTTTGAGGAGCTGTAACTTCTAAAAGAATTAACTTTTTGAGACACGGTTTGCACTGTAATGATCTACTAACTAAGACCTTTAAAATGAGGTACAACTCGAGGCATGCTTACATTTAAGAATTTCAAGACTTTCAGCTTGGGACGTCCCTTGGTAATGCAAGAAAACAATAAATGCAACAATAAATACGTGAAAATATTTTTATTTATGACTGATACTCAACTGCAAACTGCAAAGTTTCATTACATTGGCAAAATGATATAGAAGTTATTTCATGTATTCCAGACTTTTGCCGAACCCTGTATTGATGAGGAACAATTCAATCTGATAGCCTTTCACCATACTTAGTACTCATAATTGATACTACATATCTAGGCCTTCTTCGCCCTCCCTTTCTCCTTTGCCTACGCCTACTACTGCCACTCTCAGCGCTCTTTCAACCCAGGAAGTTGTTATTATATTTTGAGCATACGTTCCAACAAGTGTTCTTATTCCAGTATTTTTTTTAACAAATAACCAATTTTCCCATCTGTTCCCCACTCAGTCTGTCCTTTAGATTCTATAGGTTCTAAACCGAGGACCTATAGTACACTGTCTCTGCAACCTAACTCTCCTCTCATTATACATAACACCACAGAGGAGAATAAAATTTGATTCTTCTCTGTGATAACACTGAGCCGTTATCTGATCAGAGACTCTTTTAATGAGCTGTAAATTAGCTGTGTGATGTTTTTGGGAATCTTGAAACGTTATAACTTACTCAAAAACATTCTAACATTGTCAGGAGAAACGTATTAATTTCTTTTGTCGATTTAATGATACGTACCAAATGCGAATCTTATTTATAAGATGGTTTCTTAAAGAACGAGTGAAGAACTCGCCTGATGAATTGTGTTTTAACAAGAAATAGTAAAAGCTGCTCTCAGCAAGGAAAAGTAAGGCCTACATGTCTGGCTGCATGCCTCTCTCAGCTCCCGTCAAGGTGAAAGACCCGAGCCAACGAACTACGTGGTCATCATCACGTGGTCGTCACATTCAGCGTAGAATCCATATTTCGCATGAGTAACAGAAAAAGCAACTCTACCTACAGTTCAAATATGTAGGGTTTTTATAAAAAACTTTCTCATTTCAAACCTCAAACATTAAAAAAATTAACACTTTTGCACAAAAAAAACAAAAATTTGATTTAAAACAATTGGAAACTACGATCAAAATATAGAATTTCTTTATATAAACTAAGGATTAGCTTTCTTTTATTGACAGTAAATCTTTGTCTACATCTAAATCATGTGTACATTCAAATATGGGCCAACTATTAACGTAACAAATTACTATCGACTGAGGGTAAACGTTCCCTTGATTCGTTCCTCCTAGCTCTTTGGTGTCTTATTGGTATAAATTGATATGAAAAAATTCCAAGGAGGCTTAATACTCTATTGCTAAAGGTAACGCGCAAGGTCTGTAGAGAAGAAGAGAACAGAAGAATAGCAGTACTTATAAAAAAGTATAGCATACAAAGTAGCATATAAAGTATAAAACATATTATAACCCCTCCACAGGCCGTTTGGGAATTTAGGCTACCTGCCAGTATAGTAGTATTATTATTCTCTTCTAATCGACAGATCTTGGGGTGTACAACAAGCACAGTTGTATTTCTGAGGTCCTCTGATTTGTCAGGCTGGGATGTACGACAAGCACAGTTGTATTTCTGCGGTCCTCTGATTTGTCAGGTTGGCAATTTGTGATGAGTAATCGCGTTCTTTACATTGCTGGCCCAAAATCAAACGACTCAGAAATTAAATGTGAGTCAAACCATACTTTAAAAGATTAGACGATATGAAATCGGTCTCATTGTATTATCTTAATTAATTAAATTCAGGAAAATATAATAAGGAGCACACAAAATTATTGACATTTTAAACCTATACTACAGCTTTTCTGTTATATTTTAAGAACTGATTCAAATTTTTAGTCGTTCGTCTAGGATTCGAATCGTTTTCAATTACCGTTCAAAGATCGGTAATACAATATTAAATTACTAGATTATTCCCCCTTATATTGCCCTTACGGCTGCTTTTTCATCAACAATTGCACTGCAACGATACCTCCAGTAACTCTATCCTCCTTGCAAAATCCCAATCAAAAAATCACACAGGGAAATCTTGGATGCCTCTTGGAGGATATTGGACGCTGTCAACACGAGGTTCCATTACTTTATAACTTTTTTCAATTATTTCTTCTTTACCAGACAACAATACATTTCAATCAGCTGATTAACACTTTATAAGCCACTATTTCAAATAGAGGAAACAGGATTTTTAAAGTCTAATTAAAAAGGAATGAGGTAATCCTAAATTGTAAAACTTTTTCGTACACACCCTGTAGATTTACACTTCTCTTGTACAAGAAGATTTCCCTGTAAAATATTAACTTATAAGTCTCAGTTACATTATTATTTTCTAGTGGTTTCAAATTAAAAGTTATTTTTAATATTGAAAAATTAAGTCTACGTTGGGGTAAGTCTTGGATTGTGCACCTGGAATTCTGAATGTGCAAGTGCTGTGATCTGTATACTCAAAATATTTGACGATTAAGGTTTTTTCAGTAATAGTACAGTAAAAATAAGTGAAAAATTCCATAAACCCAAAAAAAATTAGCACAAGCAAGGAATTTGGTACAGATGTTGGGTATATCTTCCTTTTGAACATACTAAAAGTCCTCTGAAATTGGAGCTGTGCTACGGCCGCCATCTTGGAAAATGGTGGCAAATTTCTGTACTTTTGCCTTTAGCTCCTTTATTATTGGAGATACAGAAAAAAGTTTCAAATAAAAATTACACATTTTTGGTTATTATCATTTTTTCTCTAAACTCAACGGTTTTTTATTTATTTGCGATTAAGTGTAATTAATTCGTGGCTTTTCCCTTTATACAACAATTTCAGAAAAAGTCACTCAACTGCAGCTTTTATCAATGTTTTTTTTCAGGCTATTGACTTTGAACCGCTATCCATTATTGTTGAGTGGTTGGTTCTTAATTTTGACAGGGCTCTCATTTTTGGCCGCCACCTTGGATCCGCCATAATTGGATATAAATTATTTTTCTCAAAAGTAAAGATAGTTTTGTGATACATCATTACGGACTAGATTTTTGCCCTAAACACAATTCTGAAATCCGTTTTTCAAAATTTGGATTCGCTAAAAAGATATGCTCAAATAGAAATTCAGCCCTATACATTTCTTATGGATATTCCGTACTATGAATATTATATTTTGATTATTTATCTTATACCTCCGGTTCTAAATAAGATATGCTGCAGGTTTTGGACTTAATATACTCAGTGATTTAACGGCTTTTGAGGGAGCTATTGATCGAAACTTGCAGGGTATCTTATTTAGAACCGGAGATTTAAGATAAATAATCCAAAATAATATTCTAAGTACGAAATATCCATAAGAAATTTATATGGCTGAACTTGTATTTGAGCATATCTTTTTAGCGAATCCAAATTTAAAAAAAACGGATTTCAGAATTGAGTTTAGGGCAAAAATCTAGTCTATAATGATGTATCACAACACTATCTTTACTTTTGAGAAAAATAATTTATATCCAATATGGCGGATCCAAGATGGCGGCCAAAAATGAGAACCCTGTCAAAATTAAGAACCAACCACTCAACAATAATGGATATCGGTTCAAAGTCAATAGCCTGAAAAAAACATTGATAAAAACTGCAGTTGAGTGACTTTTTCTGAAATTTTTGTATAAAGGGAAAAGCCACGGTTTAATTAAACTTAATCGTAAATAACTCAAAAACCGTTGGGTTTAGAGAAAAAATGATAATAACCAAAAATGTATAATTTTTGTTTGAAACTTTTTTCTGTATCTCCAATAATAAAGGAGCTAATGGCAAAAATACAGAAATTTGCTGCCATTTTCCAAGATGGCGGCCGTAGCACAGCTCCAATTTTAGGGGACTTTTAATATGTTCAAAAGGAAGATATTCCCAACATCCGTACCAAATTCCTTGCTTGTGCTAATTTTTTTGGGTCAAAACTTATTTTTACTGTACTATAAATTAAGATCTATAACAATTGTTGGAAAACAATTGTTTCATCTATGAGTGTAATATATAATAAAACTAAGTAAAAAAAACCTTTGCCTAAAGTATTTGTTTTCTTTTAAATATCAGCAACTGAAAATTAATGATCCCTAATAAAAAGCCATAATTAACACACAGTTATACACAGTCAAGTGGAGTGTATAAATATAATAGTGTAAAATGTATAAATATGTAAATATGTGTTGTGTTTTCATGTTTATGTCGTATTGATAGTGAGTTAAATATTCTAAAATCGTTTAAATTAACACAATGTTTTACTTCCTCAGGTTATTGTTGAACAGATCAATCCGATGAATAGACTGACTGCTCCATGGTTCCGTTATTGGAATACAGTTTTTTATGTAATCAGTTGATTTTATTTTTTTGTAATTTTTGGATGTTTTTTAGTTGGATTTTATGTAAGAATAGTGTAAGAATTGTCATTGATACATATAAATACCCTCGTCGCAGCAGAGCTGCGTACTCAGCGAATTTCCATAGGACTTATTTTTTATATGTGATGGGTATTCAACTTATGTAAAGGAAAATATCGTTTGAATACGTTTTATAAATAATATATTTAAAACTTATATTCAATCATTCATAAGCTTGAAACATGAGGGAATTTACAAGGCGATCACATTGGTTTTTATTAGTAATATATACACTTTTTTATTTTTTAAGTTCTTAGCCTTTCAATTTTCAATAAATGTAGTCTTGTTATAGTATATAAATGTAAGGAAATATTCAATGAATTCAAAATACTGGAAAAACAAATAATCTAATTTCATAAACAAATTAAATTTAATCATATGGTTAATTATATAAATAAAACATCCTTATTAGTTGCAGCAGACCTGCATCTCCAGCCAATTAAAAAAAACATAATATCATTCCTCAGACTTGTAAACATACCATATATTATGCTACATTTTCAGGAAGTATAGACAAAGACCCCCCCACCACAAATGCACATAGTTTCTTTATAAAACTTAAAAATCATTTGTATTTTTAATATAGCATATATTTTATGCAAAATCATGATCAATGAACTCTAACCATTCAAAATAAACACAAATAAAATATTCATCACCTGAAAATTTAATCATATGTTCGTTCAGAAGTGTATTTTTTATCTTTTAAATCAGGGTAACTATACTTTTTGGAGGGTAAAATTAAAAATAATATTGGACAACGTACTGTGTTTAGCACTTTCAATATCTCAGCAACGGATTGACGTAGAATAATAATTCAAAATGCTAAATTGTTCGTTTTTTTAAGCTGAATCCAATTTTGACACTTAAATTTACAAAAAAATAATATAAAGATATTAAATCCTAAATACCCCCGTTGCAGCAGACCTACATACTCAGCGAATTTCAAGTGCAAAACAACATATTTCAATCCAACATAGCGAGATTTGACATGTTTTTGTAAGCTCCATAAGAATAACATGGGGAATGAGTATGCAGGTTTGCTACTACAGGTATGTTTAAACTGGTTGGTTTTAATTCAATATTTAGTAGATCTGAACTAGAAGAAGCCATTTACCAAGTTTTATCAAGATATGTTGAGAAATAAGTGAAATATAGAATTTTACTTATTTCCCATAAGGTTAACATTGAGACAACGTACTGTGTTTACCACTTTCAATATCTCGGTAACCAGTGGACATAGAGCAGTAATTCAAAATACGAAATTGTTTGTTTTTTTGAGCTGAATTCAATGGTGCCAACAAAAATTTGATAAATTTTATTTTTCTATGTGAAAAACTGAAAAACCCATTTTGGGGGGTTTGGGGGCCCCCTTTACCCCCCCTTCCAGTGGTCCGATTGGGCTGGTTCACGAACTCGTCCGAGTGATTACCACTTTACACGTCTGTACCAAATTTCATTAAGATCGGACCATATTTACGGCCGCTATCGTGTTAACAGACATATATATAGATATATATATATATATGGATGTATATATAAAAATTCGAACGAATGGTGTTTTTTGCTTCTGGGGACCCCAAAATGAAAAGTTAACATGGTCTCGGACTTAGGTCTTACCATGAGTACTACCGTAATAGCTTATTCCTTTAAGGAAATTCGCTAAAATTAATTTTATTTTGTCAAAAAACCGTCCTTAGCTGTTAGCTTAACGCGCTTAATACCAATTAGCTTAACCAGTTAAGCTAACTGGTATTAAGACCAGTTAATAACCAGTTAGCTTAACGCGCTGGTTTTCGAACTCGAAGTAATAAATGCCACTCTAGACGTATGTACCAAATTTCATCGCGATTGGACCTTTTTTACGAAAGTTACCATGCCTATGGACAGGATATATATCCTTATGTATATATGAAAATGAACGAACGGTGTTTTTGGGGTCTGGGGGCATAAAAATGAAAAGTTACGGTGGTCCCGTGCTTAAGTCTTACCATGCCGCCTAGGGTAATAGCTATAAGGGGAAATTCGCTAAAACTGATTATTAAAGCGGTTTATTCCCCGTTGATATATATTTCATATTTAACGCGCTAAACTCAAAGTTTTGTCATTTCACTACTTTGAGATGGGAAAAATTGTAGGAAAAAAATACGTTTATGGATATGAGAATTATTATAAATTAATTCCTGTATATCAGAAACGTCAAACTTTTATTTTGAAATTATAAAGTAAATTATATTATAGTTAAGTCATTGACATTTAATTTATTCTGTTGACTTTAATTTGTATTTTAGTTAATGCCTAGATACAGGGTCTAAGCTGCGGTCGCATTTGTCGCAAAATGCGACATGCTCCACAAAAATGCGACAATATTTGGACAGGCTGTCGCCTTTTTGCTACAAAGTAAAGAGTGGAAATTATTTAACTCTATTGCAGAAAATAAAGTTAACCAATAACAAAGTTAACCAATACAAATCTCAATAAAAGTTCATTTACTTCCACAAACTACTTTGTATGACTTTAAAATAAAATAAGACTTAATTATAGAATGTAGTCGTCAACGTAACCCTCGATCAGATGCCGCGTCATTAAGATCCACAGTCAAAAAGAAGACTATAAATAGACACAGAGAACGTGTAGACGTTCTATACGTTCTCTGTGCTAAAGAGCAGTTGGGGCGCACTCTGTAGTGGCTGAGTCGCCGAGTCTAGCCGAGCGGTGGCGAATGCGAGAATGTGGGGGGCTAGTTCGCCACCGCTTGGAATGATATGGAGTCGAATAATCAATATAGTCATTCGATAATTTCAGTTTCAAGTCATGAATACCCTATTTAAGGGGCAAGAAACGGTACCGTGGATTATGCTAGGATTTTTAAACAAACTGCCGTGTAAAAGCGGGGATTTTCGAAACTCACGGTGGGTAAAATCTCATGGCCAGTCTGGCAACACTGGCGAAAACAGACGTCTCGAAAACGGTGATGCGAAATATAGTTAGAGGTTATGTTGTTCGATGATGTTGTTTTGGTTTGATGACATGTGCTATAACTTAATGACATGCGATAAAAATGCTAAAAGGAAAATAATTTTGCTACAAGTCTCAAAGAGCTTGTAGCATTTTTGCTCAAAGAATTTTTTCCCAGCTTAAACCCTGCCTAGATATGTGACTAGCCTTTAAGCGTATATTTAAATTTTTACTGTTTAGCTTATACTTTAACACGTTTGCTTGCTAACAGGCAGTTTTGTTTATCACAAAAAGTCTCATTGATACGCCAAAGACTACATAGGTTATTATGCAGAATTTGATTTTTTGAAGAGTTTAAAAAGTATATTATGTCTAAGTTAAAGAGCACGGAAAAACTTGATTAAAAATAAGCTAGTGAATAAATTTCTTTACAAAAAAAGCAAATATTTATGGTTCGGTGTTTTATTATTTGTTTTGTAAGATATTTTTTCAAACGAAAAAACAACTAGTTCGTACTCCAAACCTATTCCGCAGGACCAATTTGTGAATTATTCAGACTTATAATACTATCCATAATTTTGAGTGAAAATTATTTTTAAAATACAGTTTCATTTTCTTGATGATGTAATACAATGGGGAGTAGCACAATCACACATAGCGCAGTCAGCATTAGCACAATCAAAGATGAGAAATTATTTTTCTATTTAAAATGTGGGCAAAAGACATAAAGAAAATATAAATTTACGAAAATGTATGTTATTGCTCAACAACTTTTCCAGTTTAGTTTGGGTTGTATCTGGAATGACCTTATCTGATAAAACAGGTTTAATCATATTGAAACCAACTCAACGCATTTTAATTAAGACCTCAACTTCCTAACTGCTTAGCAATGCCATCCGGCGACTTATATTAAATGAGCACAAACAGAAATATAGATATACAGAAGATCTAGTCCACATATAAACTAGAAATATAATTATATAGAAGATTTATTAGACATATAAACTAACAGGACTGCATATACTGGTCCGTGGGTGCATATTCGGAGGGTAGGTGATTCATCGAGTGGCGAAACTTAAGATTCCGTCTCCATCGTTAAAATTGAAGTTAAAATTCGATATTTTTCTGTGATTGTAATCGCGATTATGGTAACCAAATCAACATTTCGATATTATCTCCGGAACGATAATTTAAAGCATGGATCTTTATCTTAAGAGTGTTTAGTAAATAAACAATAATTCTTACAGGTTTAATCGAAATAAAACGTTAAAGATCACAAAAACATGGTTACAATTAATTACTGTGTAAGTACATAAACTTTAGCTGCATCTTCTTAACATCGAGAAAATACACTTTGCACGACACTTCGGTACTACCGACGCATAAAATTGCCTTGGTACGAGTCGAACATGTCCTTCATTCTATTACATTGTAGAAAAATTCAAAACTGGAATTGTTGAACCAGGGAATACATGTTGGTGATGAAATGCTTGGTTCGTGACTTATTTATGGCTCCACTTATAAGATATCTCCAATGTTAATTGGCGACATATAGGGATTTTTGAACCATTTACTTACATCCACGTTGGTTACATTGCCAAATATATCCATCACTTCTATCTCGTTTCATTCCTGCACTCATCGTAGTACCACATGAAACTGAATTAGCTAACAAAGCAAATTTTTGCAATCCATGACTGACTGACCGACTGACTCAAGGTTTGTCAGTTTCTTTAATCGTAATAGGATAGTGAAAGAACTGACTGAAATCGACAATTTAATACACGGTTAAAACAGTAGACTAAATTATTTTTTCAGATAAGTTTCACATTTATAACAATAAAACATTTGTTTTTAAAATTATGATTTGATTATTTATATCAAATCGAATATATATATTTTTAACTTAGATTTTAACGGCGGAGACGGATTCTAAGGTTTAGCCCATCGAGTTAGTTAATGAACATCGAACACTTTTGAATAACCTGGCTCGGGAATTCGTTATTAAAGTAAGTTCAGAATTCATCTTTGCACTCACCACGAAATACTTTGAGCTCGGAGTCCTTTTATGGTTTCCGGCATAACAAGTTTCAATACACAATTTAGTACAATAAAACTTTCAACATGTTTACTAACCTATCGATGAAATTAAATACCTGAGTGATAAAAATCCGAATTAATAGCAACAGAGGTGTTGCACACAGCTGGAGTCTCATCTTCGGCAGCTGCAGAGGACCGCTGACCCACACAGCAGGAGTTGAACTATGTGATCGTTCGCTAAATGTTCTCTTGAGGCCATCAAGATAGAGAGATAAAGATAAGACACTACACTGATAAAGACCGTTGACTTTTAATTCACAGTGCCGCACCCTGCATGTGCGCGACTGTTTTCGTTTGTTACGTGGACAATGCATAACGCAATCGATAACAAGTCGGTACATTGGCAATGAAGCTCGGGATAACCTGATCGACAATTAGGGCTTCGAATCCTTCAATGATAACCGGGCGTCGCGGCGCGGCGTCGCGGCGTCGTTCGTGTCCGCGACGTGGAGAGAACGACTTCGCAAACTGTGAAACGTGTGTTCAGTTTTGAAAGGACCAAAAGAGAGGTGGTAAATCACACAGTTTATATTATATATATTTTTATTTATTTACATCTGACACACCTCAAAATGTCATCTTAATTCTATAATCTGATGCACTTTTTTTATTGTTTGTTTACTTTGATTGTTACTCTTGTTTTTAATTATGTTTATTATTTGAATTTTATTCTATTCTTTTATCTATATTAATTTTCTTTAAAAATGTACTCCTATCCCATATTGATCTTATTAATATTTTTTATGGATGGACATTAACTTTAATACATTTTTTCTTCTATCGATATCATGAACATTCTTAAATATCATGAGTGCGTGAAGAAATCAAAGTTTGATGCCAAAGTGAAACTGTGTGGATTGGAACAATTGTGAACTAAATAAATATGGTGAGTGTTATTGTGTTTTATAAACTAACTACCTGCTCTTATGAATTATAAAATATATTTTCTTTTTCATGTTACTCGTACATTAGTATTGGTCCTTCATCCCAATGACAATAGTCAAAATAAAGTCTAAATCCTCCAAACATGATCGTGGCATTATGGGAATAAGTCTTAAAAACGGAGGAAGTATAGAACAAATTTAAACTACTTTTTACTCCCGCTTTCATGCTGACGAGTTTTTGGAGCCTGTATAGATAGGAAATTCACTGAGTTCGGCGACTTTGGCGCTCTCTGGAACACTGGTCTCGTGTCCAGATTTTAAGGTCATCGACGGCACTGCGTCTTTACAGAAGTTCAAGTGGCGAAGTCGTTGTTGTCCGACTTTGACGGTGTTTGGCCATGAATATGGGCTTAAGGTGACGGGCATCCCCTGATGTTTTCTTCAAAAGCAGAACAGCAGTCCGTCATAGAACGTTTCAAATGCTTTTTTTTAGAACATTATAACCCAAAAAAAAACATTTAAAACGTTTTGAAATTCTTAATGGCAAGTAAAAATTTAATGTAAGGCTACATTATGATGTTTCATATAGGTCACTAAAAAATTTACATGATTCAAAGTTCTAACCTTGAAAACCCCTACATTTTAGAATTCAACTTTTAACGCTAGGTTACTCGAAAGTTTTAGTCGCTTAAAATCGTTTTTACGGGGGACCCCTTCAATCGTCTTCAACTGATGTATAAGTGCAAAACTTAATATTAAGTTGTCAAAAAACAAAAAAATACTAAAACAATATACTTACAATATGAGATATGACTAAGAATCCAAGTAACAAAGAAGGACTAAAATCATGCATAAAGAAATGTTTGAACAATATACGGCGCAAAATTTTATATCGAACGAGAAAATGAAACTGTCCAGAACGTAGATTAATAAAAACGTTCTTGGTCCTTATTTTTCACTTGGATTCTTTAATCACAGCGCATGTCAATAAATCAATTAGTTATTTGTGTAATTGTTGTGCTTTTTGGGTTTTGATGTTTTCCACAAGCCCTCATTTAATCCCAAAAATAACAAGAGTGTTGTTGACTGAACCAGTCGGCTTACTAGTGGAAATACACTTAAAACAGCTGACAGCTGTTCAGCTGAAACCAGCTGAACACAGCTGATCTTTCAATCAGCTGATCACTGCAAATAAACTTAACACACCTGATTGCGTGGCTCACCAGCATGGGTTACCATATTGACACGAACAAATTTTCTAAAAAAAAACTTTCTCCCTCATTTATAAACCGAGTTTTTTTGAGTTTGGTATCACTGGATTTGTACACAACTCAATTGTCTACTAAAAACATAAGGACTGTAAATTTTTCATCATAAAGAGTTTTTGAGATATTTACGTTTGAAGTATTTAACAGCCACCATTTTTTAAATAATCATAGCAAAATAATCAATTTTGTCTGTAATTAGGTCTTTAGGTAATAAAGCTGTATAGGCCTTCCAGGTTTCATCACGACAAGAAACTGTCCTACAAGTAAAATAATCATTCTGTGACAAATATAAAGAGGCGGATTTACGAGTATATTTTAAGGTTTTGAGATTTGGACTTGTCTGCATGGTCCTGGAACAATACTCAAAGCTAGAGAGTTCCGGGAAATCCTGCTGTCTGTATGATAAAAAAGACAATCCTTCTAAGATTTAAGAGTGTAAACTGACACTTTACTCATGATAACAACTAAAAAAGGTGATTCAGTTGTTTCTACAATATTTTTATCTGCCATCAAAGTTTCATCCACAGTTAATTAATTGTTAACTTCTTGAGCCCAATTTTTTTAAGTTCGTTATTTATGTGGGGTTTGAATTAATATAGAGTACGGTCTCTTCAGTATTCCTGTAATTTTGTAGAAAAACCAGTTTAAACCTTTTTTTCATTCCAAAAGAAATATCCAGCCATTTCATTATAGATGATGATGAATAAATAGTTAGCATATTCATGCGGACATTTAGACAGCGTTTTTTCACGTGTACTAACTAATTTAGCTTTAAAGGATTACAGAACAAATTGTTTTTATTTTCTTACCAAATTAATTTTTAATAATTCAATAATATATACTGTACAAGAATTGTAAATAGATTATTCGGCCACAAGTGATTCTTTTTTCAATTAATTAGGCCTATACTCAAAACTTAGGCAACAATAACATACTAAAGGTATTCGTAAGCATACGCAGTAGCTATACAGCAGAGAGAGCATTAATAAATATTTATCAAGTATCACTGAAGTAGTATGAGTATTCATAGGCAGTGTAGTAGCATATAAAGTGGTATGAGTATCCATAGACAGATTCCTAGCATATGAAGTTAAATACTCAAAGGCAGTGTATTAGCATAAGAAGTAATATGAATATTCATAGACAGTGTATTAGCATAAGAAGTAGTATGAATAGGCAGTGTAGTAGCTTATGAAGTCGTAAGAGTATTCATAGACAGTGTAGTAGCCTATGAAGTAGTTTGAGTATTATAGATAGTGTAGTAGCATATAAAGTAGTATGAATGTTATAGGCAGTGTAGTAACATTTGAAGTAGAATGAGTATTCATAGACTGTGTAGAAGCAAATGAAGTAGAATGAGTATTTTTTGGCAGTGTAGTAACATATTAAGTATTATGAGTATTAATATAGGAAGTTTAGTAGCATATGACGTAGTATGAGTATTATAGGCAGTGTAGTAGCATATGAAGTAGTATTAATTCTCTAGGCAGTGTAGTAGCATATGACGTAGTATGAGTATTATAGGCAGTGTAGTAGCATATGAAGTAGTATTAGTTCTCTAGGCAGTGTAGTAGCATATGACGTAGTATGAGTATTATAGGCAGTGTAGTAGCTTATGAAGTAATATTAGTTCTCTAGGCAGTGTAGTAGCATACGATGTAGTATGACCAGGGCCGGCCCTAGCAATGGCGGGGCCCTGGGCCAATCTGAGTTGCGGGGCCCTGGGCCAATCTGAGTTGCGGGCCCTGGGCCAATCTGAGTTGCGGGGCCCTGGGCCAATCTGAGTTGCGGGGCCCTGGGCCAATCTGAGTTGCGGGGCCCTGGGCCAATCTGAGTTGCGGGCCCTGGGCCAATCTGAGTTGCGGGGCCCTGGGCCAATCTGAGTTGCGGGCCCTGGGCCAATCTGAGTTGCGGGGCCCTGGGCCAATCTGAGTTGCGGGCCCTGGGCCAATCTGAGTTGCGGGGCCCTGGGCCAATCTGAGTTGCGGGCCCTGGGCCAATCTGAGTTGCGGGGCCCTGGGCCAATCTGAATTGCGGGGCCCTGGGCCAATCTGAGTTGCGGGCCCTGGGCCAATCTGAGTTGCGGGGCCCTGGGCCAATCTGAGTTGCGGGGCCCTGGGCCAATCTGAGTTGCGGGGCCCTGGGCCAATCTGAGTTGCGGGGCCCTGGGCCAATCTGAGTTGCGGGGCCCTGGGCCAATCTGAGTTGCGGGGCCCTGGGCCAATCTGAGTTGCGGGGCCCTGGGCCAATCTGAGTTGCGGGGCCCTGGGCCAATCTGAGTTGCGGGGCCCTGGGCCAATCTGAGTTGCGGGGCCCTGGGCCAATCTGAGTTGCGGGGCCCTGGGCCAATCTGAGTTGCGGGGCCCTGGGCCAATCTGAGTTGCGGGGCCCTGCCAAGTCGCTCCGTAGACGAGTGTTAAAATACCGGTATAATAGGCCTACAGTGCTTAGCGCTTCAGCATACATTGCAATGGATTTTGTCTTTCAGTTATCGCTACTTTTTATTTTTTTAATCACTAATTATTTGGTATTAGGCCTAAATGGCCTACAATATGAATTGTGAATTTAAAAGTAGTGACAAAGATCATTGATTAATATGGGTAACCTTGTTTGCGGCGAAAAAACACAGACAAAAGTACTGCCAGAGTCAGTTACAATCAGTCAAATATTTTATTGAGGCTGGTGAGTGAAGAGAGTAGTACTTATGAGAAAAACTAGTGAAAATACAATATTACCGAACGAGTCTTGCCTTAGAGTAGCAATGCTTATTCCTCCAGTTCCTCCAGTAAAGAAACAGATTACTGATTATTATTACTATTAAAATAACTATAATTGCCAAACATTAACTTCTTTTTTTGAGATTTTGATTATGAAAATCAGTCCATAGTAGTACAGTTGTAATGATTTTTGATTAGGAAACATAGAGGACTGCAAAGAAGACAAATTTAATGAGAATATGTTTATTTAAATCCAACTAATAAAAGCTAACACTCCTTACCTTCCTTTCGGCAAATTCGTGTACAAGGTCTTCAAAGTTCATTTCATTTACAATCTCAGGTTCAATAGACAGGGTTACCAAATACGATAGTCTATCTTGAGACATGGTTGTTCTCAAATATGTTTTGATTAGTTACAATCGCGAAAAACTTCGTTCCGCACTAGCAACAGTTATGGGGATAGTTAGTAAAGTTCTGTACGCTATTTAAATGTTGGGGAGAGGGTTTCCAATTTTGCTCAAGTATTTTAAAACGTTCACGGGATTGATAACATTAATCGGTATAATTTCCCTAAACAATTTTACTTCAGTAATAAGTTCTGAGCTTTCGATTTCCTTTGATATGTGTCCGTCTTCAGTACTCGGCCGCTGCAGTCGATTGGGGTTTTTTGCCGGGATTTTCACAGCTCTTCGTCTACTGTAGTGCTAATGTAAGAAAGGCCTCGCCTTAGTCAATACAATTTTAATCATATTTCTGAATTCGCTCTTGACGTGTTTATCAACGTTTTAATCACGTTTTGAAACTAATTAAAAAATCACTCATAATTTTCATTTCTTTTGGAATATTTTTCACGCGGAGCTTTCGAAAGCGCGGGGCCCCCAAAAGCGCGGGGCCCCCAAAAGCGCGGGGCCCTGGGCAGCTGCCCCGGTTGCCCCTGCCTGGGGCCGGCCCTGAGTATGACTATTCGGAATAACTTTAAAATCCGTCTCCAGTCTCCACCATTAAAGTCAATGTTTAAAATCGATATTTTTGATTTGATATAAATAATCGAACTCCTTTAAAAATATATTTTATTGTTAACAATGCATAACTTATTGTAAATAATCAATTTAGATCGCTGAATCGTTTTGTTGAAATGACGATTCTAGTGAGTTCTTTAACTGTTACAATTATAGAAACTGAGAATTTTTTTGTATATTCCATAACTGCAAACTATTAGTTTGTTAGCTGATTCAGTTTCGTGATATAATTGTGGTAAGGTGATAGAACTAAGGATGGTTCCGGACAGATTTTGCGGACAAGATGGCGGCGCCCATGGGGTTGGCGCGCTTTTTTTCCCGCGCAGCCGCCATTGTTGGCGCGCTTTTTTGGGTGTTTTTTTGTGGAGAGTGACGTACAAGGAGGAGGGGTGCGGTAATGCGAAGAGGGTGACAGTGTTGGACGGCCCTCGAAGGCGCCCCCCGCCCCTGCCCCCGCCCCCGCCCCTGCCCCCGCCCCCGCCCCCGCCCCCGTCCCCCGTGGACGTATTTCCGCCGATGGGACGGTGTCGTTCGATCGTTCGCTACTAGGTGGTGAAAAATTTCACACTGCCGTGGCCGGGTTTCGAACCCGGGTCTCTGAGTTGGCGTGCTTCCGCGCTAACCACCAGGCCAAGACGCTGTTGTCCTGTCTTAGTGATTTTGTGGTGTATGAGAGGGTGAACCGAATTTAACTCGCGTTTCCCGCCGATGCGGCGGTGTAGTTCGATCGTTCGCTACTAGGTGGTGTTTTTGAAAAAAAACCTTACACTGCTGTCACCGGGGGTTTTGAGTCCTGACGTGAACTGAATTCCCTTGTTACATCAATTATATTACTTTGTCTATAGAGCTACATATTGTATTATTTCTTTCCATGTTGTAGCGTCGTGTCTGTACGATCGCACGTTGTTGTAATTATCACTTAATGTCTCAGGGGTCAACAGAGGGTCGGTGACTACTTCAATGCTGGAGCGCTCTCTAATTAATAGCCACCGTGAGGCCGCGACTGTCGACGGCGTGTCTATAAATAACTGCCTCCGCGCGGGCGCTTGATTGTAACTAACTACGTCTGGCCGCCGACGATAACAACAATTCCAAATACGGATAGTGCGTCGGTGTTTTCTTCAAATACGGATGAAGCATCTGTGTCTAACAACTCTAAATGATGATATCGTGTAATGACTGTGAGACAACAGAAGCCGAGGTCTATATTAATGACTGGTTTAATTGACTGTGTATTGACCATGAACCGCCATTTGGCAGGGTTAAGGAGACGAAAATGGTGACGGTTGGCGGGGACCCCCCTGTGACCTTTGAGCGGGGGGATAAAAGCCGTGTGTTTTAGAACCTCGAATCAGTCTTGCATATTGTGCCAGCCTGCTGTCTACTGTGGCTGCTATTACGGTGAGTTCCATATCACGCTCTCACTTTGGTTATAGTTGTAGAGTGTGCTGTTATTTAGCAGTAAAAATATTAGTGTCTTCTATTCGTCAATCTAGGTAGCGAGTAGTAGTGTGGTGTTGTAAATTAGATACATAGTGCGAATCATAATATAAAAATGTATTGAGTTAAAATAGTAGGGTGTGCCGGTATTTAGCTGTAAATAGTAGTGTTGCCTATTCGTAATTCTAGGTGTTTCTAGATGTTTTTTAACCTACTGCAACGTGTGCTGAATGTGTCTTGTTGTGGTCGGCTTTTTAAATCTATATAACGAGGGGTAAGAAATGTGTTGTAGGACTTCGTTTATATGTTAAATCGATCCTTGTGTTAAATCAATTAATATGTCTGTAATCGAAATAGTAGATACGGACGAGACTTACGTCAAGCGGTTTAGGGTTACAGGGGTGAAAACAATATTTCGTTTTAACACCCCACCTGAAGATGTAAACGAGCTTGATTGGATCAAGCAGGGGTTTGATGAATTAGTTGAAAACGCTAAAAGCGATTGTGGTCCAAGTGATCAACTCGGATTTACCCTGCAAAGTTTAAACCTTAAACAGTCCGAGCCTGGATATGTTGCGTTTAGACCTGCTGATCAGGTCAGTGCTGAATTATTGTTTGAAATCTTTGGTGGCATAATTCAGAGCAATAATGACCTTATCAAATCAACTGACACATTTAAAATTACCTGTACTCGTGTAAATCTTCCTGTGGGGAGCGGTGGTAATAAAAGGGTCGTATGAGATCTGGATTGTATTCTTCATTTGAAGAAGAATGTTTAAAGCGTCGAAGTATTGTCATCATTAAAAATGATGACAATATGTGTCTTCCGAGAGCACTGGTGGTGGCTAAAGCCCATGCCAAAAAGGACCCCTTGTATGATGTTATAAAAAGAAATAGGAGAAATCGTCAATCGATCGGGGCTCAAAAGCTAGTAACAAAATCGGGAGTTGATATCCCACCAGAGGGTTGCGGTGTGCCGGAACTAGAAAAATTTCAAGCGGACCTAAAGAAATACAATATTACAGTTTTCAACTATACAGGTCGGGGTCGTGATGTTTACTATGCGGGTAATAATGAAAACGCTCAGTATAAAATAAATCTCATGTTTAATGGGCTGCATACAAACTCGCCAACATTTTTGGGACTGTTTCTAATATACAAACTCGCCAACTTTTAATTAGGTGAAAAAACTAGGGTCAGGAATCCGGCCGGCCATATTCAAACTCGCCAACTTTTGACCGCGGGCAGGTACCTCTCCCTCTTCCCCTCCCCCGGCTCGGTGACAATTGTTTGCCGGGACCCCTGAGTACAGGCCTCTGCTCCTGCACCTGCATTAAAGTCTATATTCCTTCATAACAACTCTTAACCTGCTGACCTTTTTTTGCTACTTAATAACTACTGTATTCTATAGCATTAAAATTAACTGTAGTTCAAGCAATTCAAATAATAATTTTAGTCAAATTAATTATAATTAAGTAAATATTAAGCATTTGGAACATGTTGATTTTAAAACGTTCATGGAAAAAAACTTTTAAAGCCATATAAGAGAATGATAAATACAGTACAGCTTATTTACCATGAATTACCAAATGTTAAGACGCCGATGGAACATGTTAAATATATTTTTCACTATTCTGACGCAGGTGACTAGTCGTCGATTTTTGTTGATTTTGCAGCAGTAATCTTCATTTTTCGTTTTGCGCTGAGACTCCGTATCCACTCATACATTGCCAGCATGATCTGATAAATATACAAATCAAATCTAGCAATGTAATTAGCGGATTTTATTTATTTTCACATTTTCCCCGTGGATGGATGTACGTCTAATTACATTTTTCCATACAAAGAGATAAATCATTATAGAAAAAAGTTATTCTCCTATATTCAATTTACAGAATCTCTAAACAAAAAACAAGCAGGACGATTGTTACTTGTTAATTATTTGGACGTTTCCATCCGCTTCTAGTGTTTAAACTGTTCCTTAACAAAATTAATGTAATTTAAACTCTAGAAGCGAAAGAAATGTCCAAATAATTAAATAGCAATAGCAAATCCTCCGCTATAATGAATCTTAAAAATACAGTATGTTTAAGATTCATTCAGTAAGATTCATTCATAGGCTACAGTATATCAAAATAAACATTAAAAATAAATCCTATGCTATTTGTAAAAAAACACAGTTCGGTCAAATTGTAAGTTAACAATAAAATAAAACAAAAATAAAATTATTCTCAAATGGAAAGTATGTTAATTATTTAAAAAATATGAACATTACATAATTTGGTAACTCCTATCACAAAAATGTTATCGGATGTAAAAAAATCATGAAAAATCGCAGATAGGCTGACTGACACAAACCCCTTAAAAACAACACAAATAATTTAGTTAAAATAACGAAAACAAAAATTAAAATACAAGCAACATAGCAGCTCGAGTACTTATCAATTATTATGGGCTAAAAAATCAGAGTTAAAAAGATAGGTGAATTTTTAATATACATTTAAGAATAAAAATCAAAATCGCAGTTTTGTTGCCTAAAACAAAAGCGTAATAAATTTTCTCATATACAAATTAGCAACAAATAGCTACCCCCAATCAAAATAAATTAATAAAATTGTAAAAAAATACCAAAGGAAAAATACAACCACGAAAAACAAAATTAAAATAATTTATACTAATATTGAAAAATATCAATGGTCAAAGATGTTCTTGTTCAAAAGCATGTTACTCATTAACTTATTTAATTGACACGACCAGTGTAAGAGGCGGTAGCTACATATTCCTTCCGAGAAATAGTACCTCTGTAATATTTATCCTTTGTATCCTTGGCGAGAAAGAGTAATCCATTTAATCTACGTTTTTGATGTTTTCTGATTCAGTGGAAAGTTTAAACTGGTTTCAAATGATAGGGCCCAGTCCGTCCGTAAGACGGATGCTTAATTTTAGCATTGGGCTTATGAACGGCGTGAGCCTAAAGTCTTGAAACCAGGTATAAATATTTATTTCCTATGGTTTTTTTCATTTTAAAGTATAGCCTGGTTATTAATATCGCATACATTATATGAACACAACTTTTTTTCATTAAAGGTTTTTACATAATTCTAGATTCAAACGTAAGTTTTCTGTGCTTATTGATGGCAAGAAAGTTACTTCTTGCCAACTACAAGGCAACTTTACCGTACAAGACACGTTATTTAAAAATATTGTAGAATATTTTTTTCTATAATAATTCATCTCTTTGTATGGAAAAAATTTAATTAGGCCTAGGGGCCTAATGCCTAGGCCTAGGGACATAATGTACCTTCATCTAGGGGGAAAATGTGAAAATAATTAAAATCCGCTAATTACATTGCTAGATTTGATTTGTATATTTATTAGATAATTCTAGCAATGTATAAGTGGATACGCAGTCTCAGCGCAAAACGAAAAGTGAATATTACTGTTGCAAAATCAACAAAAATCGACGACTAGTCACCTGTTACAGTTCCATCGGCGTCTTAACATTTGGTAATTCGTAGTAAATAAGCTGTTCTGTATTTATCATTATCTTATATGGTTTTAAAAGTTTATTTCCATGAAGGTTTTAAAACCAACATCTTCCAAATGCTTAATATTTATTTAATTATAATTAATTTGACTAAAATTATTATTTGAATTGCTTGAACTACAGGTAATTTTAATGCTATAGAATATAGTAGTTCTCAAGAAGCAATGTAAGCGTAGTTATTACGAAATATAGACTTGAATGCAGGTGCAGCAGCGGAGGCCTGTACGCAGGGGCCCCGGCAAACAATTGTCACCCAGTCGGGGGAGGGGAAGAAGGAGAGGTACCTGCCCGCGGTCAAAAGTTGGCGGAGTTTGAATATGGCCGGCCGGATTCCTGAGCCTAGTTTTTGCACCTAATTAAAAGTTGGCGAGTTTGTATATTAGAAACAGTCCCAAAAATGTTGGCGAGTTTGAACGTACCCGTTTAATGAGGGACATTACAATTTTATACTAAGCCTAACCGGTGCCTTTGCATGTGGTTACTACTGTGAAACATGTCGCACTCCATACAATACTGTAGGTGATCACAGATGTAAGGAAATTTGCAGCAGCTGTCTTGCGACGTCACCGCCGTGTAAACCCGAGCAGCATGGAGTGCTGTGCCCCGTCTATAACAGGCATTTTAAATCTCAGCTTTGCTTTTCGGCTCATCAGAATTTCATTTGTAGGTCAGTAAAGAAATGCATTGATTGTAAAAAACTGATTTGGATTAAGAAGCGTAAATCGGTACATGTGTGTGGAGAAGTCTGGTGTCAGACTTGCAAAGACTTTAAAGACGCGAATCATAAATGTTATATGACCATCAACACTAATGAACCGAAAACCAAAGACTTTCTCTACATATTTTTCGACTTTGAAACGCGACAGGATAGTATCGGTATAGTAATAACAATAATTGATCGTACTTACAGGAAATGTTGAGTGACAGTGACAATGAGGCAGTTGTAGACACTGACAGCGACGCCACTGAGGAGGGGCAGGTCATAAGGTGTATGAACTGCGAGGAGGCGTCGCAGAGATTCCATATAAGGCTGGAAGCAGCCAACAGCCTGTTTGAGGCAATTATCATACCATTTACACACACACACACACATACACACACACACACACACACACACACACACACACACACACACACACACACACACACACACACACACACACTTGTACACAGACGAACGCGCATATTTATTGTTACCTTGTGGTTCCAGAACTATGCTCCGCCCGACACTCCAGTTCCACACTGTCCCGCCCATATTGTACGTATCCTGGACGTTATGCGGTGGGACATCGGAGACCTTATGTGGGTCTTGAACCGCGAGGCGTTAATCGGAATGGAGAGACGGCGGTTCGGGGCAGCATCGACGTGGGGGTTCGTAATCCACACCCTGGAGTCGCTACTAATCCGGATGCGGGAATTGTGGGCGGAAAACCACTGTTCCGTCCCCGATGTCCCGTCACCGGAGGATGACCTCCCGGATGTGGAAGAGCCAGGGGTAATACGATGTAGGATTTGTCTGGATGAGAGACCGACAATATTTTTCCGGAGCTGCGGGCGTGTTTGCTGTCCGCGTTGCGCCAGATTACTATTTCGGTGCCCGTTCTGTCGAACCTGCATCGTAGGTAAAGCTAATATTTATTTTTCCCAATGAAATAACAGTTTTACACCCTGCCTAAAATAAGGGAGGGGGGTATTATGTGGTACCGGTGTATTAGTCGACTGGTTGTTTAAAGTATTCAAAATTCCCAGTGCTATATTTATAACAAACAACAACTGGTCTGAATCGACGCTTGTACCATATAATGCTTCAACCTGGGGGTGTCTTACCGACACTCGGACAGTCCCAAACCCTGTCCTGCAGGGTGTGAAACAGTAGACATGATTATCTTTTGTTTCAGAGATGGCGTTGAGAAACATCAGGAAGCGAGAATGTATGAGGAGGAAGAAAGACCCTGTTACATCCGACATTTATTCCTTAAAGCAGCTGTGTTTGAGGAAGATAAAAGGGAACATGAAGGAATGTCAGGAAGATCTCAGCCTACTACCACCACCGCTAAGAGCTGACATTAACGATGTCACGTTCGCACTAATCTGTAAAGTAAAAGTAGAAAGACCCTCACATGTACGTCGAAACGAGCTTACACGTTACACGTTACACGCTTACACGTTACACGCTTACACGTGACGTATATGAAAAACAATGGGTGTACCATTGTTCTACATGTTTTAATACTGCCGATATTTGTATGACATTTATTTCAGATATGAGGTGGGTAGCTACCACCCTGTTTTCAGACACTCTCCCACAAGTAAAGTGTTTCTGTTGTAACAGTCCGGCATTTGTAGACGTTACAAGTAGAGACTATCCTATATTTTATCCTGCATAATAAATAAGGGAGAGGGGTATTATGTGATGTCGGTGTATCAACCTACCAGTTGCTCAAAATTCATAGAATCATTATTGCAACATTCAACTGGTCTGGATCGACGCTTACACCATATAATGCTTTAACCTGGGGGTGTCTAAACAGACACTCGGACAGTCTCAAACCCTGTCCTGCAGGTTAACAATTTCAGAAGGACCACGAGGCACGCCGGCAGAGAACGTCTATCGGGAACGGGAGCGGAGAACGGGTCGGTAATGCAGTATAAGATTTTTCAAAAACATCGCCTGGTAGCGAACGATCGAACCACGCCGCAGGGCAAGGAACAGGTCGGCAATGCAGTGCAAACACCACCTAGTAGCGAACGAATGAACTACACCGCCGCATCGGCGGGAAACGCGAGTTAAATTCGGTTCACCCTCTCATACACCACAAAATCACTGAGACAGGACAACAGCGTCTTGGCCCCCTGGTCTTGGCCTAGTGGTTAGCGCGGAAGCACGCCAACTCAGAGACCCGGGTTCGAAACCCGGTCACGGCAGTCTGAAATTTTTCACCACCTAGTAGCGAACGATCGAATGACACCGTCCCATCGGCGGAAATACGTCCACGGGGGACGGGGCGGGGGCGGGGGGCGCCTTCGAGGGCCGTCCAACACTGTCACCCTCTTCGCATTACCGCACCCCTCCTCCTTGTACGTCACTCTCCACAAAAAAAAAACACCCAAAAAAAAGCGCGCGCGCCTGCGCGGGGAAAAAAAGCGCGCCAACCCCATGGGCGCCGCCATCTTGTCCGCAAAATCTGTCCGGAACCATCCTTAGTTCTACTGGTGATGATTCTAGGAGTGAAAAGTGGTAGTGGAGATTGATATATTTGGCAGTGTAACCAACGTGAATCTCAGTTGCAGAATCACTGAGAAAAAGTATATAATTCGAAGGTTCCAAAATTGCGTTGAATAAAATTGAAGAAAACTTTTACTTTTATGTGAATCCATAAGTATAACCCCTACACAATAATTATAATCGTGTTCTTGTAAAGTTAATGTTTCGTTTCGAATGAATATGTTTATTATAATTATATATATTATTTAATTTAAGAATCATCAAAAAAAATATCACTACTTTGAATCAACCTTTCGATTATTATATTGAAACGTCGTCGTGATTAACATAATCCTGAAATGTAAATATCGAAAATATTGGTTTTAACGGTGAAGACGGATTCTTAAATTTCGTCGAACAAAGGCCCAAGGCTAACAAATCCCCATAACATCAAAGAATAATCTAAAAACCATATTATTTGTTTTAGACGTTTACTGAACTAATCACAAGAAGCTGTTGGAAGATTATTTTATATCTACGATTTCAGAGAAGTCATTAAACTTTCGTATTATACGAAGTAGTCTCTTGAACATCATGTACCGTCCTTTACTACTCATTGTTTTTGGCACCGACGAGTAATATTATACGGAATGCATGTTAAAAAGTACATACCTTCAAGTGGGAGTTTTAATGTTTAAATCTCTCTGATTATTATTTACCATAGTTCAATAAATGGCAATTATATTTCTTCCTTTGTAAATATCTGTTTTTATTTTGCACAACAAAGATTCCTGCTCTCGCTTAACGAATCTGTCTCGCATTTTAAGAGTTCATCAATTTTTAACCCCCTCAGCCCTCCTAGAGTGTCATGAGCTTTATCTGCTATTAAGCCTCCTATTTCCTTAGCTAAATGTAAAAACGTAAATAATTTATCAAAACATTTGCAGACACAACTACAATCTTCGGTCGATTCGGGACATCGAAATAGCCGGTCGTTCACATCTTTTGAGGGACTTCTATGTTTCGAACAACGATACCCGGCGATGTTTCGCAAGATAGCTCTCAGTTCTTCCAACTTTTGTTCCTTCTGTGATTTCCGAGCTCCACAAGAACTTTTAGCTCGAAATGTCGTCTCGATGTCCTTCCTCGAGTCCTCACCATCGAAGCATGGATTCTTGTTCACCGTTTTCTCGTTCGACAAACATGTCTGTGACCCAGAATTTATCGATTTCGATACTATTTTCCCACAGTTTTCCTCCGAGTTATGATCGCCAGAGCAACACAGTGTTTTATCACAATCGGAGCTAACTACGTCTAAATATTCATGAACTTTTAAAAGAGAAATATCAGCTGGTCCGAGATCGGTTATTTTTTCAATTCCACAGCAGGCGTCAGAAAGTTTCTCAACATCCCTTATGTTTGCTTGTTTTCGATTATTGCAATTTAATTCGAAACAGCTTGATTCACACTCTGTGGGGTTTAGTTTATGCTCTCGATGGAAAATAAAGTCCTGTCGACGGCTCGGTTGGTCAGAGTAGCCTAAAGGAATGCACTCTGCATAGTCCGATCGCCCCTTAAAACGATTTCCTAGATCTTCTCCTTGAAATAACTGCTCTTCTTGATATATCAGTTTGATAGGATGAACCGGCGATCCAGCGAGGACGGTGTGACCCGTACAAGGGAACGCATCATGTGGACAATGATGCAGAGTCGGAGGTAACGATTCGTAGTGCTTCAACCCATGTCCCTCATTTTGAGAAGAAATCGGAGATTCGACCTGGGTTTCGGGTTCGCTATGGAAGTTCAGAGGCCAGGGCAAGCCTGTTGGGTCGGGTTCAGCTCTGTCAGGAGTTTGTTTTATTTCGTGTTTAATTAAATGTGCATCGATGCACTCAGCAAGCCCCTGATGAGACGTTGGAGATCCTTCATAGTCGAATGAACCATAGAGACTGGAATATCGAATAGGCAAATTCGGTGTTAAAAAAGAAGCCATTTGATCTCGTGGATACAGCAGAAGTTGCCGTCTATCCGGATTGAACGTTTCTCCATTTTGAAGTTGACGGGTGAAGTCGAAGGGCGGGACCGATCGCTGAAGTCTTTCCAGCCGTTCACCTAAACGATAAAAAATATGTTATTAATATACGATAATAAATTAATTGTTAGTCTAATAGTCATCATAATTCACATTCATGGACGTTTTCGTTAATTCATTACCACTGCTTTATTTGGTTTCCGTTTATTCACTCCCTCTTGATAAATATTCTATTGCTCTAAAAACTCTAACTCAATCGTTTTTACGTCCCCTGTGGTATTACTTATCCGCTTGAAGTCCGATGTCGCTGGCCTTATCTGGTCATGGTTTTATATCTCCCCCCACGATCTAAAATGTTCTATATTGCTCTGTTTAAATTTAATGAGGTATATTTGCATGTAAACATGTTTTATGATTAAATAGCTGTAATTTGGTTAGGTTTAGTTATGTTGGTTTGGGTGAAATCACAGTAACCCGCGACAAGAATCGCTGCAAAACCGTGACAACGCCGGCGCCGACGCGAGGCCCGCTGTCTCTTTCCCTATCTTAACGTAACCTAACCTATCTTATCTTAACTACTAATTTTCTTTCAATGTTTCCCAACAATTATTTATCCATTTCAAGTTAAACTGTACGATATAGAAAATTTTAGATCGTTGGGGGATATACCAAAAAGTTCACACGAAAAATGTGTGAAATCTTCATGATGTTTTTTACTCTTATAAAAATATGTTCTACTTAATTAGAGGTTCTGACTATATATTCTGATCCAACCATTCAAAACTATAACATGAAATTAAGGTATAGTAGTGAGTAATCGGAACTGCAATAAAAAGTAGTGGTAGTGAATTAACGGAAAAAGTCCCAGATTCATTACATTAAAATTGTAAGTTTTTTTGTAAAGTGTTGCAAGACAATATTTTTATTTGAAAGCCCAGAATACATTTATTAATATCACACAAGTCCCTAAATTCCTGATCAGGTTCAATAACGTTCAAACTAAAAATAAAGTAGTTAACAGATATGTTGCACCTGAGTCGCGACCGAAAACCATTCCTTTTCAACCTTACGATATCAGTCCTGGCCACTAAAATGCGAAAGCTCTAAGATAGTTTTGGGCGGTTTTCCCAAATTTTCAAACATAACCCCCGCATCGAGTGATTTATAATTTAAAATTACATAATAAAATAAACAAGATTCGGCAAACTCGAGGTCATCATAATGTCTCTAACCAAAGTTCCGGCGCGTGGATACTTAAAACCACCAAACATCAATCGGTCACTCGAATGAGGTTCGTGTTTGAAAATTTCGAACAACCCCTCATACACAGTGTCTCAGGATTTGGGCCCATATGATATATTTATTTATTTTACATGACACAATACATGTTATACACCCAATTACATTGTGCATGTTCAATAGCAGAAGACATGCAATTATTTCAAAGTCCACAATATTTCTGTCCAGTCCAGTGCACATACATAATTATCACTATTAGGCCTAACAAAAGAAAAACAAATAAATGATAAATAGCATAACAATAATAATATAATTAACAATAAAATAAATAATAATAAATATTAATAATAATCAACAACAATAAACTCTGTTAACAATAGACTCCAACGTACGAGAGAAAATAAGTAATAAATAAAAATATAAAAGATAACTCATGTGTCTTCCCCCTCTCTTTTCATAGTAAGCCTTTTTATAAGTAGGCTGACTAGAAGTTCAAAACTATATATACAGATAAGTCGTGCAAAATACCTCTAACCTATCTTATGTAGGTTCAACATTTAATTATTACACCAGTTAGGGAAGGAACTTAAGGGAGACAGGAGACACGCAGGGACGTAGCCAGGGAAGGGGTCCGTGGGTCTGGACCCCCTCCCGTCCCGTTCAACATTTTTAAAGTTATCAAATGTGATCCAGTTACAAGAACACTTTTTTGAATAGTGCATTTGTGCCACATAAAGCCAGCAAAATTGGAAATAGAGGTAAGTGAATAGATCTATAAACGGTAGGAGGTGAAAACTATTAACGCTATTTGAAACAAATCAAAAAGCCTGATTATCACTATGGAAATAATCCCTCTAATTTCTTAAAACTAAAATATCGTCACAATTGACGTCTTATCGCAACGGAAGCAGATGTATATGCAGTTATCTTTCCACGATGATTCTTCAAAACTTTATATTAGACTTTTCAATCGAATAAATATTATAAAAAGTTTTGGAAATGAGCTTTTGGAAATGAAACGAGCTTTTTGGAAATGAAACCTATACTTCTCGGGAAGGATCGCATGATTCTGGCTCCGCTAATTAGGCTAATATAAACTACCGTACTTGAATTTTGAAATAGTATCCTATAATTGAGAGTTATTTTCAAACGTTTTTTAAAATCTGAGTGTTAAATTTGTTTATTATATAATTGTAAACGTCTTAAGGAAAACTATTACTTTGTTGATAAGGATTTTTAAGTGTCAGCGCTCTAAGGCTCGGGGCATAGTTAGCTAAGCTTATCTCATAGCTGCTTACACTTAATGTCAATCTATGACACAATAATGAGTAAACGGTGTCAGCAAACTGACTTATACTTTCTCCCTTAAGATTAAATAAATTTACAACTATCCCACACATACATACGAAATTTTATCGGAATCTGTAAGCAACTAACGGAGATATCGGTTTTTGAATATTTGCCATAAGAATAACATTAGACAACGTAATGCGTGTACCGCCAAACGAAAATATCAATTGCCTCCGAAACCAGTTGACGTGGAGTAATAATCAAAAATACTGGATTATTTATTTGTACGAACCAAATTTAATGATTGCTAGTATATTTTATTTTGATGTTACAGATTTTGTGGAATTTGAAAAATATGAATTTGTTAACACTTAAACCCCTTTAATTTCTAAAACTGAATTTTTACATACATGAGGGTGGTGTCATTTTGTTTGTCATCTTAAGCACTAAAAACTATGAATGAAATTGTTATAAAACTCGCTAGAGCCGTTATAGAGAAGTCAGGGTTTTGTCGTTTTGAACTGTTTTTATGGGGTTAATACCCTTTAAAATAAAAATTAAAAAAATTTAAAATCACCTGGAGTAATTATGGTTTCATACCTGCATGCCAAATTTCATGAAAATCGGACCATCGTTGTCGTTTCTAGCTTTGTATACAACATCCACACGCGCGCACACACACATAAATAAACACGGACGGACGGACAGACACCACTCCGAAAACCACTTTTTTGGATTCAGGGAGCACTAAAACAAACATTTCCACTAACAACTAAATTCGAAAATTTTGATGAAAACAATAATTTCTCCATACACTATGTATAAGGGGGAGAAAGTAAAAATTAAGAAAACGGTCATAACATAAGTTTATATTTGAAAATTATTAGGCTCCTACCCACCTTGAGGTATGTGGTGTCTGTCCAATTTTGCGAAGATTTGATCAGTCTAAATCCTCTTGTTTTACACATAAAAAAATAAAAAATACATAAACACACGAATAACACACTGTGTGTTATTCGTGTGTTTATGTATTTTTTATTTTTTTATGTGTAAAACAAGAGGATTTAGACTGATCAAATCTTCGCAAAATTGGACAGACACCACATACCTCAAGGTGGGTAGGAGCCTAATAATTTTCAAATATTAATAATAACCCCACCTAAAAGATGTCTTTTAAAGAAAGAACATAAGTTTACCATTTTCAAAACAAACATTTCCACTAACAACTCAAATTCGAAAATTTTAACGAAAACAAATACTTTCTCCATATACTGTATGGGGGGGGGATTAAAAATTAAGAAAACAGTCATAACATACCATTTTCCGTCGAAGTTTGGTCAATGGCGATGTCATCAGGAGAACTGGCAGCGACAGCCGTCCCGCCATAAATCCAGATTACTTTGTATAACGCCTGCGAGCATTACCAATCACATATTAGAGCTAAACTTTATAATCCGTCACCACCGTTAAAATTGAAGTTAAGAATCGATAATTTTTTATTTGATATAAATAATCGATTTCCTTTTAATACATATGTTTTATTGTTATTGATGTGAAACCTATTTTAAATAAACAATTTAGGTTTCTGTTTTAACCGTTTATTAAAATGTCGGTTTCAGTTAATTCTTTGACAATCCTATTACTATTAGAGAAACGTAAGGGCAGTCACTCAGTCATGACAAGAAATTGCTTTGTTTCAGTTTCATGTGGTATTACGATGATTCTATGAGTGAAACGTGAAAAAAGTAATGGATATATTTGGCAGTGTAACCAACGTGGATGAAGGTAAATAGGTAAATGGTTCGGAAATTCCAATATGTCGTTGAGTAACATTGAAGTTTCCTTATATATGGAGTCAAAATTTTACTCGATTGCAAGGTGAACATTGCAATATTGCAACATTGCAACATGCAATTGCAGGTAAACCACGAACCTAGCATTTCATCAGCAACAGGCGTTACCTGGTTTGACAATTCACAGATTTTAATTTTTTCTAAGATATATTAGACGGTAGGACGTGTTCGAATCGGAGGCCTACCTAGTCAATTTTATGCGTCAGTATACCGAAGTGAAGTGCAAAGTGTATTTTCTCAATGTTTACTTACACAGTAATTGTAACCATGTTTTTTGTGATTTTTAATGTTTTATTTCGATTAAAGCTGTTATCCTCGGTTCCACGTTCACCTTTCAGGATGGAATTTCCATATGCCATGTACTTCAAATGGCAATTTAACTTGTATAAACCAAATTATGTTGCGATCAGCTGATAATTTTGTAATACAATGTTATGGATATTAGTAAGCAAATATAGCCAACATAGGTTATAGAATTGCATTGTAAGGTTTTGTATTGCCCCATGCTGAAAGTCGAATGTGGAATTGAGTATAGAATTATTGTTTATTTACTAAACTATCGTGGAGATAAACATCTATGGTTTACATTATCGTTTAGATTATAATATCGAAATGTTGTTTCGGTTAACATAATCGCGATTGTAAAAATCGAAAAATATAGATTTTTAACTTCGATTTTAACGGTGGATACGGGTTCTAAAGTTTCGCCCATATCAGAAGTAAACACGTCCCAATACTGTTCAGAGTATGGTAGCAAAAAATCTCAAAGTAATGTTACATTATTTTTTATTAGCATCTAAAATGTATCATGTCGTCATCTTAAATTTTTTCACATACAAACGAATTTAAAAAACAAAACTAATGTTTAAAAACTTCAATGTCGCTTAAAGGGGACTATTTTTCCATCGTTTATCTATGAAAATTCAATTAAATGCAGGGGTTTCCATGTACAGGAATCTTTTCACATCCGCTTTACAGAAGCTATGCAAAATTTGACCTAACCGAGTTTTCATATAAATTTCCTTAAACAAATGCAAAAGTGATATTTATCCTAACTAAAGGTAATGCACCCATATTTGACCGCCATCAGAAGGCTAAGAAATCCTTTGTTTAAACCATCGATATCAATAGATGCATGCCCCTATATTCCTTTCAAGAATTATAGGTTACTTTTCGTTCCTTCTGTCGGTCAATCTGAGAAAACATGTAGGCTGATATTTTAACCGAATATCGAGTAAGGCAATTTATATATTTGAGTAAGGGTATATTTAAGATGTCCCGAGCTTTAGTCATTTTATCTAAAAAATAGAAGTATATCAGCTAGTAAATGTATGATTTTAGTTGTTAAAATCTTACCAAGATCAGTGTTGGCGGGAATCGCATGATGCTGAGTGCGGAACATGGCCGACGTGGACGCGGGAGTCACGGCCGACGCTCCTCAATCCGCTTCCTTATCGTTGTCGTGCTCTTGACCGTTTTGGAGAAAGGTCATCCATTATTAATTGTCAGTTTGATAAGTACAGTATATGGAAACAATACTGGATTGTTTTACTGTAAAACTCATGTCCGCGAGTCTTACACCTTTGTTGACGTTTCTTAGATGTTACCGAGGATCCGCCTTTTCTATAGCCTACATGCAGTCATGTGTTATGTGTTTGTTTATGTTTACCGATCGTATTTACTGTAATAGTATATTACGTTACTAGCCCGGTAAGTACCGTTTTACCGTGCGAGCTTGGTAGTTTCATGCGAGTATTTTCATCGCGTGCGAGGGAACCTTTTCCTTGACCTCCTCACTGTCGGCCTTCGGTAGAAGTGTTATTCACCCAAAATTATAACGAAATCTTGAAAATAGGATTTTTAATCTCCTTAACAAAAATATTATAAATGAATCATTTAAAAGTAAACGAACATGATCTGTCCGAAAACTATTTTCAGGATTAAGAGTTGTCAGTATATTGTTCCTCATTCCGAATATCGATGGTAGGCCTAATTATAATTTTTAGACAGCTATGTCAATTCTCTAGGGGCGTCCTCAGAAATAATTAACGATAACCTGGCAAGTATTTCAGTGCAATATACGGAACTAAATGTTTTAAAAATGTAGAATAACACGTCCACTATTGTTTGATTTCCACTGAGATGGACGTCGGTTGAATCGTCCATGGTCTTTCGCAGCCAGGAAGTTTGAAGTGGTTGTGTTTATTCTACGCTGGCTGAGATAGTACTCTGGAAACTGAGTACGCTGTATTGTTTGATTGTGATACATATTGGACATATTCATCGATTACAGATAAATAAATGTAAACTAAACTCCTCGTATGTAAACCGACTCCCCCGAATTGTAGGTGGTCGGAGTGTGTACGATTGAGATATTGAAAACATATTTTCGGTCCCACAAATCAGAACCGATGACAGGGAAATTTTAAATAAGATTCCAATGCTGCACTTAGGCCTCTATATGAATAGATAACCAAAGTAAAATGCGATACAATGTTAATTCAATATTTTTCAGCAAAAAGGACGTTCATTGCGGATAGTCATGCACTGGTGCTCTCGCCCTATATCTATAATAAATACATAAAAAAATATTTTTTTTTCATGTAGTCAGGATATATGAAATATTATTGGGTTTACAACGTTCATTATCTCAACAACCCAAGAACTTTGCACAATACCGTAGTTAAAATCCCTTATACATTTGTTTAGTTTCTTATGTAGTTCTATGGTTCATTTCAAAATTCGATTATTTTTAAATTCCTTGTAAATATTTTTGTGACAAATCCCTATCCAGGTCCTCAAAGTAACTAAGGTTATATTATTTCTATCATTTTTTCAGCGTGCACTTCTTCAAATATTACTGATGGCTTTTACAACGAGGTTTCTCTCCACTGATACGATTTCGTGATTGGTTTGACGCTTTATTAATTTAAAATAAAATAAGTTAGGCATACGTACTTAATTATAATAAAATTAAATAATTACGAAGTGTCACAGTAATTGAAAGTGTAACCTTGGGTTTTATTGTTGAAATTATAACAAAAATAAGATAAGTTTGACAATGGCATTATTGTTAATTTTAATGCTAACCGAAGTAAAGATTTTCTTTAGTTAGGTAGCATAACTTAGTAAGGTTTATTAATTTTTTAAACTTAATTACCTTAAAACCCTTTAAAAGCCCTTTGAAACCTTTTAACTTCACTGTTTCGTGATCTACAGTTCATTTCAACCGTCCTTTAGTGCAAGGTGGTCAACAGTAGTTTCGATAATGTCCAGAATGTGTGTATCATTTTTATTATTGGGTAAGCACAATTTTCGTTCATCAACTAATATATACATATTTTTTATTTCACACAAATTTTACTGATAATTTTTACCGTATATTCGAAAATTCAATTTCAAAAATCTTGATTATTATTTGCACTCTTAACACTCATTGAAAGGTGCCAGCTTAATTCAACTTCAAAGAACACGTATAACAACAATAATAAAATAAAATCATATAGCTGATATTAAGCTATTTATATTAATCAAGAGAAAAATCACCTGCTAATAAGATTTTTAAAATTGAAACAGCTTTGTTGCCATTTTTCTGTTCTCATATTTATATATATCGGTAAGGAATTGAACATCTTCGATCCAGCATAAACGGGCTTCTTTTTTAAACGGGGGGATTTTTTCTTTGTTGTGACTTTCACAATTTTTTTTTATATTTCTGGCATTGTGATACGTACGACTTTATGTTTTGGTAACCATAACATAAAGTCACTCTTTACATTCAGTGTACATTTTGTATGTTAACCGCGTAATGAGAAAACTGGCATTGTACCAATTTAGGGAAAATATTTTGTCAAGAGGCACTTCTTTCAAAATTTAAAATTATTCTTATTGCTAACTTTGCAAGTGTAATATTGCATTCGTGTTTTGCTTTACTGCTACCATAGACATGAAGACAGTGCGTGATATGTAAGATTGTATTTTAAAAAAGGAAATTATTTTTATTAATATTTCGATTCTAAAGTACAAAAGATAATCTCTTTAATGCAAAAAGAACAGAACTGATATTTTGCAAACTTTATTTACATGATCAGTAAACCAAAATAGACCATCCATGTTTACACCTAATTATAACTTGATTATTAAAACTTAAATCAAGACAAAGCGCATATTTCCTTTTTAGATCTACCCTATCGACATTAAATAAATTTTGATTAAAAAAAAAAATAAAATTACGTTTTGTCGGTCAAAAAGTCTATATTTTTTATCATTGATTTGATACTTTTACTGAATACCTCTCCGTTTTTACTAATAAACATCAAATTGATGTTGTCAGCATACATACACACAGGTATGAAACGAAACACAGGTTGTCATAGAAAGTGGTTTTGGCATTCTACCACAATAGCAAAAACGTAAAGACCCAAGGATGGATACTTGTAGAATTTATTTTTTTGTGGATGTAATATATGATTTAACATTAAGCAGTCATTTTGTAAATGCAGTATATTTACGATCAACATACTGCTAGCGGCTCCCCAGATAAGATTTAAGCCAACGCAATTCGTTGCCTTCAATTCCATAATCGTTGGACTATAACCTATCTAATAGCAAAACTTGGTGAGTGACATAATTTAGTTCAGATTTGCTGTATATTAGTAAAAAAACAATTTTACATTTCCGTGGCAGCAAACATTCATACTCCTTTCTTCGGTTATCCTAATATGAACAAAATAAAATTCTCTATTCTCCACATATCTTATTAAAACTTGGTATTTGGTTCCTTGTAGTTAGGTTCTAGTTATAGGCATTGATTTAATAACGCAACATGGGGTACATAATTTTTATAAAATTTCAAGGTTATTACCCCAAAAAATCTCAATAATAAAATAAATCAACATTTTCGAGCAACATTTATACGATTTCATTTAAAAGTGTGCAGTTTACAAACATTTGGATATCTTACTAAATGGCCCCGCCTACATTAAAAAAATGTAGGTTCAAAATTACAGTAAGAATTATAAAATTGCATTATGAGAAAAGAAAAAACGCTCGGTATATATGCGATTTCTTAAAACATTAACGTTTTCCATCGGAACATAAGTAGTGGCAAAATAACGTTTTTTGCAGCGTAATCGGCGCGTTTTTCCCATGTTATTCTTATGGGGATAATTTTTTGCGAACAGCCCTGATCCCGCCCTTGAACCTGGGTATGTTGTTTACCTAGGTGAGTACATTTGTAAATGGTATATATTATTTCCAATGATCCAGTATACATTATACAATTAATGCTGGTCTTTATTTACGACCAGCTGGTTTATTGCTGATTTGTCCGAGTGAACGCGTAAATTACATGGCCGTGTTTATCATCATGTATTGTTTACTTAAGTATATCCGTTGCATTAATCCAACTATTTTTACTACTTGGAAATCCTAACCATTCGACATATAATAAATTACCCTTCTTGTTGATAACTTTTTCTATTAAATACATATCTTTATATTTAGTTTTTCATAATTCTAGCAGAAGTAAAAAATACTATACCAACAACTTATTATATACTAAAAGATGAAGATGGTAACATTATTAGGGATAACTGTTACGAGCAAGAATTATTAAAAACTAAATATAAAGATTTGTATTTAATAGAAAAAGATATTAAAAAGAAGGGTAATTGATTATATGTCAAATGATTAGGATTTCCAAGTAGTAAAAATAGTCGGATTAACGGTACGGGTATACTCGAGTAAACAATACATGATAATAAACACAGCCATATAATTTACAACTTCACTCAGACAAATCAGCAATTAAGACCAGCATTGATTTTATACAGTATACTGGATCATTGGACATAATATATACCATTTACAAATGTACTCACCTAGGTAAACAACATACCCAGGATCAAGGGCGGAATCAGGGCTGTGCGCAAAAATGATCCCCATAAGAATAACATGGGAAAAACACGCCGATTACGCTGTAAAAACGCTATTTTGCCACTACTAACATAATTCAAATTGTTATGTTTTTGCAGTGCTTAGCGCCAACGTACATGTGACATCAGGGTCGATCTGGGGCGACATCGGGGACTTCGTGGGGGGTGTCGCCAGCGACGTGGGCAACGCGGTCAGCACCGTGGTCGGCGGCATCGTCAAAGTGGGCGACAAGGCCGTCAAAGGGATCGGCAAAGCAGCCAACTCGGTCGTCAAGATCTTTAAAGAAAAACCTGAATGCCCTGGACCTTGCAACCACCAGTACTTACCGATTTGTGGTGTAAATAGTTCAAACAAGAAAAAGGACTTCTATAACGGCTGTGAGATTTTCGAATTTAACAGATGCCGCGATGAAGGTCAGTTAACTTTAATTTTCTAGGAAATGGTAGGGTAGGGTGGTAGGGTTTTTTCTCGTCTATAATTTGATATATAATTTTTTGATTTTCGAGCGAAAATTATGGTCGGAATGCGTTCCCGCACACGAGATTGTTGTCGTGATTTCACCGGTTACATCGCGTGGAACAATATCCTGACGTTATTTTTCGACGTATAACAATAAGCTACATATCAAAATGAAAATAAATGAATTCCTCACAATATGCATATTTTCCAGTATCATATAAAATACAATAACAATTGGCTTTTGACTTTAAATAGTGCGTTTTAGCTAGATGACATTTTGAGCGAACATAACTTGAAATACAAAAAGAAAATGAAAAATGTACTTCACGAACCTATACGGACTGCTCCCCTTATCAAGTAGCGATAGCGCTATGACTGCTCCCCTTATCAGGTACTGACAGTGCTATAATGACTGCTCCCCTTATCAGGTACCGACAGCACTATACGGACTGCTCCCCTTACCAGGTAGCGACAGTGCTATACTGGACTGCTCCCCTTATCAGTTAGCGACAGCGCTATACTGACTGCTCCCCTTATCAGGTAGTGACAGCGCTATACGGACTGCTCCCCTTATCAGGTACCAACAGCGCTATACGGACTGCTCCCCTTATCAGGTAGCGACAGCGCTATACTGGACTGCTCCCCTTATCAGGTAGCGACAGCGCTATACTGGACTGCTCCCCTTATCAGGTAGCGACAGCGCTAAACTGACTGCTCCCCTTATCAGGTAGTGACAGCGCTATACGGACTGCTCCCCTTATCCTGATAAGACCTGAAGCGACAGCGCTATACGGATTGCTCATCTTTTCCAAGGCTGATTTTAATGAGCAACGTTTGGTATTGCTCCCCCTGGCCGTGGTAAAATAATAATTATTTTAAGCCCATTTTTTGCCTTGACTGTACTCTTTTAAAGCACTTTACCTTGTCTTAATACAAAGTGCTATCTGCTTCATAAATTCGATGTCCATATTCATGTTACATGAAATTCGGACTTGATCGAATAAAATAGTGTATTATAAAGTATAGTATAAAATGTTTACTTAGTTAAGAAATTACTACATTTTAAGTATTTGCAAATAAAAAGTATTTAATTAATTAGAATAAAAACATAAACATAAGCAAACAAATATTATGAAAATTTAAACATATATGTTCAGTTTTAGTGGAACACACAACAGTCTTCCCCTCATAAATCCAATCTCGCAGGAGGGTTTCGTTTTCTGCTAAACCGCCTCAATACTCTAGTACTCGGTATTGGAGGTTGATTCAGTGTTTGCGTAGGTGGAGTCTGCGTCTGCGTAGGTGGAGTCTATGTAGGTGTAGTCTGCGTATGTGGAGTCTGCACCTGCGTAGGTGAGTCTGCGTCTGCGTAGGTGGAGTCTGCGTAGGTGAGTCTGCGTCTGCGCAGGTGGAGTCTGCGTAGGTGGAGTTGGCGTAGGTGGAGTTGGCGTAGGCGGAGTCTGCGTAGGTGGAGTTGGCGTAGGCGGAGTCTGCGTAGGTGGAGTTGGCGTAGGTGGAGTTGGCGTAGGCGGAGTCTGCGTAGTTGGAGTTGGCGTAGGCGGAGTCTGCGTAGGTGGATAATTCACACATTCATGAAACTATCGTGAATGTGACATTTTGGGTGGCATAGTTTTGTCCGATTCAGAAACGTTGCATCGTCGTATCTGATCAACGTGCCTCCTCCACATCTGGCCTTCAACTGCGACCCAGTAATGAAGTAATCCATCCCTAACGGTAACCTTACCAAAACTTCATTTGTCACCCCCTGCTCGGTATGACCGAACTTGAACAGTGTCTCCAATGCTAAATTCTCTTATAGGTTTTTGAAACATAGTGGTTTTCTCAAACCGCCTATCTCTATGCTCCGATGAAAAATCTCTCTTGATGAGGTCGAGTCTTGTTCGTAAATTACCTCTTAGCATTAGATCAGCTTGGCTCTTTTATTGAGTTGTGGCGCTTTGAACTTTCCTGTATTGCATTCACGGGTTAATTTCAACACCGGAGCTGCGCTCCGGTACTTTTTGAGAGACCGGAGCTCACCGGAGCGCTGTTTCTCAACTCACTGGTATGGCTCCGGACCCTTTTTCTGGCCACGTAATTTATTAATGCTGTTAATAAAGCGATTTTATAAAAGTTTAAAACTCTTTCTAATTTGGGAATCCTCTAAGTCAATCAACAACTCTATTTTTCCTTACATAGTTTCACGCAAGGATGGTAGTTATTAACCTCCATTCTGGATACTGATCACCTGATAAACTCTAGATAGGCTTTAGCAAGTGATGGTGGAAGTTTACTGTCTTCAATAAAGGGCAAATCCAATCCAGGCCAATACGAGCGTGTACTGGGTGTGTTCGGCATTACCTTACTCATTTTTACGTCGATCTTACAAGGCCTCTTGCGGCAAATAGTTCGTCAAATGTTTGGGCAAATCAGGTGCGCCCTTGTTCGACAGTAGTAAATTCCCACCATGAGTCGTGAGTGGCGCTAAACACGCGTAGCGCTGGAGATCACAACCTTCACAACCACTAGGGCACAAGTACACTCTAGCCGCGGCAGGGCAAACCTAGCTAGCGCGAAAGTGAATACGGCCTAATTGTTAAACTGTGGTCATAAACGTTAAAAAGGCATTAAATTTAATCGCAATTCAAAAAATATCCGGGGGAGGGCCCCTGGACCCCCTTTCTGCTGGGGGGTTTTCCATACCCTCCCGGCGGCCACTCGTTGTGCCATAGCTCCAGTACTTTTTTCTTTACAAATTAAGCCCTGATTGCATTAGTAATCTGCACAACTTCAAGTGAATGTCATCTGGCTCGTCAGCCATTGCTCTTAAACTCTTATTCACGGTTTGTACATACCTTTCAGCTTGACCATTAGAGTTGATGGATATGCTGGACTTGTTACTTTATGTTTTATTCCATTCAGCCTTAAAACCCTTCAAACTCTTTGGATGTAAGTGAGGTTCCATTGTCAGATACGATTGTAATAGGGAGACCAAACCTTGCAAAGATATCTCTCAAAACATGAATCGTCTTGTATGAAGTTATACTACGCATTGTAATCACCTCCAACCATTCCAGCAAAATCTATATGTACTCTGTTCCAGGGTGTGTTGGGTATCGTCCAAGGGTGAACTGGAGCCTTATTTGGTTCGTTTTGAGCTAAACAACATCCTTTACATGACTTTACCATATTTTCTATATTGTTACCCTTGGGGTTTACCCAATACCCTTCCACCAACAGTATTGTCTTACCAACTCTTTCATTTTTACCACTCCGATATGGGCTTCATGTAGTCCGTCAAGAATTATTTTTCTCAAAGCCTGAGGAATGGCAACTCTAATACCTCGAAATATGCACCCACTTTCAATTGTAAATTCAAAATATTTGTTCTTGAATTCTATATTATCAAGTGTGCCACCCGATTGCAATGCGTTATACACCACATTCAGTTCCTTATCTTTTCTCGTTTCATTACTTATGACGTCTGCAGTGACTGGCATTTGCTCAATCTGTAGTTGGAGAGTAGCTCTATCTGTGTCATCATCAATTAATTGTATCATCACTCTTCATAGGAAATCTTGAAAGATAATCAGCTTTTTGGTGGTCTTTGGTATTCCTATACTGAATATCGTAGTCAAAACCAGATAAGAACTGAGCGTAGTGGAACATCCTGATTGCAGTTAGAGCAGGTAAGTTTTTATCCGCATTGTATATAGTTGTAAGGGGTTTGTTATCAGTTATGAGGGTAAATCGTCTTATCGTCTCCCGTAACAATAGTGGAAAAACGTATGCAGTACCCAGTGTATTGCAGTAGCTTCTTTGATTATTTGACTATAATTGCGCTCAGCCTTAGTCAATGTACGAGAGATGCTAGGTCTCTCGCTTCCATCATCCATCTGGTGAGATAACACTCCGGACAGTCCAAAAGGTGGATGCATTTGTAGCTAAATAAAATTTACTTCTTGGGTCATACGGAACAAGTACCCTGTCACTTGTTATTTCTCTCTTTTTTTATTTTTTTTTTATTTTAAAAGGGGGCCATGGCTTCACTTGGTGGAGGGCCATGGTGTTGCAACGCAGCAGAATTAGCTTATTGTGCACCCTTAGTCAACAGGGCTTCACTCTCCGTCAAATCCCAAGGTCCTTAACGAACCTTGAGGTCTTCTTGACGAAGGTACCACTGTTCGTCACAGCGCTTCCGTATGAAAATTGCTTAGAGCCGCGGCCGGGAGTTGAACCCGGGCCGGCTGAGTGAGAACTCAGAACGCTACCAACTAAGCTAAGGCGCCGTTATTTCTCTCTTGATAGATGAGTTAAATGCATTTTCAACACTCTTGGACCATTCTTTTTCCCTTTTGAAGCGGTTCATTCAATGGGTGGATTAGTAGCATGATCAGGTATGAATTTATTGTAATAGTTAACAATACCAAGAAATTGTCGAAGTTCTGAGATTGTTTTCGGTCTTGGTGAATTCAAAATGGCTTCAATCTTATCATCTGTCTTATGTAAACCGATAGCATCAATTGTATGTCCTAGGTACTTAACAGAGGTTTCGAAAAACTTGCATTTATTCATGTTTAAATGCATTTCATTGCCTCTCAGGATCTCAAAAACTTGTTTTGTTCGCTCATGTGCTTCTGTAAGAGTGCATCCTTGAATTATGATTCCATCGAAAAAGCATGTTACACCATACAGGTTTTCCAGCAATTGGTCCATGAATCTCTGCCAGATATTAGGAGCTGTCTTGACTCCGAACATAAGACTGTTCACTTTGTACTGGTCCTTGTGTGTACTTATGTATGGTCTGAAGTAAAGCGCTCTCCTCATCCATTTGCATATACAACTAAGCTTTATGCACGTCCAAAGTAGTGAAGTATTTTCCACCCCTCATTTTTGTAAAAATGATATCATCAACTCTGGGAATTGGATATTTGTCATTGATCAAGTTTTTATTAAGTGTAACTTTGTAATATGCACACAATCGTATTGAGCCGTGTCTTTCTTCACAACTGGAACAATCGGTGTACATCAGTCTGCATGTGCCACTTTCTCAAACACATTTGATTCCTCCAATCGTTTTAACTCGTCTTCTATTTCGTCCTTGATTGAATATAGCACTGTTCTTGGTTTGATGAAAATTGGCATAACACCTTCTCTCAGTTTCAATTTTCCAATAGTGATTGTTATTTTCCCAATTTTCTCCTAAAAACATCACTATACTCCTTTGTATCTTCTTTATTAGGCTCTCTCTGCACGCAATTTCTACTTGATTTACATCCTGGAAAGTTGATAACAAGCTAATTAAATCCATTTTTTGTATCCATTCTCTTCCAACAATTGTGTCCTCATCCTGCTTGAAAATATATAAAGAACCACTGAATGATTTCTGTTGGCTTTTGACTACAACTTTCGCGAATCCCATCGGTCGAATCACTTCCCCTGTATAAGTCTTGAGAGTCAAAGTAGGGGGGAAAATCTCCTCAGATGGAAACATTTCTCGAAAACTTTTAACACACATAGAAGATATCGCAGCTCCTGTATCCGATTCCATCGGGCAAATTTTATCATCAACATTAACTTGAACTATAAACTTACTGTTTTGTTTTTGTAAATGGTACCAGTTAAACCACCGGTGGTTTCATAATTTGCACCATCATCTTCAAAGGTAGAATTGGGAAAAATTATATTTTGTTCATCCTGTAATTGATTTAAAGACTTTTTAAGCACACACTTGCCAAATGAGCGACTTTATTACAGTGGAAACACCTGAGGTTGCGTCCATTGCAAGCATTAGCTTTGTGGTCTGCATCTCCACATCTGAAGCATTTTCCTTTCAACAAAGAATTGTAAGGTTTGCCCTCAGAGAATTGCTTTTGAGTCTTCTCTCGCTTGAATGTACTTTTAGGGTAATTTTTAGCACCTACTTTATGTAAGCTTAAACTTGATTCACTAGTGAAACCAACTTGCATGACTGCTTAATACATATACCGATATGACAACATTTCCTTGATTCTCATTCGTTTTGTTGCAGATACTCTATAGCGCAATAGGGCCTGTTTTGCACATTATGTGCGACTTAGATGTGTGTAATGTGCATTCATTCTGGCGTTAGTACAATAAATGCAACATCAATGTGAAGTTTTTTTACATTACAGCCTCTAATACTCATTCATGACAATATTTTTACTGTCTGGAATTTTACTTCATGTAATTATTTTATGTTCCAGATTACAAGCCTCTCCACCTAGGTTATTGTACCTGGAAGGAACTTAAACCTACGCCTTTAAAATGAACACAGTCGTTATCGAAAGTCACTTAGGAACAGAATCTATTTATGATTTATTTAATGCTCCTAAGGATGCTCCTATGCTCCTATGGATGCTTAACACCTATACCGAAACCCTCACTATGAAAAGTTAACCGAAACCCTCGGTCTGTGAGAATCCCATATAAAATAATGGACGGCAAATAAATAGACAGTAACCGAAACCCTCAGTCACGTAAGGGTGACCGACATCTGTGAGACTCCCGCATAAGAAACAATGGAAAACAGAACCGAAACCCACGGTCTCTGAGACCGGCACGTAATTAAAAATCGGGTTAGTACAGAAGAACCACTCAAACTGGAAAAAAACTGTGCAAAGGTCAAGGGGAAGGCGAGGGAGGAAGGTATTGGAAAGGGGAGCACCACCGCTTCAGCAGTGTTGCCAATATCAACAAGTGAAATTTCCCTGAGGTCTGTAAGACCTGGGGTTTCGGTATAAGTGTTAACCACTCCTTTAAAATGTAAGTTAAATTTTCATTAAATGGGTTTTGTTGATATTGAATGTGTGTATTTAACCATGGTTTTTACGAATGTTGTCAGTAAAGCATCAATATTATAATTATTACTTTATCTCATTTATATATATAAACAATGAAGAACCATAATTATTTGATCACCATAGCATTAAAATTAAATTGTGATTTAACATGGATAAATGTACGAACCAATAAACATAATTTATAGCCTAATTCTTGAACCATACAATTTTATAGGCCTTTATAAAGTATTTTAAAGCCAACAATTAAAATTTATGTAACGTGAAGTAAAACATCCTTTAAAACTCTCAGATACATCAAAATAAATTTCTTCTCGTGATTTTTTTTCCAATGAAACTTTCTCCAAACTTTCTATTGGTTGAATTCTATCTGGTTTTCAGTCAAAGAAGATCTCTAATGATGACAAATTATTCTCACTTGCAGAACTCTTGCAAACTCTGCCATGTAAGCGAACTAGGCGACAGGGCCTGGGGGGCGCCAAAAGGGGACTGGGAGGTCGCGTTTGTAAAAATGGCAGGACGCAAAAATAAAATAGTAACATGAATAAACACAGACAAATTATAGATTTAAGTTCTAAATTATTATTATTATTATTATTATTATTATTATTATTATTATTGTTATTTAGGAATTGCTTTAAATGCTCTGGTCGTATACAGTTACTCTTTAAATCACATCAAAACTTATCACCAGAGGTGGAAACCCCCAACGTGCCCTTTCATTAGACTACTTAAACCAATGACATAGCATCTGTCAGACTGTTAGACTTTGGAGGAATGAAAGCTCCAGCTTTTGCCAGCTAGGCACGTCTCCCTAGGGATATTGTGCAGCTTACAGAAGGAAGGGATTGTCAGGATGAGAAAGGTATGATAAATATAGCTAGTCAGTCTCGCCCCTGAAGGAAGAGAGAAAGATTTTCAACCCACTCTTCCGGGGACAACTCACCCTCTAACCCGAGACCTTCCAAGCATCCCCATACAAGGACCTCCACCTGGGAGCTCTCCTTGTGTAGAGTCTCACCCAGGTTGGTTTGCCCTCCATCTAGCGGAGACTTAGAAGTTTGTCGGATGAGGGTCCCTCATCCCCTCGCAAATGGGCAAGCCAGGACGATCCACAACCCCCTACAGGACTCAGACCTGACTGTGTATTCAAGCTCAGATAGGAATCAAAGTTCCGATTGAGACAAGGAGGAACCAAGGTGAACAGGAAGCTGGTCAATCCAGGCAGCCAATAACTATCCAGAACAATGACAGCTTCTAATTACTGTAGCCATTGATGACCTCTGTATTGGTATATATATACCTGTGGTCTAAGAGTCTAACAGTCTAGCATCTGTCACTATCCGTTCTCTTGGTGCCCTCACTGTTAGTTTGGGTTAATATTTGTAGCCAAACGTCAAATATAGGTGATTCGGGCTGGTTTGTTACGTCAAAATTAACAAACATGTACAACAGATACAACAGGTACAAACATGTAAAGTGGTAATCAATTGGACGAGTTCGTAAACCAGCCCAATCAGACCAATGGAAGGGAAGGGGGGGGGGGGGGTTAAGGGGGATAAACCCCCCAAAAATGGGTTTTACACATGTAAAAATAAAGTAATCCAATTTTAGTTTGTACCATTGAATTCAGCTCGAAAAAAAACAATTTTGTATTTTTGATCACTGCTCTATGTCCATTGGTTACTGAGATATTGAGAGTGGTAAACACAGTTCGTTGTCCCAATGTTAACCTTATGGGAAATAAGTAAAATTCGATACCTCGCTTATTTCTCAACATATCTTAATAAAAGTTGGTTTGTGGCTTCATCCAGATGATATATAATGTTTTGTAGTCTAAAATCCCCGAAATTTCCATGTATGTGGCAGCAAACCTGCATACTCATTCCCAATGTTACTCTTAAGGAGATTACAAAAACATGTTATATCTTCCTATGTTGGATGGAAATATATTTTTTGCATTTGAAATTTTCTGAATATGAAGGTCTGCTGCAGCGGGGGTATTCTGTATATGTAAAAAATGCTATTGCCCTCATATAATGTAGTGTCAGAAGAGCCACTCTGTACCACTGATTTCAAAACCAAAATCTTGAGAAACCTACTAATTTTATGGTAATTTTTTAAACTAGGTTATCATTCAAACTTAACAATTTATCCACCATAGTGTAATGAAAACAATTTGGAGTTTTTTCAACAGTTCCAAAGGACTTAACTGCCTGGCTCCTGAGATATTTGACTTTCAAACTGTTTTGCATCTGAAATTTGCTGAATATGAAGGTCTGCTGCAGCGGGGGTATTCTGTATGTGTAAAAACTGCTATTGTCCTCATATAATGTAGTGTCGGAAGAGCAACTCTGTACCACTAATTTCAAAACAAAAATCTTGAGAGACCTACTAATTTTATGGTAATTTTTTAAATTGGAATGCATGTTTCATAAAAAATTAAAGAAACTATTGGGTTGTCATTCAAACTTAACAACTTATCCACCATAGTGTAGTGAAAACGATTTGGAGTTTTTTTTAACAGATCCAAAGGACTTAACTGCCAGGCTCCTGAGATATTTGACTTTCAAACTTCAACCATTTTTAGTCATTACTTAGTGCTGTAACGGTTTCAAGCTGTTACAAATTTTTAGGAAATAATAAAAACACAGAAAAGTATATTAAAAAACGATAAAAATGTAATAAAAATATAAAACTATGTACATTATATATAATACTAAACTAATATTCAGTTTGAACGACTCTGTTGGCCGCGTCGTCGTCCACTAGGAGAAGCAGTTTGCGGATGACGGCCCGTGCTCTCTCGGCGATGTACGAGTCCACCTGTCCGAGGATGGTGAGCAAACCTAACGCTCGTCCGAACCCTCGCTGAATCTGCAACCAAGTTTATTCACTTTACTCAACTTTGTGTTCCCCTATAGGGAAGAAGCTATTGCTGTAGGTTTCATGGTAAGACCTAAGCCCAAGACCATGAAAACTTTTAGTTTCGGGGCACCCAGAAACAAAAACACCATTTATTCCAATTTATACATACATTTATAAGGGTATTGAGTTAAAATGCTTTTAATTATAATATATATTATACATGGTATATATGGTCCGATCTTAACCCTTCCCGGGCAGCGTTGAATTGTGCTCATGGCCAGAATTATTTTAAGCCAAAATTCAAAAACTAAAGTTGCTATTTTTTGTACTTTATTTGTTTGAAATAATTCATAGATCATGAAAAAATTTCCCTTACCGATGAAATAATTTTTTTTAACAAGTTATAAAGTAAATAAAATTTGATTTGGCGGATATATCCGTCTTTGGCCCGCTAAAACATAAGGTAAACGGATATACCCGTCCGCTGCCTGTTACGAAAATCACGAAATATGAAAACTGCCGATAATCTTGAGTACTTTTGTGGGCGACGGACGGATATATCTGTCTGCCTTAGTTCGTCCCTTGTTTTATTTATTATCTATCAAAATATAGGTTATTTTGTCCAAAAAACTACACTAAAATACAAAAGGAAAAGAATTACAAAATTCCCATGAACAAACTTTATTTTGCAGCCAAATTTTACAAGAAATATTCGAAAATCAAGTTCATTTAGTTGGACATTTACAAAAAATCCCCCTCAGACGCACTTTTATTTAGCATCTCATTAACGTCCACTTCAAATTTCGGATCATTTGGATTCGTCATTTTATCTAAATAACATAAAATCACATATCAACTCCGTTTACAAACACTCGAAAAGACTAGCACGTGCACTCTGACAGTTCGGCACTATTTCCGGTATCCAAGCACATCCGCTTTTTTTTTTAAACTATTTAAACATTAAACAATAAAAATATCATCACAAAATCTGAGACAAACAGAAATCAGATACTGAAACCTATAAACTCGGTAAAAAGCTAGTAATGTTTTTACAAAATAAAGCAAAATATGTTTGAATTCTTACTATGAATTGTCAAAACAGTTAAATTTACATGGGCGGGTTTTTGGGGGTCACCCCTATAACAGCACGGGGGGACATTTTTAGAAGGAAATAGAAAAAATGTTTTTCATCATAACTTTTAAATTTGTGTAAATAATTTAGATAAAACTTAATTTAGTTTTTGGTTTGGTTCATTTGTTTTTACTTGAGGATGAGATTGATTAACTGAGAATAGACACTTAAAAAAAAACCGGGGTCAGCCCAAGCTGTTCAAAAATATGGGGTAGAACAAACAATCGCACCTTTGTTTATCTTTTTCATATTGTTTACTTGAGAAAAAACAACTTAATGTACGCTTGCCCATTGTGTTGTTTAATTATTTCCCCTTTATGTTATTTTATTATATCGGTATCGAATATGACATAATAATGGTACTTAAATTTCACATGAAAATTTATATATCAGGTAAATTCCTCAATGTTTTTATAGAAAAAAAAAACAATACAGCTGGTTAATAATCAAGCGTAAAAATAAACGTGAACCATCTCTAGTTACTAACCACTACCTCGAGTGGTGTGAGGGGCCGCGGAGGTCTCGGCAGCTTGGGTATGATCGGCGGCGGAGGGGCGGCGCGCGTGACCTTGGTCGGTCCCATTTGGCCGTCCGACACTGGACTATTGGTCGGATCTTCGGACTCTCTGAATGCACCTACATAAACATAGAAAATACTATAACACACAAAGGTATTAGGAGGTGATCAGGAATATATGTCCCCCCCAGACCAAGAAAGGTATAGGAAGAAAAACTATATCCTCTTTAAATCAAGCTTACATTTTTTTGGCTAGGAAGAAAAGAGGTGAAAAAATGTTAGTTTTATAGCTTATTTGTAAACTGCCGTTAAAAAAGCACTGTTTAGCAATCATGAGCAAACAATTATGGGATTATTGCCACAGTAAAAAGAAAGCACATTCATTACTTTCACTGCGGTAATCCGTTGCGATGAAGTGAATGGCTATAAAAAGCAATCAAAAGTTTTCCGATTCCGGGAAACTGACATTATAATTTTTAATGAGGTAAATGGCCATCAATGACAATTACACATATTTACCGACTGTCAATCTAGACCTTTTTTGGACCAACCCAGAAGCTTGTTTTATGTATGATTAAGATTTTGTTCTCAGTTGTAAAGTAAACATAATTTGTTATTCTCAGTTTTTGTTTTTGTTGTGACTTGAATCAATCTCATCATTCTTCTTGCTAATGTTTGAGGTTTGCCTGCAGTATTTCTTATTATTATTAGAATGTATGTATATCATTATTGTTATTAGGGATGGTCGGGTCCCGAAATTTCAGGAAAACTAAATTCCCGATTTTGGGCGGGATTTTGTTTACTTCGGGAAATTTTTCGGGACGGGATCATTTTAGCGATCGCAAATAAACAGCGGGTGTGGCTTCGCAAAACTCGCGATCAGCCACGGAAAACGATCTCGCGTATTTCCCGATCGCCAATAAACTGCAAATCCAGCTTTGCAAAACTCGCGATCGTCCGTTAAAAACTACCATGCGTATTTGCCGATCGTAAATAAACGGCAAATGCGGCTTTGCAAATCTCTTGATCGGCCGCAAAAACCATCGCGCGTATTTGCCAGAGTGGATGAACGGCAAAAATAGATTAGCACTGTTCGCGAACGGCCGCGAAATACGCTAGCCCGTATCTGTCGATCGCGGATTAACGGCCGATGTTGCTTTACGAAACTTGCGATCGGCCGTGAAAAACGATCACGCGTATTTGCCGATCGTTGATAAACGGCAAATGTAGGATTGCTAACTCGCAATTGGGTGTGAAAAGCACTCTTAGTTATTTACTGATAGCGGTTAATCGATGGAAACAACTTGCTATAAATTCAAATTCAAATTAAAAACATTTTTATTGAAGAAAAAATTTTACATTTTTTGAAGAAAAATTATTTTTTTATTTTTATTATTGCTTTAAGGCGTGACAGTGGTGATTGTTTATATTGTCGGGCACATTGGTCTGCTACAGATTGTGGTTTTGCCAATTGATTCAATTTTTTAAACTAATTCAGATGTCTTTGAATCCCAGCCGAAAGTATGATTATTTTTCATAAATAAGTTAAAAAAATTAACGAAAGTAAAGACTTTAAGACTTTTAAGAAATTTCTAATACATAGGTAGCTAATTAATATTTTATGTAACTTAGAAATATTAATTTTGGGAGTTGTGAACTTCAAATTTATAATTTTAAGCTTGGAAAAACTAGTGTTATGGTTATCATAACACAGACTAGTGTTATGATAACCTTTTTTATCATAAACTAGTGTTATCATCTTAAAACTAAATTTATTTTTAATTTTTTTACCGTAGTTTAAAGTGCTGAAAAAATTATGAGTTATAGAGTCATTTCCTAAAATAAGAACTCCAAAGCCCAAAGTTTATAAAAATACAATAACATGTTTACTGATTGATTATACATGACAGTATATTGTAAACATGCAATAACCACTCTAGTATTTTACTTTTGGCTTTTTGGAAACCAAACAATAAAACAAAAAGCAAAAACTTAAAAACTATTGTGTTTCTATCAAACGTTAAAAATTGCATATTATATTTATTCATTTCTTTTTTTATATTATTTCTATTTTTCAATGCATTCAATTAGAAAGAATAAAAATTCAAATTGAATGAAAAATAATAATAATAAATTTTATTTACCATTTTTATATAAGTTTGTATTTTATTTATAATTAACGATTTCATTGTGTTACTATTTTTTATGTGTTTCTAATGTTTGCTATTTTGTCAATTGCATATAAGTTAGTATTTTTTCACTTAAATATATTTCTTGAAATTTTTTATGTTGGGACGGTACAAACATTCATATATGACATTGTTCTTAACCTAATGCTATTATTGTAATAAAGAAAATAAATTCTTGAACGAGCATTTCTCGAAGATTTAGGGAAGACAAAAATCCCGTCCCGTCCCGTCCCGTCCCGAATTTAAGAGGGAATACAAAAATCCCGTCCCGTCCCGAACTGAAAATCCAATCCCGTCCATCCCAAATTGTTATTATAAAACTACTGTGTTAAATAAACATAAATAATGGCCAACTTTGTAAGCCTACCAAACTGCCCATAAAATACTGATTTGCCATAAATTGATAAAGAACTGTGGGTAAACCATAGACATCATGCGAAAGGCAGAGATAGCAGCAGTGCCGGCCTTAGGGTATGGCGACAGGGGCAGCCGCCCAAGGCCTCGCACTTCTGATAGAGGTTCTCCTTGGTTTAAAATATGTGATAACAAAATTATAAAAATTCCAGTAAAATGGCAAAACGGTAAACCAATTACGATCTCTACTTTTTATGCTATTTGTTAAAGGTGTACGAGGTGGCAAAAGGCCTAGAGAAAATAATAAGGTGTGAACTATTGAAAGTATTCAAAGTTAACTCTGTACAGTCGACGTTAGATAACGAGGAGAAGTACCAATGAATCGACTGATCTTCATTTGGTATCATTCGTTATTGCGGGATTGTAAATTACAAAAGTGTTTCACAATAGTTATCGATGGCGTCCTATGACAAAATCACCAAAACGTGGGGAGAAGGCCACCAAAAATTCTCAACTTATGACCATGAATTTCTCGACTTTCCTACTTAAATTTTCCAATTTTTAAGCTCCTCAATGTAATAGTCTTCAATCAGTTACTATTATCACGAGTACCAAACAGGGTGGTGAGTGAGTGCACTGCTAGCGGATCTTTCCCGTTATACGTATACCACTGTTTCAGGTTTGTTTTTCAAGCTTGATTTTGGTAACATGTCAACCACCACTAACAACCGGATTCCATCAATTCTACCATCAACCATCTATCATCAAATCATAAATAAATAGTGTCCCGGTTGCACCGGGCACTTGACAACTCCAACGCCGCAGCGGCCAGACGGAGGCATCAATAGGTACAAGGTACAAGGTAGGTGGTAAGTTTGGTTAGGATAGGTTAGATAATGTAATCTAACCTAACCTAACCTAAAGTAACCTTACCTAACCTAACCTAAGAAACTGGAAGTGGGACTGCTTGACATGCAGACGCTGGCTTCTCGTGTCTAGGCAGAGATAACGGTAGATAAGATAACGAAACTGCAGGTAAAATATTCTTTCAAGGAATTTCCACTTGATTAAGAACAATTATTTTACCTAGTTTATGGTGCTCTGTCAAATATCAAGCTTGAAGGGTAAATTTGGAATGGTGGTATACGTATAACGGAAAAGATCCCTGCTAGCGAAATTGTTTATTATTTGTTTGGTTCGTTAATCAACTATACAATCATATGTCAAAGTAAACACAAATTTACACGTAAAAGGCCCTGAAAAACGTAAACAAGGTTTTGATTTTAACAAAAACACTTCATTTAGTAATTTCAGCTGAGATTTAGCAGGTAATTAGATCTGTTTACAGTTTTGGCTACCCACTACTTCTTGCACTCAATTATATTGGCAGATTTGCACAAAAACAACAGTTAAAGATTTTAAGTCTAAAGAGATGGGAATTAATTTTCTGTAAACTTAGTCACGGATGCACTGAAGCAGAAAATTCAAAATCTTCACTCTTGGACTTCAAAAACGCTTAACTCCTGGGCTCCTTTGTGTCCTTTGAGAACTTGCGCATTGGCCTTTTGGGATCAAGTATCAAGTTATGTGATATTTTCCATAACTGGAATATCACTATACGTAAATTGCACATGATTAAATTCAGGGTAATTGTAAACCAGTTATAGGTAATAAGTTTACAAAAATCATGTCATTATTATGTAAAAGTACAGATGGATAACGTAATGTATGAAAGCCAATATAGTTTGACATGTATGAAATCGTTAAAAAATTAATAACAAAAATGAAGAACATATTGAGTTGGGGGGGGGGGGGCACTGGATAGCAGTAAAACGATGAAGCAGTAAAAAGTAATGTATGCATAATTGGAATTTTTCAAGATTACACCACTTATCAGCCTCATTACGTTCGGAGTACCAAAGTTTGTTGTTTTGTCTCCAGGGCCGCCGAGAGGGGGGGGGGGCAAAAGGGCAGATTGCCCCGGGCCACAAAAGGAAGGGGGCCACATTTTGAGCTCAGAATATTTTTGCGGATTATTAAATATTAGAATTTTTAAATTAAGAAGACCAAAACGAAATATTATACTGTATTAGAAGATACATAAGAAATTTAGTATTTAAAAACTCCGAATCAATCACCATTCATTTTTCTTATTTCGATACAATGTCATTTGGTTTTCTGACGTATCGTCTGGGGCTCCCGACCTTAGGACTGCACAAGACCTCACATTAATTAAATCTGCGCCAAGTTCTGTGCCAATCGTCTGCCCCCTAAAATTCATCACAAAAGTTTTTTACAGGCCTACAATGGACCAAGGAAAATGGTTCCTTGGTGTAACTAAATGGTCTGTATTTTAAAACTAATAATTGTTATTACATTTACGACTCAATAAATGACATGAATTTTATACAGTGGTTAACAACTTCAGCTTCGTTTCTCCTGTGAGTTTGAGTTTAGCACGTAGGAACCAAGGTCCAAAGAAATTCAGGTGTCCACATACAAGAATTTTAGCAAGTCATGACGTCATCTGCAGACCGAAAGTATGCACTCGTCTGTAGCCTCAAGCTGGCACAATAAACTATCTTGGACAATCAGAGAGTACTTACACCTCCGATTTAGGCTATGTTTTTACCCAATAATAATAGGTTATGGCTAGCTGTATTCAACGGGAAAAATGGTCTCCTGGTGACATCACAGCACACTCTGGCTCCACAGAAATTTATGGGGGTTGGATATCAGAAGGAAAACAACTAAAGTGGTTTAATTAGGTAGTCCGCGAATAATTTGTATAACATAAAACTGTTTATTTAATCCTTTTTTTCCCAAATACAGGCTCATTAGGAACATACATTGTTTGGTCTAGTGCTTTCAACTAAAATGATGTGTTATTCATTGGTCGTATTAAAAAAGGATTGTTCCTACTTTTACTGTTTGAAATATTCTGAATGTTTTAAATTCAAAAATCAAAAGTTTATTACAGACCTGTGATGTAATTGTTTTATTAAGATATTCAATATTAAAAAAATTGTAATTAGCAGATTCTACATATTCAGCTGGTTAAGAGACTAAGGTATTTTTATTTACGATTTTTTTATCAAGGGGCCTCACACCCAAACTTTGCCCCGGGCCTCAAAATGTCTGTTGGCGGCCCTGTTTGTCTCTAGATTGCTAAAACATGAATTTACAGTTCAAGTTTTCACAAATTTCCGTGGGGAGTGCCCTCGGACCCCCTTCTTAGTTTGCCAATTTAGTTTAGTTTGCAAACTAAACTCATTGAGCTAAGCTTGCCCAATTTAGGATGAGAGTAGGCCTATCAAGGTTTACGTATCAATGTCTTGAATGTATTAGTGTTTTTGTGTTCTCTTGTATTATTATCTGTGATATTGATGTTAGGTAGCTTAGTTTTAGATTAAGGACTAAGTAGTACTGTACAGCTGAAATATGACTTTGTCAATGCTTGTAAGCCTAAAAGACATTAAACGAATTCTTATTCTTATCTACACCACGCAGTACCACTTTTTTGGATTCAGAGAGCACTGAAATGAATATATCCACCAACGATTATGAATATATCGTTTGTTATGGGGGGGGGATCACCTACAGGTAATCGTAAAATGTTAAAACTCTTCTGTTTAACATTTACCACAGACCACCTCAACTACAGCTGTAAACGCTGGCATTACTCACGCTAATATCTAGTGAGCAAAGTTTCATTTACAGATTTTAACCTAATTGAAGTATTGTCTATATATGAAGTTCGTTCCACATATGCAAAACGTTATCCTCAGTTGCGTGAACTCACATAAATGTTGGCTAGGAATAAATATTCAGCAAGATCCAGGGCCAGGTAATGTGTCTTACCTTAATATGATGGAAGTATTAAGACTGACAAATAATTATATACTTAATGTAAATACCTAGGTTACGTGAACTGTCCAGGGCCCGGTTGGAGGGTGGGCGGAGGGGGGGCGGATTCAAGAAATCGTTTACCATCTCCGCTATCAAGGGAGACCCAACCGCAAGGTGTGTCACCATACATATCTAAAACAAAGAAAAAATGGTATCAGCAACTATATACCTTTGCCCTTAAAGCAGTAAAACCTACAAAAAAATAAATTTACAATCATCCCACAAATACTTACCAAATATTTTTCAAATTGGTTAGCAATTAACGGGGATATCGGTTTTTGAATATTTGCTCTAAGAATATCAGACAATGTACTACGTTTACTGCCAAACGAAAATGTTGATTATCTCTACAACAATCGTAGACTAATAATTCAAATACTGGATTATTTATTTTTTCAAGCCAAATTTAATAGTTGCAAGTATTTTTTCTTTAGGAGTTACAGATTTTATGAAATTTGAAACATATGAATTTTTTAACACTTATATCCCCCTAACTTCTAAATCTGAATTTTTACAGACATTCAGGTGATGTCATTTTGTTTAGTATCTGAAGCACTACAAACCATGAAATTTTTATTAAAATTGTTAGAGCTGTTTTTGAAACATTTGGATTTTTGTCGTTTTTTATGGGGTAAATACCCTTAAAGATCAAAAATTAAAAAAATGAAAAAAGCCTGATGATATCATGGCTTTATACCTACATACCAAAATTCATGAGAATCGGATCGCGGGTGGTGTCTCTAGCTTTGTTTGTATACACACAGACAGACACCACTCCGAAAACCACTTTTTTGGATTCAGGGAGCACTAAAATGAATATATCTATTAAAAACTCAAATTCAAACAATTTGACGAAAACAATACTTTCTCCATATACTCTGTATAGGGGGGAGAAAGTAAAAAAGCAATTTTGTACTATGTATATCAAAAATAATCTACATCAGTTGTTGTAAACTTCAAGAGTTTATGAATATACCATGTGTCCTATAAGTCTCCAATTGGTTTGACAATTTTTAAGCTAAATCAGATATGTCAATGATATTTTGCACACAATCGATCACAAAAAACACTTCTTTTTAATGTATAAGTCATGTCTACCCCCGCCACCCAGCATACATTGGTAGGGGTTGCACTAAATTTTCAAAAGCAAACCCCAATCGAATGACGACACATTTTAAAGGACTTAATAAAATACTATAAATCCGAGGTCAGTAAGCCCATCAAAGTTCCAGGAAAATTCAAATTTGTTCTATGGATTTACTTAATAAGAACTCATGTAAATATTATGAAGTCAGCTTCTAATCTTAACTAAAATTATGTTTAACAGTTTTCACACTAACAATATCCAATGGTTAAATTTAAATACCCCATCTGAACCCAAAAATAAAAAATTTGGGGAGAGGGTTGTCCCAAGGCCGTAGCCAGGGAGGGTTAGGGGGTTAAACCCCTTCCTCCCGAAATGTTGGAATAGCATTAAAACATACGGTCAGAAAGTAATGTTGTAACCACAGACAGACTGGATTTGGGGGTGTGCGCCAACAGGGACGAGGATTGAACGTCAATAGACAAAAAAAAGTCAACACTTTTGGTGAGTGGAAATCCGGCACTGATTGGGAGCTCGATCCCCCCCCCCACATTAAAAATTCCTGGCTACGGCCTTGGGTTGTCCCTAAAACAATCACATGATGCGGGTTTGTATTTGAACATTTCGGTTAACCCCTTAAAAAGACAATTTGAGGACAGGGAAATACATGAATCATACAGCAAACAATTTTTGTCTAAACTTATGTCCAAAATATTTTTAATCTAACCTAATTATTTTTCAAGTATATGGTCGGTTTAATAGATCAGCCACTGGTAAAAGTTATAACAATAACAAATAGCTAATCTTATGTGCTTTTGGAATGTAACCCGATCAAACTAACATTATGACCACTTAAACATTTACTCAAAGGAAATTTTGATATATATATTTTTCGATTTAATTTAGGAGGGAATGACTGCTTGACAAATTATTAAATTTGTCAAAAAAATTTTTGTCAAGATATACTGGACATTAAGAAACATTTTTTATGTTAACACCTTGCCTTCATTTATCAATCCCAATAAAGCATTCAACTTACCTCCTGCAGCAGGGAAAAATAAAAAATACATTTTGCTTGGCCAATGATTGATATACATCTAAGTGTAGTATGCTATTTTAAATAGTATTGTTTCCTTCAGCTCTAAAACTCAGAGGGAACTCCAGAATTTTTCAGAATAAATTAGATCTTCTAGAAAATATTGAACAATACAAGCTGTAACTCAAATAGAGTTTTGAAAAAAAATCTAATTTTTTAAAATTTATTTTATGGCTTTGTATATTTTACCTTTAACTTCATAAATTGTTCATAACTTCACTGAAGTAGGCTAGAGACTAAAAATTGTAATTATTTTTAACTCCCACTTCTCTATATACATCTCAAATGTTTATGAACTTGGGCCCTATCCCCTACTTTTCAAGTAATATAATTTAGATTACACAAGACCTCTACATAAAAATTCACAGCATTATCAAAGTATCAAATCCTATCTAGGTCTTTCTGGCTGAAATTTACATTATATGTTTATTGATTTTCCTTTTTTTGTTTGTTGAAAAAAAATTTTTAATTATGGCTTACCAGGGTAGCAGTCTTGCAGAACATTTTGAACTGGTTAAGTTTCAATATTCAGGTCACTAGAAATGCTGATTGATAAATAAACGGACCTTGGGAATCTTTTGCTGACTTGTGTGTCATTCGTAGTTTGTAAATAAGGATGGAACAATGTAAACAATGCAATGAATTGTAATTGAAGTAGAGTGTAAAGTGTTATATTGACATAAAGGCATTAATTGTGGAAAAACTGGATGAAAATGTGGTTTGCGTTCCAATATCAGTGTAGATCAATCATTTTAAGATGTCAGTATATAAGTTCCATTTATGTACTATGTTAGCGAATTTCCTTAAAGGAATAAGCTATTACCGTAGGTCTCATGGTAAGACCTAAACCCGAGACCATATTAACTTTTCATATTGGGGCCCCCAGAAGCAAAAAAAACACTATTCGTTTGAATTTATATATATATATGTCTGTTAATAGATAGCGGCTGTAAATATGGTCCGATCTTAATGAAATTTGGTACAGACGTGTAAAGTGGTAATCACTCGGACGGGTTAGTAAACCAGCCTGATTGGACTATGGAAGGGGGGGTAAAGGGGGATAAACCCCCCAAAAATGTTTTTTTTTGTTTTTTACATAGAAAAATTAAATTTATTGAATTTCTGATGGCACCATTGAACTGAGCTAAAAAAAAGAAATTTGCTATTTTGAATCATTGCACTATGTCCATTGGTTACAGAGATATTGAAAGCGGTAAACACAGTACGTTGTCCCAATGTTAACCTTATGGGAAATAAGTAAAATTCTGTATCTCAGTTATTTCTCAACATATCTTGATAAAACTTAGTAAATGGCTTCTTCTAGTTCAGATCTAGTAAATATTGAATTAAAACCACTCAGTTTGAATATACCTGTAGCAGCAAACCTGCATACTCATTCCCCAGGTTATTCTTATGGAGCTTACCAAAACAAGTCAAATTTCACTATGTTGGATTGAAATATGTTGTTTCGCATTTGAAATTCGCTGAGTATGCAGGCATGCTGCAACGGGGGTATTACTGTATTAAGATACAATGATTGTATCGATATATTCACCATATATATCTATGGCCGTCCTGGGGCACTACCTTGCTGTTTGGGGTCCCTCTTGTTGGAGGCAGGAGAGACAGGGCCATGATCATCTACTCTCTCATGTGGGTGCAGTTTTGCCAACAGGCAATGGCCAGCCCAAACCGAGCGACGGCTGCCCCATTGCCTGTAATCATCAGTCATTATTGGTTTATTCGCAGACATTTGCAAACTCAATAAAGTAAAAGAAAAATAATTCTTGATTCTTTGCACTTCCAGGTTTGATATTTACTCTGATCAATTCCAACAAAAAGTAGTCACAACTCTGAAGTTCGGTAACATCGATATAAACCAAAAAATTAGGGCTTGTTGGGAAAGCACTAAGAAATGTGAAGATTAGCTATTGAAAGTACCGTAAATACCTTATGCAACAAAAAGCTATACCAATTGCTTCTGACAGATAACTAAAATTACCAAAGTGGTTTAGATTAATCTAAATAGAATGGTTAGCATTTTTTAGTATTTAAAACGTGCATTCATAACTTGTCATTTAGGTAGAAGTTCTTACTTCAAGAATCAAGAATCAAGATCTTTATTGGCCATCAAATAACAAAATTGTTACATTAGGCTTCTTCATTAAAACCAAATATAAAAATATACTTGTTTTTTATATTAACATGAAGTAAAACATGGAATGATTTATCCTTTTTAAAAGCCGCAGTTAAAAAAAGATTGTGGAAATAATAAAGAAAAATCATGAGTGATTTGGAATTTGCCATCGTCCTAAATATCCAATAAAAGAACCCAGAAAAAAAATTATTTACAGTTCATTCATGACAACTTTCCTTTGAATGAATATGTTTATTAACACATGTTTTTATAACAGAAAAAGCATTGATTACAAAGAAAGCTGTATCAGCAAACTGACACATCCTTCCTTACTTAAAGTCATTTAAAGCAAGAAAACCTGCAATAAAAAAATGATTATAATAATCTCAAATACAACGAAAAATAAAACGATAAAAGAGCACAAACGTTTATGACAACAATTACAAAACAAAATTACAAATGACAAATAAATTTTCAAATTACAGTTATCATTTACAATCATCTCATAAATGCAAACCAAATTGTATCGAAATTGGTAGAGGTGGGCAAGTAGTGGATTTTGAATTTGGGTCGAGTCGAGTATTAAGCTAACTACTCGAGTATCGAGTCGAGTCGAGTAGTTGTTTGTGAAAAGTGATGAAATGTTCATTTTTTAAGTAATTAGGTCTTCGAATTACAATTAATTAAAATATATCATCCATTTGATTTATCAAATTGGTCCACTTTATTTAAGCTAATCTTTTTTTATTTTCCTTATAATACCCCTACATTGCATAAACCCTACTTTGAAATGAATAACTGTACTAAATCACTTAAAATAACAAATAACTAAATGTAAGATCACAAAATAAATTTATGTAAAATATGCATAGTTAAGTTGTAAAATTTAAACAGTTAAAAGATTATTTATTAACCTATTATTTTAAAACTATTAACAACAGGTTTAATTTTTTCCTAAAAGTAATTGTAATTAAAACCTTAGCCAAGAAACTGTGGAAGAAAGAATCAAAAACAAAATCAGGGAGGAAAGCTACAAATGCCCAGTTATTTGTTTACTTCTAAACCCAACCCCACCCTCTTGTCTTACTGCTGATCTATTGTTTTTTGACATCCAGTCACACGAGCACAGTGACACAGCTGCGATCAGATAAGAATAAGATATCGCACAATAAATAATTACCAAACCTAAAAACTAATTTTTATGTCAACCAATTAACTTCATAATTTTCTTCTCATTTTTACGAATCAAATGAAGCAGAAATGAAGGCTGTGTGTCATTCAAAAGATAAAATGTGAATACAAATTTGAAGTTGTGAAGTTCAAGGTCAGAGCTAAATATAGCTGTAAGCTTTCAATTTCCGAATTCTGAGAGATGGTATTTCTAAATAACTGTTGAAATCCATTCTTCTATGAGTTAATGAAATATTTTTGAGGTTATTATTATGAAAAACTCATGGACGGCTGCGAAAAATGATAGCGCGTATCTGTCGATCGTGGATAAACGGCAGATGTAGCTTTTCGAACCTCGTGATCTGCCGTGAAATACGATCGTGCTTATTTGCCGATCGCCGATGGTCGGCAAATGTAGCCTTGCTAAAGTCGCGGTCGGCCGCGAAAAGTGATCGCGTGTATTTGCCGATCGTAAATAAACTAAATGCAACTTAGCGAAACTAGCGATCGGCCGTAAAAAACAGTCATGCGTATTTTCCGGCCACAAATGAACAGAAATGCTGCTTATTTGTGAAACTAGCGAGCGGCCGCGATAAAGAATCTGTCGATTAAGGATAAACGGCAGATGTAGCTTTCATAACTCGCGATCGGCAGTAAAATTCGATCGCAAGCATGTAAATCACATGTAAATTCAATCGCACGTAAACGTCGAGAGTAACTAACTACTCGACTCGTTTTTTCGGGTAGTAGGAGCTACCCAACTCGTGCTCGAGTAGTTGTAAAATTTAGGGTAATTACCCGACCTTCGGGTACTCGCCCACCCCTAGAAATTGGTGAGTAATTAACGAAGATATCAGTTTTTCATGTTTGTCATAAGAAAAATAACATTAGACAACGTACTGCATTTACCGCCCAACGAAAATATCAATAATGTCCACAACCAATTGACGTAGACTAATTATTCAAATCGCTGGATAATTTATTTTTTCAAGCCAAATTTAATGGTTGCAAGTATATTTTGTATATTTTTCCATGCTAAATCTTCTGACTTCTAAATATAGTGGAAGTTCCCTTAACGAACCTCCGATCAACTGATCATAGGTCCAACCAATTATCTTTTATAAATGGTCAAATTTTTATTGCCGAGTCAGATGTTGCCACTTTTCACCACAAATCTATTAGGTCAAAAACTAACACTCATGACTAACAAACTTCATGAGGCCATCAAAAACTAACTTCATGAGGGCCGGATTTAGCATATTGGCGCCCATAGGCCCAACAATTGTTTCCGCCCCCTAGTCTAATTATAGTTACTTTCCTAAAAATCTTCATTATAAAGTTATATCAGAGTTTTTTTTCCTTTTCTTTTTTCTCACGTTTTTTTTCTAAATTCTACATCACTTGGCTTTGGTTTTTCACTCATTATACTATAAGACTTGACCAACTACTAATAAAAATAATCGTCGCAATAAAAATACTTGAAGCCGGTGGCACGCACAACGAAATACGCACAACACAACTGTCCTCGACCGTTGACACGAGCAACACTGATAAGAAGTCACCAGCTGATTTATGGCGAGGTGAGGCTGGTAAACAATGTCTCAACAATAACAACCTAGTGTCTCGACAATAACATGGCCAAGCGTAAGCGCATGCGCCCCTTATCACTCCGAGCACTTGAGCAGTGGCGCCGAGCTAGTATTAATGGAAATATGATGCGTACCGCTCAACGACATCCTTACAGCTAGTTCTCCCTTGTTTGAGATCAATGCTGTAACGAAGTTGATGCGTAATGTTGAAAAACAATAAAACTTTACGGACTGTTATTTCTTTCAATGATATTAAAAATCAGAATATTTTTGCCTGATTATTTGCTTTTAAATTAATTAAAAAATATGTTCAGCTATGGCTAATTATTTTTATTTCTAGATTTTTTATATATTTTTTTCTCTTGGCCGTGCGCCCCCTGGAAGCTTGCGCCAATAGGCCCAGGCCTACTGGGCATATTGGGAAATCCGGCCCTGATAAAGCTTATGTCTCCCAATTATTTATGATGGCCATAAATCATGATACCATTGTACTAGTTTCAACAATTTTAGGTGTGGTTTGCAGCGTTGTATTTAACCTAACAAGCCCTAAAAGTTTATATCTATATAGAACCGTGGCTGCTGTCTAAGAATTTTTATCTATTCCTGGTGGGCTATCCCCTGTAGATGGTAGACATAGGTTTTATCAGGAGAAAATTCATTGACCTCTCAGTTGGATCCTTAAGTTTTGTAACCTTTCTAAACTAAGATCTTAAAGTGTTTAAGGATATAATTTTAAAAATACACACTGTATATACATAAAAATACATATAACATTATCGATATATATGCAGGGGTCCCCGTAAAACATTCTAAGCGACAAAATCCTAGTTTTGAGTAATCAAGCTTTGAAAGTTGAATTCTAAAATTTACGGTTTTTTCAGGGTTAAAATTTATAATCATATATAATTGTTTAACACCCTTTTTATAACATCATAATGTAGCCTTTTATTAGATGTTTACTTGCCATTAAGCATTTTAGAACATATTAGGTTTTTTTTTTTGGGGGGGGGGGGGTTATAACGTTCTTTATGACTGGCACTTGAAACATTCTCTGACGAACTGCTCTTGTGCTTTGGAAGTAAAGATCAGGGGGTGTAATTTTCCTATTCATTTAGATTTTCACAGCTATAATCACGGTACAGGGATACCCTTACATACCCCCGGCATCAATCTACCACCTTGGAAACTACTCCTTACTATTCTGGTATTAAGTTGTATAACGGCTTGCCAAGCTCCATTAAAAATTCAAAAAATCTAACAGAATTTAAAAAATTGTTGTTTAACTATTTATGTGATCGGTGTTGTTACAAAATTGAAGATTTTTTCAAGTAGACCTGTCACAATCTGAAAATGCCACAAATGGGAAATGTATATATTTTGTTTTAGTAAATTGTTAGTTTTAGCAGTTTTAGTTTAGTTAAGACAAACATTTTGACGCTATTTATGTATGTAATAATGTACTGAGATGAATAAAGAATGTTTTGATTGATTGACTGGTTGTAGGAATACCAATATAAACGAAAATAAAACAGAATATAAAACAATTTTATTGATGAAAAAGTACAAAATTGTAAGGTTGTTACATAACGTGATATGTCATTTTGCTAAAGATATCTAAATGTGATGCTTAAAACATTATTCTACTCACTTCTTTTGGGGGACATTTTCCAGGCCTTGGCTTAGTTTTTGAAATATAGGATAATCCAGCTTTTCTATATTCATTCCTGGTCTTATCCTTCCACTTTCCAATATTTACTTCACGTCTTTTATTTTTATTTACGCGATTTTGGTCGCTGGGTGACAACGCAACGACTGGCGAGGAGTCCATCTTTCGACGAGTAGAACGTTATTCCCCAGAAAGTCCGTGCAGTCCCGCGAGGTACACAAACTTTGACAGACAAAATCAGGGCTACCAACTAAAATATCTTCAAAACAAAACATACCACAGTAATGTAGCTCATGTCCTAGAGAACCTTTTTCACTGAATATCTCAGATTTTGAAATTTTGTCGCTTGGAACGTTTTACAGGGGACCCCTTCATATAATAACGCAGGACACATTTTTACGCTGAAACTGTGGACGTTTGACAAGACACAGGATGTTGGGAGAGGGTTCAAATTGAAGGCCTTGATGAAAGGGACTTGGGAAAAATTTGGAAATTTCTTTACATTCACCAGAAAACAAAATATAACACAATATATCTACCATTTAAAAAACATTGGGACTGAAAAATGTCTGCTTTGTTTACATTAATACATGTGGTGCTGTTCCGTGATCCAAAACCTTGTACTTGGTATTAATATATTGTGGATTTAAAAGCCAGTTGACAAGTAAGGTATTTTTTACCATAATGAAGAATTGTTTTAACCAACATTTTCTCTTATTGTGATTAGGGGCTTTTAGCCCCTTGAAGCCACTAGTATAAATATTTCCTTTTTTCTAACAAGAGAAAGGACATATCCCTTGAAAAGGAGGACATGGTTTATTTATACAGCAGAACGTCTGGACATCCTACCCATGACCTCAAACCTCTGAATGAATATTTAGCGTAGAAACTTTTTTTTAATAGTAAAATATTTACTCACATAATTCATGAACAGGACATGATCGAAAGGAAAGCAACTGGACATATTCAGGAGGCCAGCTAGGGACCACTTTAAAGGTGGCATCAATGAATATTTCTTTGGCTTCTCCCAGATGCTTCCTCACTGATTAAGCCAGTCTACTGCTGCCAAACCCGGAAGCCACAATTTCATTGTTTGGGCCTAAAAAATTAAATTTATAAATAATTAGAAATACCCCCATTGCAGCAGACCTGCATACTCAGCGAATTCCATGCAAAACAACATATTTCAATCCATTATAGCAAGATTTTACATGTTTGTGAAAGCTCCATAAGAATATCAAGGGGAATGAGTATGCAGGTTTGCTGCTACGGGTATATTAAAACTGGGTGGTTTTAATTCAATATTTAGTAGATCTGAACTAGAAGAAGCCATTTACCAAGTTTTATCAAGATATGTTGAGAAATAAGCGAGATATAGAATTTTACTTATTCCCCGTAAGGTTAACATTGGGACAACGTACTGTGTTTACCACTTTCAATATCTCGGTAACCAATGGACATAGAGGTATGATTCAAGATACTAAATTGTTTGTTTTTTTTTAGCTGAATTCAATGGTGCTAACAAAAATTGGTTTTTTTATGTAAAAAACTCAATAAACCCATCTTTGGGAGGGTTTACCCCCCTTCCGGTTGTCTGATCAGGCTAGTTTTCGAACTCGTCTGAATAATTACTACTTTACATGGTTGTGCCAAATTGCATTCAGATTGGGCCATTTTTACGGCCGCTATCGTGCTTAAAGACACACACACGCACACGCGTGCACACGCACGTACACATGCACGCACGCATGTATATATGTATGAAAATGAACGAATAGTGTTTTTTGCTTCTAGGGGCCCCAAAACTAAAAGTTCTCATGGTCTCGGGCTTAGGTCTTACCATGACTACAACAGTAACAGCTTAATTCTTCCCTATAGAGGAAATTCGTTAAAAGCCATGAAATTACATGTTGAGTTGGAACTACCAAACATCTCTATTTCCTATAAAAAAAACACATACACATGAATGGTGTGTATTGCAGTTAGTCATGTAATCATTAATTTTTCAATAGTACAAAACAACAAGTGCATTATACTATCTCTAATCGCATTGCTCGTTGAGAGCTTCGTCCCTAGGCCCCCACAATAGTTGCTGATAACAGCAGGAGAGGATACTAGGAGACTCAAACTCAAACTCTTTATTGGTCACATTTAAATTTATTTTGTTCCAGCATAGCTGGTGAAACAGATGACAAGTCAAAACTTATTAACTAAGATTATTGTTTTAGAATGTTGTCAATCTTAATGGTAATCAAAAATTTAGCTTATCAGTTAAATGTCTCAGATAGATAGTCATTTATACTATAGTGTATACCTTTTCTGGCTATAGTTCCGCAGAAGTTGCTTTGCTTCCATCATTTTGAGTTTTATCTCTGACATGGAAATTGGAGTAGTCAAAAGCTTTGGTGTCGTCATTTCCTAGAGGATTGTGTTGATTTGCAGTTCTTCCGACTGATTGCTTCTTCCTTGTTGTTTCACCTGTTCTTGCTTGCCATTCTTCCCTGTTGATTTGTAAAGCGGGTGATTGATGAAGTTTTTCTGGATTTTTCTTTTTAATGAGCATGATGGTTTGAATTTTAATTTCATATCACTTTTTTTAATAATTATTTTATATTTTTCAATTTTGAAAGAGGGTTGGATACTTTTAATTTCATATTGTGAGTGTTGAGTAGTGTGGATTGTGTGAGTGCAAGAGGTTGAATGCACCGCTGCGTCGTTACATCAAGCGGCGGTGCATTGGAGCGGTAAATTGCATCCTGTTGCTGCTGCATCACAATGGCGCCACTCCCTGTGACATATTTGGCTGAGTTATGATCACTGTAACTGTCTAGCATGGGTGTGGGAGGCTTACTTTGTGGCTACCGTCAAATGGGACTACTTTGACACAGCAAAAACGTATTATAGTAAATACTTTCTTAACAAAGATAAGTAGGCCTATTTTCAGATTTTTAAAACCATGGGACACAAGTGTACTATAACTTAGTATGGTTGCCATATTTTTAAGGTAATGCCTACACCTTGAAAAAAAAATGTGCCTGTTCAAAGTAACCCCATGGGGTTACTTTGAACAAAAAAATAAAACCATTGTTGAATGCAAAAATCATTAATCGCAGGGGATTGTTTGATACACTGTTGAAAAGAGTGGGTTTCAACAAATATTTTAATGATTTCATTTTAGTTATTTAAATTAATTAGTAGTAATAAAAAAGTTTTTTTAAGTACGTACCTTATTTTGACATGAAGGTTTCTATGCAGTACACTCCCAATTATCCGATGTCTTCGGGACTGAGACTACCGAATATACATATCCGAATAACACGAACCTCAGATAATACGGAGTTTACGTGTGTTTTGAGGTTGAGCTGTAATAAGACCACTTCAAAATGTTTTATTAATATAGTATTTCCCAGTAAACACGACAATGAAAGTCCTTTTGAGTTGCAAATAATAGAATTTTAAATAAAGACACTTGTTTCACGCATTATTATAACGCGTAGTAAGAAAATTAAAATGCATTTTAAGCTTAGAGCTGCCTCGGATAACCTGGAGTCTCGGATAACCGGGGCTCGGATAATCGAGAGTGTACTGTACTATGTACACACAATAAAAAATACACTTTTTTCCAATGTTCTATACATTTTTTAAGGAAAAACACAAAAAAATTCAAAAATGTTTGAACAAAAACAGAAATTTTTTTACTCAAACAAAAATTCAAATTTTTAAAACAAAAAAAGTTTTTCTTTAAGCTTAAAAATTTACTATTATCGCTATGTTAAATTTCACATGTGTTTAGTCCATCAAAGGAGGAGCCACCAAACCTAATAATACCTCTATTGTTAATTGTAGGTTCTAGTAGGACCTTGATAACGTCATTTGAGTCAATTATATCACAATCTTCCTTCTCAGGCCACTAAAATCAACTGTTCAAAGTAGCCCCATTTTCCGGGAAAAATGACATGCAATTTTCAAAAAATAGTACATAGAAATGAAATAAATTTTATGAAAATTTTGATTTGATTGGGCAATTGATGTAGCTTTACCTGTAATGTATTTTTTTGCAAATTAAAGTTATATCCTTAAATCTATAGGCACAATTTTGAGACTAAAAAATCAACTAAATTTTGATTATTATTTTTTAGTTTTCTAAAGTGCTAAATAATTTTGTTGTGACCAAATAACCAAGTTTTTTTGAAAATACACATTTTGAACAATAATTTCATATGTTAACATTATTTAAAAAAAACAATTTTAAATATTGAAAATATTTGCAGAAAACATTTTCCAGTTTTCGTTCAAAGTAGCCCCATTTGACGGTATATAAGTGTTAGGCCTCTTCAGTTCTTTCACAGTTGCAGTTTCGTTGAGCCCAAACGCTGACATTTCTGCACTGTGGTTAGGGGCTGCAAGATTAGTCCAAAGGCTGCTTGCTTTGTTTGTTTAGGGGACACGGTGGGAACCGGGGTTGTTGGGTGGGGAACAATCGATAGTCAAACATCCTTACGAACGATGTATCGATATTCACATGCGATTTATCACTGAGCAATCGGTATTTCACTGATTTCTTTCGCACTGCTATCTAAAGGAGTCATTGGGATGCGGGGTTGTTGGGTAGGGAACAATTAAGTGCCAACTTGTGTAAATGAACGATATATCAATATTTTCAATCGATATTGTGATTCGCCTGATACAAACCGTATAAATATAATCGCATTAGACATATCATCAATTTACCTTTGCATTCTTACCCTTGATATATCGAATGGAAGGCCCACCCACTAAAGTGGATCAGCCAATCATACGCGGCCATTGGTATTCCTCTCCTCCGATTGGCTGTGACATTTGGCTGTCAAACTATGAAACATTTAGTGTCTATGTTGTTTGTGTTACTCACTCCGCCATAACAAAACGGCCGAATGAACGTCTTCTTTGTTCATCTTATCTATGGCAACGTCCTAACTAGGATCCCATATAGCACAAGTACATCAATTTGACATAAAACTGATGTAAAGAATGTCAATATTAATGAAATCGTTGATGTCATATTGACATCAGAATTCATCGAAATTACGTCATTTTAACGTCAACAGGAGGTAAAAATGTCAATCAATTTGATGTAAAATTCACATTAAAAAATGTCACTAATTTGCGTCATTTTGATGTCAAATTGATATCAATGTCAAGCTTCCATTTTTAAATAAATCTGTTTTAAACTGAAAATGTGTGAATTATAATTTAAACACACATTTATCTGGGCTAAATGAATGACTATAAAACAGAATAGCGGAACAAAAAAATTGTGCACTCTGCTGGATTCGATCTCGTGACCCTGAATCTTGAACTGAATGTCATGACGCCTTAGACCTCTCAGCTATTTCGACCTATATCTATTGTGAGAAAAGTGCTTATACTTAGTTCACAAGATTTTCAAAATTTAACGTTTTGTCTACAATAAGTGTTTATTTGGCATGTGATCTTTAAAAATTAACATAGTTTATTTAATTACCTTAATCTATTTTTTAAGAAGTAAATTTTGATGCTTTGTTCAAGAATGTTGAATAAAAACAATTAAAAATTTATAATTAGTTCAATTAAACTTTTACTTCAAAACGCCATAGCCTAAATGATTTTTTTATGTGTATGACATCAATGACATCAATGACGTCATTTTGACATCAATTTGACGTAATTTGACATTAATTTTACCCCATTTAAACAATGTCTGTTTGACTAAAACAATTATACTCAAATTTTTATAAACAACTTCTTTTAAATAGAAACATTAATCTTAAAAAAAAACTTAGGGACCAATTGCAAAATACAAAACAATAACAATAAATTGAACACATTAACTTAACTGGAAATTATCTCGTCAAGTAATTTGAAAATGAAAGTAAAATTTTATTGTCAAACTATTTAATCATTCTCCATTGTTTTTACACAATTTTTATATGAAGAATAACTATCAAATGTTATTATTATATATATATATATGTATTTTAACAGTAAAAATGTTACATTAAATAATTTTATATCAATTTGACATAAATTTGATGTGCAGTTTTTCACTTTAAAAATAAGAGGATGGAAGTAAAAATACTTACATCACTTTGACATCAATTTGATGTGCAACTTTTTACTTTGATGTCAATTTGATATCATTGATCACTCTTTGATGTCAAAATGACATTGTGTGCTATATGGGATATGTTCCCTTATCTTTATGCGACGGGTGTCACAGGCGGTTAAACACGTCTGTCCCAGCCTGCAACAAGGTAGGTTGTATTATTCACTATCATTTCTTAGTGGTTTGTGGTGATTTACATTAGCCAACAGCGTGCTTTCGCCAGGCTGCAATTTTCCCCCATTGGGACTTTTGCCCGACTACAAATTTCCTATCTCTAAGAGCTTGGCCGCTGCTGCAGCCGTGGTGCTGAAGGTGCTACTGCGGCCGTGGGCGTCACCAGAATGGCTACTACCAATTTAACATTACAGTACACCTCGTTCTCATCTTATTAAGGGTCCATTTAATTTCTCAGGTAACAGTAGCATTTTTCATTTGTTCGTTTTTTCCCATTGTTGCTTCCTATTACTGGTGCAGTATTCCATTTCTTTCGTGGTATTACAGAAGGGAGAACAAAGTGCTACGCATTACAGGGCCGTCGCTGTGTCAACTGATTACTGCACAATTCGATATCTCGATATACCCATTTGATTGAACTATCGATATATCGATCGTAATCGATTACGGGCTTTCAATAGTTCATTCCTCGCCCAACAACCCCAGTTCATCAAGATAGAGTGGGTGTGCTCCTTCTGCAGAGCTAACAGAGAACACAATTAATTATATTGTATCTACAGAGCTGATTTAAATTTAAAATATAAGAAATCTCTTTGATACAATGAGGTACTGGATCAATTTTTTTAAATTTTAGCAATGTTTTGCGAACCTTTGAGTAAGACCTACTTACAATTAATTAAACACTAACAAAATAACTTCAGAATTTGGGGGATTCCGGGATTCATAGTTTAGGTTCGGGGTACAAGTCTATTGCATTACCGACTGACTATTCGATAGTGTAGGTAAATATGTTTTACTATTAAAGTAAGGTAAGTATGAAACATATCAGGGCAGGGTTAATAACATAAATTAATTTATTTTAAATGGAAATTGGAAGATCCCTTTTAATTAACTTACGAATTCATATTCGGATGGACAAGGACGAAACAAAGTCAGCTGAGTGCTGACTGCTGACTGGTTGACGATTGATGAAAAAAGAACCGAAGACGGCCAAGGAGTACAGACTCGTATGTACAGTCATGCCATGCCCGACTGGTTTTATATATTTGAAAAATGTATATATTTTCATAACATTCTTGTACGCTGACAAAAATTAGCGGGGCATAATCAGAGGGGATTTTAAGAACGATAATATTATTTTTACAGCAGAGGAGCTTGTGGTCAAACAGGACATAGAACGTCTCGGGTCGTATGACGTTAGTGCAACTTGGTTTCGCGAAACATTCAAGAAACCACGATAAGTATATCCATATAAAAAATGTCGCGAAACGCTTCGGAAAAAAGGTGAAATCATGATCCCACCAAAATACATTGTTTCGCGGTAAGTTGCGGAAAGGTTTAAGACGTTTTTTGTGTTTCGTGTGGAATGTGTTATCAGTGAAATGTCTCAGTTAGATAGTCATTCATACCATAGTATACCTTTCCCATTAACAGAGAACACAATTAATTATATTGTATCTACAAAACAAACATTATAAAGCAAACTTCTTTTTTCCGAAACATTTCGCGACATTCTTTATATGGATATACCTAACGTGGTTTCGTGAATGTTTCGCGAAACCAAATTGTACTAATGTCATACGACCTTAACTACCATCACTAGAACAGGATGATGAGGATCAGCTGATCAGCTGACATAACAAAATAGCCAAAATCGAAGTGTAGAACGTTCTATTATTCTGTGTATTGTTGTGAAAATTTAATTACCACTGATTATCCTGAAGACAATAACTCTTCGTATCGTGTCTGAATATTGAGAAGCACATAAATAATTCAAATTATACTTTACTAGTTATGTCATTATTAGAGATACGAAGAAAAAATCCAAAAATCTTATTTTTAGGTTATGCATCAATTTAAAGAACGTTTTATGGTTTAAAATCTTGCCACCAATTATTCAAAGTGGAATTGTTTTTGTTGATACGTAAAATGCTTAATTTAAAGTAGGGTGCTTTTCAATAAATCGAAAATACCTAAGCATTTTACACCTAGATTTAGATGTCAACTCTGAACTACTTCAAGGTCATAGTCATTTTGATTTTATTTAAATGTAATTTCTTGAAGATTTTGGTGTCGTTGAGACTCTCTGAGTGAACAGACAACTCTCAGTCATTGGTGAGTTATGTCAAAAGCTAAATTACAAATATGCACATGAAATATTTAGGCCTAGGCTAGCTATTATGGTGCGTTTACACTAGGCCTACTTGCAATATTGCAGGCAAAAGCTGTAGGGCCTACTGGCCTGTTCATATTTTGGTTATCTTTCAGTTTCCATCACCCCTCTCGAATTTGAAGTTTTATTTGCTTTGCAATAATAGCGGTCAATTGGCTGGTCTTTTTGGGCAATACCTAGTTGGTGCAGAAGGGTCACACTTCGCCTCACTAGTATCTAGGGGTCTCAGTGGGAACCGGGGTTATTCGGTGGGGAACAATAGTTTGTCAACTACTTCATAAGAGCGGTTTATAATAATATAAGTCTATATGAAGTTCATAATATAGATCTATATGAAGTTACTTGGCATTTCTATATGGAATATATTTTTATAGGTACTGAAGTTAGTTAAAGGAATATTTATATTACAATATTGTGAAATATTTTTCAGGCTTTCTTGATTGAACACTGATCAGTTGCCTCATTTACCACTTAATTGCATGTTCTCATTCATCCCACCATAGTTCAGTAAACGTCCGATTGTCCGAGGTGCTTGGGTCTGAGACTACCCCAGATACAGAGATCCTCGGGCAATATGGAAGTCACTTGTATTTTGGGTTTAGTTGGCATTAGAAAGAACACCTAAACAATATTAAATGTTTGTAAAGTAGGCTATACCATCATCAACCAATAGGCCTAAAAAGATAATTTAAGTCACCAAAGTCACATCCAGTAACGACGAGGTGTTAAAGTCGATTATACATGATACATTCAATAGGCCTATGATAAAACTGATATATTTTGAAGGAGTTGAAATCCTAACGGTACTTTGGTATTATACGGAGGCAACCCTAATACAGCGTGCTGAGGCGGTTATGCTAGGTTGGGTTATCATAAGTATGTTAGTAGGACTTTCCTCTTTACATTACGAATTGAACGATACCAGATGAGTCATACTTCTGCCCGTCAAATCCCTTCCAAGTAGGCCAAGGTCAGGTCGTTGACCGGAGCGTGCGCATCACCTGTCACCGCTAAAAGTTTGACTCATCTGGTATCGTTCAATTCGTCATGAAACGAGGAAAGTACTAGGGTCTACTAACATATTTACAGGGCTTGTAACAGGTTTTTTTTTATTTTTTTGTTATTTTTTGTTATTTTTTTTGGAATTCGGTTATTTTTATTATTTTTTTGGAATTTTGGTTATTTTTTATTTTTTTAAATTTAAGAACTGCTACAAGCCCTGTTTACAGTCAGACGATCACGTAGCACCATCGCGGCAGACGAATCTCATCATCCTAAAATGTGTGAAAACTAAGTCTCGTTGCGTGAAAACCAAGTCTAGCCGTCAAATCTAGGCAGATTTGTGATTAGTCTGTCGAGATTTTCTTTTTTACCAAGGTTAAGAATGTATTATCCCTAATATAACGCCGGTTTTCTAATTTTTAGCATTATTTTTTGTGTATAAAAGGTTATTCTTTGGTTTTTTTCTTATTTGAGTTATTTTTTTATTTTTTTCAACCTCAAGAACCGTTACAAGCCCTGTATTTATGATAACCCAACCTAACATAACCGCCGCAGCGCGCTGTAATAAGGCTTGCCGTGTGGCGACCGGGTGTGGCCGCTAGTGAAGGCGATGCGTTCAACTCAATCCTCGCCAACATTGCTACCTTCTGAGAGGCTGAACATAAAAACCGCCCATCATAATTATGACAAAGTTGGACAGTAAGTAAATTAAAGTATGTTCTTTCCAATTATATGGTTATTATTGGTATCCAGTAAATAAAATCTCTCAAAAAATAGTGGCCTCCATAAAATATCAAAGTACCGTGTCCTAACTTTGCTGGTGAGGTATATCTCCCTTTAGGGTATTGGCTTATGGAAGGAAGGGATTTGCAGGGATGGGAAAAGTATGACATGATCAGTCGGCCTCACTCCTGAAGGGAGAAGTGTTCCCTACCTATCCTCTGGGCTCCTACAGGGATGATTCATCCTCTATTTAACCTGTTGGCCTCCCAGGGCCCCCAGACAAGAACCACCATTCAGGAGAAGAGATTTGCTCGGAACGATTCGCCTTCTAGGGAGGCAGACCCAAGGAGCCCATCCCTACATAAATATCATCTTCATCGATGACTGGCGATGTCAGATTTATCTCGTCAGATTATTTTCAAACTTAAACTAATATTTACAATATACAGGGTGTCCGGAAATTATGGTAAAATATTTTAGTATATGATAGTAGAGGTAAGAATAAGAAAAAAAAGTTTATATAACTATAGGTTATAAAGTACTTTGTTTTTCCGTCTGTGTGTCTGTTTGTGATTTTCACATATTTAATGATATCTCACGAACCTCTTAACGTATAAACTTCAAACTTGGTACCTGGATAACCACTATTAAGAACTGTTTTTGTGATAAGTATCAAATTTCTACTTTGTACCATTTCAAAATGGTGACTGTTTTTTTATTTTCAAAGCTAAATATCTTAAAAATCACAAATTTTAGAAAGAATATACAAGAGACAAAGAAGTTGCGAAATTTAATCCAATTAACGCTGGTTTTAAAATTATGATGATCGGACAACTAATAATGGAGAAAAGTTAAGATTTCTCTGTTACTAGTAGTCCAATCATCATGATCTTAATATCAGCGTTAATTGGAATGAATTTCACAACTTTTTTATCTCTAGAATAATTTTTCCAAAATTTACCGTTTTTAAGATATTTATCTTTGAATATAAAAACAGTTACCATTTTTAAATGGTACAACGTAGAAATTTGATACTTATCACAAAAACAATTCTTAATAGTGGTTATCCATGTAACTTACCAAGGTTGAAGTTTATAAGTTAAGAGGTTTGTGAGATATGAATAAATATGTAAAAATCACAAACAGACACACAGACGGAAAACGAAGCACTTTAGGACCTATGTTTATATAAACTTTTTTTCTTATTTTTATCTCTACTATCACATACTAAAATATTTTACCATAATTTCCGGACACCCTGTGTACGATGACAGGGTTGGTTTGATGGCGGCTGGACTTAAGCAGCCAGAATTGTGTCCTCGGCCTCAAAGACCTCTTCTAAGCTGTACGGTGAGAAAGAAATCAGCCAATTTTTCACGGTTGCCTTGGATTTCCTTATTTCCAGCTGTCACATTTCTCTTGGCAAGGCATTTTAAAGCCTCAGGCCAATAATAGGGGCAATTTCCTTTCTCATGGTTACCTTGAATAGGGAATGCCCAAGTTGCCTCTCTACCGGTTGTTTTGGGAGTGGACCTCCCCCCTTATTTTAAACTTATCAAATGTTATCGTGAGTATGCAGGAGGTTGCTCAAAGCATACTGCTAATAGAAAGTTAGTACACCAGGCCTCTGAAAAATAGGTTTGCTGTGGTCCCTCCAACTTGCTGATGCAATGATTCTTATCGCTCTCTTCTGAAGCTTAAAAACTTCCTTGCTGCTAGTTGCCCCAGAGCAAAATTCCATCTGAAAGAGAGCATGGCAGACAATCAGCCGATATTTAGCGGTAAGAACCGTCTTGAGCCTTCGCAGAAAGTAGCGACCCTGGTCAGCTTTTGGCAAGTTCTCACCACATGGCATTTCCAAGTCATCTTGGAGTCGATCTTAAAGCCCAAAAGTGTCACCTCCTTCACATAAAGGACTCTTGTCCTGTCACACTCGGTCAACCCAGTATGATATTCCACTCCAGGACCCGAACTTGAATTGGCCTGGGCATCAATGTTAGTAGAGAGGCAAGAAGGAACCGAGATATTTCGGTAGCTAATCATTCTGGACAGCCCCAGACTTACTAATACAAAACCCCCGAACTGCATGCAAATTGCAAAAAAAAGGGAGAAACATGCACAAACTCTTGCTTCAGACTCACAGAAAACAGTCTGAGTCTTGGACAATGCAGACATGACAGAAAACATTTTAAAGGAAACGACACTCAAATCGAACCGAATCAGGACAGGCATCACAACACTCGCACAAACACCAAACCCAACCCTGAAAGAGCAAAATCTCAAAATTCCCCCCTCTCCCCAAAAAAAAATCAACACACAGACACTGAATCACCCATACATCACAAACACACCCACAACCGTGCATGCACAAGTGCTCACACAAATTCATGGCTCCAAAACCCAAAACTTCAGACATGTTGATTCGAGTGGGGAAAACAAAAAAGTTGGGAGAAACTAACAATGGGACGCTGGTTAGTAAAGGACTAACAACAATTCACTGGGTGGGAACAAACTATCATAGGGCTTGGTGGAGGAAAGATGCTCACAGAAAAACCTTGCCCTCAACACCTTGCAACCCAGCCTTTCCTTTTATCTTCTTTCCTGTACCCTTCAAACAAACCTCTCCCTGATGTATGGGCTTACTACGTCCTACATCATCCTCCCAACTCCCCTATTTTTGTTTTGTTTTTCTGTTTTTGATTGTTTTCTTTCTTTTTTCTGCCTTTTCTCATTGATACATTAGCTGGGCAACCTCCAGAGATCTGTATCAACACACAACAAAACTTATGAAAACCCCAGACTGGACACCGGACAAAGCCCTCAAAACCCGGACTGTACGGGGAAAACCAGGATGTCTGGTGACCCTAGGAATTCCCCCCCCAGAATGGGTTCTGATTTTCTAGGCCTACTTATAGAGATTAGAATAGTAAAATTTTGGTCCGCGCCATTCTATAGAAGAATTTTTAAATAGTGATTCTAGTGACTTGATTTTCTAATTTTAGAAAGTTACATATTTAGTTTTAAGATTTACTGTACTTTTTGACAATGTCGATTGCTTTGTGCTTAAAGACAATAAAGAGATTATTATTAATATTATTATTATTAAATTCAGCTCTAAGAAACCAACATTGTAGTATTTTCAGTCATTGCTCTGTATCCATTGGTTTCTGAGATATCGATAATGAAGCACACTACCTTGTCCAAATGCCACCTTCCAGTCTGACTGGCAGGTTGTCTAAAAATAGAATGTACAATTTATTCCAGTAAAAAACTGACTCAGACTTCCTGCGCGCAGGAAACCGGCGCGTGCTGGTGCGTCAAGGCCACTTCCACTTCCATCACCAACATGGGATATTAGGCTCGTTGAGTCTGACTTTATCAAGTCCGACTGTTAGAGAAAACCAGCGTCTTGGATGCCAACTGGATAAATTCCTGCACTTCCAAAAAACTGACGCCATTACAGTTCTTGTTGTTTATGAAATTGATTGGATCAAATTTTGATTTGACTTTTTAAATTTAATTTTTAGGATCGGTGCATATAAAGTGGTAATAGATAAAAGTGTAATGATTTCGAATTTAGGTAGGCCTAGTCGATATTTGCAGTTGAATTTATTAAGGGTGTAATCTTGAAAAATCTTTTATAGTACTTTGGTATCATACGGAGGCCACCCCTATACAGCGCGCTGCGGTGGCTATGTTAGGTTGGGCTATCATAAATTTGTTAGTAGGACTTTCCTCGTTTCGTTAAGAATCGAACGATACCATGATGAGTCATACTTTTTTCATGGATTTTACTTTTTTCGGGATTTTTGTCTGCCAAATCCCATTGACAGGTGATGCGTGCGCTCCGGTCAACGACCTAACCTTGGCCTACTTGAAGGGTGTTTGGAGGGCGAAAGTATGACTCATCTGGTATCGTTCGATTCGTAACGAAACGAGGAAAGTCCTACTAACATATTTATGATAACCTAACCTAACATAACCGCCGCAGTGCGCTGTATAAGGGTGGCGATCAGGTGAAGTCGCTAGCAGCGGCAGTGAAGCGTTCAACTCAATCCTCACCAACATCGCTGCCTTCTGGGAAGCAGAAAACAAAGACCGCTCATCATAATTATGTCGTTTTTGGTACCTAGTAAAAAAATCTCTCTAAAAATAGTGGCCTCCGCATAATACCAAAGTACCTCTTTTATTTGTACCTGTTTACTTTTAGTTTATTGTGGAATTTGTTCTAGGCATAACTTATTTATGTTCCAGGCAATACTTAGTGATGGTTATTTTTATAATCAATTGAAGGTGACTGGAAGTTACTGTGACATGGGCTCAAACGGTTCAAAACTTGTAAAAAAGATTGTATCACCATTTAACGCATCGTCAAACCCTAGTGTGTACTCTGACTGTGATTCTCAGCCCCACAACTCGGACGCAACGAAAACAATGGCAGGACCGATTGTTTTATCGAGACAAGGGTAAGCAAAAGTTCACATGTCCCAATTCAATTAAAGATTCTTTATGCAGTATGCCTAATTACTGTACTTAGCTAACTCATGGAGCACTATTTACTCAAACGATACAGCATTAACTATTTTTCCCTTTTTTTTATATCAAAAACACAAATTTAAAGAGACAGTCACTAAATAATCTTAAGAATAAACCTTTTAGTGAGAAATCTTTACAGTTTCTGTGTATGTTTCTCAGGTGTTTCTCTTCACCTGAGAAACATAACCACAAGGTGTACCACAAGGTAACCTACAGTTGCGTGAGACAAACAAATAAAGTCCCCCAAAAAGATATAACTTAAGGTTATCAAGAGCCAATGTCTCTACATACCCAATATAGCCTTTAATATCAATAGTGTCACATGCAATAACCCTCGAGCGTGCTCATGCGGAGTTTTCCTCTGCACGTGTTTTTTTTATCAAAATAAAGAGGTATAATGGGTGTCGGCAGTCGTGTCCGGCTCCGTACCTCAAGTGCCTCATTCCAGGAATCCCCTAAAGCTATTTATACTTCCCCACATTCCTTTGGTACCTTTTTGTTTGCAATTCAGTGGTGCCGTGTCAGTTTGCAGAACGCCCTCTCCCGTACCACTGACAGTAAAACCTATTCTATATTAGAAAATTATTATGTTCAATTGAATTATTACATTTAGTTGAACAATTAATTGTATCAACAATGAAATGTGGTTCCTAATTAAATTTGTCAACATGTAAATACAATATTTTGTAATAATTGGTTAAATTTGTACAGTTTAGTGTTGCGGAGTAAAACTCCGCTTGCGCCCGCTGCTGTTTCACCAGTGAAGCGCCCGCTCAAGGGTTGATTCTCGATCTGTATTCTTTATCTGAACTGATCCCTCTGCTGATTTTCAGCTCTTAAAAGTTGTCTGAAATAATTTTATAATCTGCTTAGGAAAATAATTCATAATTGTAAATGGGCAATTTACCAATTAATTGTAAACAAACTAAAATAGTTATTTTCTTCAGTATTATGTAATTAAACTTCTATGTTCACTCAACTTCAATACGTGGAAGTTTGATTTTTAGTTTGAACTCCCAGTACTATTAATTATATATTAAACTGGATTGGTGGTAAATTTATTACCAATAAACCTACCTAGTACGATACCCGGTTTTACCTCGATTAATGTTAGTTATAGCTTATTTATAATGTTGACTTTTTCTATCATCGAGAACGTTAAGACTCCCGACAATCGAAGGCAATTAGGACTGAGGTCAACTCAGACACGGGAAAAACTTGGATACAACAAAGATCACTCGGGTTTTCTGGCTAGACTGTAACAAGACCATTTTGGTTATGTAAAAGTATGTAAAGTATACTTTCAACCAATAAATAGAGTGTACAGGACATTAAAGTTATTACCAGGAGCAAATCAATTGTTATTGGTTGATATCCTATACCACTGTTTCATGAGCTCTATCAGATTATAATTTTGATCCGATCGCTCAATCCTGCTGAGTGTTAAAAGCTTAAAAGTTCGTTCAGTATGACCGATTGATGAAAAGTCTTAACAACAAGCCACTAATTTGATATAATATAAAGTGTTCACCCAAAATACTGGAGGAGTGCATTTTCTTTGCTATTTGTTTCTCAAATTACTAAGTGCCACCGTGATCTTGTACAATATTAAAGGAATGATCCAGTGTCACCCTTCTTCCAACAGCTCATGACAACCTGTAATTTTAAATTATTTTCAAGCTTCAAACATGTTTATCACAATATTATATGTTAAGATCTAAAAACAAAATTAATATTTGAGCCTAGAAATGCCTCTGAAACCCATGAGTCTCGGATAACCAGGGCTTAGATAAACATGAGCATTATAATGAAAGTAGTTTAACATGTGTGATTTGTTATGAAATTATCAGAGTATGTGTGATGAAGTTGGGTTTATTTCCTGTTGTATCAATTGGCCTATAGTAATTAATTTTGTGGAACATTAGTCGTGAAAATCAATTATATATGTTGTACAAAATTTTATAAGAATGCCGAGGTCTGTAAAATGCAACAGAGAACAGACTGTCATTCTGCTCAATCTCTCCAGACTACTAAGTTAGAAATTGTTAATCTATTCCAACCTAGATATAAAATTACTTAGATCTAGGTTATAGTTTTTTTTTTTTAGATTTAGTGGATTACTTGGAGATTTTCTCAACATAACTAGACAATCAATTTACTTTTTAGATTTCTTTTACTCCACCATTGCTTTTATTTACTTAAGCTACATGTTTTCTAAATGTGTAACAGTTAATTCATATAATATAATAGTCATGTTTTATCTCACGAATCTAATATATGCATAAACATAAGGGCTTGATTTTATAAAAGTAATTAACTATATTACCTAAAAAGAATCATCATAATTATGTTATTTTTATGATGTAAAACAGAACAACAATAGATCCATAGCCATTGGCTCTTACGCTAATAAAAGTCGAAGTTGCACCTGAAGGTTTGAATAACTTACTCTCTTGTGGCTCCGTCTGACATTTACTTGAATTCACCTGCAAAACATTTTTGTACCAGTTCAGCCATGGTAGAAATACTATATTTTTATGTTAATGAATCTGAATTTGAAGGAACTTTTTGGATGAGAAATTGATTTTCCATCCACAGTTTGCTATTGTATTTCTGGACAAACTTTCATATGGCAGGATGTAGTAGGTTGTACATGTAGTTGACCCTTTCGCTCAGGATTACGTACCAATATGTCAAACACTGTGTATTACAGTTGACTCTCGATAGCAAGACACTCGATACTTCGACACTCTGTATAGTTCGACACCTGCTAACACTCAACAAACATTCTAAGACTCCCAAGTATTTTGTCCAGTGATATTTACTGGGACCTATATGATAAAAGTTAGTAAAAATACTGGAATTTTATGTTGATTTAGGAAATACTGGAATTATACTGGAGTTTCAAATTTGGTACTGTAATTTTGTTGAAAACAAGTGATAAAATCTGTTAAAAGTAGTTTTATCAAATATATTCAGATGTAAAAAGTTCAACATCTGTTTTTTTTAGCTATGTGTGCTTGCAAACGTAAATTAAACCACTTGTAATTCAGTTCAATGTCTAAACATCATTAATCAGAATTACAATTTTATATGTTGTAATTTTTTTTTAAGATCGAAGATGTTTTCAACATTCCTACATTCATATATTCACATATTATTTTTCATAAAACAAATAATGTGATATATAAGTGAGAGACTGTGTCGAAAGACAGTCATAGTAAATTAGAACTTTTGTTTCCTAAATTTAGTATATTTATTTGAGTAATAAATGATGTACATGTTGTAAACTCTACTTCTTGTGGTATAAGTCAGGATAAGAAATTTAAGGCTGCGTGTGTTTAAAATTATCAGTTTTGTATTTCATTTTATTATTGATTATTACTTTTTTCATGCAAACTGTTATTATGTGTTTCTGATTTTGTACGGGGTGGACCAAAAAACAGGGACATTTTAAAAATGGAATTAATAACTAGACATGGTTTAATGTTACAAATCACACCAAAATATTTACACTGTATTGCCATTTTTACTTATGGAAGATGATGTCCCTCAGGTATCGTCCCTCCGTATCCACACAGGCCTCCCATCTTTTCTGCATACTTGCTGTAATCTTTCACAACATTGTCTGAGGAATCGCAGCGATCTCGCTTCTTATGCACTGCTTCAGTTCGACTATGTTCTGGGGCTTAGAAACAAAGACTCTACTCTTAAGATAGCCCCACAGTCAACAGTCACAAGAGGTCAAGTTCGAGGATCGCAAAGCCATTGACTGTCTTCGAGCTGACCGCTTAGGACTACGCAGCACACTCGCGCGTACGCTTTCAACGTTTTACGGTGTTAGAGCAGTCCGAAGTCTCCCACTAGGTTTGATTTGAGTGCAGAAGCCGTGTTCTGGAGATTAATTACCCATCTTTGAATAGTTTTTCGGTTTGGGGTTACACTATGACGGCCGACGTTGAAGTGAACACGAAACTGACGTTGAGTAGAAATGAAAGACTCATTACTCTTGAAAAAAGTCTCTATGACAAAGGCACGATGTTGCGGTAACCATTGATGATCCACGGTAACTATACACCAAATGGCATCAAATAAACATTCATTTGCCGCAACAATGAACTCCCCAGCCATTATAACAGCTGAGTAATAACATTTTAAAATTGTCCCTGTTTTTTTTGGGACACCCGGTATCTATTATTTGGATAATGAAGTGGGAGGAATGTAGGGCTATAACAGGAGTTGGGAGGCCCTCGTGTAAAATCAAACATGTTATTCTTTGATGAGTTTTATTACATAATTTCTTTTATTCCTCGGTGCTGTAAATCAGTTTTTTTAAACAATTAACGTTATTCATATTAATACAAATTTTATTAATAGTACTCCTTAGGTAGGAAAATTATTAGCGAGTGATACTGGAATTTTGAAAAAAGTTGTACTGGAAATACTGGGAATATCCTGGAATTTCAAAATCAGATGTCAGTAGACACCCTGTATGAACCATTTAAATTTCCCTTGAATCTTTGATTGTCACTCCGAAATTTCGGCTTTGTTTCTTTACATGAAAATTTACTATTCTCCAAAATGTCAATAAAAATAACTACCAAAATTAATTTGCGAGAACTGCCTTACTTGTCCAAAAGACCTGGTAAATATTTATTTTTTAAGAAAATTATGTTTGTTGGGTCTTGGATAGGGCTGAACATTACTGTACCTCACGTGTGCCTTTCCAGGAACAGCATGACTCACTTCCTCTCATTCTGTAACCTGAACAATGAACAATGAACTTCTTACAGTCAGCTAACTTGTTTTTGTTATTTGGCTGAGCTTTTTATTTGGTGTGACAGTTAGTTTTTCTTTAACTATGAACGATTCTTAAGAGGATTGGTGTCTTCGACTTTTGAGTTATATAAGGGTTCATGTTGCGTATAAATATCTAGTATGCACATATTTCTTACATAAAAATATTCAAATCACTAATGTACAGGGTGTTTTTTTTAAAACGCAACCCATTTTTAAGATTGAAAAATGCTCATATGAATGTGTAATGAGTATTGTTTTATTGATCTTTACATTTTATACATCCTATTATTTAAGTTTGATAAAATTTAGTTTACATTATGTGCTCAAACAGGCCGCCATTGGCATTTGTATAAAGTTATGCACTCTCCATCAAATTCCCGAATATGTGTTGCGACGTACCTCTTTAAATTTCTTGCATTAAATTTGTAATGATGTTTTGAGTTGCTGAATATCTTGTGAATTGTTTTCATAGGATAATTACTACTTTACATGTCTGTGGCAAATTTCATTCGGATCGGACCACTTTTACGCAAGTTATCGTGCTTAAAATCACACACATTAAAAACGCAACCCAAAACTTGATTTTATCGGTGAAGGATTATTTTCCCCCAAGATCCCCGGATTTGATCCCACTATATTATTTTATTTGGGGATACATAAAACGTAAGTCCTACAAAAACAATTCACAGGATATTCAGCACCTCAAAACAAACATAACAAATTTAACACAAGAAATGCAATGAGGCACCTTGCAACACGTGTTCGGGAATTTGATGGAGAGAACATAACTTTATACAAATGCCAATGGTGGACTGTTTGAGCACATAATGTAGACTAAATGTGATCAGACTTAAATAATAGGTTGTATAAAATGTAAAGATCAATAAAACAGTACTCATTTAATATTTATATGTGTGTTATTCAATGATAAAATGGGTTGCGTTTAAAAAAAACACCCTGTAGAATACTTTTGTTGAGTTCTTGTAAAAATAAACACATCGTTATACAATATACGGATGTTTTTAACGCAATACCAATAATGTTTATAGTACCTACAGCTACTCAAAAGATTTTTTTTCTACCTTATAGAAATATTTTGTATGCACATATATTTTATATAAAGTGGTCAGAAAACTAATTTGAAAGCCTTTTGTGGTGTTTTTGTATAAATAAATTCATAATTTTTCAATATACTTTTTGTCTTAAAAAAAAACGTGCTCTAAATCACCTTGAGTCAGTCATCCCATTTTACTTTCTCCCCCCTATACATAGTATATGGAGAAAGTATTGTTTGTCTGACATTATTGTCTGAGAGTATTGTCTGACATTATGATCCAAGTTTAACCCCTTAAGCGCCGAGTAATTAGCCCCTGCATTTTTTAGTAGCAGTTTTTAGTAATTTAAAAACGCCCTATTTTCGTCTCCACGCGACGAGCGCGATACTGCAGAACTCGTGGTGTGGACGTGGTTCTAGAAAAATCCACTAGAGTGCAGTACCAAACGGTCTGCAACTCGTCAAGATCAACTGTACAGTCTTAGCAGGAAAAAAATCCTAGCAGAACAGTTGTACCAACATAAATCAGCTGGGAACATCAAATCAGAGTAAACTCGGGTGTGGCGGTCAACGAAGCGAGGGTGACGCACGAGATATCTCGTGTGTGGCGGAGCGCGTACAGAATACTACCATGAGTTAACTCGTGCGTGGCGGTTAAGGGGTTAAATGTTGTCCAAAGTTTACATTGCGCAGTTCAGCTCATTGCGCAGTTGCTTCAGTTTACTCATCAACACAGTTTCAGCTTTTAAGGACAACGATATTCATTAATCATGAGGCAACGAAGATGTCTGTTTACCTCAAGGCAATGATGATTCATTTGCCATGATGCGTCGATAATGACAATGTTCGTTTGCTATGACTTTTTGGCTATGCTTGTTTGCTGCGACGCGTCGCTTTTGTTCATTTGCTGCGAAACGACAACAATCTTCATTTGCAATAACAGTGATGTTCGTCTGCCACAAAGTGACGACAATGTTCACTTTCTACGAGGTGTTGACGATGTCCGTTTGCCCCAGGGAAACTATAAGGAGAGGGTATGGGCCAGGCCCAGTTGATAATTGGGAGGGGGGTCCCTGTGACGTTAAAAGCAGACGTTTTTGGATCCCAATGCTTTTTAAATGGCAGATATCTTACGTTATTTCTCATTTTCTAATAAACTTAGCGCTATTTCAGTATTTTCCCCGAGTCTCTGGTATCAAGACCTTCATTTTGAGCCCTCTCCCATTATCCTTTAACGAAAAGCCCACAATTTTGGCAAACAAATTTCTCTTTCGTAATCATGTACAGATACGACATAATTGCTTATCCATCATATTGAAGATACATTTAAAATAAAATATATCTCTTGTGTTTGGTGTCGGGGGGGGAGGGGGCGCAAAACACCGATTTTGCGCCAGGCGACAGTAAGTGTAGATCCGTCACTGACAAAGGTACAACCTTGTTCAATATGCTTTTGAGCCACTTGAAGAGTTTACATGAAAGAAAATTGAAAGCTGCTACAACTGACTGGCTTCTGCAACACTCGTTCTATTCCATGAAGGAGTTTCTGAACTGGAAGAACAGTACTAGAACCATACTCCTCAAACCGTTATCTTTCTAGCTTGTTCTGTTTTATAAAGTAACTGTATTAATGTAAATCTGTACCATGTATGTAAATTTCTGCTATGCTGACAAGCATAGTAAAAATGTGGCTATTGTTTTCCACGAAGAAAGTCTTAATAAAGGAAAAGAACTCACAAAATATTCCTTTTTTTAAGTGCAATCAAAATTTACATGCTGTTATCACTGGAATTATTTCCCCGCAAATACAGATCCACACTACAGATCTGTGTGCAGGGAAAGAGAACTGTCTCTAGCAGTTTTTTAAATTGTCCACTTGTAAGATTCAGGCACTTGTACATTGCTTATTTTATGTAGATGCTTAAACCTAAGCAAACAAAAAAGTATCATAACCTATCATATAAACTATAGTGTACAGAATGGAAACTGCATAAAAAAAAGCAAAATAAAAAAATGATGAGCATTTTGTTAATTAATGGGTCGGTGCTATAATGGAAGACTGTTACTTACATAATATATTATAAAAAAAGTGATCTGACTTTTTTTGGAGGATGATATTTTTTCATTAATACTGTAGGCCGATGTGAATCTCACCTACAGTTCACTTCTCTCAATCTGTTGAAAATCACTTAAACATCTTAAGAAGAATCCTTGGATAAAATTTTGGTTGTAATATATAAAAAAAATTTGGAAATTTAATTTTATCCAGTTATGACCAAGATAGCCTGATGGCAGAGTAAAATTTTAACTTTTCAGCGGAAGCTGAATTAACTAACCAAGCCAGTGGGTTTGTTGACTTATATTGTACAGGCACCCTCAATGGTCAAGTGATTTCCACTTAACTTTTACCTGTATTTTCAGATCAATGTTTTTTGATGAAGATGGGGATTTAGCCCATGAATTTTATGAAGAAGTCAAACCCAGCAAAAGAGGAACAAAAGCAAAAATGAAGAGGATACAAACCAATCTGGTACCACAGGTATTTATACTGATGTTGCCATCACATACAAGAAAGTAGAACTGAATATGTAACAGGCTTAAAATATCCAACGAAGAAGAATTTTGTTTGCTTCAAATTTTAGAGGGGAAAGCACATTTGGTGCTTACCAGCTTGGAGAAGTGCTACTAACATTAAGAAGTATGCAAGAAAAATTGTTAAGCCTGGCCACACCACATTTTGCCCTCTCTGTACCAGCTGTAATTACCCTGTACATAGTTTTATGCAAGGTGATTTTACCATGAAATTAGGACAATTTCCCCAAGCATGATTAAACGGCAGTATCAAAAAGTTGGAACATTGATCAGCTGTCATTCAATAATAAGGGAAGGACAGGATATGATGTTGATGTTTCATTTTGAGATTCTGATTACAGTACACTCCCGACTATCCAAGCCCCGGTTATCCAAGACTCCAGGTTATCCGAGGTCTATCTAAGCTAAAATTTATATTTTAAAATTTTTGGTTGAAACATAATAATAACTTGATTAACATGTATTTCATTTTAAGTAATTACAAAAATATCAGTAATTTTTTTTATAAAACCTCAACTGCCTGTTTCCATGGGCCAATAAGTCTGTGCAGTGATCTAAAGACAGTGATCTAAAATACCGTAGCGGCAATAGTCACATAGGCCAGCCAGAGGCGACCGCTCATGACGGAACAGGAGTCGCCCGCCGCTGGGATTGAACCAGGGACATTTGATACACAGTGCGAGCGCATTACCTCTGAGCTACCACCTCGGTAAAGCAAAAAGGCCGAAGAGACCGAATTTTTTTAAGTTTATTAATTTATTCTAGTTAATTCCTACAGAAGAGGGCCATCGGAACTATGACCGGCGCAAAACAAAGGAACAGCTGTGTAGAGAAGCCTAAAAGACCCTTGGCATCCTCACAGTAGCGTCTCTTTATATACTTGATGTGATCCAACACACCAGGAACGTAGCTCTTCAACACAACAATATCCACGAGCACAACACCCGCCATGCTGATGACTTTGTACTTCCTAGTCACAGAACTGCCCTTTTTGAACTGAAACCTTCTTACGCCGGTGTAAAACTCTACAATGCCCTCCCGGCTAACATCAAGAAAGGAAAATGGATCATTCAAGGGAAGACTGCGAAACTGGCTATTTTAAAGATCTATCTACAACCTCAATGAGTTCTTTGCCTGCACTGAGAATCTCAACTTATACCCTACATAAAAACATTATCACCACTACTTTCCACCTCTAACATGCATTTGGAAATTTTATGTAACTGATTTTTATTTTAACATTCACAACTTTTAATACTGTTACCACTGCTCTTTAAATAAAAAAAAATGTATCACCTTTCAAGATAGTTGTATCTTTAATTCTTATATAATCTTTACTTATATTTTGACGCAGTTAATGTAACTTGATGTTATGAAAATAAATAATTTGATTGATTGATTAATAATTTAAATGTACATTCAAAGTATTATTTTATGATACAATACTCTACGATTATCTATATTTGTGTTTCAAATCAAAATCACAAGTAGACGGACTGACATAGTTATCTGCTAGATGTAAGGTAGAATTGCTATTGTTGAACAATGGCGAATTTGACTTGCCCAAATATTCGGTGAAATATTTGCCGCATTAGGCCTTATGAGAGTGACGTAGAAAGGAATATTAGGCCTACCAGTCGCACCAATACACCACAACGTTCATATTGGCATACATTCATTATTGCTTGAGGGTACAGTAGACCCCCTCTTAACCGGCCCTGACGGGACTGGACATAGGGCGGATAGCTTAAAAGGTCGGTTAAAACGTGTTATCCTCTAAACACCCAAAAATAAAAGCTCTGTTGATTTAGGGTTCCATTAACATTATTCTGAAGCCATTTGTGGATTATTTAGAAAATGAACTATAATTATCAACCTATTTTTAAAATTGTTATTGCATTAACGTAAAATGTTATACACTAAATAGACGAGGTGAAAAAAGTTCTTATGTTAACACCTTCAATAAAATTTACATATATTTTACAAATTTTACATAATGTAGTACCTATTGATTGTCAAAATTAGTGATAGGAAACAAGCAATCATTGCATTATTTCGAGTCAGGCAGTTGATTTATAGTCTGGAGACTTGAGTCACAGAACATTTTGACTTCGAGTTGTCTACCCCCTCTCCCCAACCCACACAAACACACAAGGTGCGTGTTTTTTACTCTACTGATAAATACTATGATGGTTTCGGGTACGAAAACGAAAACTCCCAGGCGTTTATCGTATTAATGAATGCTGAATTCAAAATACTTTAACCTGTAACAACCTCTGGAGTTGAGCGAAACATTCCCATCGTCGTGTATGGGAACGGAAATGCCGTGATTCCTAGAAAAGGGCGGTTAAACCGAACTGTTGTCAAAACGTGGTCGGATTAAACGATCTTTAACATCTGACCAGCAATGGCGGATAATCCGATCGTCGATTAAGAGGGGGTCTACTGTAATGAACTCCCACCATAAACAAATGTTTGTACGAATGTTAAAAAAGACGTTGCATGACAAATGTCCCCCTTATCGAAATGTCTTTTGAAACTGATTACTTCTGTCATGTAAAGGATATTTATTTAAATAATTTTTTGACTTAAATTTTTTTTTTACTTGCCTATACACTCTATATATTGATAAAACAAAATTTTACTAGCATTACATATACTATTGCATACTTGGGAATAACGATTAGAAATTCTAACGATTAACGATATTCGTTAATTTATTTGACTAACTTCTAACTTATTCGTTAGTTTTTAAAAAGTACTAGAAATAACTTCTAATCAGTTAGATTCTAACTAACGAATAGATTGTTCTATTCGTTAGTAATTTTGGAGTTTATAAATAGTTAGTTTTTTGAACGGGCGGAAGAACTTAAATACGAGTTTTTTACGCGATCGTAGAGGGTTGCCTATGGCCGTGCGGGAAGCACAGCGAAGGGTCAGCGCCCTTGATGACAAACAACGCGGGGGTGGGGAAAGTCAAGTTGCTTTGGTATGCAGTGGCAGCCTGGCAGCCAATGACAATGCCGCAAGCACCGAGGGGTGGGGATGGGGAATGTTTGGTGATTTGTCATCTCCAAAACATTGTCTTCAGTTGATGTTTATCTCTGTCAAGTGTCAAGAAATTTTTTCTGCGGTAGCAACAAGGCAAAGACGGCAAACGAGAAATTTGAAAATTATCGTTAAATTATTTAAGCTTTCTTAGTATTTAGTTGGTAAAATAATTTAGTTGTGTTAATAGTCTTGTTAAATTTTAGTGATAGTTAAATACGATCCTTTAGAACAACTGCCCAATAGCAAACTTTTCCGAAAACTAACTTTAAAACTAACTTTATTTTCTATCAGTTAGTTTTATAACTATTTAATAACTTCTACTCGTTACTTTTTTAACTAACTAACTTATAACTTCTATCAGTTACTTTTTACGGGACTAACTAATAACTTTTAACTAGTTAGAATTTTTTACTAACTTTCCCAACTATGTACTATTGTGGCCGCATAACACCTTAACGTCAAAATACAGGGTGTTCTTTTTAAAACGCAACCCATTTTTAAGATTGAATAATACACATATAAATATGAAATGAGTATTGTTTTGTTAATCTTAACATTTTATACAACCTATTAGTTCTGTTAGATCACATTTATTTAGTTTACATTGTGTTTAAACAATCCGCCAATGGCATTTGTACAAAGTTGTGCTCTCTCCATCAAATTCCTAAACATGTGTTGCAAGGTACGTCTTTGAATTTCTTGCATTAAATTTGTTATGTTTGTTTTGAGGTGCTGAATATCCTGTAAATTGTTTCTTAGCCCTTACTTTTTATGTATCCCCAAAGAAAATTATATAGTGGGGTCAAATTCGGGGATCTCGGGAGGGAATAATCATTCACTAATAAGTTTTGGGTTGCGTTTCAAATAAAACACCCTGTTTAAGCATCCTCAGTTTTATCCGAGATTCTCGGTATCCGAGGCGGCCTCGGTTCCGATGACCTTGGATAATCGGGAGTGTACTGTAATACTTGAAACCACACAAAAGTAATCTTACTTATAACATGGAAGAAAATAATTAACGGTGAATAATTTTATTTAAATTCCTCCATAATTCAAAGTACCGAACCGACTTTTTACAGACCAAATAAGCTGTACCGAACTGATGACGGTACCGTGTTCAGTACCGTACTGATACCGATTTTTTGGTGCACCGCAGACCCCCAACTGAAACATTGTGAGGTGCATTCAGTGGAATATTAAAGTGCAATTGAACTAAAGCCAGTGCTGTTTCAGTGGCTTTTATTTATTTATTAATTTATTTCATTTTCAACGGCTGACGCCAATACATAAATAGATACAGTAGGTAAAAACATGCATAGATATAATGCAGAACAAAATTCCAAGATGCAGTTGATATTTTACAATATATAAATAAATAGTTGATTAAATAATTCTTAAATTGAATAACAGGGAATAGGACTACCATGCAAATAACAATGTAAATACAGTGCAACAACAAACCAGAACCAAGCAAACAAGTAAGCAAAGGCAGTGTGGGTAAAACATGAACAAACATAACTCTAAGATTCATTAACTACAAGGCTAAGAGATAACAATTCTTACAATAGAGAGGAACAAAATTGCATAAATGAAAATGACTAACAAGCATTAACAAAGTAAAGGACTAGTGCAATAATCATATCAGAGACAAGCAATCAAGCAAACCCAGGCAGTAATGGGTTAACCTGAAAATACAATGATGAATTAAAAAAACAAAGCAGGCACATGCAGGGCAAGCAACCAACGCACAGGCGTAAAGGCACATCACTAGAACCAGGAGCAGGCACTTCACCACTTTTCATTCACCACACTCTTCTTGAAGGAAGCCTGCGACATGCTGAAAAGGTCGATGCCATCAGGTAGAGCATTGAAGAGGCGTTGAGCTCTAGGCAATGGGCTGTAGAGATGGTAGTTTGTACCAAGATGTTCTCGAGCGAAGAGGTCCCTGGATCTAGATGATCTGCTGGCTCGAACGTTTAGTAGTTTGAGAAGACCAGGACAGTCGATGAACCCATTGACTAGTTTGTATATGAGCATGACGTCCTGGATCAGATTTAGTCTGTCTGATGGAGTTATATTTTTTACAAATAACTCACACTTGTCACGGTTGTGCTATAATAGGGCTTGCATTTGTCTACATTCAGCTTACTAATCGGTTAGTTAGTCTACTTGGGATTTTGATTTGAATCACAAACCTACTCCAAATCTAGGTATTCATATGGTAAAATAATACTTTTAATGTTTGTTCCAAGTATTAACTAAATAAACTAACAAATTACAGATTTTTTTCTTACTGTAAGCAGAACACAGTTAATAACTTTATTATTGTGTTCCAACCGAAAATTTAAAAAAGTATTTCAGTTTCGAACGACCTTAGGTAACCCTGAGTCTCGAATAACCGGGGCTCGAAAAATCGTGAGATTACAATTTGTACAATTTACAGATAAACACTTATTACATGTTTTCCTCATAACAAAATTTCAATTTTTTTCATATATTGTGCTGTACTTTTAGGGAGAAGTCCCGTACCAGTCTCCGAGGCTGCACTCGGACTATCCTGTCATTCTGCACCAAGTCTGATCTTTATTGAGGTCGAATCATCACTGTTATAAGAACAAATGTAATCCTAATTTATTTTCATAGTTGATAAGGTGAGTTTCTGTATAATCAAGTTTGTGACAAGAAATCATTTTATTATATAAATTTCCGTGGTTAGAGATTTTAAAACTATATTTTCAACTCAACGGTTAAAACACTTTTCTTATTTTCTGTTTTTAGGATGAGTACAAATCACTTTTTGCATTGACTAAAAAAAAGTCACCAGCCGAATTTTAGGATTTGATATGTCTTTATGGTTAGGAGGAACCAAGTTTGGTTGCGTGACATGAGGCTATGAAATTTACATTAAGATATGCTTATTTTTCATGATACAGGACTGTAGCTCATTGTAATTTCCCAACCTTTAAGCCTTTAAGATTACTCAATTATCATGAGGCCGTTCTGGATGTTTTCAATGACAGTTCAAATATATTCTTGTAAAGAAATAAGTAAACTTTTGTTTGATTAAATTTTAAGAAGTGTTTTTAATGTTGAGTACAATGTTATTAGGAGAGTTACAGTTTATACATAATACATTTTAATATAGTTACATATGGTTCAAGTTGTAGCTTTTTACCATTAGATATCTGACAACATATTATTTTTTTCTTAAGTTGTACATTACTTTTTATTCTTGATTTGCCTCCTGGATTGATGTTTGACTAAAAATAACTAGATTACTAACCTTTTTTCGTCAATCCTGTTAGTGTTCTCAGTGGATTACTAGTTACTAGTTTGGGATTTTATAATTCCATTATCAAATCCTTTGTCAAATAATTAAAAACCATCTTGATGAAAATATGTGTTTTTAATAATTTGATGAAGGGTTGGATAATGGGATTATAAAATCCCGAAACTAGTAATCTATTGAGAAAACTAAAAGGATTGAAGACGGAAAAGTTATGTAACCTAGTTATTTTTAGTTGTACATATTTTGTTTAATGCTTGGATTTTAGGGTTGTATAATTAAGATGGCTGTTTAGGACTTGTTCTGTACCTGTCGTGTAATCTGTATTCATCTTAAATAAATAAACAACGTCTATAGTAAAAATCTTTTTTACAAGTACGAGGGTTGTCCAGAAAGTAAAGAACATTTTTTTCACTACATCTAACCCTGGTCCCACAACACAACTGTGTGTGTGTGTGTGTGTGTGTGTGTGTGTGTGTGTGTGTGTGTGTGTGTGTGTGTGTGTGTGTGTGTGTGTGTGTGTGTGTGTGTGTGTGTGTGTGTGTGTGTGTGTGTGTGTGTGTGTGTGTGTGTGTGTGTGTGTGTGTGTGTGTGTGTGTGTGTGTGTGTGTGTGTGTGTGTGTGTGTGTGTGTGTGTGTGTGTGTGTGTGTGTGTGTGTGTGTGTGTGTGTGTGTGTGTGTGTGTGTGTGTGTGTGTGTGTGTGTGTGTGTGTGTGTGTGTGTGTGTGTGTGTGTGTGTGTGTGTGTGTGTGTGTGTGTGTGTGTGTGTGTGTGTGTGTGTGTGTGTGTGTGTGTGTGTGTGTGTGTGTGTGTGTGTGTGTGTGTGTGTGTGTGTGTGTGTGTGTGTGTGTGTGTGTGTGTGTGTGTGTGTGTGTGTGTGTGTGTGTGTGTGTGTGTGTGTGTGTGTGTGTGTGTGTGTGTGTGTGTGTGTGTGTGTGTGTGTGTGTGTGTGTGTGTGTGTGTGTGTGTGTGTGTGTGTGTGTGTGTGTGTGTGTGTGTGTGTGTGTGTGTGTGTGTGTGTGTGTGTGTGTGTGTGTGTGTGTGTGTGTGTGTGTGTGTGTGTGTGTGTGTGTGTGTGTGTGTGTGTGTGTGTGTGTGTGTGTGTGTGTGTGTGTGTGTGTGTGTGTGTGTGTGTGTGTGTGTGTGTGTGTGTGTGTGTGTGTGTGTGTGTGTGTGTGTGTGTGTGTGTGTGTGTGTGTGTGTGTGTGTGTGTGTGTGTGTGTGTGTGTGTGTGTGTGTGTGTGTGTGTGTGTGTGTGTGTGTGTGTGTGTGTGTGTGTGTGTGTGTGTGTGTGTGTGTGTGTGTGTGTGTGTGTGTGTGTGTGTGTGTGTGTGTGTGTGTGTGTGTGTGTGTGTGTGTGTGTGTGTGTGTGTGTGTGTGTGTGTGTGTGTGTGTGTGTGTGTGTGTGTGTGTGTGTGTGTGTGTGTGTGTGTGTGTGTGTGTGTGTGTGTGTGTGTGTGTGTGTGTGTGTGTGTGTGTGTGTGTGTGTGTGTGTGTGTGTGTGTGTGTGTGTGTGTGTGTGTGTGTGTGTGTGTGTGTGTGTGTGTGTGTGTGTGTGTGTGTGTGTGTGTGTGTGTGTGTGTGTGTGTGTGTGTGTGTGTGTGTGTGTGTGTGTGTGTGTGTGTGTGTGTGTGTGTGTGTGTGTGTGTGTGTGTGTGTGTGTGTGTGTGTGTGTGTGTGTGTGTGTGTGTGTGTGTGTGTGTGTGTGTGTGTGTGTGTGTGTGTGTGTGTGTGTGTGTGTGTGTGTGTGTGTGTGTGTGTGTGTGTGTGTGTGTGTGTGTGTGTGTGTGTGTGTGTGTGTGTGTGTGTGTGTGTGTGTGTGTGTGTGTGTGTGTGTGTGTGTGTGTGTGTGTGTGTGTGTGTGTGTGTGTGTGTGTGTGTGTGTGTGTGTGTGTGTGTGTGTGTGTGTGTGTGTGTGTGTGTGTGTGTGTGTGTGTGTGTGTGTGTGTGTGTGTGTGTGTGTGTGTGTGTGTGTGTGTGTGTGTGTGTGTGTGTGTGTGTGTGTGTGTGTGTGTGTGTGTGTGTGTGTGTGTGTGTGTGTGTGTGTGTGTGTGTGTGTGTGTGTGTGTGTGTGTGTGTGTGTGTGTGTGTGTGTGTGTGTGTGTGTGTGTGTGTGTGTGTGTGTGTGTGTGTGTGTGTGTGTGTGTGTGTGTGTGTGTGTGTGTGTGTGTGTGTGTGTGTGTGTGTGTGTGTGTGTGTGTGTGTGTGTGTGTGTGTGTGTGTGTGTGTGTGTGTGTGTGTGTGTGTGTGTGTGTGTGTGTGTGTGTGTGTGTGTGTGTGTGTGTGTGTGTGTGTGTGTGTGTGTGTGTGTGTGTGTGTGTGTGTGTGTGTGTGTGTGTGTGTGTGTGTGTGTGTGTGTGTGTGTGTGTGTGTGTGTGTGTGTGTGTGTGTGTGTGTGTGTGTGTGTGTGTGTGTGTGTGTGTGTGTGTGTGTGTGTGTGTGTGTGTGTGTGTGTGTGTGTGTGTGTGTGTGTGTGTGTGTGTGTGTGTGTGTGTGTGTGTGTGTGTGTGTGTGTGTGTGTGTGTGTGTGTGTGTGTGTGTGTGTGTGTGTGTGTGTGTGTGTGTGTGTGTGTGTGTGTGTGTGTGTGTGTGTGTGTGTGTGTGTGTGTGTGTGTGTGTGTGTGTGTGTGTGTGTGTGTGTGTGTGTGTGTGTGTGTGTGTGTGTGTGTGTGTGTGTGTGTGTGTGTGTGTGTGTGTGTGTGTGTGTGTGTGTGTGTGTGTGTGTGTGTGTGTGTGTGTGTGTGTGTGTGTGTGTGTGTGTGTGTGTGTGTGTGTGTGTGTGTGTGTGTGTGTGTGTGTGTGTGTGTGTGTGTGTGTGTGTGTGTGTGTGTGTGTGTGTGTGTGTGTGTGTGTGTGTGTGTGTGTGTGTGTGTGTGTGTGTGTGTGTGTGTGTGTGTGTGTGTGTGTGTGTGTGTGTGTGTGTGTGTGTGTGTGTGTGTGTGTGTGTGTGTGTGTGTGTGTGTGTGTGTGTGTGTGTGTGTGTGTGTGTGTGTGTGTGTGTGTGTGTGTGTGTGTGTGTGTGTGTGTGTGTGTGTGTGTGTGTGTGTGTGTGTGTGTGTGTGTGTGTGTGTGTGTGTGTGTGTGTGTGTGTGTGTGTGTGTGTGTGTGTGTGTGTGTGTGTGTGTGTGTGTGTGTGTGTGTGTGTGTGTGTGTGTGTGTGTGTGTGTGTGTGTGTGTGTGTGTGTGTGTGTGTGTGTGTGTGTGTGTGTGTGTGTGTGTGTGTGTGTGTGTGTGTGTGTGTGTGTGTGTGTGTGTGTGTGTGTGTGTGTGTGTGTGTGTGTGTGTGTGTGTGTGTGTGTGTGTGTGTGTGTGTGTGTGTGTGTGTGTGTGTGTGTGTGTGTGTGTGTGTGTGTGTGTGTGTGTGTGTGTGTGTGTGTGTGTGTGTGTGTGTGTGTGTGTGTGTGTGTGTGTGTGTGTGTGTGTGTGTGTGTGTGTGTGTGTGTGTGTGTGTGTGTGTGTGTGTGTGTGTGTGTGTGTGTGTGTGTGTGTGTGTGTGTGTGTGTGTGTGTGTGTGTGTGTGTGTGTGTGTGTGTGTGTGTGTGTGTGTGTTCACAGTTCACAGTTCACAGTTCACAAAATCTTTATTTACTGAAAAAAATACAAGCAAATACAATTTCCATGTGCTAAGCATAGCACGTGCGGAAAAATTTTACAATTTAAATATCTTTAACACTTAACTTCTTATATCACTGTGTGTGTGTGTGTGTGTGTGTGTGTGTGTGTGTGTGTGTGTGTGTGTGTGTGTGTGTGTGTGTGTGTGTGTGTGTGTGTGTGTGTGTGTGTGTGTGTGTGTGTGTGTGTGTGTGTGTGTGTGTGTGTGTGTGTGTGTGTGTGTGTGTGTGTGTGCGTGCGTGCGTGCGTGCGTGCGTGCGTGCGTGCGTGCGTGCGTGCGTGCGTGCGTGCGTGCGTGCGTGCGTGCGTGCGTGCGTGCGTGCGTGCGTGCGTGCGTGCGTGCGTGCGTGCGTGCGTGCGTGCGTGCGTGCGTGCGTGCGTGCGTGCGTGCGTGCGTGCGTGCGTGCGTGCGTGCGTGCGTGCGTGCGTGCGTGCGTGCGTGCGTGCGTGCGTGCGTGCGTGCGTGCGTGCGTGCGTGCGTGCGTGCGTGCGTGCGTGCGTGCGTGCGTGCGTGCGTGCGTGCGTGCGTGCGTGCGTGCGTGCGTGCGTGCGTGCGTGCGTGCGTGCGTGCGTGCGTGCGTGCGTGCGTGCGTGCGTGCGTGCGTGCGTGCGTGCGTGCGTGCGTGCGTGCGTTTCTTTAAGCATGGTAACTCGCGTAAAAATGGTCCAATCTGAATGCAATTTGGCACAGACATTTAAAGTAGTATTTATTTGGACAATTTCGAAAACCAGCCTGATTGGACTATAGGAAGAGGGGGTAAGGGCCCCCCCCCTTATCCCCTCTTCCAAATCCCTCCAAAAATGGGTTTTTTGGAATTTTTACGTAGAAAAATTAAAATAATGTAATTTTGGTTTCCACCATTGAATTTAGTTAAAAAAAATTAGTATTTTGAACTGTTGTTCTATGGACCATTAGTTACCAAAATATCGCTAGTGGTAAACACAGTACGTTGTCCCAATGTTATCTTTATGGAAATAAGTAAAATTCTATATCTCGTTTATTTCTCAACATATCTCAATAAAACTTGGTATATGGCTTCTTCTAGTTCAGATCTACTAAACATTGAATTAAAACCACCCAGTTTTAAAGTCCCTGTTGCAGCGAACCTACATACTTATTCCCCATGTTATTCTTACGGACCTTACAAAAAACACGTCAAATCTCACTATGTAGGATTGAAATATGCTTTTTTGCATTTGAAATTCGCTGAGTATGCAGGTCTGCTGCAAAGTGGGTATTTATTCTTACAGAATTTCAAAATGGCCGTGTCCATGGAAAATTCCTTGAATTGTGAATGAGCTGATTTCAGTAGGGTTTTGCGGCCTAAAAAGTTAACTCTGTATTGCCTATAGATGAAAAGTGATTCTGATTTTACTGTGAGACCGTATGATAACTTGACATACCACTCGAACCATGTGACGTGGAAAATCCCATCGCAGACAAGGTTGTCGCTGATCAAGTCGATGCAACACCCGTTCCCACGTTGCATTTTGAACGTTCCCGTTCCGATGCAACATGCCGTTCAAATTATTCCGTTCCCGTTCTGAGCAGGAACGAATTCAGATGAATTCTGTATAACCCTATCTTACCCTAAATGAATACTTCTTTTTCAAGTTTAAGGGTATTTTTAGGCAGGAAAAAGTTTGCAGATGGTAGGGAACTGAAAGAAGCAACATTATCATGTCAAAGCCACTTGGTATGATTTTCAATAGACATTGCCATTTTGAAACAATGCTCGAATGATTGTAATCAACGAGACTTGGCTCGAATTGAGACTGGGAGTGAACCTGTAGGCCACACATTCAGTCGCGGAGGTGGGGCAACAGGACTAGATGTAGTGATAAAATGTTCTTAACTCTCTGGATAACCCTTGTAGTTACATACTCGGTTGATGTTGGTCTTAAGTTAAATGATAATACAAAGATAATCTAGCTTGTCAACTATATTAATAAATTTACTCCCTTTTTTATTTTATTTTTCATATAATTATTTATATTATTTCATGCGTTTTGAAGACAGCATTATCCAGTGAGCTCAGGTATATTTTTGTGAACACAGTTACATCTCTCATCTATTCTGGACATTCAAGGAAGTAAAATCAATATGACCTGCCCTATAATTTGACAAAGACCAGGTGTTTCAAAAGGAATCATCCAATTATCTGATCAAAACTAATGGTAAACTCAAATGAATTTTACTTTGTAATTCACAAAAAAGTCCTCTAGTTACTACTAAGATATCAAAAGACATTTAATTACTATTCATTAGCTGCACAAATTAATTTTGTAATAATTTAATTTGTCCCATTTTAAAATCTGATAAAAAAGTCATGGGTTAGATTTGTCTATATTGTATCGTGCTCGGTAGTCAGGTACAAGCAAGTTACAGTCCTCAAGTATGCACAGTGAGGGTTATAAACTTATCCACCGCTAAAAAAAGTCAATAGGGGTTTTGGGTGGATCAGGATTGCCTCAACCCACAGCAAAATCCTATGAGGGTACTTTTTTGTCTTTATTACGGCTACCGGAAAGGAAAGGAAGCTTCCCCTGTAACATCCCTCAGGCTCAGCAAAATCCTATGAGGGTACTTTTTTGTCTTTATTACGGCTACCGGAAAGGAAAGGAAGCTTCCCCTGTAACATCCCTCAGGCTCTAAGCCTTTAGTAGATTAATACAGGAGTAGCAAAAGGAAGATGGAATTACTAGATGAAATACCTTCGGCCAAGCTTGTACTGGGTGTTCAAAGATATAACTTTATCCAATGGATGTGGGCTTCAAGGGATAAGTAAGTGGCTCTCATCTTGGCCCCCACCTTGTTCGCCAGAACATTTCCGCCCACACAGCCGACAAGCCCAACCTCCCTTGTTCCTCAGTAAGTGATCTATACCCCCAGTGGGATCCTAACTGGCTTTTGCTAGCTTAGGTACCAATACTTGGTACAGTAACGGAAGTTGTCACGATTGGAGGCAGTGTTGTTGTTGTCTTTCAGTGAGCAACTTAAGTTCCCCACCAGGGGAGGCTGGGCTTGACGGCAGGGTGGGCGGGGGTGTACTGGCGACAAAGATGAGGGCCACCTTATCCCTTGAGGCCCTGTTCCACCGTCCATTGGCTAAAGGTATACCTTTGCCCACCCTGTTAAGCTTGGCCGAAACTATTCCATCTATCTATTCATTTTTCCTTTTGCTTCCCTTATATTAATCTAGTAAAGGCTTTGAGCCTAAAGGATATTCGAAGGGAAGCTTCCTTTCCTTTCCGGCAGCTGTAAAAAATTCAAAATAATGGCTGAAGAACCCTCACAGGATTTCCCTGTGAGGTTGGGAAACCCAGGCTACCAATTCCTCCCACAAAAAAGTGATCTATTGTTATTCATTTTGTTTTCATTTGCATTATATTGTTTTCCAGATCTCCACCGAAGACAAGCACAATAATTCATGTTTTTTCTATCGCTTGCAATCGGAGATGAAGATGGATTGCTTTTGTTGATCAAGAGTGAAAATTTGTAAATATGTGTGTTGGCTGTGTTTGACTCGTCATAATGTTAATATAAATAAGAACATTTAAAGTTATTCACATTGTACATAGTAAAATACGGTTCGCCCCTTCATAGCTGTTGTGTACATACATGGTTATTTGCTAAGTATTGTAGAAGTTTATGCTGTTTGTGAATTTATTCTTATTTTATTTCATGGTTAAGTTTTAAATTGGAAGCTATAGAGTTAGTTTTCACTGATATTTAAAATAATGTTCTTGCAAATCTTCTTTAATAATTTAGTTTTTAAGTATTTGAAACCAAAAAACAATTCAAAGCAAATAATTAATTTAAGTTTGCTATGAGACTTAACACTTGAACCACCATTTCAATATTTACTGCATCTTATAATGGATAAATAAAATGCTTAGAACTTTACTAAAACGATTTGTTTTGTAGCTTTGTCATGGATATATTCAAGCAACAGGAATGAAATAAAATCTTTGCATTCAATATTTTAGTTTCTTTGACAGCGGCTTAAAAAATAAATAAATAAATGTCATAGTGCTCAACATAACACTTGTGCAAGACCTTTTGAATTTAGTTTGATGAGAAAAAGAACACAGTTCATGTTCAACTTAATGATGATATTAAAGTCATTGCTAAACATTTCTTTTGCTAAGAAGAACAAAGAAAGGAGTACCCCTTATAAAGATTATCTGGACACAATTTTAACCAATCTCAGTACAACATATTAAAGTTTATTATCACTTTGAACATTTTAAAGGAAGTAAATTGATTGATTTTATCATGGAAAACACTTAGATGAAAGTTGTGCAAAAAGGGACTCATTTTGAAGAGAATCATTTAATGTATTACATTAAATAATTGTCCATACATATCTGATAACTGTTTTAGTAAATGAATTAAAGAAATGATTTACTCCAGTAAAATACAAAACAGTACATTGCAACAAAATAATCTGTACTTGCATTTAATTAAAGAGTCCTTGATGCACACTTTCTTGTTTACTTTTGTTGTTTCACTTCCTTGCCTTGTTTCTTTCTTGTCTAAATATGACAATGAATAAAGATATAAAAAATAGCCGACATAGTCAGAAAATTACAGCATTGTTAAATTTTATCCATTTGATCTATAGGTAGAACTTATGAGCTTGGGTGTTTTGATTTAAATATTCTGTATCGTCAGAAACAAATTTTATTAAAAACTTGTTCTACATATATGCTCTTTTTACATATACCATTGTATTTTGTTTTATTTATTATATAAGTTTTAGAGTGTTTTATGTCCATTTCAGAAAATCATTTTACTCTGACTTTGAACTCAACCTATTGTTGGTTTTGGTTTTTTACACCTTGTTTTTCATTTATGCCTGATACCACAAAGAGGGTGATATGGAAAGCCTTTCTCAAAACTTCAACTTCCATTTGACCACTATATTATAGAATTTAATTCATTAAAAGCATCTAGCCCAGTGGTCCATCTCTGCCTAAACCTCCACTCCTGGTACCAATCAGAGCCAAGTCTTGTTGCTGACTAGGGGTGGGTGAGTAGTGGATTTTGAATTTGAGTCGAGTATCAAGCCAACTACTTGAGTATCGAGTTGAGTCAAGTCGAGTAGTTGTTTGTGAGAAGCGATGAAATATTAATTTTTTTTAAGTAATGAAAAAGACTTTGGAATAATATTAATCAAAAGCTTTTATCAATTTTACTTACCAAATTGGTCTACTTTATTTCAGCTAATTTTTTTTATTTTTATTTGAAAAATAAAACTCTGATATTCTAGTACCCCAACATTGCATAAACGCTACTTTTAAGCGTATATGTATAACTATACTAAATCTCTTAAAATAACAAATCACTTAATGTAACAAGATCACAAAATAAATTTATGTAGAATATGCGTAGTTGTAAAGTTTAAACAGTTATAAGATTTAATTGTCAGCCGATTATTTTATCTATCAACAACAGGTTTATTTTTTCCCAAAAAATAATTGTAATTAAAACCTTAGCCAAGAAATTGTGGAAGAAAGAATTAAAAACAAGATCAGGGAGGAGAGCTATGGTTAGTTATTTGTTTATTTCTAAACCCAACCCCACCCCCTTGCCTGACTGCTAATCTATTGTTTTTTGACATCCAGTCACTCAAGCACCGAGTGACACAGCTGCGACCAAATAAAAATAAGATATTAATTAAAAAAGGTTATATACCTTAAAACTGTCCTCAATTCAGTGTTTAAATCTTTAAGATCTACTCGAGTTTCAGCATTTTCTTTATGCCATTTTCAAAATCTTCTATAAAGAACATATATTGGTCGTCAATAATTTTAAATAGTTAAAATACATACATCTAAACAGAACACAAGGACACACGTGACACATTAACGGCCGGTACGATACGAGTTTCAGACTGAGTCTGGATTGCGGATTAACGGCTGATGTAGCTTTTAAAAACTCGCGATCTGCTGCGAAATACAATCGTGTGTATTTGCCGATGGCTGATAATCAGCAAATGTAGACTTGCAAGAGTCTCGGTCGGCCGTAAAAAATGATCGTGTGTATTTGCCAATTGTAAATAAACAAAATGCAACTTTGCAAAACTAGCTATCGGCTGTAAAAAACAGTCGTGCATATTTGCCGGCCACAAATGAACAGAAAATGCTGTTTTTTTGTGAAACTAGCGAGCGGCCACGATAATGAATCTGTCGGTTGCGGGATAAATGGCAGATGTAGCTTTGAGTAAAATCGGCTGTAAAATGCGATCGTACACACGTAAATTCAATCGCCGGGTAAACGGCGGGAGTAACAAACTACTCAACTCGTTTGAGTCACATAGTTGGAACTACTTGACTCGACCTCTAGTTGTAGCAACTTCTCGAGTAATTACTCGACTGTCGAATACTCGCCCACTCCTAATGCTAAATGACCTTGAATTTCATTCTTATATTTTGAGTTGGATTTTTGCGGACATTTGCCATCACTGATTAGATGGCAATCTAATCAGTGATGGCAAATGTCCGCAAAAATCAAAATATAAAATCACCATCACCAGCAATGAATTTCAAACAAAGAATTTCATTCTTACAGCGTTTCACAATAGCAGTGTCCTTTTAAAATCCCGGTGACCTAATAATGTTGCTTCTTTTTTAGGGATGTGCCACATTAGATATTTTGTTATATTAGTTACCTCCATATTAGTTACAAAGAATTATTAGTTGAATACCCCTAATATCTGTATTAGGTTTCATATTAGGTTTTCAATTTACTGTTTTGAGAAGCTATGGCTAAAAATTGAGCCCTAAACTGATAAAAACCTGTTAAAAATATATTTATGTTGATTGAAAATATATTAAAATTAAAAATCACCAAGATTTAATAAATTTTACAAAATTATTTGTTTATTTATTGCTGTAGCAGTTATCATATCATAAAAATAAATTTTATGCAAAACTATTAGCATAGTACTGTTTTAAAAACAGTCACAATGTTATTAAATAGACCTATTTTAAAATTACTTAGAACAACCGTTTTTATTTTGTAACATAATATAATAATATTTGTATAATATTAAAGTACCTGTTGGACCGAGCCTTGCTCGGTGTTATTTCATGTTTATTAGTTCATCCAGTTACTATAAAATATTTCAATGTCATAAAATTGATAAATAGAAACCTTTTTTATTGCTCCATAGACTCTTTATCCCACTTGCTGTATTTTCCCTTGATGGCTGTAGATTCCAAACAGCTGTTATGATTACTTCATTTGTTAACACTTTCCTTGTTTATTTTCGTTGCTATCACGGCAGCCCATAAGGCCAATGTTAATAAAATGTTACAACTTTAAAATTTGATTTTTTACGTTATTAGATTTTCTCTGGCCAAGTAATCTGCAAAAAAGACGTTTTTTAGTCATAAATTACTTATTTACAGACTTTGAAGGAAATCCTCGGAGCCGTTTTTGAGATAATTGTGCAAACAAGCACGATAACATTACTCAAAATAGAGTGTAGGATATTCGTAATACTGTACATAATATGCAGAATGTGATACCTCCAGTCCGGCGACCACCCCGAATTAGCTCGAAATTGAATTACATGAGATAACTCTCACATTAGTTAAGGTAAATTAATTTACCTCGTTTATTTTGGTAACACAAGTGATGAATGACAGTAGAATTAACTATATCGGTGTAGGCCTAGAGTAGAATGAGTAAGGCAAAGATGTGTTAGTATTAGTCAGAATCAAATATTAGTTACTTTGGAAATCAGTTACTTTTACATATCTAATACGAAAAACATAATACAAATATGTTCGGCCATCTCTACTTCTTTCAGCTCCTTACCATTTGGAAAACACTTTCCTGCCTGAAAATTCGCTTAACCTTGAAAAAAGGGAGTCTCTTAAGACCAGGCATGGGTGTTACAGGGTTTGTCCGAAAATGTCTCATTTGAGGCGGCAAAGTCCTGTGAAGTTGCTGCTGCTGCGTGGGGCGGGCACCGCGTCGGCATGGATCAGCAACACCGTAGCCTGCGATTGGATTTAGCCATGTTGCATGTTTCAAATGGAATTTCATGCTATATTAGAGCCTCGCAATAGACTCACTGTTACTCTTTCCTCCTCTAGGCTTAAATTCAAATGGAATAAACTTTTTAGGTCGCAAAACACCATTAAAATTACATTGCTGTCATTCGGTGGGATTTTAACTTGACACCGCCATTTTGAAAAGCTGTAAGAAGAAAATGCTTGATCAGTCGGCAATGCCGCACACCCAGTCGCAGTGTCGGTGCAACAGGGCTAGATGTGTGACAAAACGTCCTTTATTTTCTGGGCGAACCTCATACTTAATAAGCAATACAAAAACTGACAACCTTTTTGAGCTGGTATTGTAATTTTTAAGGGGGAAAATACTGCAAAATTATAACGATTACCACATAATTTCCTGAGTATTTTAAATTTACTTTTCAGTTAGAGATAGATTATGAAACTTGTCGAATCTGGATTATTCATACTTGCCGCAAGTAAGCTTTATCACAATGCAAAAAATATGCCGTAGTTAGGAAAATGTACAGAAACAGGAGAGGAGGAAGTCAGGAAATTCAAGTTAGATATCATTGTGGAAAACCTGATTTAGTTGTACCGGAATGCTATACAATATACTGTTTATATTGTATAGCCTCCAAATATGAGAAGAACAAATGAAAACAGGTCAGCCATTCCAAAATAGATGAGCCTAAGAGATTAAAGACTAAAATACACATTTTTTCATTTTTAAGCTAAAAGCACTGAAGAATTTTTCTAGAAAAATATGCAATTTTGTGACGTCCCGTACGGAACTAACCTTCTGCTATTTTTTCAAAGTATATAAAACATTTACAATGAATCCAAAATGTATAACGTATTAGATGATAAATCAACTTTCAAATGAAAGTATTTTTTATCCTGTAAAACCAGTTTAAATGTTTTGAAGTCCATAAACTAGTTGTAAACATAGTCAAACTGTCCTGTACGGAACTTGGAATGGCTGAGGTTATGAAACCTTTGTCTTCAGCTTTAATAAAACCGGTGCAGGACAACCGAGGCTTCAGGAATACCATTCAAAATTCAGGTACGACTCTTGACAGCTGGTTCACATCAGTGAACTTGTTTTGTTTTAAATGTTCGTTTTTGTGATAGTGATGAGTGTTATTTTAAAATTTTAACAATTATCTAATTGGCTTTATGAAATCAAACCAGAAGATTGAAATGTATTTCTGAAACCATGGTAGTCCTGCATCGGATTTATTAAAGCTGAAGATGAAGGTAGTTAAACCTGTTGTTGGCTTTGTTGGCCAATTGTTCCAAACCTGTGTTTGGAACAATTGGCTTTTAGTGATTTAAATTATAAAACAGTCTGACCATAATTTTTGGTTTGGATCTATATTTCTGCTGTATAACTTTCGTATCCTCATTAACTATACATAACTACCCTAGTATGATTCCAGTCTTATTCTTTTTATTGGTTAAAGTATATTTTACATCCTTAAAGTGATCTAATTACGGCAAAGAAAAAAGTAAAAATCCCAAGTAACGTTATAAAATATGAGTAACTTCCGTATTACCTATGAGGTTCTTCCTATCTGAGGTAGCATCAGTCAGGGAGAGATTTTGTTTTGGGTCATTTCAAGGGTTAACATTAACAATGTACTAAAATTGCTGTAACATTATCCTGTTTATTTCTTCAGGGAATAGGAGTTTTTCTTATTTGAATGAATAAAAATATTCTCAGTCTTATGTTAAGGTTTTGTCAAAATTAAGCCAGGTGTCATAAAAATTCACCACATAAGTTAAACTTTACCTTCACATTTATTTATAGATGGTTATAATAAGTTTTTAACCCGCGAGGACTGACTTACCTGTCTAAAAGACCGGGTTGGTAGTTTTTTCGATAAAAATTATATTTTTTGGGTGTCGGCAGGGCTGGCCGTCACTATACTTCTCGTACGACTTTCCAGGAACATTATGACTCACTTCCCATCATTCTCCAACCCTTACAGTCTGTCCAATGAGAGTTTCTTTAGAGGTCTGGTGTTTTCGACTGTGAGTCAGTTAAGGATTCATGTTACATATAAATATTTGGTGTGCACATATTTCTTATATAAAATATTCAAAACACAAATGTACAATACGTTTGTGGAGTTTTTGTCAGTATATACACATCGTTGTACAACATACGGACGTTTTCAACGCAATAACAATTATTATTGAAGTACAGTAGAGTCCCACAAACCCGGACTAATGTGGACCGAACGGTGTCCGGGTTTGTGAATATTCCGAGTTATCGGGAAATGAGTAAAAATAAGAAAAAAATAAGAATATTTTCTGTTATTTCTATAAGAAATCATTTATTTATTACATAGTAAAAAATATAAAAACTATATTAGTTACAAAAAAAAACTTAAAGAAAAACTAAAACTGTTTTAAATGTGTTACACCGTGCTCTGGCCTTGAATCTCAATGCACTTTATTGCTCTGGCAGGCTTTCCGAGTTATCCAGAATTCCGGGTTATCGAAGTCCGGGGTTGCGAGACTGTACCTACTGCAATTAAAAATACGTTTTTTTTATATTATACAAATATTTTGTATGCACATATATCCTACATAAAGGAGTCACATAACTAATTTAAAAGACGTTAGTGGAGTTTTTGTGCAAATAAACTCATAATTTTTCAATACACTAACTTTTATGTAAGACGTGGTCCAAAAGACCGTGAGTCAGTCATCGCGTTTTCAAATCGAAGTCAGTTCTGCCGGGTTAAAGGCCGTTTCACTCTGCCAGAAAGCTATGTACATCTTAGACATGATGTCTTCAGTGCGACGACTTCTCAAGTCCGTTTTTACCCCTCAAGCGATTCATACAAAAAATAGTTGTGAAAAATTATGAAAGTGAACATTCACTGCCGATTGCAAGTCATTGCCTTCAGTGTCAGTAATTAATTAAAGTAAAGCAATGAATTGATACATACCGAGTTATTTTTAGCAGAATTAAACTATCAAAAACAAAATTAGATTTTAATTTTTCTAGGTTTGAAGTAAAAAATCCTTGGTTTTTTTAAGAGGTTTGCAGCCTCTTTTACTTTCTCCCCCTTATACATAGTATATGGAGAGAGTATTTTTTTTGTCAAAATTTTCAAGCATGATTTGTAAGTGGAAATATTCATATTTGTGTTCCCCTGGGTCTAAAATTATGGTCTTCGTAGTGGTGTATGTATGTCCGTGTTTGTGGATGGGTGTGTGGATGTAGTGGATGTGTGGATGTAGAGATGATACCTGTGGTCCGATTTTCATGAAATTTTGGTTTGTAGGTATGAAGCTCTGATATCTCCATTTCTTTAAATTTCTTTCATTTTCTTTCTTTAAATTTTCATTTCTTTAAATTTTAGATTTTATATGGTATTTACCATGTAAAAACAATTAAACTTAAAATTTCTCATAACGGCTTCAACGATTTTGATGGTTTCTAGTGCTTCATTTGCCAAGTGCTAGTGCCAAGTTTGATGGTTTTTTGTGCTTATAATGGAAAACAAAATTACACCATCCGCATGTCTGACAAAATACAGGTTCCAAAGTTATGAAGATTCAGTGTAAAAAAATTCAGTTTTTCAAATTTCATAAAAATTTCAGCCTCTTAAGAAAATTTACCTGCAACTATTAAATTAGGCTTGAAAAATCATTAATCCAGTACTTCGAATTATTAGTTAATGTAAACGTTCTAGACAAATATTTTTAATTACATTTAGAAGTAAACATGGTATTATTGTCTAATCATAGGGAAGATATTTGAAAACCGACATCTCCCTTATTTACTATCCAATTTTAATAAAGCTCGGTATATATTTAATTGTCAGTTTGTTTTAATTTATTGTGGGTTTCCTTATTTGAACTGGCAATAAGGAAGAAAGTATGTGTCAGTTTCCTGATACCGTTTATTTTCCTTGCATTTGCCCTGCTTACATAGACTATTGATTTGTGAGCGGACATATCAAGCAAGCAAGGCATGAGCCGGTACAGTTCAAGAATAAACAGAGTTGTTAAAACAAACTGGCGGGCGTGCGTATTCGAATCCATTTTATCGCTGCCGAGTTTGCAAAAACTGGCTCGCTACCAAGAGCAACTCCGACTTATTGAAGGGGTCGGTGGAAGACAAGGTGCCGTCCTTTTGAAAGGTGAAGGCTCAGTCAGTCAGGGTACATCGCTCAAGTGGCAAATACGTCGCAGAGATACAGGTGTAATGGTGTAAAATGGTCTATCAGACATTGTAAGATAGCTTTTCTACTTCTTATGCAAGACGTATCATCACTCAAGCCATGGCTGGGTGAAATGACCATTGAAGAGCAAACTGACGTATTTTTTGTAATTACCTAACATAATGCTTGTGCCTTTATTTTCGTCACATTTTCTGGCATTCCAGCTGCATTTTTAATTCTATGTAGATAAAATGTCAGTTCACCACCAAAAGTGATAAGTGACGCTCAGCCCTGGTTCAGTCAACTCTCGCTAACAGGAAATACCACGGGAATACGAAATTTCATTGAGTTATGAATATCATGATTTAGGCATAGTTCGAGTTACAGAGGTAACTTTTGGTCAATTTCGGCTTACACAGGGCCGCTCCAGGCAGGGCGGGCGGGGCAGCTGCCCCAGGCCCCATGCTTTTGAGGACCCCTCGCTTTCAAGAACCCCACGACGATCGCACGAAAAATGTTCGCAATCAAATTTAAACAATTGATTGTGTTCTATCTGTGTCAAAACAAGATAACACGACAAGTGCAAATTCAGGTATTCGAATAAAATTGGATAGACAAAGGTGAGTCCTATTAGCACTTCAGTAGACGAGGGACTGTGGAAATTCCAGGAAACAACCCCAATCTTCAGCTAGGAGGATACATGATAGAATAGGGCTCACTAATGAGAATACACAAGCTTCGGTGAAGCCAGCTCAGCCGAGGAGGGGCAAAAAGGCTCTGCGTAACATGGGCAAGGGAAAAACGCGATGCATACTACTTCGATTTAAAATTGCCACCAAACTTAGACACCAGTAATGTTCGCTGATGGCATTTTTACAGTAAATCATATTTTCTATCGAATGGTGTAATTTATTGTTATAAATATACAATATAAATATAAAACAAACTACCCAAAAAATAAAACAAATAAACTATAAAATATAAATTTTTTATATTTGTAAAAAATATACAAATTTTTGTATATTTATTGTATTTATTTATGCAATAAATATACAATATATTGTACACAATATTGTGTAATAAATATACAATATATTGTTATAAATATACTTCCTTATTATTTATTATAGGGTTAAAGTTATAATAATCATACCGAAATATGAACATGCAATTACTTTAATGACGTGTATGTACAAAATACTAGGTTTTTATCAAAATAAATTATTTATTATTATTCTGTAAGAGATACTCGGATGTATAAATACTAAACTTAATTATATTCAGTCATAATTTGTGTAGTAAAAATTATAATAAAAATTTTTATTTTTCAATTTGTTTAAATATGAGTTTACTAAAATCTAGCTAGAAGTTAAAATACTACTTGGATGTCAAAATAAGTGCTTAATTCACATTCCTTTTTAAATCCTTGAACTCTTAATACCATTTTATTGTACTGTTAAGAAATTTATAAGTTAGACAAGCAGCTAAATGCGGGAAAACTCAAGGAATAATTCTAAATCACGCTTGTATAAATTACACTTATGGCCGTTAGAGTCAGGGATGCCGATCCCCCCCAAGAGCTATGACGCCAATCCCCCTCAAATTATAATTTATCAAATATCTTCCCCCTTCTCACAATATATATTTATGGCATACTATTTAAGCACACGACATTAAAAATAATCTGGGTTTATTTAAGTTAGATCACTTTCAAGTTATAAACATTTTTCCGACTAAAAGTTAACAATATTAAAAAAAATAATGTTTTATTACATTTTAAAAAATTATTATTTTTATTTAACTTCTATGTTATTAGTCGTCAGATATTTCCAGAAGATCGTCTGGGAGAAGATGACAAGTAGCCTTTTACCATTCTTAAGCCTTAGCCCAAAAATCAGCTGTAATTTACTTACATTAAAAACACAGTGATAAAACTTTGTGTTTTAAAAAAGGTTTTAACCCAGGAAGAAAGGCGACTAAATGATTTTAATTACCTATTATTGTTTCTTTGTTACCATGACAAAAAAATGGTATCATCGTTATCAACCCCCAAGTTCGTTATTAAACTCACGCGGTATATCAATAAATTTGTGAAAGAATGAGTTAATAACCTTGTACGTGTTATCGATTTGACTTGCATTTCTCGAGTAACATTTCTTATAAATGTGTGTCTACATTTAAAGCTAATTATGAAGGGGAGTTAAATGACAACTATGGCAACAACAGCTTTTCTTAAATACAGACTTGACAAATAATAATTAATAGACCTCCCATTCTTATGGCCCAGCAGTAGCTAGTTTTGGGTGACTCAGAATTTAAAATTGACATAGTTTCATTAATTACCAACAGAGGGTGCTTCTATCAACCCCTTATTTCAGCTATTTACTTAAACAATTTGGATTGTATATTGCATAAATAAATAATTAATTGACTATAGCTTGTTTTATGTGTCACTAAATTATATATTACCCGCTCCTGGTACCTAAATTAATAGGTGACATCAGTACACTCTGTTGGGGATTCATTATAACTAGGAGCTCTTTAATCATGGGCAGGGCCCCCACATGGCCGGTGTGCTACCGTTGCCACGGCAACGGAGCCCGTGAGCCGAGGGGGCCCGTAAGGATGGGGAAAAATAAAAATAATTTTTTTTAGTAAATCATAGAAAGAAAACAATAATTAATTCACTAGGACTAGATTTATGTGTATCAATGAAATATGACATCAGAGTAATATAAATAGGTTAATTGAATATATGCAGTGCGTTGCGTACAAATCGTGTCTGAATCTACAACAGCTGAACCTAAACCACCACCAGCTGACGCAAAAATAAATGACAATACGTCAATACGTGACACCTCGTTGACGAACGAGAGCAGACAGAAGCAGAACACTGCCCGGTTGCCCGCCGGCGCCGGGCCTGCACGACGTTGCTATACCGTAGCTATACGTACCCCTCCCCATCCATCACACAACACGGTCCGTTTACGCAAGCGCAACCCCCAGTGTTCCCAGACGTAACATAGTAATCATAATACGATAATCTTTTATGGTGCTATCCTTATTTTGTTTAATACGATGTTTAATGAAATTTTTAATCCAATTTTTATACTTTTATTTTCTTCTTTTTAAATATAATCAATAATGTTTTAGTATTTGAAATGGGTTTCTGACAGCATTTCAGGGTTTCTTGGTTAAGTAATACCAAATTTACAAAGTTTATTGGAAGACGATAATTTCATGTTATTGTATGATAGTGGTTTTTTGTTAATCTGGGAACACTGGCACCACTCCACTCCACAGTGAATCAACAACCCTAACAGGTTCCTGGTACTGAGCAGTGTATTAAAGTCGCATGACAGTTTGTTAGTGTAATAGTCTCAACATTTAATAGTTGTTTTATTATATTATTAACGTCTTCAAGTAATTTCAAGCACAAATCCGGACGCAAAAACGGAAGTTAAAAGCCGTATAAGGGGCTTTGGGCCGGCAGAATATTACGAAGTTTTTTTTTAAAGAATGATGATAGTGATAGCCGTTCCCATTGTGGTGACGATGCAAGTGTTAGAAGTGACAGTTTGTCTACTAGTAAAACTACTGATGATAGTGTGTCTGTGTCCAGTGAATTAGTGTTTGAAACTAATGACAACTAAGGCAAGACTTCCAAGAAAAATAAATTTTTTCTTTATAATTTTGTATTTGCTTTGCTTCCTTCATTTTTACCTAAAGGTTTTATCTTCTGCTACTCAATGTCTCAGTGATAAAATTAGGATTTGTTCTCAACCTATGATAATAAAGATATTGTAATAATACAAATGCATCAATACATAATCAATAAGCACTAGCCTAGCTATTAATACTCATAGTAATTATTTTTTTTGTAGTAAGAGGGGGCCCATAATGACTTTTAGCAACGGGGCCCACGAAATGATGTGGGGGGCCTGATCATGGGTCACTCAAAACAAAGCCGTAGCCAGTAAATTTTTTCGGGGGGGGGGGGGTTTGGCCAGGCCCGGCAACTGAATTTCCGGTTCGGAAAAAGTGGTGACCTTTTTTTTTACTCACGCGTGTGCTTTTCAGCCCCTTTATTGTCATTTTTTACCCTTTTTCTCAGTTTCAGGGCCCCTATACGTTTACCCGCGGCCTCTTCCACTATTTTGGGGGTGGGGGGGTTTAGACAATTTCGGGGGGGGGGTTTTGCCCCCTAACCGCCCCCGTTTACTACTGTTTCAAGGCAAATTCTATTTCGGGGGGGTTCTGACCCCCTAACCCCCCCCATTGGCTACGGCCTTGACTCAAAACATGATACACAATTTTATGTGATGGAAGGTCTGCTTCAGATTCAAAGTCAATGCTTTTACACTTATGTCTATTCTGATATAAATCTAATGAATATTAAAAGAGCAAAATAATATATTTTCTGTAATAAACTGGGTGTCTATCGCTAGGTTAAGATTATGATAAAAAATCTTAATAAACAATTAAAGAAAAATATAACTGGGGTAAATAATTATTTTAATAATTAATTAAAAATCTCACAAGAAGGCAAAATAGTTTGGGAGATGATTCAATTTAAAACTGATAATTAGTAGACCGATTGAAGTTTTTGTTGTAGTACCATTTTGCCATTTCCTTCCTAAAAATAGACCTGTTCATTTAAACACACCCATCCCTCTAAAAATAATCTTTAAAACGTCAAAGCTATATTGGGGGGATAATTAATTTTACTATTAGATGACTGAAGATGTTGATTAAAGACTTGAGCACCAGTTTCAAATTTCCCTGCTAAAAAGTAATTGTCCATTTCAACGTACTCTTCCCCCCTACAAATAATCCTTAAAACGTAAAGCCATATTGGGGGGGGGGGGGGTGGGATAATTAATTTTGCTATTGGATGACTGAAGAATTTGATGTGTTACCAGTTTTAAAATTCCCTGCTAAAAAGCAACTGCCCACTTCAACCTTTCCCCCTATAAATAATCCTTAAAATGTCAATGCTATTTGGGGGGAATAATTCATTTAGCTATTACATGACCAGTTTTACGTTTTCCCGGTAAAAAGTAATTACGTATACATTTCAATGCACATCCTCCCTTCTAAAAATAAGTTTTAAATCGCCAAAGCTACATTGGGGGGTGGGGATTACTTTTGGAAGTATACCAAAGCAAATTTGCATTTCCCCCCTAGGAAAAAAGTTTGAGTAATTTGTCGATAAGAAAAGGGACTGGTTATTAAAAGCATTATTTTGTTTGTGTCCGGTTGGGGAGAGTCCCATGGGACTGTGCAGGTGCGGCTGCTGGCGGCCTCGGCATCGGAAGAAACGTTGACAGACAGTCGTGCCGTGCGGGCATGTCTGTGTTATAAATCCCTATTTTCCGTACATTGAAAATAAGAATTTTAATTTATATACTAGACTTAATTTAAATAGTGTAGTAATTAATTCAATTTTTGATTATTTATTGGTAAAATTACTAAACCCTTACTGTATAGTATGTTTTTACATATACAGTAAACCAAATAATTAAAAAATCCCCACCAAAAAAGATTATGACGCCATTGTTAAAGTAGAAGTATAAATAATAAAAGATAAAAAGTTTGTTGTCCTTTAAATTTTCGAAGTTTAATACCATATGAGCCATATTTGAGTAGATTATGTTGAGAAAAAAATATATACATTTACAATAATCAATGGAAACATACATTTTCTGCTTCCATTAACAGCCTAATAATTGTGTTTAACACGTTCGCTGCTGGCCGCTAGATGGCGCGACTGCGCCAGGAGCTGAACTAGTGTGAGTGTGTCACTACGGCTTAAATGACCTGATGGTAATTTTTGGAAATAATGTTTTTTATTGTGGGAAAAGTATGTCCCCAAGAGCTGCAAGGAAATATAGCCCTCTCATGAGGAGCTGGCTAATCCATGACAACGTTAAACAACAATGAACGGTGCCGTTCCGGAACGTTCTCAGCTCCTGGCGCCGTGTTCCCGGTGACGTTCGGAACGTCCGCAGCAGCGAACGTGTTAACGGAGTTTTTCGTCATGAAACTGAATTAATGTAATGTTTTTAACCACAATCAATTAAGAAATATCCACATAGTCAAACAATAGGCATAAGGAAGCCAACCATATAATTAGTATCTAGTATCTCCTTAGTGGTGAGTTTTCCCTCTATAGACAGGACCTCGGGGGATGTCAGAATCCACATTAAATGACTCTTAATTGTGAATATTTGTAATTTCCTTACATGTACACACCGCAATTTCACTATCATAGCAAACCCAAGTGACTTTTCCACCCCCTCACGACACTTCATTGTAGAAACTTCTGCTGTATGTGGTGGGCCCTGCGATGATTCCACATGCACCCTCATTAGAAGAGTTGGAAAGGTTTATACAGTGTGTAAAAAAAGTCCATCCCCCCTCTTTAATTTTTTTGTTTGTAGAGAAAAACAATTAACCTTTGGGGAATGATACTAACTCAATCCAAATTATTTTTTGACATTAGTAAAAATGTTGAGTGTCCACCAAAAATGGGGGATTTTGGGGGCAACTTAAAATTTTCAAATGCAAACCCATTTTGAGTGACCCCTCATTTTAAAGAGTTTTCAAAAAGTAGATGAATGATGAAAGTTGGAGGTCTCTAATGTGTTTCTATCCAAATTGGCAACTTGTCAAAGTTTTGAATACAACACATCCTTGAAACATAGCGTCTACGACGTTTCGAGTTTTAATTCACCTTTTGTGACTTAAAAATGAAACTACCCTGGGGAAAATCTCGTTAAATGAAAAAGTGGTCTCTTTTAGTGATATTAAAAATTTTGAGTGTCCCCCAAAAATGGGGGATTTGGGGGGCAACTCAAAACTTTCAAATGCAAACCCCTTTCGAGTGACTTCCATTTTAAAGAGCTTTGAATAAATAGGCGAATGGTGGAAGTTGGAGGTCGCTAACGTGTTACAGTTTTTTCAAGGATAGCAAGTTTTAGAGGTTAAGGTAAAAAAACACATTTTCTGATTTTTATTGTTTCTTACTCAATATATGTTTCTAAACAATATTTGGTCCATCTTACCCTTGAATTTAATTTCTAACATGGTTAAACTTTACTAGTTTTGTCATAAATCCTTTCAATCTATAGAAAGGGGACCTTCCCAACTTCCCGAAAGCTATTTTAACGCTTCAAAGTTAAAATATCAAAGAGTTCTGTGAGGAGTAAATGAAAGACTTGCTATGCCCTGATCCAGGAATCAAAATCTGAAAATGAACAGAATCTTCCAGAAGAAGTAGTGGACAACGTAGCTTCTGGTCTAAGTGAATTTTCAAACCCAAAAAACGCATTAGAGGATAAAAAAGTTAAAGTCAAAGCCCAGGCAACTAATATTGTGATATATATTGTTCAGATTAATTAGTAATAAACTGTTTTATTTGAGCTTGAAATAAAATTAAAATTTTTTTTTTATAATTTAGCAAGGCATTTTGACTTTAAAAAGTTGCATATTTTTTACAACCATCTGTTTCAGCAACATTTGACATAAAATGCAAGCAATTGTCTACAATTCAATGGTGGATTCATATTCAGCTTTTAATTATTGACAAAATGAAATGTGAAACATAGCCAATAATACAAGCAGTAACAAATCGAAGTTAGATATTTGCAAAACTTTGGACCTCAATTTCCTAAAATAACAGTTTTTTTATATATTTCAAATTAAAAATTAATAACTCAGGCATTTTTAAGATATCTTGATTTTTTTACCAGTTTGTTTGGTTTTTAATGTAGATTAAGGATATACTAATAACTCAATTTCAAAAAAATGGAAGTTAAGGTCCCTTGGTGGGTCACAAATAAATGAGAGTTTTCCTTTTTCCTGTGTAGCTGAGATGCAGACCTTGCTGGCAGTGGCGTTGCATCAAAAGATTCTAGGGAGGAGGTCACCTGATTTTCCAACTCTCAACCTCAAATTTCTCAACTCTTGAATATGAATTTCCCAAGTGAAATCATCCAATCTAAACAAGAAAATGAAACGGAAAAATTATTAATGATCAAACGCTCTTAAAGACCTTAGGAGTTAAGAAATTTGGTACTCCTAAATTGAAGAAAGTATTCCGCTCAATACTTTAATGTTATTGAACGCTAAAATTATATTTACGAGTATTTTGACCAGTTGTACTGCAGCTTGATTTACTGGTGCCAAAAAGATAGGTAGTTGAGAATTCAAGAAATAAGAGTAGAGAAATTTGATTATTTTTGAAGTAGAATTTGAGTATTATAGTAATTTTGGTTTGGCTGTAAAATTACTACAAAATATAATATAACGAAAGTTTTAGAAACTAAAACATCTGATCAAGTACTTGCAATTGAAGGGGTCCCCCGTAAAACGTTCTAAGCAACAAAATTTCAAAATCGGAGATATTCAGTGAAAAAGGTTCTCCAGGACATGAGCTACACCGTGGTATATTTTGTTTTGAAGAAATTTGAGTTGGTAGCCCTGATTTCGTCTGTCAAAGTTTGCTTGCATCGCGAGACTGCACGGACTTTCTGGGTAATAACGTTCTATTCGCCGAAAGATGGAATCCCCGCCGGTCGTTTGCGCTGTCACCCAAGGACCAAAATCGCATAAATAAAAATAAAAGACGTGAAGTAAATATTGGAAAGTGGAAGGATAAGACCAGGATTGAATATAGAAAAGTTGGATTACCCTTTATTTCAAAAAATAAGAAGCCAAGGCCTGGAAATTGCCCCCAAAGGAGGTGGGTAGAATAACGTTTTAAGCACCACATGTGGATAACTTTTAGCAAAGTGACGTATCACGTTTTATTAACAAAATTACGTTTTTGTACTTTTACATCAATAAAATTGTTTTACATTCAGTTTTATTTTTGTTTCTGTTGGTATTCCTACTCTCTCTCATGTTTTGTCCCAAAGTAGAAGAGCAGTCCATCAGAAAACGTTCCAAGCGCCAGTCATTTAAAACGTTATAACCCCTGTAAAATGTTTTAAAATGCTTGATGGCAAGTACAAATTCAATATAATGCTACATTATGATGTTATAAATAGGGTGTTAAAACATTATACATGATTATAAGTTCTAACCTTAAAAAAACCGTAAATTTTAGAATTCAACTTTCAACCCTTGATTACTCAAAACTAGGTTTTTGTCGTTTAGAACGTTTTACGGGGGACCCCTTCAATTTATGCTCAATTTCAGTCAAATTTTTCCATCTAGCAGGATGGAATTTCCCAACTTCTTGATTTTCAAATTCTAGGGGGGGAGGCTCCCAGAGCCCCTGCTTGGGTAAAATTTACTCGTCTAAAACTTTGTGATGTCTGATGATTCTGATTCTGATTCTATTTTAATCTATTATATGGATGTTTCAATCAGTGAGTTATATTGTGACCTTAATTATGCCCAAGATGTCATTGTGATGATGTCATCAGCAGAGAAAGAAACTAAAAATAAAAATTAGCCTATAATTTTGAATGTAATACCAAAATAATCATTTTTGATCAAAAATTGAAAGGCAAAATAATCATTTTTAAATATGTTTAAATATATTAACCATTAAATATTAACATCTAATGCGTTACATGTCAAAGTAACCCCTACGTTTCACGTACAACATGATTGGAGGTACGCATATCTCATAAGAATTACATTGCATACAATAGTAACGAATGTGCTCAGCGGGTTGCATTCAAGTGTGAAAAACAAATGATTTTTTAGAATAAATTTTCAAAATATTATGATTTAATACTTTTTTTCTGCACGACTTTTCTCAAAAAAATATATCTGCCAAATTTCAAGTAGCTAGCTCACCAATTCAATTCAATCATTTATTTTCACATAACGTTTACATTAACCAGCAGAGCTGGAGAAACAGGTGAAATTGTCATACATATAATAACTTATAAACAAACGTAAACTAAAAAATACAACCTTTAAAAGGATTCATTTAAAAAGGTATTTACATTGTAATAGACTTTATTAATCAGAAATTTCGAAACTTCAGACTTGAATCTTTCAATGTTGTTGATGGACTTTAAATTTTGAGGCAGTTTATTGTACAGTTTTTTACCAAGATACGGAGGCTGTTTCTCTAAAGAGGACAATCTGTGTATGGGCAGTTGAAAATTTTCATGATACCTCGTCAGGTAATTGTGTTGATGGTTGTCATTCATAAAAGAATTTAGATTTTTCTTTATAAACATTAAGCTACGCAAAATGAACATTGAAGGTAACGTTAGTAAACCTAATTCTTTAAAAATATTTTTACAGGAGCCCCTAAAACTGGTAAAAGTCATAATTCTAAGGATTCTTTTTTGAATTTTAAAAATTGATTCAGCATTTGTAGAACTACCCCAGAATTCGATCCCATATTGAAGCAAATAGAGCATGATAAACGATAATCTTAGTTTTTAGGTCTGTGATATTCTGTAAGACTAACATCTGAAAACAAATTGTACTTAGCCTTTTAGATAGAATGTTAATATATTCATCCCATTTTAAATTGCCTTCTAATTGAACACCTAAAAATGTAGTTGACTGAACTTGATTAATAATTTCTCCATCAAAATTTATTTTTAGCTCTATGTTTTCCTTGTCATGGGTAGTTTTAAAACGAATTATGTGTGTTTTTGAGCAGTTTAATTTCAGACCATTAGCTGTGAACCAATTATTCAATTCCTTAAGAGTGTTATCCAAAGTAATTTGTAGACTGTTTGGGTTATTGGCTTTTAGCAATGCTGTGGTATCATCTGCGTAAAGAGTTAGCTTTGAATTTATATTGAAAGGGAGATCATTTAATAATAATAATAATAATATCTTTATTTTCTCAATACATAATACATCAATGATCACAAAAAATATAAAGACACATTAAAATACAGTAAACATTAACAAAAATACAAAATAAATTAACCTTATCTCTTATCCCAGGTTGACCTTCCTCTGAATAATTAATTTGAAAAAAAAACCTCAATGATGTCACATTTACCTATTTGAATACTATGTGTCTATTTTACTAATGTACTGAGAAAATTACCTCCAAGGCAAAGCCTGATCGGAGGTTTATACACTTTCTTAAGTTATTTTCAGCAGTAAAGACAGCTTTATTTAAAATTTGTCTTTTAACAAAATCCAAACTCATGAGCTTTATAGTATATTTTGAAAAACAAGAATAATGATAAAACACATGTGAAAAATTCAAAAGAGCCTAATCCAATTGCCAGTAAAATTACAATTCACTAAAAAAATACAGCACTTAACTAGAAAAATAGATATCTTAATAACAAATACCCTACCTACAAAGTTAACAACACTAATGCAACATGATTCTAGTTAATACTGATCTAAAAAAAAAAAAATACCCAAGATGACAGAAGTAGTAAAGGACATTCAAATTAAATTAGTTTATCTAAATTGGTATATTGAAAAATGTACCCTCAATATCATTAATACTAAAGAGCCATTCCCTTAACCTTTTCAAAAATACTCTGAAATTGCTTTCTTCTTTTATGCTATGGGGAAGCTTATTAAATATTTTTGGAGCTATGAAATTTTCGGTCAGTGTAAAAAATGTACTATTTGGTTTTGGAACATAACAAACCTCAAACTTTCTCAGCTTTCCCTTATACACATTATCCTGTCTACAACTATTAGACCTTAAGTAAAATAATTTTAAAACCTTATAAACATACATGTATCTTAGTGGTAAGATATTTAACTGTTTAAATAAAGGCCAGGAAGGTTCATCAACATTTTTCTTTAAAATCAATCGAATAAATTGTTTTTGCATAGTTATTATAGGTTTAAGGTTGGTCAAGTATGTACTCGCCCAACATAAAATTCCATAATCCAGTCTACTGTGAACCAAAGAAAAATACAATGTCCTCAACAGATCAGCATCACAAAAATTGCGCAGAAAGTAGAAAAAACGCAACAGATTAAAACTTTTCTTTTTAATTCTCAATATATGTGCTTTCCAATTTAAGTTTGTATCTAAAATTACGCCTAAATACTTAATATTTTCTTCGTAATCTACTACATCACAATTTATCGAGCAATTACTATTCACTGAAAAACACTGCATGCATTTATATTTAATTTTATTAGCAAACTGAATCTGTCCCTTTAGTGTGAAATTTATATACTTAGTCTTACTAGGGCTTAAGGTCATGTTATTTTCTGCAAACCACCATCTTAAAGCTTGTAAGTCTGAGTTCATATTCTCTGCATTTTCCTCCCAAGTCATCCCAGAATATACAAGTGCTGTGTCATCAGCAAAAGATATTACCTTTCCCTTAAAGTTACCACTACACAGATCATTTATATAAACCAAAAAGAGTATTGATCCTAACACCGAACCCTGAGGTACCCCATATTTTATCACACCATGATTACTTTTGATATCCCTAACCCTGACACACTAACTTTGACACCCTAATGCTTCCTACCAGTTAAGTAATTTTGAAACCAATTTAACACAACCCCTCTAATTCCACAGTTATACAATTTTGCCAATAATATGTTATGATTCACTGTATCGAAAGCTTTATTAATATCTAAAAATAACCCACTCACCTTTTTCCCACTGTTTATACCACTAGATACTTCATTCATGAAATTGGAAAGGGCATTTTCAGTACTTAAATTTTGCCTAAAGCCATATTGGTTTTCGCTAAAGAAAGATGTTGTTTCAAGGAAATTTACTATCCTGCTCTCCATGAGTTTCTCAAATAATTTTGCAAAAGTTGTCAACAATGAAATTGGTCTGTAATTATTACACTGCAGTTTTGATCCCTTCTTATAAATAGGGATTACTATGGCTTCCTTAAATTTTTCTGGAAAAACACCCGTTTGGAAACTTAAATTGATTATGTATAGCAGAGCTTCACAAATATAAATAGATATTTCTTTTATTGTTGTTGAACTTATCTGATCAATGCCAGGAGATTTGCCGTTTCTTAAATTTTTAATTTTGGTCAACAATTCTTCAAGAGAAACTGGTCTTAAAAATATGGAATTCAATGTATTTGATTGCTTAAAATAGTCTGCATAAGGCAAAGAATAAAAATTAATTGGTTTTCGATTGTTACTACTGAGTTGCTCAGCAATAGATAAGAAATATGTATTGAATTCACTTGCTATTTCAGCTGGATCGTCAATAATATTTGTTCCTATTTCAAGTGATATGTTCGAACACTCAGGTTTTGTCTGCCCAGTCACATCCTTTATAACAGACCAAGTTTTCTTTGAATTGCCTTGAAACTTATTAAAGAGACTTCTATAGTAATTGCTTTTCATTGCACGAATGTCAGAGTTTAGTTTGTTTCTAAAATTCTTGAAATAAACTTTTAAATTTTCGTTGTTTGGATTAATTTTTAATTTTTTCAACAGCATATTCTTGGTTTTTATTCTTTTACATGTTTCAAAATCGATCCAAGGCTTCAATTTTACATTTTTATTGCTTTTGTAGTAATACTTACTTAAATCTAAAGCAGAAACCAATTTTCCCAAAAATATATCAAACGCATCAGATGCATTATGTTCCCTATAAACATCGCCCCAGTTAGTTTCTGCGAGCAGACCAGTGAGTCTGTCATAGTCAGTGCGCGCGACACCGCGCACAGCTGGCGCACTGGCGGCGCCGGCGGCCGCAGTACCTGTCGCGCCACACACACACAGCGACAGCGCTGTCATACAATGATCAGTTACGCAACTGTTTATAACCTCTGCGTCCACCTTCAGTAAGTTTTGATTTTTAACCCTTACTAGTATATGGTCAATACAAGTTCTGGAATATTCGGTTATTCTAGTTGGGACATTGACTAAGGATTCTAGACCGTTATTTGCTAAGATCATCTTATATTCATCAAGGATTTTGCTGTCTTCTAACAAGTTTAAGTTTATATCCCCCATAATAATGACACTTTTGCAGCATCGTGTATCCTGACTGTTCAGATAGGTTCTTATCTCATTTAAAAATAATTCTTTTGTAAATTGATGCAATCTATAAATTGCCACCAACATAAATTTATAACCTTGTATTTCAAAAAATAACTGTAAAACATCTGCTGAAGTAATTTTCACGTTTATGGATTAGAAATGTATGAAATTTATGTAGATTAGAAATAATAAGGGTCCCAATATGGAACCTTGGGGCACACCGAAGGAGTTTATTTTCCAGGAAGAATAATGAAAGTTATTTTCTTTAAAAATTACTGTTCGATGAAATCGACTCATTAAATAAGATTTAATCATTTTTAAAGCTTTTTGAGAAAAATTGTAATATTCAAGTTTTGAAAACAAAATGTCATGCACCACACAATCAAAAGCCTTAGACAGATCACAGAACATTCCTGCAACATTCTGTGATCTGTCCAAGCCAAGGCCTACTTCCCACAAAAAGTTCGATAAAGCTTGAATCGTGTTACGCCCAGATCTAAACCCATACTGATTTGATACAAACAAATTGTTGTCTTCAAAATAATTTGATATTTGCTCAGTTAAAATTTTTTCAAAAATTTTTGAGAAAGCTGGTAAAATTGATATTGGACGATAGTTATCTGAATTCGATTTGCTGCCCTTTTTAAAAAGTGGTTTTATTTCAGCGAATTTAAGTAGATTTGGAAATACTCCATCCTCTAAAGATTGATTTATAATCAAGCTCAAAGGTCCGGCAATTAAATTACCAGTTTCTTTAATGAGCTTGATAGGAATTTCATCCCATCCTGCTGACATTTTGTTTTTTAAAGATGAGATAACCTTATACACTTTTTCTATTGATACGGGTTGAAAGTTGAAAACAGGTGTGTGATTTGGTTTTATTAAGTTACTCATAAATAACTGAGCATCATTTACCCTGAAAAGAGTGGAATTTAATTTTATTACATCAGCAAACTTAGTATTGAAGTGCTCAGCTATTTCAGAACCATTTGAGATGGTTTGGTTGTCGGAAATAATATTGCAAAAACTGTTATTCTTCTTCTCTATACCAAGTTCTGAATTGACAACTGCCCATACAGCCCTACTTTTATCAAATGAATTTTTAATGTAATTAATGTGTGAAATTTTTTTAGCTAAGTTGCAAACAGATTTAAAAATTCTTTTATATCTTTTAAAATACTGAATAAAGAGATCATCATTGGAATATTTAGCAAGTTTACTAAGCTCTCTTTTTCTTGCACTTGATATTCTGATACCTTGGGTGACCCATTTTTTCAAACGTAAAGTGTCATTTCTATTATTTTGTTTAATACATTTCAGAGGAAAACAGGACAGAAAATCTAACCTATACTTATACATAAAGTTATTAAAATTTTTTAGAGCATCATAGTGCATCGAAATATCCCATGGTGATTCTTTGAGCACATTAGTGAAATTTGTAATATTATTTTCATTGAAAACCCTTTTTCTCAATATGTTACAGTTAGTTTTTATTTTTTTATCAGCTGTATTAAACTCATTTAGAATAAATAATGCTCTATGGTCAGATAACCCTAATTCTAAATTTAAGTATTTTGGTCGATCTTTTCTTCTATTGCAAAAAATATTATCAATACATGTTTGTGAGGTTAAAGTTATTCTTGTAGGACTGTCCGAGTAATAAAAATATCCAAAAGTTAAAAGCATATTTACCAAAACATTTTTTTCTATTTTATTCCTACAACTTTCTAACAAGTCGACATTGAAATCGCCAGCTATATACACATGATTATCTTTTACTTCCTTTTTCAGTAATGTTAAGAACAATTCTAATTTTTTAATAAAATTTTTAAAATTTGTTAGGTCAGGCACTCGGTATATTGAAACAATTATAGATTTTAAACATGGTACCTCAATACAGCAACCTTCAAAAACATAGTCTTCAAAAACAAATTTAAATCTTTTCGTTCAATAACTTTAAAAAATGAGTTGACCAAAATACATGAACCACCTTTTATACCTTCTTGTCTACAATAGGCAGCAGCTAAACTAAATTTATCTAAGCTATTTAAAACATTTAATTGGTCATATTTGAGCCAGTGTTCACACAAACATACAATGTCAACATTTGAATCATTTAACAACAAATTTAGATCGTTAAGTTTAGCTAGAATACCTCCCTGAATATTAAAATGCATTAAACTCCTAACATTTCGATTTTTTAACTCCTCTAGGTCACCGGAATCATAGGATGATGATGAAAGTTTAAAGTGGGAGTCAGGTTGAGAGAGGGGTCAGGTTGGGCAACATTTTCATCCCTATTTGCATTGTTTGCATTGCTATCACTACTATTTACATTGCTAGTTACACTATTATTTACATTTAGAGTTCTGGTGTCGCTAGGGGTCCCAAAGTCTCCTTCAGAAGTGCAGTTGGTAGGAGGCACACAATTTTCCGTCATGCTAGGTCTTCTCAAGAAGTTGCTGAAATGGTTCTTAAGTTTATCTACAAAGTCAGAGTATGATAGTCCTCCTCGGAGAACTCTGGTTGACACTTCATTAGTTACCACGACCATGATTTTTGCTCCCGTTCTGTGGTGAAGCTGGATCAATTTTGACGCAAAATGTTCAACAGGGATGTTATCCCTAACACAACCCATAGGAGAACAAACTAGTAAGTTATGGCCGTTTATTTGCATGTCCTGCATGAGATTTTCAAAAGCTTTGTTGTAATTATTAATTTCAGGTTTCGTGTTGAACTTTGGTTTTGTCACTAGTCCATAAACCGCTACACCGTTGTTGACACTTTGACGAGTTAAATGTTTATTTACAAAATCTGTAGCCAATGGGTTCTTGAAGTGTTTCCTAAATGCAGTTGCCACACCAGCGCTCATGTGCCTTTCACTATCGATATCGGCCGAGATACAATGTGCGAATGCAGTGTGGTCCCGAACTTTTAACTTGTGTATGATGTTATTCATATCGGCTTCGACAACAATAACAGGTTCACCAGGTGTAGGTTGACGAATCCTCATTTTCCTAATGATTGCAAACTGATTAAAGCAACAGTCTCGAAGGATTTTGCAACATTCTTCAGCAATTTTTCTCTTTCCTTTTCTGTTAAAGTGCATACCATGGTTAGTATACAGGTCACGTGGCAGCATATGAAGTTCCAGAAGTCTAATGTTGTCTGACATTTTAGATTTATTAACCAGTTCATCATTAATTATACTTATTTTACCATCCAGTTCAGGTTTGTCATGCCGCATAGGCAGTGAGGCAAGAATAAGATTTGTGTTTGTGGTACACTTCAGTAGATTGTCAAACTCGATCATTAAATCTTCTACACTTTCGGTTTCCACATTGTTGGTTCCTCCTATGACCAAAATGAAGTCAGTGTTATTGTAACCTTTAGTTAATTCCTTAACCTCCTTTGTAACATTATTTAGCTTTGCCCCTGGTTTAATAATAGCTGTCACATTTAAATCTGACTTTTGTTGAATTAAATTACTTAAGTTTCGACCATGGCTGTCAGTTAAAATCAATAACTTCGACTGATTTTTAAGAGGTTTCTTCGATACATTAATATTTTCCTTTTGTTTACTTGGTATTCCCTTTTTAGGGTTTCTCAGATTAGCGACTGTTGCATTTACATTAACAGTTACGTTCTGATTTACACACCCTTCTTCACTAGTTGTAGACAGGATTGCAAATTTATTTCGGCACTCAATATTTGACACTTCTTTTTCCTTATTTATTTTTGAGGTGTGTTTAGGTTTTTCCCATTTTGATGACAGCTGAGTACCAACCAAAGAACTATACTACTGGAACGCGCGCTGCCCATAAGCCGCGTGTTGTAGATTCCGGGCGCATGCAGCGGTGTGTTTCGATTGCATCCAGGGACGCGCGGGCTGAAGAAGGGCACGAAGCTGGCGCGTCCATCGTAGATATGCTGGTTTGACTTCCCACCTTCTCGCCTTAACTCGAAGTTTATACCACTTAGCACTGAGATAAAAGGTTGAAATTTTGCATGTGAGGAGTCCTTTAGTTTTGAAAGGTAATAGTATCAATTATATTTCAAAAAAATTTTTTGTCTAATTTAAAACATGAGAAAACGTCAGAAGTTTTTATTCAACTTTAAAACTTGACACGAAAAAAGTAGTCGGCTGCTACTTTTTGTGTTTTTTGGTCAGGTAAAATAAAAAACGGTGGATATTGTTGCTAAGGAATTGAATTTCTTAAATAATATTTTTTGAAAAAAATGGTAGCTGTAGTTTGGTTATTAACTTAGTTTTTGTGAAAGAATTTATCCGTGCTGCGCCAGGATAAAAACAAAGTCAAATCTAAACTGATGTTTACAAAAACAATGTAAACTAAAAAAACACAATTATAGTATCAAATTAAAGGTATGAATCTCACAATTACAATGGTACCAAATATAAATATGTTTTAGAGACAGTTTGCACATTGTAGGAACGTTACAAGTTTATTCCGTGGTTGCAGTAACTAAGGAATGTTAGGACAAGCTTCTAGGTTATCGATTGTTACGATGTGAAAACTGCCTCTAAACCATTTATGATTGGTACCATAGTAATTGTGAGATTCAGACCTTTAATTTAATGCCTTATTTGGAATTTTTTACCTTATTTGTACCTGGGCGGGCGCTAAAACGGAGCAAGAAGATGGCGCGTCCGCGAATGTAGTTCATTACTCCATACAAGTGATGATGACCTTAGATCACACACGAGGTTTACAGATTTTAAATCAAAAGGCAAAGTAATTACGGCACATTATGGTGTTTTCAAAATCGTTAATATGCAAACGACTAACGACGTTTTATCGATTTACTCAAGCTAACTGAAAAAAGGCTACCACCAACGATTTAACCTTGAGAATATGTAACAATTTCACAGGCGTTATTTTTAAAAATCACTTAAGCAATGACGAATTCCATGGAAGCCACAAATTATTGTTGATCAAATCCGTAGCTAATTTTTTTTAAATTATATCACATCACATTGCCAAACGGGAAACTTTTGAAATCACAAACAAATCTAAGTTGAGTTTAAGGCAAAGGTTGACAGTGTTAATTTTTTTTCTAACTTGTAGATTAAGCAACTGATGCTTGTGAAATACGCTGTAAAACTTGTCTTAAAATAAAGTACATTTTATATTTAAAAATTGTTTTATCTTACCTAATACATATTTAGACATTTTAGTCCTAATTTTCAAGAAAATGTAAAATTTACCAGTAACATCTTATAAAAAGTCATAATATTCTGCATTAAAATAATCAATATGAAATATAATTGGTTAAAACAATTATCAAACGTTAGCAACACATTCATTTTGAAATATGACAATACAGTATTTCAGAGTTTACAAGGCGTTTAAAGTGCTGCAATAGGCTGCAACAGCATTATCGTAATGCCTGAGCCTTGGCGCGGCCTGTGTACCTGCCCCGCCCTGGCGCCTGCAGGCCCCCGACGCAACCGCGGATTCCGGCTCGCTCTGTAGGCCCAGCGCGCGTTCCAGTAGTATAGTTCTTTGGTACCAACTGATATTGTGCTAATTTTAGGAAAACAATTTAAACATTTTAAATCATACTGTTTGGTTTGGATTTTGTTCCTCAACACAGCATTTTCGTTTCGCAAAAGCAGATTAGCAGCTTCCAAGGATCTGATCGAGTCAATCATATTTTTCGTTTCTTGTCTGTAAACCTCACATTTTTTACAGTTTCCTTCATTTATTTTTTTGTGTGTATTCTCTTCCTCAGAGGCACTATGCAAAGTAAGTTCTGTATTTAGACTTTGAAGTGTCGTTAGCTTATTTTCTAAAGATTTAATAAGTATATTATAATATTTTTCCTTTTCCAGATAAGTTTTTGTTAAACTTTTGATTTCTTCATCTTTTTCCATTAATTTATCTTCTAACTCCAATTCATAACATTCTTTTGCATTTTTTGTTTCATGAAGTGCTTGTTTTAATTCCTCATTTTCACGTAAGATAGCAGTCCCTATCTCTGTGGCTAGTGTTAGAGAATCTTCAAAACTGCTATTTTCCAATGCAGTTACAGTGTGTACAGATAAGTTTACAGTCCCATTTTCACTCACATGATTTTCTAGGCAACTAGGACATTGCCACAAATTTTTAACTGCTGATTGCATATTTTTTACTTTACTATAAGTCAGGTTTACACATTTAAAATGATTCCATTTTTTGCAATCACCATTGCATAATATTGCAGAAGAATTTGCATTTTTTCCGCAGACACCACATGGGTATTTATTGCCTTTTTTATTCATCACAGGGGTTTTCTAAATAAAATAAGATTTACACTATAATATTTCAAGTTTAGATTGAATAGTATTATTTTTTTGTAGATGTTATTTGGTAACAGTTTTAATAAGACAAAAAAAATCAGTCCATTTAATTGTATTAATTTATTGGTGCAATTATACTCAATTTTCAGCTTTGGTTAAAAAAGATAAAAATAGTTAATTATGTAAACAAATTAGGAAGTCCAAGTATTTGCCAGTTGTGTCTCATTTACTTGAAAGGCGAGGATTATCAGCAGCAGTTGACCTCAAACAGGTTTGTTCCAAACTGCAGAATAGTGGTTAGTCATGTCACTCGATCTTTCTTATCTGTGATTGTCCTTTACCCGTTAGTGCACCTTATGTATTATAGTTTCACCACATTCACTTATTGACAAAGTTATAAATTTTAATAAACACAAAACTTAACTGTAAGTATTAAAACATATATTTAAGACTTATAGAGCACTGAGACACAGGTTTTCCATACAGTCCGCCATTTTGGTCTCCTCCAAATTGCTGTGATACATTTAATGTCTACATCTACCAAGTCTATTTTACATCTACCAAGGTAGATGTAAAATAATATGTTATCAGTGGCTTAACGGCTTAACATATATTAGATTATAAAGGAGGTCTCTGTTTGTTATACTTACAAACAAGAGTCCTCCTTCATAATGTAATATATGTTAAGCCACTGATGCAGGGCCGTACTCAGACCGGTATAGCCGGTAGGATTTTACCGGGGCCCGGGGTCAAGACCCAGGGGGGCCCGGGGGGCCAGAATCCCCCTCCAAAATAGTGGAAAGCCCCCGACAAGGCCCGGGAACAGGTAAAAAGGGCCCGCAACGGCAACGAAGGGACCAAAAGCACGGGACACGTGACTTTTGACGAGCCGGAAATCACCTACGGTTTTGAGTGGAACGGGTGCAGTACCAGGGCATGAGGGGCCCGGCTTCATATCTTCACCGGGGCCCGCCAAAGCTGGGTACAGCCCTGCACTGATGCGTAGTATTTTTCGTTTACTGGTGAGCTAGCTCTTAAAATTTGGCAAAGCATACATACTGTTCTGGGAAAATGTAAATTAATTCATTACATTGAGTTGAAATTTTGCATAAGGGTTGAAAATATGCATCTGCCCAAAGCCCGTTCTTAAAACCTTTTCTAACTCTACAGTTTCAATGTTTACATCGTAGTTGTTGAAATTTTAACAACAGCTGTGGACACACAGCTGCATCATCTGTTTGATTTATTACTCAAAATTAGAGCAGAAGCAAACAGCAATTTCAAGCCGTATCATTTCAGAAGCTCAATTAATTGACAATGATATTGAGATAGATTGCTACCCGTACAAAGAACGGGTAGGTATTGTGGACTGCAGCTACAATGGCCATATAGTCATTTATAAAATTAGTGTGGCCCAGAAACCAAAAATGCCAAAAGTACAACGTGTTCCATAAGAAAAATCAAAGCTGTCCGCCATATTTGAGTCTCATGTTATTTAACATAAGGAATGTATTGTAAAATCATGTATTCTTTTGCAAAATGAAGAACTTTGAATTTGAATTAAGTGCATTTACTTAACAATAAATTGATTAATGAATAATTCGCAATGTAAACACAAATCTTCAAGTCAGATTGCTCATTACTTGCCCTTTTGACATACTTGGCAAGGACGTAGCCGTGCTACTGCTACTGTAGCTTATTTTAATCAAAGGTAAAATAAAAACAAAATTATAATCTGTAACAATGTATTCTTTATTTATTTTTACTTAACAATACAAGCAGAGTAATACTGTGTTGATATGTGCTTTCCATAAAATAGGGTATAGGCTTTGGAAGACAACAATTTTATGACAGATAAACAATGCTGTACGATCAAACTCGTTTTCCAAATCTAAATGGTTTGTATGGTACTTAAAAATAATACTGTTCCAATGAATACCTAATGTTTCGTACAATACTGAACCAGCTTTTTCAGGACTACAACATTAATACATACACAGTACTGCCTTTTTATTGTGTTAAAAAATCTAATAGATGTTTCTCCAAAACTATAAGCAGGGAAATGATTTTGATTGAGCTCTTGAAGAAGTTATTTTTTCCCTGATAAAACATTGAAGCTGCTTGTGGCATCTTGTTATAAATTGCTCCTTCTTTGTATTAACGTCCTGCATTGACTTCAAAGGTTGATAATTTTGCAACAGTAAAGATAACTTTGGGTAACATTTGAAATAAATACAGATTAACAGTCGTTTCTTTAAGAAAGGAGAAAATTTAAATCGACTCATGACAAAAGAGGGCCCGATCAAATTAACTTCCGTTTGAGTATGTTCAAAAATATTACCAACTAATAAAGTAAAATACAAAATTTGTAATATGATGTACTACTGTTTACATGAGTTCTATACTATACTTTTACACAGAAAATATCAATGCAATGATGTAGTTGATGGCAATAAATAAGAGCATCAAATAAAAGCAGCGACAAAGGACAATAAATATTAAATATTATTCATCTATCATGTTTTGAACTAGCCCAATAACATCGTAATTAGTTGTGATTTTTCTTTTCCAGAAATCCGATGTTTACAGTTTTTATAATAACACGGTAAACTCAGCAACATTCTAAAGAACATTTGAAGCAATCCAATAAGTGATAAACATTTAGTAGCATAGAAAATTGAGCCAAAAAATAAAGTGGACGGATAATTGATGCTCAAAGACTAGTAATTGAACTTTAGTTTTAATGACAACTGCAATCTAGCAAATTTGACACATTTTCGAATAGATTTTATGTAATTATAGGAAACAGTAGGTATTAGGTCTCGGCTACGATTCGAGCGACAAGCGACAAGTGACAACATTTGGTTTTAGGGTAGCATTTATTTGTCAGCTAATAGTTTTGTAGGCAGTGGCTACGATTGTCCCAAGCAGCGAGCGGCATTCAGTGGTGTCGCTAAGTGTCATTTTTGTCACCAGTCAGGTTCGAGAGTTGTTTTCATGTTGCTTGTCACTCACCATCTGCATTGTTGCATTGTTACATACACTGTTTTGAGGTTAGAATCTACACTGGAAATACCACAACAATGCTTTTGTTGATGAAAAAGCGGATTTCATTTTGCCAGGTTGGGAATATGAGTGGGATTGATTAGTAATTTAGAAAGAAATAAAATACCTTTTTTAATGGCAATTTAAAATTATTCAAATCTTGACTAGAAGTGAGCAATCGCCTATCGCTTGTCGCTCGTATTGTACCCGACACCTTCGGAGTACTAATATAAAAATAAAATTAAATTTGTTTTTATTAAAATAATATTCCTGCTTTTCAATGTGATGCTACTTATGTCCAAGCAACTAGGGCTACTCAGACCAGAATCCAAGATCAAATTTCATTATTAATGACCAAATTATGACTCAATTAACTTATTATGGTTTTTTACAAGTTTCATTTTACTCAAATACATCATTATTTTAAACTAATAAATTACTAATAACGTATCAGCTCTAAGTTATTACGAAGCACTAATGGCAGTTTGCATTGCAAAATAATGCAATTAGCTAAAAAACTCTCAGTGAAATAAAACTATGTTAATGGAATTATAGAGTTGGCACTTATCACAGATCAAAAACATTGGCAGCACTTAAAAGTAAGAAAATTCAATTGGAATGTGTTATAAGTTCAAAAGACTGTCACTGAAACAAAACACAACCTTGAAACTAAGTTTGGTCATTCGAGTCTTGCATGTTAAAATTACCAATTGTCGATAAAATTTGCATTCAACCACAGTTTAAGAAATGTCTGACACAGAGTTCAATATCTGACATCACCTAATCAGGTAGTGTAGTCAGGTCATAGTTTAGATTTTGATCACAAATGACAAGAACCAAACAGATTAACGCATTACACTGAAGCACCTAATAAACCATACACTGACTCACTGAGAGATATACAACTAACTTATTCAGGAAATGAGTGTGGTATGTTTATAAAGACTATAAAATTACTGATGTCAATTATTTTACAGTGTAAAGTATTAATTTACTTTTGTGCATTTATAATTGGTGAAAAAGATGAAAAAATCAAGTCTAAATAATAACCTTTGACTTCTTAATGGATTCAATGCCAAATACTTTAGATTCATTACCTATTTAAATTATGACAGACCATAAGGAATGAATATTTTGGTAACAATTACAGCCAATTTTTTTTCCTTTTTCAGTTACAGATGAAGATAGCATTCTAACCCTTTAGATGTTAAGAGATTTATATTTTTCAGTGTGAAATGGAAATTACTCTACTATTACATTTTTCCCTGAAAAACAACATAACAGAAGAAACAAGAGGAATAACAATTTATATACAACAATAAAATCACTCATCACAGTGTTCAGTCCATTGTTTTCATAGTGCCTTTGTCATACATTACTTTTTCTTCTTTTGTTTCAACTTCTTCTTTTCTTCACGTTTCTTCTCTCGCTCAGACAAGCAAAGGAAGAGTTTATAACCACAAAATACTGTAAATAGAACAAATTGTCGTTAAATTTCAGAACGCTGCATTTTGGACTAGTAAGTATATTAAGGAAAAAACTAAGTCCCAAAAGCTTTATGTACCAGCAGTGTGGTGAGATATTATGAATGAGCAAAAAAATATTAATATAAAGCACCAAAAAATATTATGAGCCAAAAATAAGGGATACTTATATTTCAATTTCTCAAAGGTTTATTTAAATTATACACTGTGTTATAATCTAATGTTAAATTATACACATTACAGTAAATATTACTCTATATCAGGATTTTCAATTAAATTATTACAGCCTGCCTGTTACTTAAGGGATGAATGATTACAAACTTATGTGATGTGAAAACTGAAAAAAACACAATTTATTTAATTAACAACCACAACACAAATCCTAAGTGTGTGTTAGGTCAAACAAGAAAATTATCTAGCCAACTTGAGTTTATCGAGTGCAAAAAACTTATTGAGTTTATTACTAGATTTTGCTTTTTTGTGTATCATTTTTTTGTTCCTCCAAGAATTTTGGCATTTTTGTGATGGTGATCAAACTTTAAATAAGTCTTAAAAACCCTAGTCCGATCAAGTGATTGGATTCCATATATGCAAGAAAAAAACATGTTGTAAATCTTTTTATCGATGAAACTCCAATAACTAATCAAAATATAAAGATTTGAAAAAATGGCACTAAAGCAATTTCAGCTTAATAACTTATTTCAAATCACAGTTGATAATACCTACATTTATATTTAAAATTATTCATCTTATTTAAAAATAGCAATCCGAATGTAAAAACTAATTGCAACAAACATCATCTTTGTTTTATTCATGGTTATCGCCACCTGAATTGATGTAATCAATTGATAAAAAAGGTTACGTACCTTATGACTATCTTCAATCCTAGTGTAGAAATAATAATGTCTACACAAGTTTCGACATATAATATGTCATTTACAAGACATACAAGAAATTTCTCATTAGTCGTCATTTGTTAAAAAAAACAATTTGTACACAAAACTGAAACTACACACAATTTACACATTAAATTTAAAACTTTTAAAAATATTTGACACATACACATCCGGCCGGCATGAGAACAAAATCCAGACTCAGCTCAGATCTTGTTCTCATGCCGGCCAGCTGTGTATGTATCAAATATTTTTAAAAGTTTTAAATTCAATGTGTAAATTATGTGTAGTTTCAGTTTTGTGTACAATTTTTTTTTTGACAAATGACGACTAATCAGAAAGTTCTTGTGTCTTGAAAATGACATATTATATGTCGAAACTTGAGTAGACATTATTATTTCTACACTAGAATTGAAGACGGACATAAGGTACGTAACCTTTTTTATCAATTCATCTTTGTTTGTTTACAAACTACAGGAAAGATATAAATAGACAGCTGTTATAAAATTTTAACATGTCAGGCTAGCACGACAAGGCGCATACACAGGAGGGCTTAGGGGGCTCAAGCCCTCCCCAAAAATTGCAAAAAATTGGAAGAAAGTATTGTTTAAATTGAGTCCGAAAATTTCTGGGGCATGATGCGTCATTAGAAAATTGCTTGGTCATTTTGTGCCTGTCATATCTCTTATTCCCGTCGCGACGTGTCAGTGAATCTTGGCATTATTTGCTTAGTTTCTAGGGGCTAAGGGTCTCTCGGTCATGTCGTAGCCATCAAATCTGTCATATTATTGCAACCGTAAAGTCGCCCAGTCAATTTACGACCGTTAAATCTCTACAAATCTCTCAGTTGTATTGCAGCTGGCAAAATTTATTGATTGTATTTCGGCTGCCAAAACTCTCGAGTTTCGATCTTTTGATGGAGCCAAATCTCCTGGTCGTATCGTAAAACAATATCTCGACTCTGTTGTGTTGCAAGCTACAACCTAGGATCAATCGAGGTCAGAAATTTCACGGTCAAATTTTGACATTACAAATATATCTCGGTTGGCATAATTTTTAATTCAGTATTAGTTTTACCAATAGGGCAGAATCCAGCCATCTGACTGCCTGATCCGAACTGGAACTGGAGGCGTCTGAATCTGATCTATGTCATGACATTTTGTGGCCTGTTGATCTCCCAAAAGTCGGTGATTGGAGTTGTGGTTGTATAGTACTGTAGATCAGATGCAGACTTCTCCAGTTCCAGTTTGGATCAGCCGAATCAGATGGCTGGATTCTGCCCAATTGGTAAAACTAATACTGAAATAAAAATTATGCTCTTGGCTGTGTCGTGGCTGGCAAACCTAGGTCACATCACAAGAGACAAAATTCTTTCTGTTCATTTCACGATCTTCTAGTCCCGGCCCTATTGAAAGACCATGCAATATTTCGATACATGAGGAACTTAAGTTGTTAATTCAGATAGCTACAACACTGCCTAGGTCGGTTAAAAACCAATTCTAATGTAACATACCATACCACACCCTGACCTAATGTAAACTATCATATTCATTCTTAGTCTAACCTTATTCCAATCAAAACTATATGGGTGATTCTCTGGAAAGTGAAAGTGACATGGTATTTTTTAAAGTAATGTTTTAGTAGGCCTCCATGTAATGGGTGTATTTTGTCAGGAAAATATATAAATTTAATGATTATGGTAAAAACACTATTATTTTTCCACCGAATTGTGAAAAAATAGCTTGCATACTTAACCAATCTTGTAAACACCAGTCACTACAAAACATTACTCTAATTAAATGTAATTTGTTCAGTCATATTGAAATATTTTAATAAAATCAAATAATTACATTATTGCCTTGTCTTAGAGCAACATGTCAATAACATAAAATGTCTGTTTCAAATTATTAGTCATTTAAAACAATAGTTTTTGAACACACTTCACTGTGTCCCGTGCGTCACAAAAATCATTCAATTTTCTTTCTGCTGACTTAAAAAATAGCATTATTATCATTAGACTTATTATGAAAAGATTCTTTTTTAAGGTTTATCAAAATTAATTGTGACTGTATTTTTATTTTAATATGTTGTTTTAAAAGACTTAAAATCCGCCCCGTGCATCACGTGATGCACGGGACTTTGGTAAAAAGGCTGAAATCTGCAGATACACAAAGTTGTTATGGATCTTATCTTATTTATCTATCCATAAAATGTAATTAGAATACATTATTCTAATTATAAACTTAAAATATAAATAAATAAAACATTTTTATAAGAAAAATGTACTGTTTGGCCATTATTGTATCCAGGCACGCCAAATAATGTTAATAATTTATTAACTTAATTTAATTAATTAAATAACTGAATGATAATAACTAATTAAATAATTAAGATAACTTTCTTCAAGAAATTCAGAATTGTCACTGGTTCCGACATATGGTCATATTTTTAGTAGCCTAATAACTGATTTATTTTACACAAAAATTAATTTAGTTTAAAATGAATAGAATCTGCATTATGAAATATAAACTTCACCTGCATGAAGAAAAAAATATTAGCCTAATTATTATTTTTGTAATGTTTACAAGTCTATTGAGTGTCCAAGTGTCCCTTGCGACACATATAGAATTGCCCATTATTTATTTCTTTAATTTACTTGCGAAAACCTTTTCAAAACCTCCTGACATTTTCATTTCAATGTATATTTACTAAATCTAGATCACTGCTAAATATTAGTTTAAAGAAATGGCAAAAGAAGCAACCAGAAACTTGTGTCCCATGCATCACGATGTATGAGAATATTAAAATAGGCTATTTGTTAACTTATCAAAATATGAATGTTTTTAGTTTTCAAACAAAAGAATATTTTTCAACTGAATACATTTTAAATTATAGAATGAAAAATTTTAAATCAATTTATTACATAAATCACAGAAAAAAAATTGCATTTGGCTTACTTAGGAAACCCTGCCTTTGTCTGAGTCCCCTGCATCACGGTGACATTTCTAGTGATAACTTTATGTAGTATAGGCTACTGCGCGAAAATTAATCTGTATTTAAATGGATAGAATCTGCAGGACAAAATTCACTACACCTGCATAATGAAAAAAAAAAATATTAATTCATATTTTGTACTATTTACAAGTGTATAGAGTGTCTGAATGTCCCGTGCGTCACATAGAAAATCGCCCATATGTGATGCGGAGAGTGAAAAGATACCTCAAGACAGAATTTTCTGGTATTAATTCTGGTAATTAACATCCTGAAATTCAGTTTTAAAAGGTGAACAATTTGACACATTCATTAACTAATAGTGATACCGGTATGATTTTTTTGCATGAGTTACTGGCATTTGAATTTTAACTAGTAAAAAATCAAAATGGGTATTTTGGGAAATCAAGGCCTAAAATTTCAATCGTTCATACAAAATTTATAAATAATATTTAAGAAATGAATTGGATATCAAAATAAAGCTGGACCTCAAGTTAGAAGGCAGAACACAAGGAATGAAGAGAAATACACTGACGAGACATGAACTGACGAGAGGCGTGGGAAAAGTCAAAGAAAAACTTTGTCCAAAATATATCATGTGGGTACCGGTACTCAAACTAACAGAAATTTCAAGCTGAACAAGAAAAAGCCCTATGTAAGAATTTTAATGATCTAGGCCTACCATAAGATAATGGAGATAGCCTACAGCAAAAAAACAGAAAACTACAAAAAGAGTTTTGGTCTGACTAATTTTGATTATATGAATATTGATTTGAATGGAATAGATTGGATTAAGGATGGATATATTGGTTTAGGTTAGGTTTGATAAGGTTTGGTTAGATTATGAAATGTTATGTTTGATTACGTTAGAATTGGTTTAAAAGCATTAATTTATTAAGGATAAGGCTCATGGGATGGTAACATTTTAGAAATGTAGCCACTTAGAACATATCCTAACATTACCTTACTCATTTCAAACGCATATTACTAGGGGAGAGTGTTGTACCTTGGGTCGATTTTCAGACAATTATTTTTATTTATAGTTAGATATAGATTACAAAACTAACATCAGTAATATCATGTAGTTTATCATTTAAGGGATCTACGGACACTTTCAAATTAAAAATATCTTAGGCCTATATAATAAGGGAGTAATAAATTATAATTTATACCCAAGGCCGCCGAGAGGCCATGTCAGCCAAGTCTGAAACTTGGGGCCCGGGCTTCTGAGGGGCCCGGGATGAGCGAATATTTTTTTGATTGAGGAAATATTGGTATTGACTTCTTGGGAATAAAATTTGGCCTATATGTTAAAAAATAGAATGCCTAACTTTATCAGACAAATTACTTTGATTATACAATACAGTATTTAGTTAAGGCAAAAGCGATTGTTTTGTCTGTCTGTACTATTGTATTTGCGGCTGACTGTACTGTACACTAGCTACGGCGGTGGCGGCCAGCAAGCAATGAGCTTGAGCGACTCATACCTCCCTCTCCATTCCTCTGCATTAAAATATATTGACAACAACTTTAATTATCCACAATGGTAAACAGCAAGAGCACAACATATGTTGAAATTAATGCAGATGGCCGGAAAAAACAATTGTGCGCATTGATCGTGAAAAAAACGGAAGAGTAACTTTGAGAGTGGAACGAATGCGGAAGTTATGGGAAAGAGACGAATGAATGAAAAATCCAATAGTGCGGGATCGCTGATAATTTTTAAGTTTTTGATTTTAATCAGAGTAGACTATTTTGTAACTCCGACCGACCATTCAACCTAAATTGGTTCGAATTTTTGGGTTTTTTTGGGGTTCGGATAATGTATGATGTTCCACCTCTAGGCTGCCTAAAACGCGAGTTTAGAGACCTAATTTTCAAACATTTTCCGGGGGAAGACCCCCGGACCCCCTCTTTCACTGAGGGGTCCCGGAGGGCCCATGCAGTGTGCAGACTTGGGGCCAGACTTGGCTTTCGGCGGCCCTATCTATACCCTTGCAGGGTATCCCAAGGTACAACACCATTCATGATGTTATCTTGTTTATTGTGGATGGAATCGTTATTTAACTTTTTCTTTACCTTCACATCCATACCCTTGAGATGACTGAAATCTGTCATCGTTTGCTGAGTGATTCCTGAAATCTCTGGAATCCAGCATAAGCTTTCTCCTGATATCCTGAAATTTTGATTCGACTAATCAAAGTCGATTTAAACTGATTGAGGTAATTTATGAATTATAGTCTCATCATGAAATTTCGAAGGGCACTCAGACATTGTGGATTGCTAAATTCATCCACTGTCTTCGAGTTTGTATAAGCGAGTCGAACGCTCGTACTGCCCAGTGATCCAATTTGAATCACATCCTGTTGTCTCGTAGTGGTCTTCGGACCTATCTACGACTGAAGAGACTAAAATAAGTCGAAACAGCAGAACATACTTCTATCCTTAAAGGCGGATAGTCGTATTTGACTTAGCGCAGGCTCAATCTAATTTTGAATTCTCAAACCACACACGGACATGGATCGTACACACCTGAGATGGTACGTGTGACGATTCCAATGCTCGGAGAGGTTGGAATTTTGGTTTTGGAATTTAAAATAAACATTCTGAGTGAATGTTATTTGACAAGGGGGTGAATGTTATGAAATTGGCAAGGGGTTCATCCCCACTCACCTTTTAAAAGTTGTAACCTGTAATTGAGCGCTAGTCAGAACGGGAACTTAATTACGCGTATCCGGGTTGAAGGTCAAGGGCACGCTGATCTTAATTGCAGCTGTCAACCACAAAAGCTCTATGCTGTGGGAACCCTTTCGATCGCTGGTCAGGCAGATTGCCGCCATACACACGTACCGTCTCGGGTGTGTATGATCCATGTCCGTGTGTGGTTTGAGAATTCAAAATTAGATTGAGCCTGCGCTAAGTCAAATACGACTATCCGCCTTTAAGGATAGAAGTGTGTTCTGCTGTTTCAACTTCTTTTAGTCTCTTCAGTCGTAGATAGGTCCGAAGACCACTACGAGACAACAGGATGTGATTCAAATTGGATCACTGGGCAGTACAAGCGTTCAACTCGCTTTTACAAACTCGAAGACAGTGGATGAATTTAGCAATCCACAATGTCTGAGTGCCCTTCAAAATTTCATGATGAGACTATAATTCATAAATTAGGCCTACCTCAATCAGTTTAAATTGACTTTGATTAGTCGAATCAAAATTTCAAGATATCAGGAGAAAGCTGATGCTGGATTCCAGATTTCAGGAATCACTCAGCAAACGATGACAGATTTCAGTCATCTCAAGGGTATGGACGTGAAGGTAAAGAAAATGTTAAATACAACACCATGTTGTAGCCTACCTAAAGATGTTGGGTGTTGTTCCTTGGGACGAAATATTGTACCTTAGTAATACATGAGAAAGTGGACAAAAATCAATTTATCAAACAATTTTATTTACTGTAAGTCATATATAAATACCAAGTTTTAAGATCATAAAAAGGCCTTTTTATTCATGGAAAACCCTTTTAGTCTAGGGAAGGTGCCTGCCCGTGACCATCTAAGAACTGGGTCAACAAGTAATATACCTCGCCGTGCTGCCGTTCCACCCACGGACGGATGGTAGGAATGAGCCTGAAGGTCCATCATCCCCTCGACTCAACTAACCAGTCATGCTGCCCAGCTTCGTTCACCACGACACAAATAAAAGTTTGATTACCGCGAAACAACCATAAGTTTGTTTAAGGCTTTTTGTCCTAGATAACAACAAACGAGTTGCACCCGACTAGTAGCACAAATTACGTCAAAAAAATCAACTAGCCTAGTTCGTCCAAAGTCAGCTAGGAGAGCCATTTTCAAACAATGCAGGCGTGGACATCGTCTACTTTGATGATTGACGTTCTAGGGAAATCGTCCTCTGACCGCGGCGCAACGACGAATCAGAGTTACGACGAAGTTACTGTGATGTGACAACAATTTCGTTCTATCCCAAGCAACAAAATTGAACCGCTGATAAGACTTACGACAAGTTAATTACTGCGATACAACATCAATTTTGTTTTCCCTCAAGCGACAAAATTAAACCATTGATAAAATTAGGCCTAACCAGTTCATCTATGTGGAAACACTTGTTGGCCCTGTTTTTTTTAACTTGCTGGACAAAGCTGTGGCGGGGCAGCGCTTCAGCTCTAAAAGCTGTGCAGGAGAGCCGCTCCGGCCCCACTGCACCACTGCTGTAACCGAGGTTTGGCTCAACATAGGTCAGTGAAATGAGCCTTTCATGTTGACTATGGTAACTAAAGTGTTAAATACCCCATTTGATATTTCAATTTGATTATTTCACAGGGCAACTTTGAAACTGCAGCTGAGAAAGGAGCTACAGACCTACAGGAAATTTCAGATGTAAAGTTTTTAAATTGATAATGAATAAGCCTATTTTCTACGCCTTGTATGAAAATCCAGACTGAACAGACTTGAAAGGATTTTTAGGAATGATCAAAATGAAAATTTAAACCATACATACCTGACAGGCAGAGTATAATAACCCCTGGAATAATAAACACTGTATTGCTAAAACCATGCTCTATCAAACCACCTGGGCCGCCTGAAAATTCAACCATTGTGATCTATTTCGAATCCTAATCAAAATTGTCCAAATTGACAGCAACAGGTTATGATTTTCTTTTGAGAAAAAGGAGAAGGCTAACCCTCTTGAGCGAAGTGTTGACAGTTGACTTAGAAGAATTGGTATGGATCAATGCCCAGCCCAGACGACTATAAAAGATGATGTCTAGATATTATTATTAATCGTCCGGTTATCCCCAATAGGTGATCACCTGTCAAAAAGTGTAAACGTAAACAAATGCAACGTTGGAAACTGCCATATTGTTTACTGGCATTGACATGGAGAAAGTAACTAGATCATAGATAACGTCATAGAGTAACAATGAGAACGTTTCAAAACGTCCATGGGGGTGTTTATAAACGCGTTTCACAAATAAATACTAGCTACTAACTAACAACTAATCACTAGTTACTATTCATCTTCATTGTATCCTTACGGTTTTGAAACGGAATCTTAGTATTACAAAATACAAAGTCAATTTTATTAATTCACCAGCATCGTTTAGAAGCAGCCCTCATGGGGCTATTTTCAAAACAATGTTGGTAGATTAATAATACAGTAGAGCGCCGATTATCCGAACTAATTGGGGACAAGGGGTGTTCGGATAACTGAATATTCAGATAATCGAACATGAAAAGACAAAATTTAAAAATTGTATTTGTAACGTAATTCTTACTAGTAAAAAGGCTAAAAAATCATCAAACAAAAATTATTCACGTAATTTTGTTATGGAATCGATCAGAATACATGGGTATAAATTTTTAAGGAACAATTTATCATACATAGATACAGTACACTGTATACTTTTCATTTAGATAAAAGTCCAAAATTTGTTTTTGTTTCGGCCCTGACACGCGAATTTGGCGCCCGAATTTGAATTGCTTGAGAATCATGTTCAAAATATGAATTATTACGGCGTTCGGTTAACCGACGGTTCGAATGACCGACGTTCAGATTATCGGCGCTCTACCACCGGTCTGACACTTAAATGGAGCCAAGTGGTAAGCTTATTGGAGCGGGTTAGTTCGATGCACTTTAGTCAGATGGCGTGGTAAAAACATGACTTTCTTCTTCTTCACTGATTCAGCCAATCAGAACGACGATAACGATCTGCTAACTTCCCGTTCCGTTTCCCCTGATTTTCTGTCACGACGCGACGTGTACACAACCATAACGAGTTGGAATTCATTTGAGTGTGGGAAAATATCTAAAGTACGTTTGCAGAAAGTTGTTCTAGTGTAAGTTGTTTCGCGAAATACTGTACTGAGTGATTCTTATTGTGCTTAAAGCGATTGATAGAAAATAAATACGTAGATGTTTACATAAAAGCACTTAATAAAAATTAACTAAGTTAATTTTTATTAAGTGCTCTTATGTAAAGATCTACGTATTTATCAATCGCTTTAAGCACAATAAGAATCACTCAGTACAGTATTTCGCGAAACAACTTGCTCTAGCGGCAAACGCACTTAATCTAAACAAACCGGTAAAGTCATTAAAATTGAAAGTCTAGCAAACAAAACAAGAAAACGAAAACATAAACAAAGCAGACGACGACGATCGATATGTCACATCGACGACGATCGATATGTCGCATAGACGACCATCGATATATCGCATCGATCTTTTTAGTTCGTTGCACCATAGATAAAAAATACCCCAGGAGTAGATCGTTCATTCTTACCGGCAACGCAGACTGTTCGGGCAATGGCGGGCCGACGTAGTTCTGTTCGGGCGCACCAGACTGCGCTGCCGCGCTCCCTCCCCCAAACCCCCCCCCCATTCCCACACCCCGCTAGCCCTCTCTCCCGCTCTCATCTCTCATCGTTGCACCCGTTTCCTACCACACAGGCTTGCCCTGGCCTCGGCTCCACGCGTGCGGAAGACACCGCTGAGAGCGCGCCAACTCGAGGTTTAGACGTTTGCGCACTCGCCCTACCCATGCTGGTAATGGACGCAATTGTATTTTTTTAATACAATAAAAAATGCTCAGTTTATTAATAAATAAATATTAAGAATTAAATATATTAACTCCTTCCACGCCTTTAAAATAGAAGTGACGGTGAATAGTCACAAAATATTCGCGGGAAACATCTGACCGCTGAAGTGTAAAAATAGCCTCACTTTCCAGACTCCTTTATTCCCTCCTTTTTCCCATCTTTCCTTCTTTGTTGTTTCTCAGTGCATTAGTTGCTGAGCGATTCTTGATGAGTCAGTATCTCTGCTGTACTTAGTTTTACAGTTTTTCGTGTTAGTTTTGCAGTTCCATAATTAGTTGCGACCTTCGTTTCCTGATGGTAAGTAATTAATATTGTTTTGTTTTTGAACAGCCTGAGTATTACTGGCACTGCCCGTTACTATAGTTACATATTGATGAGGGGCTGTCTTGTGAAAAAACGTAATAATGCTTTACATAAAAACAACCATAACTCTTACGTAAATTATTGTTAGTACCTGGTGGATCGAGCCTTGCTCGGTGTTATTTCATGTTTACCAGTTCATCCAGTTACTATAAAATATTTCAATGTCATAAAATGTATCAATATAAACCTTTTTTATTGCTCCATGGACTCTTCATCCCACCTGCTGTATTTTCCCTTTATAGCTGTAGATTCCAAACAGCTGTTATTATTACTTCATTTGTTGACACTTTCCTTGTTTATTTTCGTTGCTATCACGGCAACCCATAAGGCCAATGTTAAAATTTTACAACTTTAAAATTCGATTTATTACGTTATTAGATTTTCTCTGGCCAAGTAATCTGCGTAAAAGACGTTTTTGAGTCATAAATTACTTATTTCCAGACTTTGAAAGGAATCCTCGGAGCCGATTTTGAAATAAATGTGCAAGCAAGCAAGCATACAAGCAAGCAAGCAAGCACGCACGATAACATTACTCATATAAGAGTATAGGATAATTTACAGCCAACTTACAACAACTTAAGTTGGCTTGATGTTGTTACATTCAGCATTCAGCCAACTTAATTTTTCTAAAGATTTACACAGTTATATATTTATTGCAAGAAATTGGTTTCTTACGAAAAGCCATGAATTTACGCTGTAGCTCTGCCAAGTTTAGAACAAGTTGTAGAGTCTATTAATGATGATTCGAACTTGGACGTAATATTAAATTTTTTCAAATATTGCCAATGAACACGCATTTTTTACTATTAAGCATTGCCCCCAAAAGGGTGGGGCTGGTGCAACTCTTGGTCTCAGCCCTTTTTTAATTTCTTTCATATTTCATATTTATTGCAGAATATTTTACAGCAGATCATGATCAAAAATTCAAAAATATGAATTTCTATAAAATTTAGTAAAATAATATTAATTCTAGGTTTTGTGATTAGTTACAATTTTAATGATTTAATCCGTCTAATTTTTTCTACAATAAGTAAAAACACTGACAACTATGTTTAACACTATCTGGTGGCTTGGAGGGAAGTATGACGCCGAGTATCCTTATCCTTATATATATTTAATACGTGAAGCCTTTTTTTGTTAACGCAACTTGTCCCTTATTTCTGGACCAATTTTGACGTTTGAGTCTGTTTGAGGTGGCGAAACCATAGAACTTTCGTCTCATTTCGTAGTATTGCATTAAGGTAGATTTAAAAATTTAGATTTGGCTTATTCTTATTTAAGGTATGAGCCACTCTCAAATGTAGGTTTTCCCCTATCTACTCTTATAATAATTCAGTTTTAAAAATCTTCAGACAACTAAATCTACAGTTCTACTGGACCGATTCTATTAATTGATGGCTCGTTGGGAAACTTCATCTAGATTTGCAATAATTATCAAAGTTAGACTTTTTTGAAACATTTACGGTGAAAAAATAAAAAAGCGTAAGTGCGTAAGTAACTTCACTGAAGTGATGTCGGTTTGTTGTTGTCAACTGTAAACATTTAGCCCAAAGATTCTTAAAAATTATCTTCGATGTATTGCGGCGGTAAATTTTTCGATCGTTATTTTAGTGGAAGGATTAAATTTACGAAATCAAAGATAGATACAGAGCAATCTCGATAGTCCGACACGTTTGGTAATCCGACACCGCAGCGGCCGCCGTAACTGCTGTGAGTGCAAGAGAGAGCGAGCATTATTGTAACCCGACACCGACCTAGGAGGATACATTAGGAGGAGAGGACACACACACACACACGGGTTGCGTTGAAGCCAACGCAGCGGCTGGCTGGCCGGCCGTACCGCGCGGCGGCGACGCGACGGCGCGGGAACGTGACCTGCTCATTACAACATATAATACCTAAATTAACATGACTATATGAATATTTCTTAATTGATTTTGGTTGAAAACATTTAATTTGGTTTCATAACGAAAAAAACAGCTAAACACAATTATTAGGCACAATAATTTATCCTATCCTCCTAGACACCGACACGGACACGCCGCCGCGCCGCGAGACCGATACTGCGATACGTCTTAACGTCCTTACGTTTTAAGATCACAAGTTTATTTTTATTTTGGTTCACGTATTTAGAAAGTAAAATGAACGTTTCATTATTAACACAGACTTTTCTTTTAACTCATTTCTCATTAATATTTGCATTGTAGTTTAATTTATTGCTGTTTATAAGGTACCCTAGGTAATCCATAATATTTGATAATCCCACAAGGGCCGCCGGTCCCATATCTGTTGGATTATCAAGAGTATACTGTATTCACATATTTCTTAACTACACGTGTTTTTTATTATTATTAATACACAATTAATTACTCCATAGTTACAAAATACTCATAACAAGGTACACATATTTAAGAAAAAGCAAGGTAAAAAGGTAAAGGTAAGGTAAACATTTAAAAAAAATATTGCCATTAAATAAAAAAAACTTCCTTGCCCTTACATTAATAATTTATAATAGCCATTTTTTATCAATGATTGAGATTGACTATAGTACCAACGTTAAATTCAATATCACTTGATAGGTATATGTACTCACGATTGTTGTATATTTTAGGAACATCTGAAGGCGGCCAATTCGACTGCGAAAAATCGCAGTCGTAGCATGTGTTGCTTTTACGGGTGTAAAAGAAACCGGGCTCGGTACCCAAACCTACATATGTTTGCGTTCCCTACTAAAAGACCTACGGTTTGTGAAGCTTGGGTAAAATATTGTGCAAATGAATCTCTAGATTCACTGTCAACAAAAACACTGTCGAGGAAGGACGTTTGTGAAAAACATTTTGAAAACAGTTGCTTCCAAAGCACAATAAAATCCAAAATACACCCATGGGCCGTGCCCACGCTGTTCTCTGTGGAGGAAATAGATTCCCCGAAGTCGGTGGGTGGTAATGCAACCCAAATGCAACCCCCATCGTTGACACGGACACAGGCTTCGTCATTGCCTCAAGACGATAAAAGAACACCTGGCTGTAAAGTGCTTTCTCGGAGGGCCTTGTTTGTTACTCCAAGCACATCACAACAATTACTTGATCCAAGCACTCCACTGTACAAAAAATTTAAATCTATTACAGGACGCAGGCCAACGCCAAAAAGAAATTTGACACCCGCGAAGAGAAAACTGTTGGAGAGACTAGAACATTCTAAAAAACTCAACAAGAAATACCAAAGACAATTAAAACGACTTACTCAAAAGAAACCCACCATTACAAAAGACATGCTGATGACAGCTCTCCGAGACACTTTGCCAGAAAAAGTATCAGACTTCGTTTGCATGCAGCTCAAGCATGCTGGTAGGAAGAGGATGCCATGGACGGAGGAAGAAAAGAAACAGGCATTAGCGATGAGGTAAATGTGAACAACTAGACCCTTCACAATAAAAAATATTCAACTCTTAAACACTATCAAACGTCACTACCCAAAGTGCTTAAACTGTAATCATTGTGGCAATTAGGCCTATTTCAACTATCTGTCAACTTTACAGTTCGCGCATTATATCTCCGGCTATGACCACTACGCTACTAACCGTATCATATGATATTTCAAACATATGATTTTGGTAAACACTGCGTTTGACACACAGCGGGAATGTAGAACAATGTTTTCAGAGAAGTACCCCCTCTCCCCCCCGCGTCTTGCAACCAGCTGATTCTGTCATAGCCGGAGATATAATGCGCGAACTGTAACAAATAAATATTAACATAACCCAATTTGCATGTTTATTAGTATACAAACATAGTTTAAAGCGAAGATGGTCTTAAAAATAATTTTAAAAACATAACAATATAATTTAAAATAAAGCAGTTATTGCATATACTTAAAAACCGTAAGTTTATTTCAAACTGATGTTTTTGGAAAAGCACCCCTCTCCTCCATTCGTCAATCAATCTGCCAGTTTGGCTGTGAGCGCAGTTTGGGCGAACTGTATCTTAACCTATGTTATGTTGACTTTTTCAGATACAAATCACCAGCTTTATATGAGCAGATGAGGAGCGATGGTTTTCAGTGGCGTACGCAGGATTTATTTTCGGGGGGGGATGCACCAGGAGGCCAGGGGGGTACCTCCCAAGGGAGGGGGGTCCGGGGGCCCTCCCCCGGAAAATTTTCATAAATTACAACTGTAAATTCGCGTTTTTAGGCAATCTATAGAGGACTAAAAACAAACAGAATAACTCCCGAAATTTGAACTAATTTGAGGCTGCTCACAGATTAAATTATGAAAATTTTAGATCACACTGGAATTTTAGCAAAATGTTTCTTACACAAAGAAATAGCACATTTATATAGTAGGCCTAATATTAAAAGACATATAAGAAAGTAATTCATAAATTTTACGTTTTCAACTTTGTAAAAAATTTAATATTTAATATCAAAGAAAAAACTATAAATCACATTCTCATTTATTGCACGCCCCGGACCTTCTGGACCTGAAGTATTCGGATCCTAGATTATCCGAGCGAGGTTGATGAATAAAATTAGAAATGAAATAAAATTACAACTATGACACTTTAATTAATTTATTTATTAATTGCGTAAAAAAGCTACGACTGACCTTATTAGTGTCATGTCGCAAGGTAATAATTAGTAAATCAATGATACAACAGAAGTTAGGGTGATTCCGCCCCCCCCCCCATTCAGAGAGCTATCGGCACGACCATGAGCACGACGCGCGACCGGGAAAATCGCTACAGCGAACCCGTCTTACCAACGCTTTAACGCGCCTGGTTCGAATCTGGACCCAGGTTACTTGATTACTGGGCTACCGTATTAATTTTTTTAAATATTTTTATAGAAAATATTCTTAATTTTAATTTAAATCTTTTTTAAATTTTTATTTTAGGTGATCTGCAGATAAAATAATGTTTCCGCCCATTTTGGCCTGATAACGCCTACTACACACTATACGCTTTTTTTTACCGAACATCGCTCTTCGAGCCGGCCAAGTTCGTCGTGCCGAGCTCGTACGTGAGTTAGGCCGCTTTATGTCGTTGTTTTATGCCAATTTATTTAATGGTTTTTAACAGTTTTTATTTGGTTTCCATAGAAACCATTGTTTATTTTTCATTGAAAATCCGTGTGAAGAACGGGTAGAACGTAGGACAGCTAGTTTGTTATATAACTTCACTAAAATTACATATTTCCGTTTAAGAAATTAAATTTTGCATCTTTCTTGTGCCTTGATAGTTTTTTTTACTTTAACCATACATTCTCATTCAAGGTACTTTGCTGGTTACGGTGTTCGGGCCAGCTTGAAGCAGTTTGACTGCGACGACTGCAGAAAAGAGTTAACCATGGCTCCATCGGCTGCCGACACCGAAGAGTCCCTCATCAGGAATCGTGAATACAGATGTGATACATCGAACCTCATGTATCCACAAGATGAAACTGTGGAAGTAGTGGATGCTGCGCTCACAGTTTTGGACTCCATGTTGAAAAAGAACATGCATCTTCCCAACTTCAAAAAGGCAGTCATGTTAAAAACCAAAAGACGAATTTTTAAGATGCATCCCTATTGGCTGAAATGCAACACGGAATGCTTCAAGCACCGGGAATTCATCATAAACAAAATCCTAATTGCCAAAATAAAAAGAGGTTTGCAGGCCATGTCAAAGAATCTGCGGCAACCCGGTGGGAAGTATGGTGGTTACTGGGAAAAAATGATGAAAATCCAAAACAAATGAATTTACCTGAATCCCGTATGAAATATAAATAAATAAATAAGTAAATGAGTAAATAATTCAAAATTGATTCTGTTGCATTTAATGGTATTTTTTATTACCAAGTTTAACTGTGGCAACGAATCAAAAATTTTTGGGAGACGAAAACGGAGTTATCTATGTCCCCGCCATGTCTCCTTGGCAACGTGAAGTTTGATATAATAAATTAACACTCTCTCGGTAGTAAAATTACTTCACGGCAAAAGATACACGTCATGTACAAGTATTATCTTTTCAAGAGTACATGTATAATTTTTTAAACTAACAAAACAGTAAAGTATTAACTTCATTGTTGAAATTTAATTTATTTAATTTATTTTAATTTATTGTGCACATTTATATGGTGTTATTATAATAATAACTTATTTGACATCTTTAAAACCCTAAACTCACCAATAAAGTGTAAAATCCCTTGCTAATCCGAGTGTTATCTCAGGAATAATATCGTAAGTATGAATTTAGTTTAAATGATTAGAATTAAATTACAATAATTAATACATTACTTCGATTTATATTTCATTTCAATATATCAAATATAAAATAATGGAATAGAATGAGAAAAATTGTGTTTACGAGCGTGAGTTTACTCTCAGGCTCGCGGCACGGGGACCGAGGACCAAGGGAGGGAGGGAGCTTGAATGGGGCCCTGTAACTGTGAAGTAGCCGTGTAGCAGCGAGGCGGCGCGGCGTGGCGCGGTGTCTGGTGTCAGGAGTTCGTTCCCTCCCTCCCCCTCCATTGCTTCCCCCACCGGTCCACGCGGAGCGCCACCGCACCGCTGCTGTTGCGCTACAGTTTGGAAGTAATCCCGCGAGGTCGCGCCACTGCCGCCACCAACACCCCAGAACCTTCAGGAATCACAGAATGAATGATCTACTCCTGGGGTATTTTTTATCTATGGTTGCACTTTATTCAGATAGCGCTGCTGTTCCCTTACCACCGAGTTAACATGGGAGTGCCATCTCTTTACGAAGTTCATTATTACTCTATGGCTCTACTGTATTGAAAATGTACTTATATATGCTTATATGTTTGGAAACATATAAACGGTATTAAACAATAAAAATCAGAAAATGTGTTTTTTGACCCTGTTTTCTAAAACTTGCTGTCCTGAAAAATGTTGTCTAGGAAAATAAGGTCCCTTTTTCCCTTGGCGGGTCACAAATACCGATTTTTAGGTTTCGAATGGGTGGGGCCGTCCATAAACGACGTCATCTGAAAATAAGGGGGAGGGGTCCAGATTGAAAATGACGGTAGGATGATGTGCATGGGGAGGGGGTAGACGCTGAGATTACGTCATTTTCAAATTTTGTTTTAGAACTAATTTAAATTGGAAAATTGTATCCTTTTGATGTGAATTCATTCAATTGAAGTTAAACAGCTTAGACAATTTATTAGAAACTATGTAGTAGATTTTTATAATATTTGTAAAATGGTCATTTTAGCTTCAGGTCAGAACAAAGCTACAGTAAACGCAGATTTTAATGACCGATGTTTTAAGATTTACAGCGTCAGCGGCCATCACTACTAGTACTAGCCACAAAGATAAAAACGTTCTGGTTTTAATCGTTATTCAAAAACAAATTAGCTCAAAATGGGTCTAAAACTTAATTGATGGTTTTATAATGTCAATAGAAGAAACCTTTTATAGGGGCTTTCTCTAGGAATGGCATTATTGTGGGAGTTAGTTCTCTATTACGTCATTTTTCAACGGTGGAGGGGTTAAGCGGATTATGACAGTAGGATGATTGTAGGGAGGGGGGTCCAAAAATTGCAAAAAGCTATGACGTAATTCATGGACGGCCCCATACTAATCATTAATCTTTCCTGTGCAGATTTATTCGCTTATTTTAGCTATGGGTATCCGAACAAAATAAAAAAATCAATTTAGCAACCTATGTTATGCACATGGAAAGGGACCTCAAGTCACTTTGGAAAAAACATGGCCAGCGACTTCAGGCAACCCTCACGTCCCATTTCCCCAATGACCATGCCCTTCCTTACTGACAGAGTCGTATGGGCATCACAATACTAATCTCTCTTGACATATATTCAAGGGCTGATCCAATCAGGAGCGGTTGGGTGGATTGCCACCCCCCCACTCAGAAAAAAAGGAATGTTTCAAAATCTAGTCGTAGAACGCCCAAGTTCAGTTTAGAACGTCCAATGTTTAGTTAGGACCACGCTGCTTATTTTATTTATTGATAAAAACGTTGTTTCAAAATCGTCCAGGTTTCATAACGTCCAGATAGATTATCGTAATTAATTGATGTTTCAAGACGTCCAGGTAATAATTTATTAAAAAATATTAAATTGGTCGGAATTTTATATCGACCAAGTTTCATAGCGTCTAGGCCACTAATTTAAAATAATTATAATAGCCGTTTCAAAACGCCCAGGTTGTAATGTAATAAATGGCTATTTCATAAGGTCTGATAGTGGCCATTCATAAATTATTTATTTATTAATTTATTTATTTATGTATTTATTTATTCATTCATTCATTCATGCATTCATTCATTCATTCATTCATTCATTCATTCATTCATTCACTCACTCATTCATTCATTCATTCATTCATTTACCATTTTTACAGATATGAACATACAATATCGATACATTTCAAGATGGCATTAAGAGTATAAATTATAATCAACTACATAGAATGATTAACATGATAACAAAGAAATAAACTACTACATTGAGCAACAACAAAATAATGCAACGAAATATATATATATATGTAGGTGTCACACAAAAAAAAATATCAACAACAACAATAAACAATATAGATGCATAGAAAAGTGTGGTAATTGATTACATCGTAAAATCTGAGGGCTCGAAAACAAACAAGTTACATATTAGCTGATATTATGATTTATACATTAAGGTTTACCAAGTAATAATAACCTTATACCAAGTAATAATTATTATGACGTAATTAATACGTCATCTGAAAATTGGGGGAGGGATCCAGAATGGAAATGACGGTAAGATGATGTGCAAGGAGGGGGGAGTAGACGCCTAGATGTAATTTTCAAATTTTGTTTTAAAACTAATTTAGATAGAATGATTGTAAACATTCTATGTAAATTCATTTAATTAAATTTAAACAGTCTTAAAACTATGTACCCCTTTTTTACAATATCTGTTTATAAGGTCATTTTAGCTTCAGGTCCAAGCAAAGCTACAGTAAATGCAGATGTTAATGATCAATATGTTTTTAGACTTGCAGTCAGAGTCAGCGTTGAATACTACACTAAATGTAGTACCACAAAGTTCAAAAAGTTCTGGCTTCAGTCGTTGATTAACATCAAATTCGCCCAAAAATTGATTTAAAACTTAATCTAATCGTTTACAACTCAATTGAAGAAACCTCTAATGGGGTTTTCCCAAAGACTGGCATCACGTCAGGACTTTGTACCCAATGACGTCAATATTGAATTTTTTTTTGGGGGGGGGGTTAGGCGAATCATTACGGTAGGGTGATTGTAGGGAGGTGGGTCCAAAATGCCCAAGAGGCCATGAATTAATTTATGGACGGCCCCATATCTATTATTTTATAATGTCCAGGTTTTATTACGTCCAGGTAAATTATTTTATTAGCTGTTTCTAAAAACGTCTAGCTGTAGAAAACCTGGGCGTTATGGAATTACTACTATCATTTATTTAATCAATTTTAACCTGAACGTTTTGAAACCTGGACGATTTGAAACAAACATTTCTATAGTATTGAATGAATTAACCCGGATGTCTTGAAAACGGAACTCTGTGAAATAGCATTTGATGGATTATAACCTGAGTGTTGAAAACTGGACGTTTTGAAACAGCTTTTTTTAATATTTTACCTGGACATTATGAAACCTGGATATTATGAAATAGCGTTCAGTGAATTTTAACCTGGATGTCTTGAAACATCTAATAATATTAGTAATAATTACAAAACAAGCAGCATGGACGAAATAAAATAGCTATTTCTTCACAATGAAACAACGAACCTGTATGTTGTTTTTTTTAACCAATCGGACGTTTTGAAACGTCCCGCATATAAAAATGTTAATAAAATAAAAACAAGTTTAAGACATTGAAATTTTTGAAGCTTCGAGCAAATGAAGTAAAAAAACAAGTATACGGCACAATCAAAAGATGGCATTCAAAAAATTGGTAGAATGCTGTAAAATGAAGTACTCAGTGATATAAAATATTAATTTGCAAAATAGCGCTAGGCCAGGCGGTTGGTAATACTTACATCTGCAGTGCAAGCGGTACGTCTAAGACTCACGCTGGTAAAGATCGTATGACACTAGTTCAACTTGGTTTCTCAAAATATTTCACGTGAAGCACATAAACGTCTGAAATATTTCTGCAACTTACCGCAAAACAATGTATTTTAGTGGGACCATGATTTCGCCTTTCTTGCCGAAACATTTCGTGACATTTTTTTATATATATGTACTTAGCATGGTCATAGAGTAATAATGAACTTCGTAAAGAGATGGCACTCCCATGTTAACTCGGTGGTAAGGGAACAGCAGCGCTATCTGAATAAAGTGCAACGAACTAAAAAGATGGATGCGATATATCGATGGTCGTCTATGCGACATATCGATCGTCGTCGATGCGACATATCGATCGTCGTCGTCTGCTTTGATATATTTTCGTTTTCTTGTTTTGTTTGCTAGACTTTTAATGACTTTACCGGTTTGTTTAGATTAAGTGCGTTTGCCGCTAGAGCAAGTTGTTTCGCGAAATACTGTACTGAGTGATTCTTATTGTGCTTAAAGCGATTGATAGAAAATAATACGTAGATCTTAACATAAAAACACTTAACTTAGTTAATTTTTATTAAGTGCTTTTATGTAAACATCTACGTATTTATTTTCCATCAATAGCTTTAAGCACAGCATGAATCACGCAGTACAGTATTTCGCGAAACAACTTACACTAGAACAACTTTCTGCAAACGTACTTTAGGTATTTTCCCACACTCAAATGAATTCCAACTCGTTATGGTTGTGTACACGTCGCGTCGTGACAGAAAATCAGGGGAAACGGAACGGGAAGTTAGCAGATCGTTATCGTCGTTCTGATTGGCTGAATCAGTGAAGAAGAAGAAAGTCATGTTTTTACAACGCCATCTGAATAAAGTGCATCGAACTAACCCGCTCCAATAAGCTTACCACTTGGCTCCATTTAAGTGTCAGACCGGTGGCATGGTTTCGTGAATGTCCACGAAACCGTTGCACTAATGTCACACGACCCTAAAAGCTGGTAGTCAGTACAGATTTTCTGCGCCAGGTTTCCAACTCCGATGTCATTGCCATAACGCAGGCAGGGTATACAAAAGTGCTGACAGAGCCTCCGTCAAACTAGATCAATGTAAAACCTCGTGAACCGTGTAACGATTATAGATAGGCTAAAAACTTGATTGCACCTCGGTAAAATGTTTTTAACGAGGCTTAAACTTGTTAGAAGTTGAATTTAACATAATAAATTCGTGTTATTTACCAAAAGGGCAATTCAGTAAATTGAGGAAAAATATACAATTTACTCCCACAATACATGCAAAACCACGTGTATAATGTTAAATGTGCACATTGTTCGTAAGACAGCATAATATTTTTGAAGGGGGGTGAGGTTTGATGGGACTCCCTTACATAAAAAAGGTGTTCTTTATTAACATGTTGGGATTCAAATAAAAGTCGAAAAATCGTAAAAACCTAAGATTTTAATACAATTTATTACAGCTACAGGCATAGGCATTTTTGTAATTACGCAGTTGAGTAGTTCGAAAACCAGTCCTGTGGGACCATCAAAAGAGGAATATTCCCTCGAAAATAAGGTTTATTTAAACATTGAAATATTTTTTTGGTTCGCTTCTTTGGTAAATCAATGTTAAAGGTAATATGAACGGAAACTTTGAAACATTTGAATCTATTTCTTTTCAATCTTTCTTCATATAAAGAGGTTTTACTAAAAAAAAATAATTAAATAAATGGGTTTTGCCCTAAATACTGTATTTTTTAATTACTTATTGCAGATTTCAATTATTCATCTTAAATCATCTTTCCAGGGATTATATTTCAACCAAGGTAGATATGTTTTACACCAATATACCAATCTTCTGGTTTAAATATTTTGTTGACATCCACATAAGAAAAATAATGTTACGTATAACTGGACTGCTCATTCAGACACATATTTAAAATATCCTAAGGAAGACAGTATGCCACTAAGGCCTATGTTTAAAACCCATTAAACTGATTATACGTATTAAACATTGATGGTTATTTTGCTGGAATCCAAGCTTAAGCAATAATTTCAACTTCAAAACTCTTTAATAGTACACCTCGGATTGTCCGGATTAATGTGGCGGAACACCGATCCGGATAACAACAAATTTGGATAATCTGAGGTCCATTTAAATATCGCCTAAATAGCGATCACGTACCTTAGCCCCTGCTAAATTGACGCTGCAAAAAGCGTATCAAGACTGTACAACATGTTAGTCTTTCAAGCTTGTTCCGCATACCATTTTTCTAATTATTGTGCTCGATTCTTCTTCCATCACTTACCGTAGCCTACTTGTCCCAACACGCAGTTCCTTAGCTAAATTTTTACCAGATTCTTCCGCGTCAAGTATTTTTATAGCATTCAGTTTCTGATCTAAAGTTAAAAACACTTTTAGCGAATTTCCTTAAAGGAATAAGCTATTACGGTAGTACTCATGGTAAGACCTAAGTCCGAGACCATGTTAACTTTTCATTTTGGGGTCCCCAAAAGCAAAAAACACCATTCGTTCGAATTTATATATATATATATATATATATGTGTGTGTGTGTGTGTGTCTGTTAGCACGATAGCGGCTGCAAAAATGGTCCGATCTTTATGAAATTTGGTACGGACATGTAAAGTGGTAATCAATTGGACGAGTTCGTGAACCAGCCCGATCGGACCACCGGAAGAGGGGGTAAAGGGGAATAAACCCCCCAAAAATGGGTTTTTTTAGTTTTTTACATAGAAAAATAACATTTATCGAATTTTTGTGGGCACCTTTGAATTCAGCTCAAAAAACAAACAATTTAGTATTTTGAATCACTGCTCTATGTCCATTGGTTACCGAGATATTGAAAGTGGTAAACACAGTACGTTGTCCCAATGTTAACCTTATGGGAAGTAAGTAAAATTCTATATCTCGGTTATTTCTCAACATATCATGTTAAAACTTGGTAAATAGCTTCTTCTAGTTCAGATCTACTAAATATTGAATTAAAACCACCCAGTTTTAATATACCTGTAGCAGCAAACCTGCATACTCATTCCCTATGTTATTCTTAAGGAGCTTACCAAAACATGTCAAATCTTGCTATGTTTGATTGAAATATGTTGTTTTGCATTTGAAATTCGCTGAGTATGCAGGTCTGCTGCAACGGGGGTATTTTCCTTTTACAACCGCTCATTTTGAAACTCAATATCAGTTCACCCAAAGAGTTCACAACTATAAAAACATAAAGTGACAGCAATAAAATAGCTCGTAAAATTGCCGTAGGCTACGACATTTAATTTTAATCACGCAGTTGATTAATGTTACCTGTTGATTACTGCTAGCGCCCCAAGTAGCAAACCGAAAAACTACGTTCACGGAAATACTTATTCTATGGCTGTAGTGTACTGTTTGGGCAATGCGACTCCGACTCCTTCAATTATCGTAGTTCAAAATGCCTACAGTAATGTATTGTATTTGCAGTTTACTTTTAGAAGGCGCATTTCATTTATGAACTCGCTAAAATCACGTTTTGCCGTGATTTTAATTTTCTAATTCCTCGGATGGACCGGTCCGGATAATCCGGGATCCGGATAATGCGGGGTCCAGATAATCCGAGGTGTATTTATGAATTTTTCACACATTGAATGATGCTAACATAGAATAAATAATCATGGTAGTATTTCTATGCTACGGCAATTTTGCGAGTTTGTTTATTGCTGTCATTTAATGTGTTACGTTACTTCTTAAGAAGAGTTACTGTAATAAGTTATGAGTTACTTTAACTTTGGTCATGATCATTTCAAGTTTGAGTTACGATCATTTAATCTTAATAAATCAAATATTTTAATGTGGCGTTTTATTCCAAACCTAAACTTTAAGTGCGGGAAAGTTAACATTATATTCGTATAATTAATAAAAGGTTAGTTCTTAGGTTTGTTTCAAAATTTAACCCCCGTAAAATTTGAAAGACTTACATGTTGTACTGTCTTGACCAAGGAGGTTATATTACTATACTGGAGGTAGCACTGTCTTCACAAACAGCATTGGAAAGCGTGCCGCAGTTGGTACTAACTGATGTACCGTTCTTTGAGTCGATTCAACTGATTCAAAAACTGATGTAATCATTTCGGAGAGTTGAATCATGTTGATCTGATTCTCATTATGATTGAACGGTTTCTTTGCCTTGGAACAGGTAAGGCCAAATACGATATTATATAAATAATAGAATAGAAAATGTTATTTTTTAAAACCTATGAATAAAGAATAATTAATTTAAAGTTCAATATATAAGTGTTAGTATCCGGCCAGTAAATGACAACTTCACTCCTTATGTACAATTTTGCCATCAGCCATGTTATTATACAAACATTACTGTCGCTCAGCAATATTGTACCACTAAAAGAAAATTACGTTCTTTAAAAGACATTTTTTAGGCGGGGTATTTTTCTTATCTTTGTATCTATTGGGCACTACCCACCTTCAGGCAAAGTCCACTTGTCACATTTAAAATACTAACACAACACATAAACACAAAATACGCCACACACGAATACCCGACGTTTCGGAAAACCGGGGAAAACGTTTTCCCCGGTTTTCCGAAACGTCGGGTATTCGTGTGTGGCGTATTTTGTGTTTATGTGTTGTGTTAGTATTTTAAATGTGACAAGTGGACTGGATACAGACATCTTCAGTCTCCGCAAAAATTGAATATCGCCATTTGCCTGAAGGTGGGTAGTGCCCAATAGATACAAAGATAAAAGAAAATTGTCCTACTATTTATGTTGCTTACCTGCCAAGTTTCTACCATAATTCTCGTATTTGCATAGTGACTGATTATATCAATTACTTTTAGCCCAGGTATCTGTTTTGCTGTTTTTACTTTATTTTGCCATTAAAGATATACCCAAAAATAAATTAGGTGAAGTTATTTTCAAACAAAAATCACCTAATAAGTACTCGTTAGCAGTTTATAATGAGTGTTTAACCATAGCCATCTCGGTTATGGTTTAACTCGTTGTTTAAAATATTATTTATTTCCGGTTCCGGAATGAACCAAGCTCAAAATTGAGTCGTGACTCGACTGAATCACTCGATTGATTCGTTCATTTTGGGAAGTCGGTGAAATTAAGGTATTTTGCAAAGGTTGGTACTAACTGATGTACCATTTCTGTGATATTTTGTTCTAAACAGCCGGCACGCTGTTTTACTATGGAGTGCTGCCTCCAGTATAGTAATATAACCTCCTTGGTCTTGACACACCGTTCGCAGCATTAATTTAGCAGGGGCTAAGGTATGCGATCGCAATTTAGGCGATATTGTAATTACCTCGGATTATTCGGATTTTTTGTTATCCAGATCGGTGTTCCGCCACATTAATCCGGATAATCCGATACTGTACTCAGAAAAAAACATATATTTTAATCATAACGTATTCCTTGCATAAACTATGCTTCTCAATTCTTAAAACCTAGCCTATAATAAACACAACAAACATTTGCCACTGCCACCAGTGCTGCCACTACATTCCTCTAAAGTAAACAATAAAAATGCATTACACGTCAGTTTGCTATAATCAGCTGATTGTTTAGTTTCACAGAAAAAACTACATTTGCTGGAACAACAAAAACATTGGTAAACCGAGCAAAAAGCATTTGCATATGTACAACCTGCAAATGTTTTTGTCTGGTTTACCAATGTCATTTGGTTGAATCACATTGGCTGGGACAACTAATTTAATTTGTAGGAACAACCGTGACATTGGTGATTATAGCGAACAAAATAAGTGCTACAACTTAAAACTACCAATGTTTTTGTTAATGCACATTGATATTGAAATGTATATAGCAAATGTGTTTTTAACAAAGTAGTATTAGTAAATCCCACAAAATACTTTTGGAAATTCCGACAAAACCATTTGTTGTATCACCAAATAAATTGGTAAAAATTGCTCAACTAATGTGATTTTGTTGATTTCACCACTGAATTCTTTTCTGTGTTGTTGACTTGAGTTATTTCCATTTCCTAGTGCACGATACATTAACTGTGAATGGATATCATGCATGGGGGGGTTGAATTTGTGGGGGGTTGAGTTAAAGGGGGGTATTTAATTTGGGGAGGGGTGTGGCAGGTGCTATTGCTTTTGGGGGGTGGGCACCTCTGCCTCTGACTACTACTGCGTATTCTTCGCTAAACGCGGCGTTTTTCTACTTACTACTAGGTAGCGCTGCGGTCGACGAGTAGGCAAATAAATGAGAACTGACAAATAAGTAATTTCGGCAAACAGCAAGCTTATGTTAAAGTAAATGTCAAAATACTGAGCAACATAGAAGCCGAAGCTAAAAATAAGTTAAATAAAATAAATTTGAGTGTAACTTGAATAGAGAGAGAGTGGATATTGAAAACTTCTGGCCTAGTGCTGACTGTGGTTTTAAGGCGCAGAAAGGCAAAACACATGCAGTTCCAATATTGCATTGGGCCATTGAAGGCGCCGCTCAACGACTGATGCTGAGGGAACGAACGGTCGAGGGAGTGAATTGACGAACGAGTGGGCGTTACTATATGGCTTTTCCAATAAGATCTTTGAGTGTCAGGTTTTCATTTTATTTATTTATTTTTTTAAATAAAGTAAAATAATGTAGAGATTGTGAACATGACAGATGACTCGAAGAATGACCATAAAGGATTCCACATTCCGCAGGCTAACGCCTGCCTTCATTGCAAAAATGTTCTGAATCATTATGTGGAAGTGTTTTTATATGTGTATTTTATATTTTTTATCACTGGGTTATACTTTTTTACATATAAGTATTTTGTTTATTCTGAAATAAACCATGAAAAATTCACCTAGAATCTGACTCAAAGTTCACACACAAGTAAAGATGCATACATAATAATCTATAAAACTGTTGTTATTAATAATATAAGACTTAAAAAAACACGAATGATTTATCAATTCTGTAAAAATATCAGGTAAATTTTGTTAGTGAAAATGATTCAGATTCAGTACGGTAGCTTAGTTTATACCTGACAAAACTCTACACAATGGTTATTCTTAAGTTCTTACTCGTGTCGCGTCATAAAATTCTAATTAAATACAGGCCTACGCTTAATTTCTCAGCATGGACGAATGTTAAACTTCCTGATCACATGTCTGATTAGTTGGAATCGGTTATCATTACCAATTAAAATCCCAAACCCATGGACCATAAATTTGGATTGTACATTCCTTTTTGGTAGTCTATATATTTTACGTCTATTACTTTATTATATATTGTACTTCAAAATTTCTAATTTTCTTCAGCTCGACCATCCTCACCATAGCCCACAACCATTGTGCAGTAGAGGTAGTTTCATACTAAGCTCTGGCTTCCATTTTATTAGCCCGAGATGTATAGCTAGTAGAAGAGTTTGAATTATTTTTTGGAGCCTAACGGCTCTACAAAAATTATTTTGAACAGTTTTTGAAGTGACTTGTTAAATGAATAAAAACCCCACTTAATATATGTTCAATTATATTTTAGGTAAAACAATCAAGAACGTATATCCTAGTATAGGTAATAAAGCGACATTTCCGCCAGATACGTGGTAATATCGACCACAATATCCTCAACAACAACTGTGCAAACATCATTAATCATCAATCATCAATCATCGCCTCATCAATCATCAATAACTTTATCATAAAAAAGGCTTCGTTTTGAGCTGTAGGATTTCTAGCGCTCCCTACTGGCGAGGCGCGTCAACAACAGCAGTGCTGCGTTGCCGACGCCGCGCCGCGCGGCGACAACCAGGTGCTGTATCGGCCATGAAATGACTACTGTACGATTGAATCGTTTCTGTATTCATTGGTACCTTCTATTGCCTCACCCGATCAAGGTTTATCGCTCTTGAAGATCCTAAAAACACGAAACCTGCACTCTCATAGTTTTCGTGTAAAATATTGATCCACATGGGAAAAGAGTTGAATTAAGGTTGATGGATCACCTGGACGAATTAATCAGAGAAGACTATTACTTTTACGACTTTTACGAACTGTTTTGAACCTTTGAACTTAGGCAAACTGTGGGTTCATGTTTAGCCCGTCTAAAAGCTGCCAGCATGATTTATAACGAACGGTTGATTAACATTATTTTATAATGTAACGATTTATTTAGCTGTAGAGCACGTTTAAGTTTATTTTATCAAGCAATAGTATATATCAACTTACTCGGTGCAATATTGCAAGGTAATACAGGGAGCTTCAGGTTTTAATAACAAATTCTTGCTGTTCACTCATCACACACCACTCAAACTGTACTAAAAATTTATTTGAACTCGGAGGAATCGCACTGTTAAGCGTTGTAAGCTGTAGTATTTTACATGAGAGTTTTCCAGATATTATCAATTTAAAAGTAGCTAAAGTAAATCCACTGTAACGGTGAATCGAAATGGGTTGGCAGTATATATTAGCCAATTTCGTTACTTTCGAGAGTATTATCTACAGTTTTCCAGAAATGTGCAGATGAACAACTTTATATTTATTTTTGCGATTCAATTAGTACAAGAGGCAGGTTTGTCAGTTTGTTTTATGGAATTGACTACTGAAGATGAATTATTTACTATTACTGAAAGCTGTTTAGACGTCAACCACTAAACAGACAACGATTGGTTTCTACAAGCAACAATAAAAGTGAAAAAAAGAGATTAACTATGGAGTAATCCTGGGCAGTACGCTTGCGCCGTTACTATTTTGAATGTACACCGCTATACATGATATACTGTTACTATTATGTATAAGTAAATTATCATAGAAGAGTTTGTTTAGCAGATGGACGGTATTCATATTCAGATGACGCGGCCCCCCTCTGAGAGGGCGACAGTTACAGTGACGCCCTCGCCGTATACAGTATAATATTTAGGTTTTAACCATAGTTCTATGTTTATAGCCTTACGGGTTTTTAAACCGGAATCACTAAAAAGGTTGTTCTTTTTCAGCTTACAAATGAATCAATTCTTGATGTTTGCGGTTTCTGTTTTGGCCACTTTTGTGACAAAATAATTTCATTTAATTAAAAAAAACACACAGTAGATATTACTATATTATTATTAAATATTATTATATTTTATTATTATATAAAATATAATAATAATAATAATAATTATAGTTATTATTATATTTTAAATACACAGTTAGATATTACAACGCATTGTGGTCGGAAGTTTTTGAGTGCTGAGGTGGTCACCCAGCGCGCAGCGGCGCCTGCAGTGGACTCAGCGACCACATAGTACAATAGACGGAGCACACGAACCGCGACTTGAAGCCTAAATTTGCCTGTAGTCCTTATGCATGAAAAAAAATTAAGTAAAAAATTACAAATATGGTATCAAATTAAAGGGCTGAATCTCAGAATCACTATAGTACTAAATACAAATGGTTGACAGGTAGTTTACATATCGTAAACACTGATAACCTAGAAGCTTCTCCTGACATTTTTTTAAGAGAAGCTGCCGCCACAGAATGCACCTGTAACGTTCCTATAATCTGTAAACTGCTTCTAAACCATTTATAATTGGTATGTACCATAGTAATTGTGAGATTCAAACCTTTAATTTGATACCACATTTGTATTTTTGTAATCGACTTTATTTCTGTAAACAGCAATTTGGGATTGACTTTGTTTTTATGCAGGCGCCGCGCGGATAAACTCTCCCACAATATTTAAGTTATCAACCAAACTACGGCAGCTATTTTTTCATAAAATATGATTTAAAAAATTCAACTCCTTAGCAACAATTTCCACCGTTTTTAGCGAATTTCCCCTATAGGGAAGAAGCTATTACAGTAGGTCTCATGGTAAGACCTAAGCCCGAGACCATGATAACTTTTCGTTTTGGGGCCACCAGAAGCAAAAAAACACCATTCGTTCGAAATTTTATATATATATATATATATATATATATATATATATATATATATATATGTCTGTTAGCACGATAGCGGCCGTAAAAATGGTCCGATCTTAATAAAATTTGGTACAGACATGTAAAGTGGTAATCCCTCAGACGAGTTCGTAAACCAGCCCGATCGGACTACTGGAAGGCGGGGTAAAGAAGTGGTAAACACAGTACGTTGTCCCAATGTTAACCTTATGAGAAATAAATTAAATTCTACATATCGGTTATTTCTCAACATATCTTGATAAAAATTGGTAAATAGGTACTTCTAGTTCAGATCTACTAAATATTGAATTAAAACCACCCAGTTTTAATATACCCGGCGTAGCAGCAAACCTGCATTACTCTTTTCCCATGTTATTCTTATGGAGCTTACCAAAATATGACAAATCTCGCTATGTTGGATTGAAATATGTTGTTTTGCATTTGAAATTCGCTGAGTATGCAGGCATGCTGCAACGGGGGTATTTACTATACCTGACTAAAAGATAAAACAATATTAAAACAATGGCATGTATAACACAATATTTCAGCAAAGTTCTATCTTTTTCGCGCGTCGAGATAACGTTTTTTAACACTTATCGCTTCTCGCCATCTTTGCCCCCCTCCCCCCAAGTTATTTAGCACCTGTGAAAGTGACTACATCAATGTCCTGAATCACCAAGGTCCATTCTACAACAATCAGTAAACATATCGCGTAATTCTTTTGTGCATGCTCGAACACACACACAGGTTTCGGTGGAGGGGGGGGGTTAGTAGGCAGGGCCATACATACTGCTGGATGATTTTGCCCGGTCAGCGCCTTCACGGCAACCCGCACTACGTAGCTGCGTGCGCTCGGCCGGCGCCGGCAATGCATTGGCCTCACGGCCAACGCGCGATCCAGGTAGTTTTACAGGGTGTATCCGAAATACACCGACAAACTTTGGGATATTGTTCCTGAGATCAAAACAAATAAAAAATGTCATATAAGTATAAATCCTATTTCGCTCCGTTTTCCGTCTGTCGGTCTGAACGTGTTTTTTACATGATTCATCATAAGTTTTGAACTACTAGAGGTACCAACTTCAAACTTGGTACACATATGCTGGCTGATAGGACCTATCTTTGTGCTGAGTTTCAAGTTTCTACTTTGTCCCATTTCAAAATGGCGGCCGTTTTAATTTTTCAAAACTTAAAACTCAAGAACTATAACATTTCATAAAAAATAACAAGAGACAAAAAAGGTTCAAAATTTAATTTACTTTCGGAAAATGTACAATTTTGACAGGGTTGTAATACAAATAACGGAGAAAAATAAATTTATCTGAAGTTTCAACTGTAAATTTGGGCAAATTTAATAATTTAGCAAGTTTAACTTTATAAAAATTAAATTTTTCTCGAAAACGTTAAATGATAGAATATCGGTGAAAACGTCCTTTAATAAAAAATATCCCCAACAATAATGATTATTACGTCCGAGGTCGTATCTAGAAAAATAGACGAGTTATAAAATAAAACATTAAAATTGAGGTATTTTGGCTCAGAGCTCAGAGCATACTAATGCACTGGATTATCGACGGTTTGTAGTAACTCTCTTCTGCTCCGCGTGAGTGCGCCACTTGATAACCCGGACAAAATAAAGTAAATAAAATATAGTTAAAATTAATTGTAAATTATATGTTATTTTAGGTATATGTTTGCTTGATACAAAAATCTTCAATACTCCCGATAAAACTGAATATTACATATTTTACACCAATGACTGACTCCTTACGTTGTTGGTTCTCGCACGGTTGATTATGTATAGTTGTATAGGGGTTATACTAGAAGCTACTCAGTAGTATCTCAGGAGGATATTTGATCTTTATTAATGTTTGGAGGGGTCCGTCAGAGTGAGGCGTCCGGACCCCCATAAATCCTCAATAATCAACGAAATTAATTTAATACGGCATGGTTCCCAGATGTGCGATGATTATTATCGACTTTGTGAGATGATTTTTCTGGATTGATACGATATAAGATAGCGAAAATATACGATAATTTTTAAAAGGTGCATCTGCTTAAAAGAAAGTAAATTTTAAAATGGAAACCAGCTATTTGGCATCGTCATTTAACAAAACCATCCTTAGTAGTCTCGTCTTCTCTGTTGTATTTACTAGTTGTCATATTTAGGCCTATACCGCGAGTGGGAAAATGGTCTTTGTTCGGGGCATAAAATAACATGTTAATTAGGCGACACAAATGTCGCCCAGTGCTGAGATTTTGTCGCCCAGTGACTATGGGTAGTCCCGGCGTTATATGATTAACATTTTTAATATATCGGAATTAACAAACTACTTGAAAAAATTACTTTGTGTAAATCTTTTAAAGTATTCTCAGCCTCCATTGAGTAAACAATTGATTAACAATAAACCTGATTTCCGACTTAGATACAATCAGAGAGAGACACTGAGTAAGTCAAGCAAAATGGGGAGCTGTGATGGCAGATTTAATTTACTTAAACATTACGTACTTATAGCTTAAACATTTTAATTGTTTTTCTTTCCAGTTTATGTACAGAGTTCTGAACAATAAAATCATTGACTTTGGACTTATTTATCCAAAGTAAATATTGTGGTTTTAGATTTTATGTAGAATACTTATGTTTGTATTCATAAACTGTTTTAAGGTTTGTAATACACTTTTGAAATTGAGCTATGATTTTGGCCCAAGAGATTGTGAAGGCAGCCTTGGCTTATTACAACGTTCTATAATACGTAATTTAGTGTGACTATATGGACTGTTTCAAGCTAATATATTGGGAAAATTAAAAAAATGTAGAAATCTGTGATTCTTAATTCAATTTTTGCAAAATTCCTCCGTGGGAGGGCCCCGGACCCCTCTTTTCGCAAGGGGGTATTCCATACCTCTCGGTAGTTTCATCTCTCCCAAAGTAAAATACTTGGTGCACCTATGTCGCCTAAAGGAATCCCTTAAAAATATGTTCTGTCTTTGTTTATGTATTGTTTTAAATTGTTTGTGTTTTTTATTGTCTGTATTTTAATGTAATTTGGGTTCCATAAGTAGTTTTTCATTTATTTGTTCGACTTTGGCTGTATAATAAGCTCAGACAGTTAAAACTTCAACCTAAATAGAAGACCGAAAAACCTGAAACCTGAAAAAGAGGTACTTGGTACCTTCCTGAATGAAAAAGAGGAAAAATACATTGTATTGTACTTTGTATCTTTGTGCGATAATTTTGATTTTGCAAGAAATACAATGATTTTAGTAGCTGGCGTACGATAATGGGATTTTAAAATCTGGGAACACTGTAAGACAACGAAATGCGGCAAAAAAACGAAAACCAAGGGATATGTGGGATCGGCATCAATCAGCGGAGAGCGAATTTCCACCTACAGAACGACAAACAAAAAAACAACCGAGCCGGCCGAACTGGCTCGGTTTGGTTTTTTTTATTTTCGCCCATAGTGTTCATGTCTAAAGTAATTAAGGATTTTATATTGCTGAAATGGCTGTCAAGGAATTGCTGAATCAAATATGTAGACTCACCGTAATAAGCTATCCTGTTATTTTTAGCGAATTTCCCCTATATAGGGAAGAAGCTATTACCGTAGGTCTCATGGTAAGACCTAAGCCCGAGACCATGATAACTTTTCGTTTTGGGACCTCAGAAGCAGAAAACACTATTCGTTCGAATTTATATATATATTATATGTATGTGTCTGTCAGCACGATAGCGGCCGTAAAAATGGTCCGATCTTAATGAAATTTGGTACAGACATGTAAAGTGGTAATTCCTCGGATGAGGTCGTAAACCAGCCCGATCAGCCTACCGTAAGGGGGGGTAAAGGGGGATAAACCCCCCCCAAAAATGGGGTTTTTGAAAATTGTACATAGGAAAATAAATCTATCGAATTTTTGTTGGCACCATTGAATTCACCTAAAAAAACAAACAATTTAGTATTTTGAATCACTGTTCTATGTCCATTTGTTACCGAGATATTGAAAGTGGTAAACACAGTACGTTGTCCCAATGTTAACCTTATGGGAAATACGTAAAATTGTATATCTCGATTATTTCTCAACATATCTTGATAAAACTTGGTAAATAGCTTCTTCTAGTTCAGATCTACTAAATATTGAAATAAAACCATCCAGTTTTAATATACCTGTAGCAGCAAACCTCCATACTCATTCCCCATGTTATTCTTATGGAGCATACCAAAACATGTCAAATCTCGTTATGTTGGATTGAAATATGTTGTTTTGCATTTGAAATTTTCTGAGTATGCAGGCCTGCTGCAACGGGGGTTATGTAGAGTACAGCTGTTTCGCCCGAGTGTAGGGTTTCCGTCCAAAGCTTTTCAAGTAGAAAGGGGCGTCATTACGAAAAGTCCGCCGGCTAGGCAGTTTGGCCGAGCTTCCATGGCTAAGGGAGAGAGAGAAAGGTGTTGAGAGAGAGGGTTGCGTCAGCCTGATGGGGTTTCAACTTCCAGGAACAGGCGAGGGGGCGAGATGAGCTTCCTGTCCACAATAATGACCTGAGGTCTTAACTTTTCAACCATATCCTATGCTGGCTGCCTTATAAGGGTCTTGGCAGACGGGCCACTTCTTAGCCGTTTTTGCGTGGAATTGTCGTTTTATGAATACTGCGATTGGCTAAAAACAAAGATGTAGGCCTTGTGACCAAGCAGAAGACGCAGTTGTCGCGCAACGAATTAGCCCGTCGCCGGCCGAGAATCTTTTAGTGGGATACCGCAATGAATACAGATATAGTTTCTGTATTTATTAGTTATACCTGGTGAAACCCTAAAATATCCCTTCGTTTCGTTCGAAAAATCTGTTGTTTTATGTAAACTTTCTTAAAAACTGCTCAAAACTAATTACCAGTTCATTTGTTTCGGGCGTTTTCCTCTCTTTTTCACGCAGGCTGACTAAAACCCCGGACAAAATTCAACCCCGGACGTTTCCTCGGAAGCAAGCCTGAAACCCGGAGGCGCCGACGGGAATCCCGCCGAGCCCGTCGACACTTGCCGAGGTACGAACATTACAGCAGGGTTATGCCATTGGTTGATACTGTAAAGATTAAATTAAGAAACCGTAAACAAAACCTGGTAACTCGTACTTCACGCCCGGAACGCAATAACGCCCTTAAACTACAACTACACGACGTCGTAACCAACAACTATACACTCTTATTTTGGATTAAATGAATACAATAATTGATTTTCGCACCCTGTAGGTTACAGTGCGACGCTCAATTTAACTTCCTTTTCACCAATTAATTAGAAATGAACTCTGTGGATTAAATTGTTCAGATATAAATAAAATATGCCTGAAAAATCATGTAAAAATACATTTCATAAGACCTTGTCGAGTAAAACAGGTGTAAAGTTTCGGATTCGCGCCATACAGATAATCCAGTATTTAATTTAGCTCTCTCACCCGTAATGAATATTTACAATAATTACAAACTATATTTGGTTTCCCATTCTTAGTACATTTAATATTTAATGTAATTTTTTTAAATATTTAATATGCAACCAAACAAATACATTTCCCCTTCAATTACCCCGTTTGAGACCAGTGATGCAGGGCTGTGTAAGTATTGCGTTCACTGAATTGCAGGAGTTTTCTTTAAGCAGTAGAGGTCCATGCGGTATCAGTACCAAACGCCACAACGGATAGCGTGTGCATTAGTCGGAGAGTACTTTGAGATAAAACCCCTGCGTTTCCCACTTGGCGCAATAAAGAGGGGGCTCCAGTCACGCCTTTTCCTCTAGAGCAAGAATTTGGTATGTCTGAACTCATTAGCACAAGCACTGTCACGTGTTCAGGGCCGTAACGTTAAACTTGGGGGCTCCGGGGCAAGACTGGCTGGTGGGGCAGCCCATATCTTATTCAAGCTTGTGCGTATGCGCGTCAAAAATCATTAAACCAATTTTGATTTCATTGCCATTTTTATAGGCCATGAGGATTTAGTTTTTTTAATACTGTAGTAAACCTAATTTACGAATTGATAAAAACTAAATAGTGTAGGGAGTTAACTGACAGTAATATAAAAGCATTCAATATGTTTACAATCTTTTCATCGTTTCTATTAGTTTACAACACAGTTACCCAGATATCATTTTATTAATGAAACATTTGTTTTCGTCTTTGTGCCTCCGTGCGCACTCAACAATGACTAAAAACAATATTTTTGAGCTCCGTCATTTTCATTTGAGATAGAGCTAAGCTACTTAGTCTGTATTGAGTCATTGTACGTAATAAATAGATTTTTATTAATTTAAGCTTAGAAAAATATCTCTCTGCCTTCACAATGGTTACTGGGACAGTTAAGTACATAATACACGCTTTGTATACTCAAGATAAGTCAAAGTCAGCGAACTAGATCAATAAAAAAAAGTTTATGGTGGAGCAAGTAAAACTATTTTACATCCTCTGGAGATTGTACAGAAACATTTTATTAGATTTTTATCATTCAAAAATAAGCGAGAGCCTTCCCTCCCCCTATTTCAACAATTAAACATTATTCCCTTAAGATATATTTTTATATTTAAAGTTTTGAAAGTTTTTTATGTACGTAACGGAAACATTGGAGTAACGCGAATAAATTACTTTACCAGAGGAGCAGCTCAAGGTACAGTAATGAAGCCTAGGGTAAATAAAACAGTCTTTAGGAAATGTTTTGTATTTTTAGGCATGGGCGGATCAAGGGGGGGGCTGTGGGGGCTGCAGCCCCCCCTTTAGGATAAGGCATAATTTAGTAAGGATGTACGGTAGACATGGTCGGGTCCCGAAATTTCGGGAAAATTAAATTCCCGATTTTCGAGTGGGATTTTGATTTACTTCGGGAAATTTTCGAGACGGGATCGTTTTAACGGTCGCAACTAAACAGCGGTTGTAGCTTCGCAAGACTCGCGATCGGCCGCGGAAAACCATCTCGCGTATTTTCCGATCGCGAATAAACGGTAATAAATCCAGTTTTGCGAAACTCACGATCGTCCGTTAAAAACTATCGTGCGTATTTGCCAATCGTAACTAAACGGCAAATAAATGCGGCCTTGCAAATCTCTTGATCGGCCGTGAAAACCATCGCGCGTATTTACCTGTCGCGGATGAACGGCAAAAATAGATTTACGCTGTTCGCGAGCGACCGCGAAATCTGTCGATCGCGGATTAACGGCCGATGTAGCTTTACGAAACTCGCAATTGTCGAGAAACACGAACGCGCGTATTTACCGATCGCTGATAAACGGCAAATGTGAGCACTATAGCCGACACACGTTGCAGCGCCTCCGTAGATAACAAAAAACAATTGATAGACTGTCACCTAAACATTTTGTGATTTTTCAATTTGCATTTTTTCAAAAACATGAACGGCCCTAATACTGAGCCTTGCGGTACACCATCAATTACAACAAGTAATTCTGAAGTTAAGTTATTACCAACTACCATCTGTTTTTTATTGCTCAAACAAGAACTCATTAATTTTAGCTCAATATTTGTTACACCATAATAGTAACTTAATTTGCTACATAAAATATCATGAGATATTGTGTCAAAAGCTTTGCTAAGGTCGACTAGACGAGTACCAACTACTTGTTCCCTTTCACAGCCCTCAAGAATTTTGTCAACTATGGCTCCAACTGCCATGGATGTGGAGCACTTATGTCTATACTGGTGATCATACAACAGATTATTAACAGTGAAATAATAGTACAGTTGTTTAAATATACATGATTCGATTACTTTACTAATAATTTGGACTGTAGCTATGGGGCGATAGATTTCAGGACTATTCCTGTTACCTTTCTTAAAAATAGGAGTGATTTTTGCCGTCTTGAGACAATCAGGATATATCCCCACAGTTAAGCATCATATTAATCAAGTAAGTGAGTGAGTGAATGAATGAATGAATGAAAACTTGATTTATTCCTCAAAATGTTATTACAAAATTTAGTAATATATACATAAAATATACTATTTTTAATCATACTAAATATTATAACAAAATATGGAAAAAGCCCACATGGGCATCAAAGCCTGTGCGTGGGCTCTAAAAAGTGGAGCCCATTTTTCTTGATAACATAATTAGAAAAACCATATACATCTTCACTTCGGGAGTTAAGCTCTTGAACAACAGAGACGACATTCTTATAATCTACTACTTTCCAAGAAAAACTCCTATTACCTACATCACTTGAGCTTAAGTAATGAATCGATGACGGGTCGATAGTCAGACGGTGAGCGAAGGCAGGCACCAGGTACTGCATTATCAGCTGGACCTTCTGGTGCGGCTTCAGCGGCAGACGACGGGCCCTCTCCGTCGACTCCAGCAGGGTGTAGAGGTGGCGGCGAATGGCGAAGCCTTTGGCCAAGGTGTAGGTCAGGCCAAGATAAGTGAACTCCTCGGCGACCCCGAAGTTCCGAAGTGGGACCCCACTGAGACGAAGATCCACGGGGCGCGCGATCCACGCGTCTCCTCTCCGAAGAAGTTCGAAGCAACCGCACTTCGCCGGTGACAGCGCCACCCCGACGCTGGCAAGATACCCCTCGGTAGCGTCGAGGAGTCTCTGCATCCCCGCCGGAGTCGATGCGAAGAGGGTCAGGTCGTCCGCATACGCCATGTTGGTGATGTTGGCGTCTCCCACGCAGAATCCTCCGCCCATCTCGTCAAGCCGCCGCAGAAGGGGATCGATGACCAAATTAAACAGCGGGGGAGAGCGCGGATCTCCCTGCTTAACTCTTCTTCGTATGTGTAGCTCAGCCTCGAAGCCGCCCAGCTTGGTGGAAGTCCCCGCGTACAACCGCTGGACGGTCGCAAGATGACACGGCGAGACGCCCTGCGCCCGCAGCACGGTGGTGATGGCTGCTTGAGACACCGTGTCAAATGCCCTGGACACGTCCACCTGAACTCCCACCAGGCGGCTTCGCTTTCCCAAGCGAATTATTTCATCAAGGATGGTCCAGTTGACCATGCACCCATGGTCCCCCCGGAACCCTTGCGGCCGGAAACCTTTCCGGCCGGAAACCTTGCTGACGGTCGGACATAGTCACCTGCTGGGCCAGCCGCGACTCCACGACGGCCGAGCAGATGCACCCAGCAGGGGGGCGATGGTGATAGGCCGCCAGTTTTCGGCCAAGGCAGGGTCCTTCCCTTGCTTTGGAATGAGCGTGGTCCGGCATCTCTTCCAGGCGGACGGGTAGACTCCACGGAACACCACAATGTTCAGCAGTACCGCGAGAGTCCCGGCGATCTGTGGGTAGCTTTGAAGCGCCGTCTTGGTGACTCCGTCGGGGCCCGGAGCTCCGCCCGGCTTGAGACGCCGGATCCTCCCGTCGACCTCGGCACGGGAAATGGGTAGCACCTCGCTGTCCGGTCTCGCGGGCTGCGGGGGCAAATTGAGACCAGTTGGCACGCTGGCCCCCCAGAGATCAGTGAAAAGAGTGGTGGTTTCACGCTCAGGGGGATCGACGCGCCGCCAGTCGGCCATCAGGTCCTCCAGGCGGTCGGTGAGGACGAGCTCTACCAGCCGGGACGGGTTCTTCTTGAAGATTTCCTGGGCACGTGCGTAGCTTGTGACCCTTCGCTGCGTTCTTGTCGACCGTCCCGGCGGCCTGTTGCCTCTCGCCTGACGTGATCGTTCTTCCTCGGGAAGTCCTTAGATCAACCGCTGCTGCAACTCTTCGACCAGAGTGTCCAATTCGGCCTGGATCTCCCCAGGCTGACAGGCGAGGTCTTGAAGCCTCTCGCCCAGCTCACAGACCGCCCAGGTCGTAGGGCAAGACTACATCCCACTCCTGGGCACCGTCCGGGTCGGCCGCCGGTGGTGGGTCCTCTGGCTGAGTCGGGTCCAGAGATGATGGTGGTGACGGGCTCGGCTGAGCCGGGGCCACCGCCGCAACTGGTAGCAACGGGTCCAGCTGAGTCAAGTCCGGGGAAACTGACTTGACTTCTGTTTGTTTTAGAATGTAAGTGGTTAAATCTAATTTAAGTAGTTTGCCCACCAATGACATTGTGCATAGTCATAATACTAGTAGAAAGGAACATCTTCGAATCAATCAATGTAATTTGCATACTACCAGTAACAGTCCTTTTGAATTAAGTTTAAGATTATACAACATGTTACCATCATCTCTGAAAATCTTAAACAGACAATCATTTAAAATTGAACTAAGAAAACTGCTGATAGACCTAAGTGTATATAGTGTTGATGAATTTATTGAACATTGTGCTTCTCAGCAATTATCAAGTAGGCTTAAGTAGGTCCAACTTTTGTATTCTACTGACGTTGTCATGCATTGTACTATGTGTTGCGACAATAAATTATTTGATTTGATTTGATTTGATGTCGTTGTTGGGTCTGGGAAGACAAGCTCCCCCTCCTTCGGAGTCTCCGGCGGAAGGAACACGTCCTCGTCACATATCCACATGCCCCCAGAAGTGGCGGCACTGAACGGGACTCCCGGCGTAGTCTCCACTTGTAGATCTAGCTGGAACTCCTGCGCAAATGAAGTCGGCCGCTGCTCTAGGTGCTCTGAAGGGGCGACGTAGGCCACCGCTCGCGACGTAGGGTGGGCCCTGTTCTTGTGCCCCATGAGACCACGCTGGGTGGTGAACGCCAAGGCACACTCTGGACACTGGAAGCTCCTATGGTTCGTAGGTGGTGTTGGTGGGGGTCCCTTGCACCGGTTATGGTGCACCAGGCACCCGTGCGAGCCCTTGAAGATCGCAGAGCATTTCCGGAACTGGAACTGGAGGAGCACGCCCCGATGGACAGTCTCGTAGTGCGAAATCAGATCGGCCGGGCGCTGAAACCAGTTTGCGCACCTCTCGCACAGGGAAGGTTGGTAAGAACAGAGGAGGGTCACCGTCAAAACTCTAGCATTAGACACGCCAGCAGCATATTGCGGGGTGTTGTCAACTGTGCCAATGCGCGCTAGTCTTTGCCCCGAAGGGCTACCGGGCATAGAGTAATAATAAACTTCGTAAAGAGTTGCCACTTTCATATTAACTCGGTGGTAAGGGAACAGTAGCGCTGTCTGATAATAGTGCTACGAACTAAAAAATATCGATGCGATATATCGATCGTCGTCGTCATCTGCTTTGTTTATATTTTCGTTTTCTTGTTTTGTTTGCTAGACTTTCAATTTTAATGGCTTTACCGATTTGTTTAGATTAAATTGATTAAGTATATTTGCCACTAGTGCAAGTTGTTTCGCGAAATACTGTACTGAGTGATTCATATTGTGCTTAAAGCGATTGATAGAAAATAAACACGTAGATGTTTACATAAAAGCACTTAATGAAAATTAATTTAGTAAATTTTTACCAAGCCAAATTTAATAGTAATTTTAATTGAATTTAATTGAATGAATAGTAACTTAATTTTAATTGAATATATCCTAGGTCCATATTCAATGTTATTACTCTATGGCCATGCCCTGGTGACGGCTTTCTTCACGACGGTGGTGTGTTTATTCGTTTGTTGTTGTTCCTTTGGCAGAAAAAAATTGTTGAATTGTCATGTCAAAAGTCAAAGAAGTTGACAGTCGTAGAGTATCAAAATAAACTAACGGTAACGGTAAACACCAGTTAGCTTCAAAAAATCTTTCTTTTCTAATTATGTTTTGTAAGTTAGGCTTATTTTTACTTATTTCTTAATTTTATGGTACATGGGTTTGTAGAGGGCACATGATAATTACAGAACATTTACTATCAATTCTGACTAGGTAAGCAAACCATTTTAAACTTACATATCCTTCACCAAATTTCTTGCATACAAATCTCAAATGCATCTATTTTAATCCTGGTATATTTAAGTGTCATATCTACAATAAAGGTTACTTTATTTCAATAGTCTTTGGCAGGATCTATGTTCTTTCCATCTATAGGAACCATATTAATAACTGGCACAATAAGATACCTGAAATAGATGCAACTTTAACACGTTCGCTGCTGCACACGTTCCGGAACGCCACCGGGAACATGGTGCCAGGAGCTAGGAACGTTCCGGAACGGCAGCGTTCATTGTTTAACATTGTCATGGATTAGCCAGCTCCTCAGGAGCGTTCTATATTTCCTTGCAGCTCTTGGGGCATACTTTTCCTACAATAAAAAACGTTATTTCCAAAAATTACCACCAGGGTCATTTAAGCCGTAGCGACACACAAACTAGTTCAGCTCCTGGCGCAGTCGCGCCATCTAGCGGCCAGCAGCGAACGTTTTAATTTGCCACAATGTAGATTACAAAAATTAATCAAATCAAATTATGGCTCTAGTCCCGCTGAAGGGTTACATTTAGCCTCACTATCTGAGCTAGGTGGGAACTGGGGTTGCCGGGTGAGGAACAATTGATTCTCAACAACTTCATATGTACAATATACTGATATTCCCAATCAATATTTGGGTCAAAATCTGAAAAGGGTACAATCACTGTCCCTTCATAAAAAAATAATGTTGCCTACTATAATTATTGCTAAAAATGTTTTATTTTTGAAGTTTAGGACTTAATCTTATTGTCTATACTGTTTAAATCATGAATTAAGAAGAGGTTGGGGCAAAATTCTGAGAAAAAACTGGCCAAAGTAGTGACGGTCACGTGTCCCCAATCCCAGTTTTACCGCTATAGATACGATTTAAACAAGTTCACCAATCAAATAAGTGAATATAAAACCCACGTTTATATTGTCGGATACAGGGAGATAATCAAATAGCGCTTATTACGGATGAAACTATGTTATTACGACGCCGAGCTAGGTTAAAAGTCGTGTCCCCACCTTAAGCAGTAGCGTCGGTAGTGTTGTCTGTTTCTCATCGTACAGCGACACTAGCGCTAGTAGCAGCCGACAACGAGTTTAATTCAGGAGTATCATGGCGGCAAACAACGACGGATGTCGGAGTTCGTCGTGTTTAATGAATTTGGACGTGGAGGAAAATAGTTTTGTTCATAAAAATTGCCGTGTCTCATTTTTTTATGTAGCATCGGTACATGATTTATTCTTAATCAAAAGTAAATCGCTGTCCATCGTAATAGTTTTAATTCGTGCGTAATACGGCCCGGTTTCAAATGCCGATTCGTCACTAGCGATAGCGTTCGCCATTTTGAGGTTACAAGACACAACAAGCGAAATTGTAGCGTCGGTCTGGGAAGCGACGGTCGCGAATTTTGGTTAATTTAACGTGAGATCTGCTACATTTTGTGACCGGTTTTTCCGTTTGACTGATATACCTTATATTCTTAATGGTGATGTATTTTTTATTATATTACGGCCGATTTTAATACTTAATAGAGTAAAATGAATTAGTAAACAATGTGTTAATTATGAAAATAATGATGCAGGGTTGCCACCAACAGGAAAATCTAATTGTGCGGGCATTTTTAGTTCCAGAAGCAATTTTTTACAACTGTTATACATTCTTTTATTTAATCTGAAAATGAAATTAGCTGATAGAAAATCTTTATATTCTTTTCATAGCTTATTCTTTTTAGGAGTATTTGCCCTTGTTTCTGATTTTACGGTATAAATTTTTAAAATAATGATAAAGGTATTTTAATGTAGCCTATATTTAAAATCAAATTTGGGTGAAAGTTTTTGATTGATTGTTTTTAAGTTTGAATTAGGCCTATATATGCTTTAGATTAATTTATTAAGTCCATAGCTTTTTTGAAGTTTGTCACCTAGGCCTAACCTTTGTTTAAAATGTTGGATACATAAAAAATGTAACATGTCCAACATTGAAACAAATTTTTTTTAAATGCTTCTAAGCATTTTTTAATTAAGTTAATTAATAAAAATACAGCATGTCTTAATAATATATTTTGAAATTTAACTTGTGAGTAGCATTTTTTAATTATGACAAATAATTTTTTAATGAAAAGATTTTTAATTCCATTTGGTCATCTGTTTTTGCTGCAGTTTAAAAAGCAATTTAATACATTTTGAAAAATATAATGATTTTAACATGTTTGAACTTACTCAAAGAATAGCTAAACGGGTTTTCTTTCTTTTTTAATTTTATTTTTATGCTCTAAACTATAACTTATTCAGGCCTAAGCCTATTTTGAGAAATTTGTAATGAAGCCTTCATTTAATCGTTGAAACGTTTTGATACATAACCACATTAAACATACCGTGATCATTTAAATGCAATTTTGAAGAATTTCAAAATAATTTTTCATGACTAAGTAATAACAATGAATGATTTTGGAAATAGAACATCCTATACATCATAAGTCATTAAAAATTTTGTATTATGCACCTAATGATTCAGTTAAGGTTATTTTAACACTATTGTATTGTCTTGTAAATACTGAAAAAGGCCTATATTAGAAATCAAATTCTTCCTATTTCAGACTATGAATGGAAAAGATGAAGATTTTATATTAAAAAAAAATTAAACAACAAACATGTAATGGAAGTCATATCCATGTAACTGAGGTCACGCGTTGTAGCAGAATGTCACATTTAAAATTTTTTATTTAAAAATATGTATGGTCTCAAAAAATATATAAATGGTTATATTTTTTCAATTAAGTACAGTTTCAAGTTGGTACACAATAATTTTCATGACAATGGAATGGAGTAAACACATTGTGAGGTTAAAAAACCTGACCAAAACTTGTATTTTTAGGTGAATTACATCTTTTCTAAGCTATTATTAAGATATAGGTCAATCAAAAGTAAGAGGGCTGTAATATATTTAAAAACAGTATATGTGAGCAACAAAAAATATGAAATACCATGGGTTTTCCCTTTTATTTCATTATGTAATATTGATTTATCTGGGTGTGACCTCTATTACGAAAAATGGGAGTTTCCGATATAAAACTGCCTCTCTCATTGACATACATGGGTAATGGTGCTTTCTTTATATTTTCTCATATTCTATAGGGTTCAAAGTATTAAAAAATGTAATTGTCATTTAGATACCAAGTAATAACTTTTTAGTTTTTTCCTACTTTGCAATTGTACCCTTTTCAGATTTTGACCCATTTAATCGATATATTGGATAATTACGTAGAAGGTTTACACTAGCATTACTATCAAGGGGACACGGTGGGCACTGGGGATGCTGTATGGGGAACAGTCGATTTTCAACAACATTTGTTCCATATTTCGATAGTCTCAATCGATATCTCATCGGTTTATTGGATGAAAGGTCCATGAACAAAGTTACTGTATGGGGATACATCAGTTCTTCGATATATCGATAGTGTCATTTAATATTTCATCGATAGGCTATATTGAATGAATGGATCACACACAAAAGTTGATCAGCCAATCAGATACCGGCATTCATATCCAGCTCTCTCTGATTGGCTGTAACATTGAGCGGCAAAAATGTGAATCTAATTTTGTCAATTTTTTTCTCATCTGCATAACACTAATGAAAGTACGAACGTCCTTGATAATGAACTTCCTTATCAACTGTGCGGCCTATCTTTGTTTCCTTATGTTTGTGTCAGGACTGAGTCATGGAATTTAGCGATGTTGCATGCGACAATAGGATTTTGCCAGGCTGCAATTTTCCATCATTGGAATTTGGCCAGACTGTAAATTTTCTTTACATAAGAGCTTGGCCTTCGCCGCCAAGTGTCGGCCACTTCGTCACCAAAGGCGAAAACCACTATAAATTCGGATTTTGCCACGGAGATAGTTCCGGGTTTTTCCTGAAAGCTGTTAGGCAGCTCCTGGTGTGACCTGGTTTAAATTTAGGTCAACTTGATTTTAATTGCTACTAAGGGCCGTTTGCACCATTTTAGTTGTTTTAGCCGTTAAGCCAGATTTAAGATAATCTAGATGAAGTTTATTTAAAAGCAAAATCATCTGATTGAATTCATTGTTATTAATTGGTTGAAACTGTATCTAAGTAGCTAAGCTTTTAATTTAAGCTTAAGATTAAGAAAAAAATAGTTTTAATAAAACTAGAATGGTGCAAACAGCCCTAAAATGTCATTACCGGTTTACTACATTATCAGTCAGTAGGATTTGGCCAGACTGCAATTTTATGTAAATACATTTTGGCCAGACTAGAAATTTCTATTATAAGAGAGCTCGGCCGTTGTCAGCAGTGGTGCCATCAGGCGCAACTTTGTTGCCGAGGGTGACAACCACTATAACTTCCAATTTTGCCGCTGGTGAATATTAAGAAATATTTCCTAGAACATATCATCGTACTATTGGGAATTCAGCGAGGTATTGCTTCTTTTTAATTTGTTTATTTACGTAAGGCTTCTATTTAATTTTTTATTTTATTATGTTTCCTTTATTGTGCAGGAATAATTTTCCTTTGTTATCAGCCGCTGATTTGGTCCTGTTAAAACGGTGGTGGCACAAATACGCTATGCCTGACAGACCCGTCACCGTTCAATTGGATATGTCATTTAACTCGATATTTCATTTACTCAATATAGCCTATTCATTTGGTAAACCTATCAGTATGTAAAACCGATTCAATTGTTCACTATAGATAGTTACTTCCCCACCTGATAACCCCGGTTCCCACCATGCCCCCAAGATAGACCGGATATAACCCTTCTGCGGAACTCTTTCCCAAATTAGAGCGTAAAGATTTGCCAAACGTAAGGTGGCTCTTGGTCATCAGTACTTTGTAAATTGCTTTCAATCCATCTCCTCCCCCTTTTCTATCCCAAAACCCCTATTTTGTAACCATAATGAAACTTGTGTATACTGATGTATATTTTCAGTATGAGTTTCAGAATTTTAAGGCACCTTTCTTTGAGAACAGTCCTTTCAGTTATTATGGTATTCAGAAATTGTTTGTAATGTAAATTTGAAAAGGGTTGCAATGTTAAAAGCATAAAATAGGCCTAAAGGAAACATTTTTGAAATTGTTGTGACATTGTAACAAAATAACAAAATTTGAGATAGGTTCACAAATTAATTTTCAAATTTGATTTAAAACTGAGACCAAACCCATTAGTTTGATCATTAAGTTAATTCATTGTAAACTGGAGCCATGAAAACATACGTCACAGTGATTCTTGATAGGCCCTCCTAAAGGCCTCAATGATTCATTATAGTATATTACGTTACTAGGCCGGGAAGTACTGTTTTGCCGGACGAGCATGATAGTTCCCGCACGAGCGAAAGCGAGTGCGGGATTTTTTCGAGTACGGCTAAACTTCCCGGCCGTGTAATGTACGATATTTTTCATCATACTACGCAGAAAAGAAACATACCTTCAATCATAACGTAGTCCTTGCATAAACATACATTTCTCAAACCTTCAAACCTAACCTATAACAAGCACTAAGCAGAAAAACATTTGCTACGGATGCAGTGCTGCCACTAAATTCCTCTAAAAAGAAACCAATAAACCACTAAGTAAACCATTAAATGTCAGTTTGTAACAAATCAGCTGATTGTTTACTTCCGCTCTTTCCGACCTAGGCCGGATAAGAGTTTATCCGGCCTAGGCCGGCAATGGGTAACTTTCAAGCCAACAAAAAGGAACTGAAAACAGATGTTTCTGAGTTAGTATGATGAAAAGTTATTAGCAGGTTGATGTAATATCCTCTGACAAGTTTCTTTTTCAAAAGTTGTACACCAGCTGGTTTCTGTAGGCTTTTTCAAAATCCTTTTCCTTGATAGGCTATTACATTTTACAATTATTGAATAAGCTGCCCTCCTACTCTTTAAGCCAGGTTTTCAAGTTTAAGGCTATGCTCAACGAGGCCAAAATATATGTTGGCCAAAATATGTTTTATACATGTAAAATAAATATTAAATATTGTCTCCTGGTAACAATAGTTCTTAACCAACTATAACTTTCTTCAGAACCAATAAAATTAATTCTGTCTCCATGAGCTAGCCCTTTAGTAGAAGTTTTGTAATTGAAAGGTTTAAAATATATACTCAATCTTTATTTGAAATATATGGCCTCAGTCTGACTCGTTTAATCCTTTATATGCTAATCAGTGCCGGGGTTACGGCCTCCGGGGCCCTAAGCCCAGATTCCTGTGCGGCCCCCTGAGGCCCCCTCGTCAGCTAATTATCCTTTCTAATTCACTCTTAATACCTTATTTTCGATCGTATGCGGCCCCTGCGTCGGTCTAAGCCTGGGATTGGTGGGCCTAGTGGTAAATCCGGCACTGATATAACAATTTAAGGCCAGAAAATTCTGATAAGAGGTCCATTTTAACTTTCCACATCATATATATATTATTGATTTTGTTTTAAGTAAACGTTATTAGAAAGGTACTTAGCCTAATGGTATTATTTCACTAATCAGAGTTTTATGTTCAAGGTAGATAAAGGATGGCAGACATAATTTCTGTTACTCGTCGAACACTACAAAGTCGATCTTCTAATTATGAAGATTTAGAAAATTCAAATGAGAGTCCTCATCAAGTTTTTCAACAACAAACCCATGACAATGAAGAGTTCTTATCTCCTCCATTGCAGGAACTGGAAATGAATTCTGTTTCCGTAGTTCCAGATGGTAAGTACAGATTCAAGAAGTGAGCATTAGGCTGCATACAGACTGCTCCCCCTGACAGGTAGTGACAGTGACAGGGACAGACAGACTGCTCCCCCTGACAGGTAGTGACAGCGACAGACGGACTGCTCCCCCTGACAGGTAGTGCAGCGGCAGACGGACTGCTCCCCTGACAGGTAGTGACAGCCAGACGGACTGCTCCCCCTGACAGGTAGTGACAGCCAGACGGATTGCTTCCCCTGGCAGGTAGTGACAGCGACAGAGGGACTGCTCCCCCTGGCAGGTAGTGACAGCGAAAGACGGACTGCTCCCCCTGGCAGGTAGTGACAGCCACAGACGGACTGCTCCCCCTGGCAAGTAGTGACAGTAAGAGACGGACTGCTCCCCCTGGCAGGTAGTGACAGCGAGAGACAAACTGCTCCCCCTGGCAAGTAGTGACAGCGACAGACGGATTGCTCTCCCTGACAGGTAGTGACAGCGAGAGACGGACTGCTCAGCCTGGCAGGTAGTGACAGCCACAGACGGATTGCTCCCCCTGGCGGGTATGAAATAAGTTAGACCAATTAATGCATTGAGTGTTTATTTCAAAGCACATACCTGACCTGATCACTAGATGGGAGATTCTCTGGAAAGTGAAACTAACATGATGTTTTTGAAAGTAATTTTGTAGAACTTGTAATGGGTGTATATTGTTAGTAAAATATATAAATTAATGTTTATGGTTAAAAAAAATTATTTTCCCTCCATATTGTGAAAAAAATAGCTCGCAAAGTTAACCAATGTTGTAGACACTTATCACTCAGAACAATTACTCCGATTAAAATTTGATTTTTTTGATCAGATTCGAATATTTTCATAACATAATACAATTTCACTATTGCTTTGTCTTAGAGCAATATGCCAACAACATAAAATGGACGTTTTAAATTATTAAAGTCACTTAAAACGACAATTTTCCAAACACACTTCACTGTGTCCCGTTCGTCACAGAAAACATCCAATTTTTTTTCTGATGAGTTTAAAAATAGCATTATCAATATAATATTTATAGTGCAAAGGTACTTTGTTCAGGTTTATCAAAATTAAGTGTAACTGTATTTTTATTTTAAATATATGTTGTTCAATAAGACTTTTAAAATCAGTCCCGTGCATCACATGATGCACAGGACATAGGTAAAAAGATTGATAACTACAGATATACAAAGTTAATATTGATCTTACCATATTTATCAATCCTCATAGTGTACCCTTGGAATACATTATGTTTATTATAAATTTAAAATATCAATAAATTTTTCTGTGAAATATATAGTTTGACCATTATTTTATCTAGGCACCCTAAAAATTATTAATTAATTAATTAACTTTATTTAATTAATTAATAAATGTAATAATAATTAATTAAATATTAAATTAAGTTCACTTACCTCTAGAAATTCAACATTTTCACAAAATCCCATGCATTACAATCACATTTTTAGTGATAAATGATTTATATTACAAAAAAATTAATTTTTCTTTCTATAAATAGAATTTGCAGGATGAAATTAACTTCACCTGCATGAAGAAAAAAAAATTAATTTTTATTTCATAATGCGTACAAGTCTACATGCACACCAGTGAAAGACTGGTATTTTTATTTCATAATGTGTGGGAGTGTTTGAATGGCCTGTGCGTCATGTATAGAATCGCGTATTTCCTTAATTTATTCGAAAAAGCACTTTAAAAAATTACTGGCATATTCATTTTAATGTATTTTTTCTAAATCTAGGTCACCTCTGAAAGTTAATTGAAAGAAACGGTAAAACAAGCCACCAGAAACTTTTGTCCTGTGCATCACGTCCCGTGCATCAGGATGTATTAGGATTTTAAAACATTTTTTCACATATCAAAATATTAATTTTCTCAAACGAAAAAATATTTTTAAATGAAAGACATTTTAAATAATAAATTGAAAATTTTTAAATAAAAGATTTACTACAAAAAACACAGAAAAAAATTGCATTTGCCTTACTTAGAAAACTCCCTGCCGCACTTTGTCCGAGCATCACGGTCACTTTTCAATGATAACTTATATGTATTATACAAAAACCAAATTTTCTTTAAATGGATAGAATATGCAGGATTTAATATACATCTGCATGAAAAAATATAAAATTATTATTTTTTAATATTTATAAGAGTAGGCCTATAAAAAGTATCTGAATGTCCCGTGCATAACATAGAGAATTGCCCTAAAAACTAAATCACTTACGCTGCATACATTTAATTTCTTTTCGCATAACTAAAACAATTGTACTTGACGTAATAAAATAATGCATCAATATTTATCAAAGTAATTTGAAATATTTTATAAAAATTGCTACAACTCCACGAATTATCAAATAATGATGTTGCTTGTATTTTAAACAACTGTTCTGTGGCTTTTTCATTGCAGCTATTTTAGATCGTACATCTGTTTATTTTGTTTGTGACTGTGGTGTGGATTATGCCTAAGGAAGTTGCCTAACCTAGATCAAAACAAAATTAATTAGACAAAGCTACTATAACACTGAACAGTTTGTATAATTTTGACGATATCACCCACTAAATGCTTTGTTGAGGTGGTAGGGTGGCGTATTTTAGCTATCATTTAAACCTCAAGTGACTCAGTTTATTGATTAGTCTCATTATATCAGCTGTGAAATATCCTTTAAGACATTACCAAAATTAGACGAGGCCAGAATCAGTCTTTTTGCCCCTAGTGTTTTCAAACGCAAATAAGTATCGACTAAAATACTAGAATAGTCGTTACATCCACTGCCAAACCATTTTTTGTTGTAAATAGTGAAAACAGAACTTATATCAAAGAATGCCATATCGCATGAATGCTACGACATTCAATGATTTTTCTTTGGTTTAGATGGGTACAGTCACATCCAGAAATATAGATAAGCATTCCAGCACGGCCAGGGGGAGCAGACCGTATGTCACTGGCGTAACCCGCCAAAGGGGAACAGACCGTATGTCACTGGCGTAACCCGCCAAGGGGTAGCAGACTTATCCGTCGAGTGTTATTATTTTAATTATTTTCAAATTATTATGGGGTATCCTCCAGGGCAACTAATATAGAAGGGCTGCGCCGCTCGCGTTCCAAAAGTGATTCCAGCGGCAGGCGCTGTGATGCAGCCCGGGGAGCGCTGTGACGTCACTTGTCAGGACTGGCTCGCGGCTCCCGTATAGCCTGCTTCACTGACTAAAATGCTTGATTTCGACTATATACAAATAGATGATTGAGCTGGGTGAAATGCTATGCTCTTGTAGATCGTTTTGTACTATTTAGCAAGAAAAGAAAATCATTATCGTGCCTCCTTTAATTTTGATTACATTATGTAACAGTATTTTGATTCAACTGAGGTATAGGCCTATGATCAGAACGAAACAAACGTCTTATTTTGTTGTGTCGAAGTAATTTATGTTTCTATTCTTAAAATTACTTTTTTTAATTATTTTAACAATATATTTTCTGTTTGTGTTATAGAAACATTCACGGTAACACAGGCGGTGAATGCATTTGGTTTTGGAAAATTTCAAGCCAAGCTTTCACTGTTCACGGGCCTTTGCTGGATGGCGGACTCGATGGAGATGACCATCCTGAGTATTCTGTCGCCCGCGCTTCACTGTGATTGGCACATCACCCGTTACCAGCAGGCACTCGCTACTACCGTGAGTTTTTTAAACATTAATTTTAGCAAATTTTCCCTATAGGGAAGAAGCTGTTACCGTAGTACTCATGGTAAGACTTAAGACCCAGACCATGATAACTATTCGTTTTGGGGCCCCAGAAGAAAAAAACACCGTTCGTTCGAATTTTAGCGAATTTCCCCTATAGGGAAGAAGCTATTACCGTATGTCTCATGGTAAGACCTAAGCCCGAGACTATGATAACGTTTCGTTTTGGGGCCACCAGTAGCAAAAAACACTATTCGTTCGAATTTATATATATATATATAAATATTTGTCTGTTAGCACGATTGCGGCCGGGAAAATGGCCCAATCTTAATGAAAATTGGTACGTACGTGTAAAGTGGTAATCACTCGGACGAGTTCGTGAACCAGCCCGATAGGGCCACCGGAAGGGGGGAAAAGGGGGATAAACCCCTAAAAATGGTTTTTTTTTTAGTTTTTTACGTAGAAAAATCAAATTTTTCAAATTTTTGTTTGCACCATTAAATTCAGCTCAAAAAAACAAACAATTTAGTATCTTGAATCACTGCTCTATGTCCATTGGTTACCGAGATATTGAAAGTGATAAACACAGTACGTTGTCCCAATGTTAACCTTATGGGAAATAAGTAAAATTCTATTTCTCGGTTATTTCTCAACATATCTTGATAAAATTTGGTAAGTAGCTTCTTCTAGTTCAGATCTACTAAATAATGAATTAAAACCACCCAGTTTTAATATACCTGCAGCAGCAAACCTGCATACTCATTCCCCATGTTATTCTTATGAAGCTTACCAAAACATATCAAATCTAGCTATGTTGGATTGCACTATACGTTCTTTTGCATTTGAAATTCGCTGAGTATGCAGGTCTGCTGCAACGGGGGTATTTATATATATATCTATATATATGTCTGTTAACACGATAGCGGCCGTAAATGTAGTCCGATCTTAATGAAATTTGGTACAGACGTGTAAAGTGGCAATCACTCGGACGAGTTCGTGAACCAGCCCGATCGGACCACCAGAAGGGGGGGGTAAAGGGGGATAAACCCCCCAAAAGTGGGTTTTTTGAGTTTTTTACATAGAAAAATAAAATTTATCGACTTTTCGTTTGCAGCATTGAATTCAGCTCAAAAAAACAAACAATTTAGTATTTTCAATCCCTGCTCTATGTCCATTGGTTACCGAGATATTGAAAGTGGTAAACACAGTACGTTGTCCCAATGTTAACCTTATGAGAAATAAGTAAAATTCTATATCTCGCTTATTTCTCAAAATATCTGGATAAAACTTGGTTTGTGGCTTCATCTTGATGAGATCTAATGTTTAATAGTCTAAAATCACCAATATTTCCATTTTCATGGCAGAAAACCTGCATACTCGTTCCCCATGTTATTCTTATGGAGCTTACAAAAACATGTCAAATCTCGTTATGTTGGCTTGCACTATACGTTCTTTTGCATTTGAAATTCATTGAACTCCTGCCTCGCATCCAGCAGAGGGTGACTCGGTCAGTTCCTTCACTAATGATTTTGATTGAAAACAAAAATTTTGGTTTTGGTAGTATTCGAATCATAAAATAATATGCTCTACTTTGAGTGGTTATTTAAATTATAAACTTTAATAAACGAATAAACTAACAAATTATAGATAATTTATATTTACTTTACCAAAAACCAATGACAATTAATTACGTTATTATTATGTTTCAACCGAACGTAAAAATAATATATTCTTTAACTTAGAACGACCTCGGATAATCCGGAGTCTCGGATATCCGGGGCCCGGATAGTTGGGAGTGTACTGTAATATGTTAAGCTGGCTGAAACACACATTTTATTCAGAGATATTAAGTCTGGGAAAGTGGTTGTAAATAAATTATCAATGTTATTGTATCATTTTTTAAACTAAAGTGATCATAACATTGAAGTCAGTCGTTAACTGTAAACTGTTAATTAAATATAAATTTCTTATTCCTTTATACATTTCTATGATTTTTTTCTATATATAATTTTCAAAAGTTTATTCATGTATTCTTATATAACTACAATACTAGAATCATTGTTTGCTGTGATATTAACAACTAGTCATTAGTTTGCCAAGCTTTGGAATTTTAATACCATTCTGTCCTTCTGTGCCCTGTCCTTTCCTGTTTATTTCTCTTAAAACCCTAAAAATCATATTAAAAAAACTACCTCAAAATAGCTTATTTTGTCTAGTTCCAATCAATAATTACATGCAAGATCGGGGCACAATCATTCTACACTCATCCTCCACTCATATTCCGGTTGAAATACGCAGCCAGTGCTGCGTCCCGGTCTTAAGAGGTGTTAAAGGTACATCCTACACTCATCCTCCACTCATATTCCGGTTGATATACGCAGCCGGTGCTGCGTCCTGGTCTTAAGAGGTATTAAAGGTACAGTGTGATTTTCTGGGATGCAAGTGGGAGGGTAAATCTTCACAAGAACACCTTGAGAGCCAGGAATGGGTCTACCCCACAAGGACTTCATAATAGTATATTACGTTACTAACCCAGTAAGTACCATTTTGCCGTGCGAGCATGACTGTTCCCGTGCGAGCCAGAGGCGAGTGTGGGATTTTCATGCGAGTATGGTAAATCTTACCGGGCAAGTGTACATTACATCATACTACTAAATAAAACATATTTTTAAATCAAAACGTTTTCTCAATTCTTCAAACCTAAACCTATAATAAGAAAACAAACATTTGCTACCGCTACCAGTGCTGCCACTACATTCCTCTGAAGCAACCAATAAACATGCATTAAATGTTGGTTCACTGCAATCAGCTGATTGTTTTTATTGTCGACTTCCGTTCTTTCGGTTTTCTAGTGCACGGTAAATTTACTGTGCACTGCACGATAAATTTACCATACAGTGATCGGCAAAGAGTAACTTTCCAGCCAAGAGTAAGGCACAGAAAACAGATTTTTCTGTGTAGTATGATATAAACCTCTTTTCATCATTTGGAATATTTTAACAGTAGCAAATTTATTTATTTTTGATCTTACTATTAATATTCTTTTTAAATTGGGATTAGTTACAATTTAACAATTACAGGCATAATACACATTTAAAAAATAATGCCATGACAGAACCTGACCAACCTAAGGCCTTGTTTGCACGACGACCAGACAGTAGGACAGTAGAAAAAAATTCTTTTGTTCTCTTTTGTTTAAAGGTGTTACTGTCCTCTGTACTGTGCGTCGTGCAAACAGGCCCTAAGTAAAACGGATAACAGTCACATTTTCCTATCAGTTAAAGATAGGTAGAGTAGGAGTCACCTAAGTTGGCCAAAACAAAAGAAAACAAACTATTAGCTTTTTACGAATTCAAGCATAAAATCCAGCTGTGGTGAAAACTTTGTCAACGAACAACTGTTTCAGTGTAGCAAAGAGAAAGTTCTGATGCAATAATGCAGCCAGAAGCTCTCTTGTGCAACATAAAATATTACTCGTGGGCTTTTTCAAATCAAGCATGTATTAACACAGAGAGGGTGTGTCATGGATGTGGCAGGATGGACTTAACACGTTCGCGGTGGCACGGTTTTTTTAGTACTTTACTCCCATCCTGAAAGTTGATCAGGCATTAAAATCGTACCTTTGCAAGTAATTATGTCACTGATGGGTTTTTGACTACTTTCATCATATCTTGAGGTGTGAAAATTGACGACTACTTCCGTGGGAGCGATCACACCCACCCGCACCTGGCATTCGAACTGCACTCATGTTGGGTTGAATAACAAATGCTATTGTTTTTTATGCAAAGCATTTATTTATTTATTGTCATTTTATACTCAAACACACTAATAATTAATTATTAGGATGTTAATTTTAACTTTTTTAGAACATACAAGAAAACATTAATTTTTGTGGGTACGATCGCACCCACACTCACTTGAGACTTTTATCCTATTATAATGAAACGATCGACTAAAATGAAGTCTGGATCCTCCGGGGCCAATATGTCAGGAGAGCAATGAACCAAAAACTCACCAAAACAGTGATAAACAGCGATAATAACAGTCACGAACATGGTCCGCCTAGGCACTGACTTATAGTTACTAAAATCATCACGCCTACCGAGCCAGCAGCACTTTCCAGTGGAAACCCGCGTGGTCACAAAATACAACATACTGTTGCACAGTGCTGTGTGAAGTTTCAGTTTTCTAGCTCAGATCCTGGCTTAAATCATATTGTAAAGCAATGCAGCTTGGGAGCGATCGCACCCACCAGGATGGCATTATTGCTCCCATGCCGCCGCGAACGTGTTAAGAATTTCTTAATAAATGATATATATTTATTACAGAAAAAATTAACTGAGTTCCCTTGAAATTCATTTTATTTGCCACATGTTTCAACCTTGGGTCATTTTCAATCAATTTTTACCTGACTTCTTCTAAGGAGAGGTTAGGTTTACCTAATTCTACTAGGTAAACCTATTCTATTCTTTGTTTGAAATTCATTGTTGGTGATGGTGATTTTATATTTTGATTATGATTTTTGCGGACATTTGCCATCACTGATTAGTTTGTTTTTTACTAATCAGTGATGGCAAATGTCCGCAAAAATCCTAATCAAAAAATAACCTATTCTAATTAGGGTTAGTCTATTCTAATTAGGTTTACCAACTAGAAAAAGCACCATTTTCATTTCACCGAGACTGAATTGTTGTTTGACTTGTGGATGCACGGGTACTGCAATTTTATGACGAACGCTCTATTTATGTACATACTCAGTTATTTATTTTGTTGTAAAATAATGTTTATTTTAGAATAATTTTATATTTTTGAAAAAATAACAAATTGTAATTTTCTTTTTTGCTAAGATATTATTTAACATATTACTGTACTGGATAAAAAATGAATATATTGACTCAGCAATGAAAATATGCTTTGAGATGACGCTGTCCATGATTTGTATGAATTTGTATGACAATAAAGAATATTTGTATTTGTATTTATATTTATTTGTAAACGTGTCGCAAATAAAATGAATATACAGGGAACTCAGTTAATTTTTCTGTAATAATTATTATAGTTACCCTTATCTGTGAAATAATTTAAGAAAAATATATAAATATATATATAAAGGGCCATGGGCTATGTAAAAAGGTCGAATTAAATGGAATATTAGAAAACTAGGTGATTCTGTAAACATTCTGTAACCCAAACGGTTATTACGAAAGTCACCAAAATAATGTTTGTAAACAAATGCATTGTGGCAATTTGACAGTTCACAGAAAATTTACTAACAATGTTTTCAGTGTGACCTGTATAAAAAGTGTTGATGAGATAATTAGTACATGCTTTGGCCAACTTAGGTGACTCCTACTCTACAATGTTCTAAGAAGCTCTCCATAAGTACTCATCTTGAAAAGAAATTCATGACTTGGTTCCACAATTGGCTTGTGGGAACCCCCAATAATCTGGATGATATTTTAAACTCTGAAAACGTATCATTTTAATACTCAACCTTCATTTGTTTTGTTTACTTTGTTGCCTGCTGCTTATTTCTCATTCAAATTAAGATATTCTGTTATATCTCTATGTTTTTAATAGAAGTAAGTTAAATTTTCATATTTTATTGGTAAATTTGTGTTTATACAATCTTTTATTAATTATTAAGGCCTTTCCACCTGTTTTTTTATAGGCTTACTGTAATTTTGACATGTTAGTGATATATGATGTATCCTTACGATAAAAAAAGGATTTATTATTATTATTATTATTATTCATGGTTAATGTAGATTCTACATTGAAGACGAGGCTTCGGTACAAATAGTTTGAGATTGCCCGTGAATTAATCTTACATTTATCCATCGAGAGTTTGTAAAGAAATATATCCCATTCCCAAGAAATTATTTAATGGTTTATTTCAGGTTGTCTTTTTGGGAATGATGGTGAGCTCAACATTTTGGGGACATATCAGTGATCGATATGGGCGCAAACAGGTAAGATTCTATACCCTTATTAAGTAAAGACAATTAAGGGGCTGCAAGATATAACCGTTATTGTTGGGTTATTGTAGCCATATCAGCATGCAGATAAAATAAAACTAAAACATGATGAATTTTTTTCTTTACCCTGATTTTTTTTTACTAAACGGACAAAAGTACTATTACAGAACACTCGTATTATCCAGACCTTACATTATACGGATCCCAGAGTATCCGGACCTCACATTGTACAGATCCCAGATTATCCGGACCTCACATTGTACAGATCCCAGACTACCCGGACCTCACATTGTACGGATTCCAGATTATTCGGATCAGCCTACAGTAAAATAAAAATATTTAAATCATGGAAAAAAGTGATTTTATCGAGTTTTACATGGGCAGAGTATCTTCTTAAAGTAAGAGGCTACTGCAGCACACTTCTTTTTTCATATCACACATTACATGATACATTTTTTATGACAGCTGTTTGGGTTTGCTGCTGTGGGCGCTAGCAGTAATCAACACACGCCTGACCTATGACAATTTTGCGGGTTAGTTTGTTACTGTTACTTGTTTTGTTTATGGTTTGTGAAAGCTTGATGTGAACTGACATAAAATTTAAAAAAGAGTGAGTAAAACTATTATGTTGTACACTCTGTTTTTTCAGCAGGGGCTAGGTTCGTGATCACTATTTTTATGATATTATAATGACCTTGGATTATCCAGGTCCTTTGTTATCCAGATCGGAGTTCTGCCACCTTGATTCTGATAATCCGAGGTGTTCTGACTTTAATAAATTATTTTATGATTGACGGAATTCCCCTCCCCTCTCCCCAATGAAGTTTACTCTGTATGTTACAGTTTGTGATGCTTTTTATGAGGTTTGATTTGCAAGAATTTTTTTCTAACCCAGCTGAAAGGAAAAATTTAATGTGTTTTGAGGAACATTTACCTAACCAAACCCACTCATTTAATGTTTTGTATAACATGTAGAATAACTATGTCATTAAAAATTGGGCAATTTTTAACTAATTTTTCGTTTCCCTTTTTTTTAATTTTCATTGATAACGAGCATAATTTTTCCTTGGACATTTATTACGGGCACCATAAAATTGACCGAAGGTGTTGGGAACATTATGAGTGACATCAAATGGATTAATTAAAAGAGATCAGGGAGGACATGGAATATTTCAGATTACATTAGAATTTTTTAAGGGCCAAGACAGCGTACTCAAGATAGATACTTCAAGTTAAAAATAACATGGAGAGAGTGATTTCAGAAGAAGGAAGGAACGTACGATATGAAAGAGAAGAAGTATCGAATAAGCAGGAAAAATAGACAGAAAATAAGAGGGACCCTACGTGTTTATTGACTAAAGTGGTCCGATATTGGTCATAAAATAATACTCATCTCTTCTTTTTCTAAATCTAATTTTATCTTTGATAAACTTATTCAAGAAATTTATTCAATGGGAATAATTATGAAATTAAAAAATACAAACTCATAGGTTTTAATTGGTTGTATATGTTAATACGAATTGTTGTTCATTGTTGGTAATGATGAGGTTTTGTTTTGATTTTGATTTTTGCGGACATTTGCATCACTGATTAGTAAAAACAAGTTCCATGACATTTCAGGATCTGTAATCTGATCCCATCTTCAGGTGGGAAAGAACCTAGAACATAACAAGATTAGTAACACAGCCAGGAGGACCTGGACAAAAACATAGCTATTAGGGATGTGTCGGTTCCTTAAGTCGGTTCTCAGTACCACCGGTTCTTTGCAAAAGAACCGAGAACCGACGTCAAAATGTCGGTTCCGGTACGCAAGGTAATCGGCGGGAGTAACTGCCGGCCACGAAAGACGATCGATCGCTCCGCGCATCGCCGTGGGCGTTATGCCGGTGGCAAATGTCGCCGCGTACTATTATTGAAGGTCGATAATGTTTCTTAGATTACTTTTGATTCTAAATTTATTGACTCTTGGAAGATTTTAGACTCTATACTCTTATATGAGTAATGTTATCATGCTTGTATGCTTGCTTGCGTGCTTGCACAATTATCTCAAAAACGGCTCCGAGGATTTCCTTCAAAGTCTGGAAATAGGTAATTTATGACTCAAAAACGTCTTTTATGCAGATTACTTGGCCAGAGAAAATCTATCAACATAATAAATCGAATTTAAATGTTGTAAAATTTTAACATTGGCCTTATGGGTTGCCGTGATGGCAACGAAAATAAACAAGGAAAGTGTAAACAAATGAAGTAATCATAACAGCTGTTTGGAATCTACAGCTATCAAGGAAAAATACAGCAAGTGGGATGAAGAATTCACGGAGTAATAAAAAATCATCAATTTTATGACATTGAAATATTTTATAGTAACTGGATGAACTGGTAAACATGAAATAACACCGAGCAAGGCTCGGTCCACCAGGTACTTTTTAAAATTAATTGGAATGGGATTTTTTTCTAAGGGAATTGTAAAATTATCAGTGGAAAAAATTTGGAAACTGTTATTTTTCACCTAGAAATTTGTTCTTTTGTTCACATTGTATAATTTTTTTAAGTATTATCCGTTAAAAGAAGGAGTAATAAATAAATTAATAAGTGAGAGAGTATTTTATGTCTTGTTGAAAATTATACTTGAAAATTAAGGAAATATGTCTTCAAATAAATACTGTTTATTTGTGTTAAGGTTTGAACATTAAATCCTTGCGTAGTGTTGAAATAAAAAAATTCTGTCAACAAAATCTTATTGTTCATTTCCCTGTAATTCAACTGTTAGGTACCGCCACTTAAAACTGTTTCAATCAATGAATTTATAGCATAAGTACTCGACACCGAGAACTGATACAGTGTAAGAACCGAACCGAAAAAAAGTGGAACCGACACATCCCTAATAGCTATAATTGAGAACTGTTAAAGTAGTCAAAACTCTAACAAATCCACATCCAATCAGAGCAGAGCAAAGACTGACAGTTCTTTTCCACCTTAAGATGAGATCAGATTCGAGATTTTAAAAAGTTGTGAAACTTGTTTTTACTAATCAATGATGGCAATTATCCGCAAAAATCAAAATCAGAACGTATTACAGAAGAACCTCGCTAGTCTGACCTCGGATGGTCCGACTCCTCGCTTTGTCCGACCGTGCCGTCGGGACAAAAGGCTTCCACTCAATGACGCATTATACATTGCCAGTGTGTATTTCGGTTAATAGAGCGATGATACTTGATTCGGTTAGTACGAGTTCACTTGATTTTCTTTCTATTATTTTGGCTCTTCTGTTTTTTCTAGCTCATTAAACGCTTTTAATGCAATTTTTCTGTTCGAAATGCAGTTTTAGTATATTTTTAAGTCAATAATTGCGTTCTTCTGATAATATGACCTTTTTGCTGTTCCGACCATGGTCCTGGTCCCGTAGGTGACAGATTAGCGAGGTTCTGCTGTACAACTTTTTATATTGTAGCCACATAATCAGTTTTATTGCTGCCAAGTTCTCTTGCTGCTGCCACTTAAGTTCCTTTTTTCACAGGCGCTGACTATGTGTGCAGTTCTGCTGTTCTACTACGGTCTGCTGAGTTCTTTAGCCCCCAACTACACCTGGATTCTGATACTCCGAGGCTTGGTGGGCTTTGCAATCGGATGTGTGCCTCAGTCGTAAGTGGATCTTATTGAAAATATCACTGGGTTTTACATTTTTGCTTAGTACCCTTTTTACTTACTTAAGAAAAACCCAAAAAATTTTTATCTTTCCAGTAGTGGTTGGCAGTTCAACTCTTCTTGGCATATCATTTCTTATGAATCACTCATTTTGACAAATCATAATTTGAATCGATTCTTTTATTCATTTACCATGCCTTATGGTAAAACATAAATCATAATACAATTAATCAGTTGTTATTGAATAAAAAGTGTTTGATTTTTAAGAAAAGTCGAGAAAAAAATAACTAGATGTAGATACACCCTGCCAGTTGGTTTGTTTATCTTTGGTTAGTGATAATTAATTTGTATGCATTTCTAAAATTGCTAGAAGAAAAATACCTTAAAAAGCGCATGCACTTTTTGATCTTAAAAAATAATTTTTTTTATTAAGGTGAGTAGTGATATTTTTGTTTAGTTGATGGCTTTTGCGGTGCACATTTTACAAGTATCTAGTTTGTTGTTTTATTGCTGAAACTTGTGCATTGCTATTTGTTAGTTTGTTGTAGCATGCGTGTTTGCTTGTTGCCAGAGTGACTCTGTATGCAGAATTTCTCCCATCCAAGCAGAGAGCTAAATGTGTAGTCTTACTGGATGTGAGTATGTTATTTTACTAATTGTTGACTATTACATACAAACTATATCAGTTTTGAATTACCGTTGTTGTTTTTTTGCATATACTCAAGGATCAAATGAATGCTAGTGTTTGTCATTAAGATGTTCACTGCGGGATATGAATGGTAAAACTACCCATGGCACTAAAACATGTTATTACATAAAATCACTGAGTCAAAAGACATATGCAGTCATTATTTTCAGTTTTTTATAGTAGCATTAATGTAACCTTGAAGCGGGACAGAGGGGGAAATTACTCTTATCGTTCACCGACAGACATCGTTCACGAAAATAAACAAAAACAAGTGAGTGTAGTTCGTAAGATCCCACCAAGTATACCGTTGGCTGGAGCATTATGGTTTTTTGTCATTATTTCATTTCCTGTAGGATGATCTCACCTTATAGGTATAGTTCATCAGTATGGTACAACAGAATCAATAAAAGCCAGTATCGCATGATGTTAGTGAACATCGGGATGGACGTGTTTCTTATCTGGAAGGGCAGCTGGTTAAATAAATAGATATCTGAAACAGTAAAACTTCTTAATGAGTTGTCAGGTCCATGGTAGTGGTCAGATTGCTTGCTTTAGCGACCGATGAAAAAGCCCAGTAGTCTTCTTGTTCGTTCAAACTCATGGTCTTTACTACTGAGTAGATTATATTGCAACCACTCGCTTTATCTGGTATGTTCCATGCTCAGATAGATTGTTTACTTCTGTAAGCAAAGTATATAGGGAAGAAAAAAATTCTTTTTATTTTTTAAGCAAAGTATATAGGGAAGAGAAAAATAATTATGGTTACTTACCCCTTCACCTTCATTGATTCTAAAATCGATGAAAGAGTAAGGGTACCAATGTACCGGAGTTATACTTGCTTCATCGCTTACTAGACGGTTCAAACCAGCCAATCGGAAGTGTATGACCTTGTTACCTCTTATATCCGCCTCTTAGACCAAAACCTGGCATGAGGCCCATCATGTTACCTATCTTGCTTATCTTTATATAGCATCATGCTTGCTAAATCTATCTTGAAGCAATCATCAGAACATCTATCAGGTAAAAGGATAGGTGATGGTTTTCAGAAAAAAAAAATTGAGGAAGGTACAGTAAACTCCCGATTATCTGCGAGCGGATTATCCGCGCGTGCTACGAAAAGCGAGAAAATAAGTATTTATAAAAAAATTAGACTGAACTGCTAAGTTTTTTGAGTACAAAACGCATGCAGGCTTTCTCCGTCAACGACGATTTTCGTTTACCCCGACACGAAGATGATGTTTGTCTACCGCGACGCGAAGACGATTTTCGTCTACCGCGATGCGACAACCATTTTTGTTAACTGCTATGTGACAGCAATATTTACCTATTGTGACAATGATATTCGTCTACCACGACGACCATATTCGTTTACCGCGGCGTCTACCACAACGACGATACTCGTCTAGCGCATCGACGAACTTTGCCTACCGCGACGTCCATATTCGTATAACCATGGTTATTCGACGACGATATTTTTTCTACCACGATGATGATTTTTGTCTACTGCGACGTGACAACAATATGTGTCTACCTCGACGATGATATTTGTCTACCACGACGACGATATTCGTTTACCACGACATCCATATTCGTCTATTGTGACGCGATACCCCCCCCAAAATTAAATCCCCCTCCAAAAAAAATCTGATATGATATCCCCCCCAAAATTAAATCTGGGTTCGCCCCTGACTGTTTTAAATAAACTGATTTTTAATGTAGAAATTGTTTTTCTGTTTTATTCTCTCCCATTTTCAACACTTGCGGATTATCCGCGATTTTCGTTAACCACGGTAGTCGCGCCACCCAATTCCGCGGATAATCAGGAACTGTATATTTTTATGTGAGCCAGGATTAGAGCAAGGGAGCAATCCTGGATCTTTATTTGCAGACAAAGCATAGTGTTATTAAATCGTACAAAAATTGTGGATATGAAGGAATGTATGCATAGAGGAAAAAATATTGAGAGCTAACTGTTGTTATAGAGAGTTAATTTATTTTGGTAACTAAGGACATTGTATTACACATTTCAACTTTAAAAATGATACCATAGTTTATGACTTGTTAATCAACTTATAAATTAAACTTAAAACAAGTATAACAATGATATATTAAGATATTACATTTTAATAGAGCCCTTTGTGACAAACTTGCATCAAACTATGACAACAGCTCTTTTATTGAAAAAAGGTGTCTCAGTTAACCTTAGTTGGTAATTTCTCCATAAGATTTAACATTGGAATAAAAATTTCAAGTAAATTAGCCAATTTGAGTAAACACAGTTCTTTAAGCAAAGCATATGATTTCACTGGAATTGTGAATGTCATTGTAATCAATGCTGCAGGAGTAATGTAGTTGTATAAAATACAAGATATGTGTTTTGGAAAGTGAAAAGGGACCTCAAGTCGGAATGTTGCAGTTTTGAGTTATTAACATCCTGGATTTCAGCATTAACTAGTGAACAATTTGACATATAATTTATAGTGCAACGATCTTTTGTCTTTGAGTTATTGGCATTTGAATTTCAACTAATCAAACGAGTATTTTAAGAAATCAAGGCCTAAAACTTCAAACGTTCACAGAATATTTATTATTAGGAATCAAAATAAAGCTGAAAACTAGATCTTTAAATCCAAACTAAAAAAGATGTGATACACTTACAATTTCATTGTTAAAATTAATGAGAAAATGAGCAGTTGGAAAAGGGACCTCTAGTCGGAAAAGCAGAATACAAGAAATGAAGGAGAAATACAGTGTCGAGACGGTGATTTTTGGACTCAGACAATATTCTTTAACAGTGATTACCTTGAAGTAGTTCACTCATGTGCTGTTAGATGTCAGGAAAGACTAGTTTTGTGATGCCCCTGACTACTCAGTCATTACGGGCCTGGGCATTATGGAAAAGGGACCTAAAGTTGCCAGCCATGTTATTTCCCATTTAAGCGACTTGAGGTCCCTTTTCATATGCATTACATGACTGCTAAATCGACTATTTTTTAATATTTCTCGGATTCTCATCGCATAACCGGATGAACTGGATGAACCTTTACAGGAGAGATTAAGGAATTGTATCCGATTGAAACCTGAAAATCGATATTTTTGACCCGATGTGACTAAAATGCATTCTGTTAAATTTAATCCAACGACTTGAGGTCCCTTTTCAGTTCACTTTCCGCATCATATATTAACAATATATCCTCTCATAACACAACATAAAATGTTGATGAATATTAAGGTTATTTTTAACTGGTTTTATTCATGCAGTGTTTCTGGGCTTTGGGAGCTTGTTTTGAGGTGCTTCTGGCATTATTCATCATGCCTTCCCTCGGATGGCAATGGCTATTGGCTCTGTCAACTGGACCTCTGCTTGCATTTGCTCTGATTTGTCCAGTAAGTAATTGATTTTAAATTAATTCTTTGTAGCAATTGTATAATCATCTTGTGAATATATTTTAATTTTGAAATAGTTCAAATAATAATAATAATAATAATAATATTTCCGACAAATAATATTAGTGGATTTTTAGCATGGTTGTAAGAACAACATATATACAATTTTAAAAAAAGATACTCTGACACTCTGAAAAATGAGAAAACCTTTAGCCAGATTGATTATTTCTGTTTGGCCTAGTATGGATACAACTTAGATAAATTGATTCAATTTTAGATATAACTGCTTAAAATTTTTTGTAGACCTATCTTAAACCACAACATTTAAACAGTTTGAAGGTTTGTTTTAAGCACAGAGAAAGGAATGGATATGTAGAGTCAATGCGTGTCATTAAATAAAAATAATGAAGAGTGAAGGCTTCCACAGTCATCTTCACAAGATGGTAACATGAAGATGGTAACATGAAGTCTTCTGGGATAGACCGTGTGTAGTAGTCGAATTTCAATGTTGACGTTTCAGAGACATTGCAGTTCTCCATCATCAGGGCAAAACACTCGTCGTGCACAACACCCATTTATCGTACTGTTGGAGCAGTCCGCGGCCTCAACTTATATAGCCCTGCCTCGGCGATGTTTCTTCTATTACTAGAGAATTCGAGGCGCTCCGGGCACGCCGTCCTTTCTATGGGAGTCAATGGTCGCGAGGGGTTGGGGGCGGCCGGCTTTTCCTGGAATCGTCCATTGTCGGTCCCGGACGTATTTTGACCTGGAGGTAATCCCTCGCCCTCTCGCAATTCTTCTCGATGTTTTAATTTATTTAAAATTGGGGTCCATGTACTACTCAATTCGCAGCCCTGGTCTCTATTGAAATTATTACATTTATGAATTGAGTGGCGCACTCGAGCGACAATCGAGTCACAATCGAGTTTTGCCCTGATGATGGAGAACTGCAATGTCTCTGAAACGTCGGCATTGAAATTTGACTACTACACACGGTCTATCCCAGAAAACTTCATGTTACCATCTTGTAAATAAAATACTTAGATTCATAACAAAAATGATTGAGAAGTTTTAAATTTTCTGGCATTACACATAGAAATAAGTAATTGTTTATAAGCTTTGTTGTTTTTAGATACTCATATTAAACTTTGAAGGCAAAATATTGCCACCATTTTTAATTTGCAGCAAGTAGGAATTTGATACTCTGAGTAATGATTTGTCTCATTGAACATTGCTTATGTACCATGTTTGAATTTGGTACAGTACACCTCGGATTATCCGGATTAATGTGGCGGAACACCGATCCGGATAACAAAAAATCCGGATAATCCTAGGTCATTAGGCCTACAATATTAGCAAAATAGCGATCGCGTACAATAGCCCCTGCTAAATTTATGCTGCAAATTGTGCTTAAATGATGCAAATGATGCTTAACGTAACTCAAAAATTACTACAATAACTCTCCTTAAGAAATAACGTAACACATCAAATGACAGCAATAAACAAACTCGTAAAATTGCCGTAGGCTACGCCTTTGTTGATAACTGCTAGCGCCACAAGTATAGCAATCCAGAAAACTACGTTTACGAAAATGCTGTAATGTTCTGTTTAGGCAATGCGATTCCTTCAATTATTGTGATTCAAAATTCATACACTTATGTATTACATTTGCATTTTACTTTTGGAAGGCGCATTTCACCCGTTAACTCGTTAAAATCATGTTTTTGCCCTGATTTTAATTTTTTAATTTCTCGGATGGACCAGTCCGGATAATCCGGGATCCGGATAATGTGGGGTCCGGATAATCCGAGGTGTACTGTATCTAAGTCATAAAATTAAAATATGTGAAACATACATACTAACAGATAACCACTGACCGGAGCAAATTAAAAAAAGATTCTACAGTTTTCAAACTATTTTTAGATACAGAACACCTTTTGCAAAGCACGGGACAAATTTTTGAAACACCCTTGTTTAACACAAGAAATAGCCTGTTTAATAAATGGTATAAAATAAAAAATATATACACAAATAAATCAGCAGTCCAATAGATTAATTTTATGTATTTTTCCTTTCTTTTGTGGACTACACTCATCTCAATAAGATATCCTTGGAGGCTTTATTGGATGATAAAAAAAAAATTCAAATTTCACGGAACACACACGGACAAACATACATACATTAAAGCATCCCGAAGTCCTTTTTCAAGTTTCACGTGGCCGCGGATTTAAAAACTGCCTCGCTTTATCAAGGGTTGAGTCAGTCTGATAGCTCATGTACACGGGCAATTGCTTATAAGCCCGCCGTTTATAAGGGACGAGTCGTAGTTTTTTGTTCTGCCCGTGTGCGCGAGCAATCAAACTGACTCAACCCTTGATAAAGCGAGGCTTTTTTTAAAATCCTATTCTAAATTTGCTTGAATCTAAAACTTGACGTGAAATAATATATGAAAAATTTGAATTAATATATATATAAAATTTGTATTAGCAATAAAAGTAGTTGAACAATGTGGATTAATTAAACTAATGTAAAATTTGATTCTGGTTTAAGTACATTTATAATTTTAGTTTATTATAATTATAAATTTAGGATAAACTGTTTTATTTTTATTTATGACATTCCCAAAGTTGGGGGGGCTCGGGCCTGTTGTACTCAGACAGTGTTTTCCGCAGTGGTTACCCGAGAGCGCGAGGTACCACGTGGCGTCGGGGCAGCCGGAGAAGGCACTGAGTACGCTGAAGAAAGTGGCGGCCGAGAACGGGAAGCCGATGCTGTTTGGCCGACTGGTGGTCGATGACTCCATGATCGGAGAGAGGGGCAGGGTCGGCGACCTGCTCATCCCTCAGTTGCGGAGGACATCCGTGCTGCTATGGTTTATTTGGTAGGCACCTTCTAAAACGTTCAAAGTCAAATTCAACACACAAATATATACAGGGTGTTTTTTTAACGCAATCCATTTTTAAGATTGAATGATGCACACATAAATATGAAATGAGTATTGTCTTATGGATCTTTACATTTTATATAACCTATTATTTATGTTTGGTCACATTTAGTTCAAATTATGTGCTCTAACAATCTTCCACTAGTATTTGTATAAAGTTATGTTCTCTCCATCAAATTCCCAAACACGTGTTGCTAGGTACCTCTTAATTTCTTGCATCAAATTTGTCATGTTTGTTTTGAGATGCTGAGTATCCTGTGAATTTTTTTCGTAGGCCTTACTTTTTATGTATCAGGGGCGGCTCCAGGACAGTTTCTCGGGGGGGGGCCAAGTATGAAAAAAATTTGGTTCATTTTTTTGGTTCACCCCCCCCCAAATACGTGTTTATTATCACCTCTGACTATGAGATATTAACACTTTGTCAAAAATTGTACTTAAAGGGCCATCCTTAAATTACGTAACGCTAAAATCGGCCTTTTCAGAAACCCCTCCTCCCTTTTACCGGACTTGTAACGTTGGCGCTAACCCCCCTCAAAAGTTACGTAACACTGTACCCCCCATAAAAAGTCAAAACTTTTACTTTGAAGAGAATTTGAATTTGTTGGAATAATTTATGAAATTGATTATTAAGGTTTAATAGGTGCTTAACGTTGCGTTGAAGCCCCCCTCTCTCCTTTGTAACGGTGCATAATGCTGACGAAACCCCCCCTCCTACCGTAGGGGCGTTACGAAGTTATAGACGGCCTTTAATTTAATGATTGAATGATTTGTTCATTTTTTAAATAGGACTAAGACAGGCTAAGTGATAGAGACGCAATGATTGTACGTTAAGTTGAGACTTAGCATGGTTTAGTCCGAAGTATTGAATGCCAGATAGTATTCAAACGGATCAATTAATTACTTACCTACTCGATGGTCTTGGTAAAAATAAAAATTATTTCAATCCATACACATAGGGGGTTGTTTCTAAACGCGTTTCACAATTACTAGCTACTAATCACTAATTACTAGTTACAATCCATCTCCATTTTATCTTTACGGTTTTGAAACGGAATGAGTATTACAAAATACAAAATCAATTTTATTAATTCACCAACATCGTTTAGAAACAGCCCCCAAGAAATAAGTGCTACTTTCATAATAAGCGTATATTGATTTGTTTTTGTTACAAATAATATCATTGACTATGATAATATTTTCCAAACCCAAACCTCATTATGGCGGCAAATCGTGACGCGCTGCCAACCTAACAACTTGAAATGTCTCGTACTATTAATATTGAACAACAAATGTATGCTTAAATCTAGTGTACAAAAGTAACAAATATATAGGAATAAAAAAGTTTCGTCTTCGAGAATCTTCTATACGAAACGGCTTTTCCGATATTAGGTCAAAACTAATTTCATATACACAAGAATGAATTTTAGTAAAATCTTGTTTGAAATTAAAAAAAAAAATTCGGAGCTTTCTGGGGGGGCCATGGCCCCCATGGCCCCCCCCCTGGAGCCGCCCTTGTTATGTATCCCCTAAGAAAATAATACAGAGGGATCAAATCCAGGGATCTTGGGGGGAAATAACCTTTCACTGATAAAATAAAGTTTTGGGTTGCATTTAAAAAAAAACACATCTCTTCAAGCATGTACAATTTAATAGTGTCACAATGCCCTTACTTCAGGACAAGTTCTTAAAATCCAAATCCCTATTATACAATCCCCACACCAAAATACTCATCTATAGAATAAATTGTTTTATCAGTCAGGTACTGTTTTAAACTTTTTCTAAATTTACATAATGGCTCTATATTTTTTATATTTTTTGGCAATGTTTGAAAAAATTTTGAACCCATATAAGATGATTTTTTTGGAAAAACTCAAGTCGATGGTGAGTGGATGTGATAGCAGCTTTATTTCGTGTATTGTGTGAATGAGGCTTATTGTCAAGTTTAGAATTATGGCATAAATTTGTATCTTTTTAAATCATGGCATCATCAAATATTTACTGCCCAAAAACTGTTAAAATTTTTAAAGATTTAAAATAATTTCTTGCATATTCATTACAGCGAAGATTCTCAATTAGTTTGATTGCCTTTTTTGTAGTTTTAAATTGCATTAGATTTTCTTTTTTCATTGATCCATAAAGACTAATTCCAAAAGAAACACGGGAGTGGATATAATAACGATAAATCATTATGAGAGTTGATTCAGTGCACAAACCATATATCTTTCTCAAAGAATACAAACCAGAATTGATTTTAGCGAATTTCCACTATAGGGAAGAAGCTGTTACCGTGGTACTCATGGTAAGATCTAAGCCCGAGACCATGATAACATTTCGTTTTGGGGCCCTCAGAAGCCAAAAAACACTATTCTTTAATTTTCATATATAAAATATATATATATATATATATATATACACATACATATATATTGAATATATTTTCATATATTCAATTATTTTTTTTTACTAAAAGAATTAAATTGAAATAAAAACATTTTCCAGCTCAAATAAGTTAGTATTTTGAATAATTACATCGTTTTCAAAACAAAGCTGGATAAGGTTAAAATAAAATAAACTATTATGTAAACAACAGAAAAATCACATGATAAATTTTGAAATTATATCCTTTAGATGTTCATTTGTTTGATCTACTTAATACAATTATTGTATTTATATATGTGTGTCTTTAAGCACGATAACTTGCGTAAAAATGGTCCGATCTTCGTGAGATTTGGCCTGGACGTGTAAAGTAGTAATTATTTGGACAAGTTTGTAAACCAGCCTGATCAGACTGCCGGAAGGGGGGATAAAGGGGGGTAAACCCCCCAAAAGTGGGTTTTTGAGTTTTTTACTTAGAAAAATTAAAATAATCCAATTTTTGTTAGCACCCCCCAGTGCTTAATTTTTGTTAATTAAGCTCAAAAAAAACAAACAATTTAGTATTTTGAATCACTGCTCTATGTCCATTGGTTACCGAGATATTGAAAGTGGTAAACACAGTACGTTGTCCCAATGTGTTAACCTCATGGGAAATAAGTAAAATTCTATATCCTTCTTAATTCTCAACATATCTTGATAAAACTTGGTAAATAGCTTCTTCCAGCTCAGATCTGCTAAATATTGAATTAAAACCACCCAGTTTTAATATACCCATAGCAGCAAACCTGCATACTCTTTCCCCATGTTATTCTTATGGAGCTTACAAAAACATAAGAAACCTCACTATGTTGGATTGAAATATGTTATTTTGCATTTGAAATTCGCTAAGTGTGCAGGTCTGCTGCAACGGGGGTATTTATTGGATCTTATTTACATTTTCATCCCAACTTAAATGATCATCTAAAAATGCCCTAAAAATGTTGTCATGTCAGTTAATTCTACAGATTCTGAATTTAAGAAAACAGCAGAGGTTCAGTGGAAACTCGTGATTGAGCTGTTTTAAGTGAAATGTAATAAGTTTTTCCAGTATTTAAACTGAGGTTGTGGTCACCTAAAAATTGTGCAACATTTTCTAGTTCAATGAAAGCTAAAATTTTATTTCGGTAAAATTTCATAGTTATAAGTTCGATGAGGTCAGGTTTGGTAAGACTTTCACATCTGATCTTTTGGCGTACTAACCTCACTGAGGGTCAGCTTTAGTAACTGATATTCTTGACACAGTGTTACAAGGGCGAAGCGTAACTGTACTAAGCAACAGTATGTGTTGTAAGGAAGATCGGATACTGAAGCCGACCCATTGCAGTCATCCGATTACAACAGATGTTCGGTAGACTTTTTCGATATACTGTCCCGACATATCTGTATACAAATAAGAAATAACTGTTGTTTAAGAAAAACAAATAACTAGACCTAGCAAAAAGTTAGCTAGACAAGTAGTAAAACAGGTAGCCACTACGGCATGGCTGTTACAGCAAGACCATTATGGCATGGAGTCAGAGTCATGTGAGGAGGCACAATCTTAGGGCAGTGGCAATAATTTGAAACAGAATAGAGTTTAGAATATTATTCTTAAAACTACCTAAGACCAGTGCTTGATTTGCAGAAATTGAGGTACTGGAACTATAATCTCATAGGAGGTACATGACCTCCCTTGGTTCTTTCCTTCATCACAAGATTACTTGTATATGTTAAAAGCTAGTTCGGTTCCAAAAGTTACATTTTCTTGAACTCAAACTTGTCATTGAATAAGACAAAAACCAACAAAACAACATTTTACTTTAAAAAATCAATTTAAAAATTATATTTTTTATAATAAGCCTTGTGGAGTATTTGTTTTTTTAAAAATGTTTTCAAAATTTGACTTAGTACGAGACTTAAGACAAAAGAGTGTGACCTACGGGCCGAAACTTTGTGCAATTACCATACAATATGTGCGATCCTTATACACGACAAATTTAATTCCACCGTATATAATACGTGTCATGGTCTTTATCGTGAAATTAGGGATATTCACTTTTGCTCATTACACGCGATTTTCTTGGACGGCAAAATGAATCCGGCCAATTACACATGGTCTGTCTTTTGCGGCAAAGTTGCTCACATCGATTATGTGCGATCGTCTTTTAATTGCAGAAAGAGGTCCCGGTATGCCGTTCCTTCGCAAATCAAGCACTACTTAAGACAGTAACAGTAAAAAAAAGCTCAAAGAAAATGTATTTTGCTTCCAGGACAGCTTGTGCATTTTGTTACTACGGAGTGGTTTTGATGACAACGGAGTTGTTTGAAGCATCAGAACGTCGATGTTCGGGCAGTGTTGAAATGAAGCAAGTCGAAACTTGCACCGCGGACTGTAGACAACTCAACACTCAAGATTACATGGACCTCCTCTGGACAACATTAGCTGAATTCCCTGGTTTGTGTACTAAATTTTGTTTTCTTTTATCTTTTATTGGTATACATTTTGATCTATCCTGAAGTACTAAAACATAGTTACTGTAAAATAAATGTCATAATAGCTTATCACTGAATCACTATGAGTGCCAGAGTGATCCAGTTTTCCCTTTAGAATGAGGTATGCATAACAGATAAAGAAAAAAATCAGATTCAAATAGAAAAAATTGCTTAGAAATAAAACATATGTAACTACAGAATATGGTACTAGGTTGTCTCACATACTTGAAAATGAGCTAGGAAAGAAGGAAACCAGTATTGCTTTCAAGCCCTGAAATAAATTACAAAAACTACTTAGCAACAGTAACAATAATACTGTATGTCCCAAAAGTCCCAGAATGGTTTTATATCTTTTAAAGTAAGTTAGATATTGAAACGATATTTTGTATACCTTTTTGTACTACAAAAAACTACTTTTTGATGTACATGTCATTTCTGCCCCTGCCCCCAAAATTGGATTTTGGGGGGGTAGCCCCAAAATTTTAAATGTAAACCCCCATCGTGCGACTACTTATTTTAAAGGGCTTGATAAAAGAAACACAATGCTGCAAACTGGAGGTCGATATCTTGCTCCAGTCCAAAATGGCGGCCATTCAAAAATTGAAAAATGCCATCCGTCAATTAAAATTGAGTATTTTCTGTGTTCGGCAATTCACATTTAAATCGAATAAGAATCACCAGGACGCATTTTAACTACTTAAAAGATACAAAAATAAAAATTTCTTGTAGTCATCATCAAGGCTTAACTCTCCAAAATTGTTGGGGGGGGGGGGGGGTTTGTCCAACCAACTCCAATATCAATATATCGTTTGACAACTCGATATGCTGAATGAGTAAAAAAAACCAAAGCTATTTTTTATGCAATTTTTTGTAGCCTCAACTTGGACATTCATTTGAGCTCAACAATGTGCTGGTCATGACATAAATCCTCCATGGACAAGCTTGTTAGGATCGAGCGGCTTGACTTATCGAATGTTGAACCAAAAAAAAGCAACACATAGACACAGCCAGAGTTTTAAGTTATTGTATCCTCACCCTTAAAAACTTTCGCTGGAGAGGCGAATGCAGGGCGTGTAGCACTGATTTAATGCTTTAATAAATGCCAAGGTCCCTACTTCTTTTAATATTCTCCATCATGACATCCAAAAAATATAAATAAAAACATGCTTTAGCGAGAACTGAGAATTAAGGCCTCCATACAGGATCGAACAGTGGTCGAACTAATGGGACCTTGAAAAAGAAAGTGTGAAAGTGTAGATTATGTAAGGGCTTCTTGCAAACATTCTCGCCAAAATGTTTAATGTCCATATGTTGATTTTTTTGTTAGACATACAGTTTGTTGATCCGTTCAAGTATCTTAGGCCCTTGCTCTATCACGAACTAAGTTAACGGTATATAAGTTTTATTTATGATTAATATTTTGTTAACCATATCACGGCAATATTACACACGAGATATGATGTGGCAGTCACCCATCCAAGTTCTACCACAATCCAAGCTGCTTGACATTTGTGAGATGATTGGAAGACATGATGTCTGTCCCAGCTCTTTGTTGCGTTCAACAATCGGCACTATTTCTTGTTAAGCTGTGCATCGTTTTCAGGCGGAGTAATATTTCCAAGTTTTGTCCCAGCATTCAATAAGCAGCACCTGTCTTTCCAACCTCCTCTTAACAGCTTGCTATAAGAAACTTCAAAAATTATATTGATCTCTTTATTTATTCAAAAACTCTAAAATTTAAATCTTCAATGGTTTTGTCATGGTACATTATAATTGATAAAGAAAACTATGAAATTCTAATCTTTGATTGTTTTATTTTGACTCACTATAATTTTTTACTGTTTTCCTTTTTTTCAGGTATATTTTTAACGATATTTGTTATTGAAAGATTTGGACGCAAGTATACAATGGCAGTTCAGTTTGTCAGTTTTGCTTTGTGCATCTCGCTGCTATTCATCTGTTTAGAGAGGTAACTTATACTAACCACCATGTTGCCCTAAAATTAAGCTCAGTGTATTAACTGAGAAATAGATTGCTAAATATCTTTAGTTACATGTAATGAACCATAGCCTAAAATTTAGTTATGAAATTTATTTGCCTACGTTTAATTTTGGTGTATTTTTAAGTAAAGCAAAAAGCATACATTATGTATATTATATTATACATTACTTGAAATGAGGACCTACCCAGATAGATATTTTAAGCCAAGTATGATTGAGAGATGAATGTTAGATGACTGTGGCACGAGCCTGTAGTCTTGTTACCGACTAAGGCCGACATGTTCCTCAGACAGGACTGTTATCAATAGCCCATCAGCCAATGGCAACCAGGGGCCTATAGTTAAACGTGGGATCTGAACCACAATTTTGTTGATGAATTACGAATTGGTCTAATTATGAGAATGGTCTTATGACCATGTCTTCACCCCGAAAGTCATGAAAAAAATGTTTATGCGACTCAAAATTCTAACAGCCCCTTCACTTTACATCCATACTAATCTCATACACAATTTCAACAGTAAAGAAAAGTATATGGCAGCAAATTTTTATCATAAACACAATGCGAACAACAAAAATACAATTCTGCTCCATCCTTTGCATAGAACTCAACTCTTTAGAAAAAGGTACCTTCTATATGGAGATTAAACTTGTAGAAAATTCCTAACTGGAAAAAGTTAGAAAAATAAAAAAAATTCAAGTTTTATAAAGTCCTTTCTTGAAAGAAGGGAGGTGTCCATGCATTTTTAATTGATGGCATTGATGTATTTTAAGTTTATATAGAGAACATTTTTACTTATAAATTTACCACTACATATCATAAGTTCTATCCTGGTTTATGCCTGTAACCACCAGATGTTATGTGAAAATAAAATAAATGGGAAATGAAATGGTATTATGTATGAATGTAGTATTCACTAGTGCGGATGTTAATCCTCACTAAGGAACATCACATCCACAAGCCATCGCATATAACTATCCACAATTCGTATAATCCAAGTAGTTGGATTACAGGACACGCCACCGTCCCAGTCATTTAAGTATTTAACATTTAGAATATTTTAGTTTTCAATCCTACAGTTGTGATGTTGTTTTGGACATAAATGTTTTTAACCGCTATTCATAGAAATTTAAAACATGCAGGACTATGAATAAGCTTGGGCATGTTTTTAGTGGTAAGAATTTTATTCGTAGGTGGTTGATAATTTTTACTGTACTATAACAAAATGTTGAAGCTGGTTTGTTCAAAGAATTGATTTTGAAGATGAGGGTAGTAACGAAGAAACTGAGATTTTTAATTTGGATACACTTAAGTGCTTTCTTGTCTAAAAAGTGCCTATGACAAAAACTTTAGTGAGCCATAATTGTCAATGGAAACAACAGGTCAAGGCTAAGCTTTGAAGCATGTCAACTTTTCTAGGCTTATTTATAAATAACGCTTAAAAATCAGCTGGCCTGTTTCAATGCGGGACATTAGCCCTCCATTTCTACTGAAGCTAAGGTACGTTTCCATTACAACAAGTTGTGGGCACAAGTGCCCGACATGTGCCGGGACATTTCGCGCGTATTTTTTCATGCTGTTTCCATTTCCTAGCAAAGTGTCCGGCGCAAGTTCCGCAACTGGTGAATAATCCTTTTTATGCAAAAAAACAAAATTGGCCTATAATTTATTATTGAGAGACTTTGCATGATTTCACATGATGCAGAAGACTTGCATGATTTTTGTTGATTGCTCTATGATACTGGGCGAAGGCTTAAGATCTATGTTATTTTAGATTATTATTTAAATCCATATACGTTAGAATTGCATTTGGGGCTCATATATGACACTTTTGGGTCCAAAACCCCATATTTTTGAGCAAAAAGGCATGTGTAAGTTGCGAGCACATTTTTTCGTGCAGCCGGCTGGCACAAATCTGTCCCCGGAACTTGTGCCTCGGGTTTTGTGCCGGGCTGTTTCCATTCCTACAAGTTCGGGGAATTGTGCCAGGCACATGTTGAGCACATGTGCCCGACAAAATTTTGTTGTAATGGAAACGTACCGTGACGCCGATTTTAAAAAGAAAGTGTTTAAAAAAATGTATGTTGAAGGTGTCTTTCTACATCTCCGTCAAAAAAGTTAATCACTTAGGACAGATATTAGGGCATCAAATTTAGGGTATACTTAATTGATAAAAAATCATTTTCAGCCGAGCAATTTTGACAGTAACATTGTTCCTCGCCCGAGGTATCATCGCAGGAGTTTTCCAAGCTGCTTATGTGTACACGCCAGAGGTAAGTGTTTTACTATATATGAGACTGTCTAAAGGAGATTTTCATTTCAAGTTAATTATCTAATTGACTTATTTGTGAAGTGCAGTTGCCAGTTAGTTTTGTATCCAAAAAGTAATAGTTATTAGTGTGTTGAGTGAGTAAAGTTCAACATTATCTCACGAGGGAGACGATGAGCTTTACTCTCAAAATACACACATTTTTCCCCCACCTGCAATAATAAATACCCAATCATTAAACATCTATTTCGTTGACTTAGTAATTAAAAACAATATCCATTTTGTTTCAGTCTGATTAGTGCCTGCATACGAGTAGCTGCAACCATTCATGCACCAACAATCAGCTGATTATCGCAACATTCTTACTTATTTCGTAGACGCTCTTACAGCTGATTGTTGTCAATGTTATTCACATCTGATTATTCTTGCCACTAAATCGGCTGTTAGTGCCTGCAATCTGTTGAACCTTAACATATTTACATGTCTGCGTAGAAATTTGAAGGCGCTAGAATTTTTAATTATTAATTTCAATGTTATTCTTATGGGTTTTCTTTGTCTCCCGCTGGGAGATAAAGTAATCAACTCCCACTGAGAGACAAAATATTTTACTCATTACAAGGAGTAAAAAGCGTCTAAACATAGGAGGTGGGGGGGAAAATGTTTTGCCATTACATCTAGCCCTGTTGTCCCACTTCCACGACAGACTAAAGATCTACTCCCGGTCTGAGTTTGAGCCAAGTCTCATTGCTGACCGATCAATCATTTCTTTCTTATAGCTTTTCAAAATGGTGGTGTCCTTGGAAAATCCTGCTGAATGTGAATGAGCCAATTTCAGTAGTGTTTTGTTTCATAGTTTTGATGAATTTATGGGCCACAATTAAGATTTTGTTACAAATTATTAATGTAAATACATTAATACATAAATTAAAAATATAATTTGTTAATTTGTTACTATTATAATTTGGTGTGTAATATACTAGGGTTTAAAATGTCCTCCTTTGTTATAATGTATCACATTATCGTTTAGCTAAAAAAAAATTCTATGTATCGTTGTATCGTACAATATTGCCAACAACATGTATTTCTTATTTTTTATGTTCTTCTTCTTTTTTGTAATAGCGATAAAAATATTGTTATTAAAATATTGTTATCATAACAGTTATATGTAATGTCATTATAGGTGTACCCGACACCTCTACGATCAGTAGGAGTGGGGACTTGCAGTGCGATGGCCAGGCTCGGAGCTATGGTCACACCCTACATCGCACAGGTAACATCCATCTATACATTACAGTCAAAGTGAATAATCCAGCTATTAAGAACAATAACCATCCATTATGTATAATATCCAGCAATTTTGGTCAAAGTAATAAATTAGGCTTGATTTATCACTTTATCGAGGCACTACGCATATCTTCCTAAGTTTGGTCAATGTGATTTATATTGAACCTAACCTTACCTAACCTTACTAACTTAACCTAACACAACCTAACCTAACCTAACCAAACGTGACCTGACCTAACATAAACATAACCTTACCTAACCTAAAGACCCGACCAAATCACTGAGGATTTTCACATTGACTTAGGGTGAAAACATAGTGGAGCAGCGAGGCTAGAGGGAAGCGGTGAGCGTAGCTGTGAGCTTTTTAAACCCCGATGGTAGCGGAGCTTGACATGCACATAGTAGAGCGGCGAGCGTAGAGTGGCGAGCCAATAGGTTTCAGTATACACGATTAATAATTATAATTAGTTCTGTCTTTTATAGTCTACAAAATGTCGTCCGACAGTGTTGTATTAGACCTTAATGTTGATGCTACCTTTTGTATGAGAGTAGTGCGCTTAAAATGATTGCCATTGGCAGTGTGAGAAATTATTTTGCAGTGCACTTGGTGAAGACGGAGGGGATAGACTTTAGAGAATACCATACCTGTTCCCATAACTAATTGAAGAAATATCCAGATATGGGTTTTCCAGTATATTAGAATGCCCTACATACCTTTGAAAAGCTGTACGGGCGCCGAAAAACTCCGCTAAAACACGTTTGACCCTTGTTTGAATAATTTTATACAGTAAAGTGGTATATTTACTATGTAATTTCTTAATATTAGTGAATAACATCTACACTACACTGACGACACTTGAAATCTTCCTGTCACTCATTACATTGACACATTTGCATTACATGAGAATAATTCCCCTGTATAGGTTTCCGTTTTTACCTTTCATAATGAGTCGAACTTTTAAGCCTTTTTTACTGGTTAAAATGAAATAGCTCCTTTTTCTAAAATTAACTTTTATAATCAACTCGAATCTTCGTGCAGACCAGTTGAAGGTCATTTAGGCTCATTTCCATTGTAATTATTTTTTGATATTTCAGAAGCAGGAAGCAGTAATACCTATTTTGATGGTTAACAATCTTTTTAGATTAAAAATTACTTTATATGTTAGTTTATTTTATTTTATTAGTTCGTGAATTGATAAAATAAAACGTTCGGTGTCCATAGTAAACACACTTCATATTGGTTCAACCAGCTAAGCTCGACCTTACCCTCGACTTAAAGAAATCAGGATGGAATTAACGAGCGGAGAGGCTATCGGGTCGACGCGGGAACCAGCGTCCATCCCCGCTCCACTATGTTTTAGCGCGTTTAACTACATGTATTGTTTTCAACCCGCTCAGCTGCGCTCTCAGCTACACTCTAGCCTCGCTGCTCCACTATGTTTTTACTCTAACCCTGTATAGCTACTATTCATAATGACTGGTTAGAGTGATTAATATTCTAATATATTTATTACTTTGGCTGAAACAAGCTAGTCATATGAATAATTACTGGCTAACGTGATTGATTTTTCACTTCAGCCAACAAATTTAGTCATTATACATAATGACCAGTTTATTACTTTGACTGTTTATTCATCATTATACAGTAGACTCACTCTCAACTGACCCAAATGGGATTGGACTTTGGTCGGAAACTGTTTAAATGTTTGTGTGTGATTACTAATAACTGAAAAAGAATTCATGCTGAAATCATAAATCTATACCAAGAGATGCATCTTTCTTTGAAAGACATGATAATTTTTGGTGAGGGGATTTTAAATTTGTTTGTATTTTGTTGTTGTTACACACTACACTCACCTAGTTGATTGGAGAGCGGGCTGCTGGTCTTGTCAATTTTTCACACTCAGTTCACACTTTCACACGTACACAAAAACGCACAAACACTTACATTGACCGGACAGTTCACTCTTAAATCTGACGTTTCGCCGCACCAGAAAACGAGCGGCGTTTTCAAGGTTGTTCCTAGCAGAAAGGTGGCGGATACGGTCCGAGCGCCTAAACAACACTGACGACTCCAGTGGCGGCGGAGGAGGAGGGGGTGCTCTGTTATCATTGCCATCCGATAACAAGATCTCTCTTTTATTCCCATTCTTATTGAGCCCCTGTATCTCCTCTACCATCATTATGTAAATATTATTTACCTCCATCGATGGCTGTGAAAGTGGTTCATTTTCAGACGCTATAAAAAGCGCTTAAACCTAATTTCTCTTTCTCCAATCTGTTTGGAGAAACAAGGAAATTGAAAGAAAGGGAATATATAGTTCAAAAATATCGGAACATGTTTATGACACGGGGCATGACACCAAATGGAATGATAGTTGTATTTTATGTAACGAGACAGATTGGAGAAAGAGAAATTTGGTTGAAGCGCTTTTTATAGCCTCTGAAAATGAACCACTTTCACGGCCATCGATGGAGGTAAATAATGTTTACATAAGAATGGTAGAGAAGGAGATACAGGGACTCAATAAGAATGGGAATGAAAGAAAGATCTTGTTATCGGATGGCAGTGATAACAGAGCACCCTCTCCTCCTCCGCCGCCACTGGAGTCGTCAGTGTTGGTTAGGTGCTCGGACTGCATCCGCGACCGTTCTGCTAGGGACCTTGAAAATGCCGCACGTTTATTAACAATTTCTGGTGCGGCGAAACGTCGGATTTAAGAGTGAACTCAATGTATGTGTCAATGTATGTGTTTGTGCGTTTTTGTAAAGTGTGAACTGAGTGTGAAAAATTGACAAGACCAGTAGCCCGCTCTCCAATCAACTAGGTGAGTGTAGCCCAACAACAAAAAACAGATGCATATGCAAAGATGCATCTTTGTCAGGATGTTCTTTATTTTGACATCCACACAAAACAGTTTCAGTCCTACTTATTACTCAGTTACGATATTCTGCAACTAACTTCACTAAACCCGCCATTTTGGGTTTAGTCCTATAAGACCAATGGTACTTTCCTTGAAACATAAATGTCTTTGAAAACAAATTACTTGATTACCTTTAAGTTGTATGAGTATGATTCTTGAATAAGTTTTTCATATTAATTATCATCAGAGAACTGTTAAGAAAAAAGTTTGGAATATGTTAATTTTATGGCTAAAAATGCACGTGTGAAATGGTTAATTTTTTACACTTATTTTGTTAATTATTTAAACAGTAATATATTTCAAAACTTTAATCTCACAGCTCATTACATATCTGTGTTACCTTTAAATTAACACAAATTTTGTGTTTATTGTATGGATAGTAAAGACATAGCAACTGTTTGAAATTCACTGTTCTTATGGGGCAGCCCTGTGAGACGACTGGTAGAACAGACCCTTGACCTGCCCTCTAAAGCATGTTGGCAGTCTGAGATTAAAATGGCATCAAGAAAGTTAATTGTCATTAGATACTAAAGGTACAATAGACAAATCAAAACGAGGACTAAACACAGGGCTATTCTGATTGATTTAACAAACAAGATGACAAAGTTACACAAAGACTAGGGCATAAAGCCTGGTTCACACGACGCAGACAGTAGGACAGCAGGAAAAAATTATTTTGTCCTCTTTTTTACTTTTATTCTGTATTCTCTTTTCTGTATCCAAAAATTTTTTCTTCTTTATAATCTCTTTATTTTGACCCATATAACCTATTCCTACATCGTGTAGTTTAAAACACACATATTTATACCAATAAAGTATCATTGAATCATAATGAACTGTATTTGATCCATTCATGATTTTTCCTCCAGAATCAATGTTAAGTAACTAAAATTTTAGTTGTATTTGATCGTAGGTGATGCTGCGATCTTCGCTGTTGGTAGCCCTGAGTGTGTACGGTGTGGCAGCTCTCCTGGCGGCCGTGGCCTGTGCTCTTCTGCCCATAGAGACCAAGGGAAGAGAACTAAAGGAGACTGTTATTTACTCTAAGTAGTTCTGACACTTTTAAAAAGAGTTAACTTAATTTATTTTACCACTGTACAACATTCTGTTGTTCAACTACAATTTGACATATGGCCGGACAGACGAAAAGAGTTAAAGAACTCGGAGGAAAAATTAAAACTAACTTCTCTGTTTTTTTCTTTTTTTTAATATCTGGAAGTAAAAAGCAGAAGACAAAAGATGACAATGCGTGATACATTTTTTAGTCAATTGTTATTAGTTTACGTTTAATAACTTAGTTTAAAAGCAAAGACAATGTGGGATCCCAACAACACAATTTACTTTTATTGACGTACTTTACTTGTACTTAAAATAAATGCATTTAATCCATATTGACCTTTGGATGATCTTTCATATGCTGTAAAAGATACATGACAGGCTATTTCCAAATGCTAAACTTAATGTAGTTGAGTAACAGGACCAGTTCTTGAGTACTTATTCACATTGTACTGTAAAAAATTAGATCTGATTATGTCAAGTACTTAAAGGCTAATGTGCAAGTTTTTGTTTTTGTTTTGTTTTGACTATGGTTGTTGTATTCTGTTGATATTTTTTTTATATTTCATTCAATGTACTTATGATGTTTTACCTTTATATTTTATTCTTGTTAGTATTATTTTGTGATTTTATTTATTTATATTTTAATGCTAGCTGGCTTTAACCTTAATTTATATAACCTCTGTCAAATAAGCTGTTAGACATATTTATTGAAGAGTAAAAGTAGTTGTTTTTAATGAAGTGCTGTACACCAGCTAACGTGCATACTCAGTAATTTTCAAAAGGTCGGTTAAGCATTTCTAAACCAAATAAAGCCTCTTGTCAAGTTTGACCAAATGGTCGTTTGTGAGGCACCAAGAGGATGCTGTGTTAACCAAAGCTAAGGTAAAAATATTTATTATAAATTTATAAAACAGCAAACATGTTGCCCCCCACAGAATTTTTTTTCTTTCTTTCTTTTTCAATGATATATTAGCTGGGGCAACCCAGAGATATGTTTCAAAGTCAAAGTCAGTCAAGTCAAATTACATAACAACAAACATGTAGTGTCCCTGTAATAATAAGCAGGTTTGCTCTTTATGGTCATTAAATATGGTTAGTTTAAATATCCAGTAGACCTTAGTCAAGACCAGTTCAGTTACCACTGATTGGTATATTTTTTTACATTTTACTAAGGAAAGCCAACTGAACACTGATGAGTGTTTTTGAAGTGAAAACAAAGAAGCTAAAATCTGAATATATATTTTAATTATCAAACTGAAAGCACATCCTTGCATTAGAACAACTTTATCATGTAGCAGTCGACTTGCGCAAACTCAAAATCTTCGATATCTCATTATTTCCAAAGCCCTTTAAAAACCTGTCCAAGTAAAAAAACCCATCATACGGTAAACGACACAAGATCATTTTAAACTTATAAATTAACTTGCTCAAAGCAGATTAAAATAATATTTTAGACTTCGCCAAATGTTTTTTACTTCAACTCATTTTTGGTCTAATTTTTATATAGGGTGTCTACTGACACTAGAAATACCTGAATTACTGGAATTTTGTTTTGATAATGGAATTACTGGAATTATACTTAACCCTTGAGCAAGCGCTTCACCGGTAAAACGGCAGCGGGCGCATGCGGAGTTTTACTCCGCAACACTAAATCGAACAAATTTAACCCATTTTACTTGTTTTATAACAAAATATTGTATTTTAATGTTGACAAACTGCATTAGGAATCACATTTCATCCTAACCCGTCTGTGTTACGGGAGAGGGCGCTCCGCAGACTGATACGGCATCTCTGAATTGCAAATAACGAGGTACTAAGAGGGGGGGGTGGTGGTAGCTTTAGGTGATTCCTGGAATGAAGGGGGCGCAAAGTATGGAGCCGGACACGACTGCCGACACCTATTATGTCTGTTTATTTTAAATTAAAAAACACGTGCGGAGGAAAACTCTGCATGCACCCGCTCGAGGGTTAAATTTCAAATTAGGTAATTGAATTTTATTGAACCATAAGTAATCAGATCAGTGAAAAGTATTTTTATTATTACGGTAATACATAAAATATTTGTACAAATTGATATTTCTATCAGAGTTCTCATAATTTTTCTAACAGCCCAATTTTCATAATTTATGCCTTAATAGTGTCTCAAATGCATGCACATTCACAAAATGGCATCATCATACATTTTACTACATTATTCGACTTGTAACTCAAACAAAATGTTTTCCCTTCAATAATTAAAGGAGATTTAAACCAAAATATCTAAATAAGAATTTTACCTCTTTTATCTGTGGTTTGGACTAAAGTACATAGTTTGTTTTGTTCTTCAAGTACTCATTAAATTACTGGATTTCATTTGAGATATTGATAATTTAAGTAATACCAGTTTAAGGCGAGCTATGGTACTTAGGGTCGATTTGTCCAACTCAATTATCAATATACCTTATGCTCAGTTAGTTATAATACATTAAACTTGGTCCTTTGACGATAAAAATTTCTTTTTTGCAAATTTTGATATAAAATCGTCAAAGATCTATGCAATCAGATCTAATCATAATCGCCTATATATTTAAGTTAAAGAACCTTGAGGGAATAACTTTCTTTCATTTGAGCTACTTATTTATTTAAAACGGACATAGTGTAGTATAACCAAAACGTAATGGCCCACCCTTTTTAAATTTAACCGTTCAAATGTGATACTGGAATTTTTTTTAAGTACTGGAAATATACTGGAATCCAAGATCAGATGTCGTCAGTAGACACCCTGTTAAAGCGAATGATAGACACACTCAGATATAATACTGTAGCTCAAGGCCGTAGCCAATGGAGGGGGTTAGGGGGTCAGAACCCCCCCCGAAATAGTAGAAATAGCATTGAAAACGTAGTAAATGGGGTGAAACCCCCCCCCCCCCCCGAAATAGTTGAAACCCCCCCCCCCCCCCCCGAAATAGTCGAAACACCCCCCCCCCAAAAGGCCGCGGGTAAATAGATAGGAGCCCGAAAATAGATAAAAAGGTAAAAAATAACGATAAAGGGCTCGAAAATCACACTCGCGAGTAAAAAAAAAAAAACCCCGAAAAAATTTCTTAGCTACGGCTTTGCTTTAGTTTGATTACAAACGGTCGTGGCTGTAAAAAACAACTGAGCGTATTTCCCTATCATGAATAAACGGACTGGTATAACTTTGCGATTAGCGCCTCAATACAATTCACACTTATAACACTACACAAACAGCCTTAAAAGACGCCCCCCCATAATATTTAAAACTAAGCAAGTGTTTTACTTACGTCTCCAATCCTTATTATTCAGCGAACAAACGCGTTTCAGCACTCAGGCCATCTTCAGCATCCTATCCTGTACACCAAACTAACACATTCTTAGCTGCTTGTGTTGCGAAGCGAGCTGGGTCAAGTTTATAAAACAATTACACAAGTAGCTAACACAAGCAGCTTCGCAACACAAGCAGCTAAGAATGTGTTAGTTTGGTGTACAGGATAGGATGCTGAAGATGGCCTGAGTGCTGAAACGCGTTCGCCCGCTGAATAATAAGGATTGGAGACGTAAGTAAAACACTTGCTATTCGCAAAACCAATCCGTGCTACAAAATCACAAATTATTAAAACTAAGGATGAGAAACTATGTGGTTGCAATGCGAAATATGAGAATGGTTGTCACAAAAACCATCGCAGATATTTTATCGATGGCAAGTAAACAACTGTATCAACTATGCTGAGGATTAATATGAAGCTCTTTTGTTATTTAAAAGGCATACTGAAACCCCTTGATGATACCAATTATCCGGAATCTGAACAGGGGCAACCTCAGTTAGTTCAGGTTTATGGATTTCCAGTTTGTTGTTATATCTCTAAATTGTCTAAAAGATACGAGTTTACAGTTCTAATTTTTTAATTTTTCCCCGGTTCCCCTTTCACTGGTAGGATACCCCTAGGCCCACCCGTAACCCCTTTTTGACAAAGGCCTATTTACTTCACTATTGTCTTTGGGGGGGGGGGGGTTGTGGCATTGTGATAGGGGGGATGTCACTCTGTCTGTAACTCAAGTGTTCATTTTTCATTTTGTTTGCCTCTGTATCTTCAATTTAATTCAAATTACCTCTGCAAATCAAATTTAACCTTGACTTTCCTTTTCTTGAACTTTGTGTAAGTCAAACTAAACATAACTGAAAGAAAAATCTTTGTCCTGTGGAGTTTTGAGTTTGCGAGTATCGACTGTATCCTACTCGTGATATAAATAATGTAAAGAAATTGATTCCTTTATCATCTCTTTTTTTGTATGTGTTTTCTAGATAATTTAATCTTTCTTTCAAACTTTTCACAGACCAACTTCAAACTTTGTACATATATTATAAATAAACTAGTTTCTATTTAGTTATATAGCTTAAAGTTTCTACTTTGCCCTAGTTCATAATGACGGTCATTTTTTCCAGTTAAAAAAACCCTGCTAAGTTTGAAAAATGAACAAATCACAAAAACATGTGAAATGTATCTTCCCAAATCTATTGTATGAATTATTAAGATCATAGCACAATATTAGATTTATTTCATTAAAAGATAACTTAAAAACTACTTTTTTTAACCATTTGTTCTCACACATAAGCTTTTAATAAGTATAATTAATCAGTTTTAAAATAATTTAATCCTTTAGAACTTGAAAGAAAAAAAGGGTTGTGAGTTTTTAGGTTAACATTTAACAATAATTCTTACAGCATCATGTTAGTTGAACTGTGTGATGTATCTTTCACTGCCTAGTCTTTAGCATATTTATGCATTTGTTGTAGTTAATTACTTATTGTAAACTATTTAGATTTACTCAACAATCTGCATGTTGTACACTCTAACAATCACAGTATTGCAAAGAGATCTTCGAGAGTTTTCACACATTGGGAGAACTGAAAACTACATAGTTGCTCATGTAGGAAAATAATCTACTTAATCCCATACTCTTTTTGCACAAATAACTATCTCACAATCGACAAACTCATAAACAGCTTTGAAGATTTCCTGAGCTGGAAATAACTTATTTTTAGCTCAGAGACGTGATTTATACAGGTCACTTTTCCAGAAAAGTTCTAATTAGTTACAGTATGTCCTGCTACAGCTGCTACTGTGACATTTTTGCAGCTAAAGCTCTGGTTTACCACTGTGACTTGTTAAAAATCTTTTTTGAAGGTTTGAGTTAACCTACTTGGAGGTCATGAAAGCTATCATTCATGTTAAACTTTTTAAGGGAAGATTCTGCTCGTTAATTCTATTACTAATTATATTTTCAAGTATAGTTAATATTATGATTTTTAAATTGCTATAAAAATATTAAGGTTATCATTGATGATGTTTGGCTTTGAAACTAATTATACATGATATATTTGTTTGAGTTAAAAAAAATTAGTTTCCTTTAATTTACTTTAACAGGTCTCAGTAGAAAAATGCCCCTATTTGATTCTCAGTATGGAAACCACTAAAATTCTTTAGCCTTCTAACTTTGTTCACCATACATACAACAGTTCACCAAAGAACACATGTATCTTTTGAATTACACTAAAACGCAAGGTTTGTTTTGCAATACTATGATTTTCAGATTGTAAAAGCAAGTACGTAACAACAAATCTAATTTTAAGTATTACAGTGTGGGATGGTTTGTACATGTTAGCAATGCTCCCTCCTTTTGAACAGTGTCTTTGTTAAGTATTTATGGATCGTGCAAGGCTAATGGATTAGTTTGGTTATTTATACATAGTGCTTGATGTTTAGAAATTGAAGTACCGGGACTACCTACCCCCCTCCCCTCACTCACCATTCCTCCTTCCCTGCTCAAAAAATATTTGACTGCGTGACAGTTTGTTAGGTTTAAATACCCCTGTTGCAGCAGACCTGCATTCTCAGTGATTTTTTTTAAAGAGGGTGGTGGCCTCTTCTTTCACCTTGCCTTTGCTCCGTCCACATAGACTATTGATCTGTGCGTGGACGTTATCAAGCAAAGCCAAGGAGTGAGCCGGTACAGTAGAAGGGTGAACAGTACTGCTAAAAGCAAAAAAATGCATTTCATGTATTTCAAGTGCAGAAAAATTTCAATCCGACAGCGAGATATGACATGTTTTTGTAAGCTCCAAGAATAACATGGGGTATGAGTTTGCAGATTTCCTGCAACAGGATTGTTAAAACTGGGTGGTTTTGATTCAGTATTTAGTAGATCTGAACTAGAAGTAGCCATATACCAAGTTTTATTAAGATAAATTAATAATTAAGGAAGGTATAGAATTTTTTATTTCCCATAAAGAAGACATGGGGATTGAGTACCACATGCTAGTTTGCTACTGCGAAAGTGAAAATATTGGGGATTGCAGACTAAAATTAGATCACCTCTAGATGAAGCCACAAACTAAGCTCTATAAAGAAATGTTGAGAAATAAGCAATATATAGAATTTCCCATAAGGTTAACATTAGGACAACATACTGTGTTCACCACTTTCAATATCTCGGTAACCAGTGTACATATTGCAATGATTCAAAATATTACATACGTGTTTTTTGAGATACATTCAATAGTGAGGACCTAAATTTGATTATTTTTATTTTTCTATGTAAAAAACCTCAAAACCCCAATTTTGGGGGGTTTGTCCCCCTTTACCCTCCCTACTGGCGGTCAGATCGGGCTGGTCTACTAGCTCATTCGAGTGATTACCTTTTTCAAAGACGGGTACCTTTTTTTTTCAAAGGAAAATTTTTTGGGGGGGGGGGGTTTGGGCTCCGCAGTTACAGGAATTGAAAAAAATAACTTTCCAACCATTAATTTAAAGGCAATTTCAACATTTTTGGGGGGGGGGGTTTGACCCCCTGACCCTCCCCATTGGCTACGGCCTTGACCTTTTTACATGTTTGTACAAAATTTCATAATGATCGAACCATTTTTTCAGCCACCAACGTGCTAAAAGGCAACATATATATATACATTTTTTTTTCAAACGAATGTTTTTTGCTTCTAGGGGCCCTAAAACTAAAAGTTATCATGGTCTTGGGCTTAGGCCTGACCATGAGACCTACGATAATAGCTTCTCCCCTATAGGCGAGATTCGCTGAAAGTGCAACTGACATTCAAAAAGTGCAAAAAGCATAATTCTTTACTACGCCCAATGGTTATTTACGACAAATTAACATCTGTTGATTACGTGTTGTGGTCTTTCTTGCGTTATGGGCCTTAAAGATAATGATAATAATATCCAGTAATTTGGGAAAATTTACCCACGATTGTCACACACAGCAAAACTACTCATCCTGATTTCACCTGGTCGTCTTTAGCTGCAAAGTTGCTACTGCCAATCATGCGCGGTCGTCTTAATTGCAGAAGAGGTCCCGGAATGCTGTTACGCCATAAATCAAACATTCTATTTATATATGTTTTGACACATTAGCAATATTGTAATCATAAAAAACAATGCCTTGGATCAATAGGGGACATATATTTAACGTATTTACACACTTGCAAGTATTGTAATTGTAATTATTACACACAGGTGTTCGCACGGTAGTTGCTGTCGGGTGCCCTGGTTCCCACCGCAGACTTAGGGGGCAGCCAAAATAGCCATAAATATTAATTTGTTATCTCAAAACATAATGTGTAAAAATATAAAATAAGTCACTAAATAATTTAAAATTATAATCAAAATATTTCTTTTTATAATAATAATAGTAAACTATTAATAATAACTGCTAACTAAGTCTACTCGATTTTTCCAAAGCCTTTGATTATGTTAAACACAACCTTTTACTGGAGAAATTAAGGGACATTTTTCGGGTCCAAAGTGCTACTGCGCACGCCTATGATATCAGGTGCCTTAGATCAAGATAATTCATCACGACTGATATGTATTCATTAGACTATAGAATTATTTGCAGCTGAAAATGAAATTACCATTAAATAGTTTTATTTGGTTGTATCTAAGTTCACTTTGAGCCTTAGGTTTCATTTTGAAGATGATTATTATTTTGATTTGACATACAGAATACACCATTTGAAACTTTGAGCCATGACCAACTTTGATCTTCCAACTACATGAAAAATGTGTTATGTCTTTGCCACTTTATTTCTTGTGCGTTTTTGTTTAGTTCAATTGCTTTTCAAAAAATGCATTAAATAAATTTTTAAAAAAGTTGGTCTTATCTCAGATTTTCAAACAATTTTTTTTTATTTTAGAGGGGGTGGACGAGAAGTGATTTTTTGTATTCAAACCCAGTCAGTTAGTATATAGATTGCATTTATTTACTCATAGGATTTATTTACTTATTGCATTTATTTAGTTATATTCTTGGAAAATCGAGGACTCACACACCACTATATTTTAGTGACATTACAATCAGTTTATGTCTGAATTTATTAAGCTCATATATCAATTTTTACTGAATGAGTGGTATGATTTTATTGGCTTTCATATACCGCTTATTCAAACTTGTTCCAGGTAATGATAATCTCATTTTCATAATGAACATGTCAAGACATGAGAATTAGATGTATCCAAGTAGCTAACATCGTAATTCTTATGTCTTTGTTAGACAAATGTCTTAGAAGTATATGAATCTGCATAAAATAATTTATTATTGTGCATTCTTTTGGCAAGTCATTGAGTAAGTGACGTCATAACATGTTTTTAAGTAGGCAAATACAATAAACAGTTATAGTTTGGTCAGATGTTTCTCCTGTTTGTTACTAGGTCAGGTGTGTATCCCCTATTTTATATCTAACAACAATTAATTAAGGAACACTGTTATAGGTAGATAAAAATAAGCAGTTTCTGAAACAAATTCTGATTAGTATAAATTTATGTTTATTTGTGTTTTCCATGTGTCCGTTTTCTTTTTGACTTCCATTATTTTAATTCTGTGGCCTTATGTACCTCTAGAAGAATTTAGCCTACTAGGCACAGCTTTTGTTGTAGGCACTACAAAAATTTACATCTGGGCCTCATTTCAGAGCGGGTTTTACAAGTACTAGTTACATCCACTTGTAACAAGTACCTAACTAGGACTTCAGTAATGGAAATGCTAGTTTTTCAAAGTAATAAGTTAATATAAATTTACTAACATCATTTTGAAATGAGGCCCTGATAATAGTATTATTGTTTTAAGAACATAAAATAAAACAAAGTTAAGATAGTAAGTTGTAAAATTGTTATTTTATGCTTTTTCTACATAAGAAAAATCAGCCAATGAAAGTTGAAATTGCAAGCTTTGAGCTTTGGTGTAGTATGAATGAGGGGGAGGCAGTATTATAATGTTAGTACCCAGACCTGCTACACATAATCCTTTCTTTTATGAGTTCCTTTTCGGCTTTCTATTTGTCACCACCTCCATCTCTTTATAACTAACTTAATTTTACAAATATTTATGACTGATAATATTATTATTGTTCTTTATTAATACCAAAGAACAATATTTTTGTACTTTAATTGTAATTCATTAATGTTAACTTACAAATTGATTATAACATGAAATAAATATTATTCTGAAAACGTGTTTGATTTCTTATTCCCAGTACGAATAACTTTAATATTATACTCTTTTAAATACTTTTTCAAATTGATGCCAATATCAGGAACACTTTATTTTACTATACTTCACTTTACTTTTTTGAAATCATTGCTATATTGTTTTAAAATATTAGACGCATTTTAATATGTAAAACAGTTAATTATTTTAAACATCTTTCCTGCACAGCGGTTTTCAGCTAATTTACTTGGCTATTTTACTTTAAATGAGTATATCTCTGTAAATCGTATCCCCCAACCATAATGTAAGCCTATTAAATGTCTAGAATTTATTACAATCCTCATCCTGGATGGATAGGTGGTATGAAGTCCAGTTTTTTGTGTTCTTGATTTTCGATTTTTTTTTTTGGGAAATTCCATTCTAGGAGGGTAGTAAAAAGTAATGGGCTTAAGTTATTTGTCTTAAGCTCTTTTGATATCCATTGATCATTAGTTAGGCTTTGGGTTTTTAGGATATGACTTAAAACTACAACATGGTACATGATGGGGCAAAACCATGCAGAAATGTATGGTTTAGCCCAATTGTTTTGTTATGGCATCAGCATTGATTGTAGTTTTACGAAGAAATCAATACATTTCATACATTTTTTATTCCACCTCCTCATTTTAGGGTTCTCGCAAATCTGGTGTGTCAGACAAGGTCAGGAAAAACCAGGAAAATTGGTTTAGGGTCAGATAAGTTTTAAATAATAGGAGGAGAGATATTTTTAAAATGAAATGTTATGACATAAAAAGCAAAAACCATCAACATATACAATTCGTAAATTTACAGACGTAAACTTAAAAATGTTCAAAAGGCTTTCTAGAGAATGAAATCTGGGAAAATGTTTATATGGCCCCAGTGGATAACAAATATAATGCATTTTTAATACATTCAAATTTTATTTTGACATTACATTCCCCAAAGTAACAGTGACTAAAAAACCTTGTAAAAATAAATGGATTTTAGGAGAACTAAAATTACCTGAGCAAGAGCACTCAAGTTGTCATCACAGAAACTAAGACAACCTTGTTTATCATATCGCAGCTCAGGATTTGTTTTTGACGTTATCCTACGAAGAAAACGTAAAAAAACTAATAATCATATTTATTTGTACAAGATAAAATGTTTTCTAATCCAAAAGTAAGTAATAAAATAAATGCCAATAACATATTTATACAAGAAAGTGTCAATGAAGTATATATCATTAGTCATATATTTATGAAGTACATAACACTAAAGAGTACTGTACCCATAGACCGTTTGCTATGGACATGCAAATAACATGCACTTTATGGGGGAAAATGGAGTATTTTTGTTCAAAACTAGAAAACTAAAAAGGATGGAATATTTGTAAAAGTTACAAAGTTGTAGAATTTTTGTAGGCCTTTAAAATTATATGTTTTTTACATATGTTGCTATTTTAATTTTTTGATTTTCAGGGAAAAATTAAATTTTTTTCGAAAATTTGATATTATCAAAACTGTCATGTGACATATCGTAGTAAAGCTGAATTACCAAGGATTAAGGATTTTGAACCAGAACTGAAAAATAATTAATGGTTTAGGAAATATAGGGGTTTCCGTTATTATTGAAAATTTTTACAGAAATGGCCGCCATTTTGAAACGGAATGAGATAATTTAGTTCTGTTTTCACCAAAATTTTTCTTTTAACAAGACCTTTAAAGTGACATAAAATTTGCTATAGGTTCATTTAAGAAAATTTGGAGATTCAAACTAATGACCTTAATTTCTGGAACACCCTGTAAATAAGTCGCGATGAAAATATTTTTTTATGAATTCTTCTAATACAAATTAGAGGGGAATAATTTTATTTGTTGTTTCTATGCTAAACCGTTCTCCCGTTACAATAGGTGGACGGGTGGTCTGACTCATCCAGTATACAACAAAAAGAACCAAAATTTAGTATACAATACCCCCGTTGCAGCAGACCTGCATACTCAGCGAATTTCAAATGCAAAAGAGCATATTTCAATCCAACATAGTGAGATTCAACATGTTTTTGTAAGCTCCATAAGAATAATATGGGAAATGAGTATGTAGGTTTGTTGCAACAGGGTGGTTTAAACTGGGGGGTTTTAATTCAATATTTAGTAGATCTGAACTAGAAGAAGCTATATACCAATTTTTATTGAAATTTGTTGTGAAATAAGCGAGATGTAGAATTTAACATATTTCCTATAAGGATAACATTGGAACAATGTACTGTGTTTACCATTAGCGATATCTCAGTAGCCAATGGTCATAGAGCAACAATTCAAAATACTAAATCATTTGTTTTTCAAGCTGAATTCAATGGTGAAACCAAAATTTCATTATTTTAATTTTTATATGTAACAATTCAAATAAACACATTTTTGGAGGTGTTTACCACTCCTTACCCTCCCTTCCAATAGTCCGATCAGGCTGGTTTTTGAACTCGTCCGAATAATTACTACTTTACTTTCTGTGCCAAATTTCATTCAGATAAGACCATTTTTACGCGAGTTATCGTGCTTAAAGACAAACATATAGATATTAAAATGAAATGAAAATTATTTATTTAACCATGCAAAGTTAGGGCCACATGGCCCTTTCTTACATTTAACATGGATGAAATAAATATATACAAGATAACAACAGAAGGATGAGCTACTGAATAACTTAAACTATTTACATAAAAAATATAACGAAAAAATAAACTTATCTGATATTTACCAAAAATATATACAATACCCCCGTTGCAGCAGACCTGCATACTTAGCGAATTTCAAATGTGAAAAACATATTTAGGTCGAACATAGCCAGATTTTGATCTAAGATATGACATGTTTTTGTAATCTCCATAAGAATAACATGGGGAGTGAGTATGCAAGTTTACTGAGACAGGTATGTTAAAAGTGGGTGGTTTTAATTCAATATTTAGCAGATCTTAACACGAAGAAACCATATACCAAGTTTTATCAATATATGTCAAGAAATAAGGAAGAAATGGATTTTTTATTTCCCATAAGGATAACATGGGGAATGAGTATGCAGGTTTGCTACCACAAAAATGGAAATATAGGGTATTTTAGACTAAAATATATTAGATCTCATCTAGATGAATCCATAAACCAAGTTTTATTAAGATATATTGGGAAAAAGCGAGATATCGAATTTTACTTATTTCCCGGCCTTAAGGCTAACATTGGGACAATATACTGTGTTTACCACTTACAATATCTCGGTAACCAATGGACGTAGAGCAATGATTCAAAATACTAAACTGTTTGTTTTTTCAAACTGAATTCAATGGTGTTAACTAAAATTGGATTATTTTTATTTTTCTATATGAAAACCACAAAAAAAAATTTTAGGGGGGTTTATCCCCCTTTACCCCCCCATCCAGTGTAATCCCCCCCTTCCAGTGGTCTGATCTGGCTGGTTTTCAAAGTCATCGGAATAATTACTACTTCACACACCTGTGTCAAATTTCATTCCGATCGGACCATTTTTGCGAGCGCTTTCGTGCTTGTAGACACATATATTATATATATATACACATTTGAACGAATGGTGTCTTTGGTATCTGGGGGCACCAAGACGAAAATTTATGATGGTTCCGCGCTTAGATATTACCGTGAGACCTACGGTAATCTCTTCTTCCCTATAGGAGATATTTGCTAAAATCGGTAAAAATAAAAATAAAAAATTTTTCCAATCACACACTGAAGCACACATGCATCAGCAATCGCGCAAACATGGAAATCCTAAGATGTGCCAGCCGAGACCATCCGCTAAGTTAAAGTGCTTTCACGGTAGGCCCGGTGACAGGATTTCCGGGCCCCTGTTCAATTTTCAACCACGAGCCCTTTTTTCACTAGTTTGGCCTATTTTTGCCCTCTTTTCAGACTTTCTGGGCCCCTTTTTGGTGTTTCCGGGCCCCCTGTGAGCCCGGGCCCATATTATGCATTTGCCCCTCCTGCCCCCCCCCTCTCGCCAGCCCTGGCTTTCAGTGCCGCCACAAACTGGGAACGCTTATCAAGAAATCTGATCTGCATAGGTTGGTTATTCCAGAGATGGCAGACGGTAACAACAAAATCCCTGTCATAATTTGTAGTCACATGATGAGGTGTAAGCAAAGTGGTTGAGGAAGAACATAAAATAAGAAAGCTATCTTGAGACACAAATTTAAAACCGGTTTATGAAATATTTCGGAAAATTAGTTTTCAAATTGAGAAAAACAATGAAAGGATTTTAATTTCTCTTTGATTGTGCAATTTCAAAATGTATGTCTCAATTTGGCACGGATTTATAGATATATATATTTATGAAAATGAAGGAATGGTGTTTTTGGCATCTGGGGACCTCAAAACAAAAATTTTAATGGTCTCGCGCTTAAATCTTACTATGAGACCTATGGAAACAGCTTCTTCCCTATAGGGGAAATTCGTTAAAACTAACCACATTGTGTGGCACGAGTAACCAGTTACTTGTGCAGATTCAATAACAAAATTCTATTCTTTCAAATCATTATGAACTTGGGGATACAACAATTAGTAATCGCATTGCAAATAACTGCGAGACAAGGAACGCAACCGGGAATGATCGTTGATTTCAGCCGCCACACTCCTGGCAATCGAGTGGCACAAGTAACCTGTTTCTCGTGACGCAGTGAATGTGTTAAAACAGTTATTATGAAATGTTATTTGTGTGTAAAGTACAACATTGTCTCACGAGTGAAAATGTTGACAGTTTTCACAAGGGAGACAATGTGCTTTACTTTCAAAATGCACACAATATTTTTCCCTCACGTGCAATAATAGATATCCTGACCATAAATATTTATTTTATTAAGTTAGTAAGTAATAAAAAATATCCATTTCGTTTTTTTTTTTCATCTGGTATTGGCGCCTGCATCCGAGTAGTTGCAACCATGCATGCACCAGCGATCAGCTGATTGTTAAAACGTTCTTAAATGCTTATAATTCTTAGACCTTGTCACAGCTCATTGTTGTTAATGTCAAACTTATTTGATTATTGCTGCCACTAAATCAGCTGTTAGCTCCTACATTCGTTGAGCTGCAACATATTTGTATGTGTGTGTGGAAATTTTAACGCGCTCTAATTTTTGAATTATTAATTTCAATGTTATTCTTATGGGTTTACTTTGTCTCCCGCCGGGTAAGTAATCACTTTACTCTCGCTGAGAGACAAAATATTATTTTACCCTCCCATTACAAGGAGTAAAAAGTCTCTAAACATAGCAGGTGGGGGAAAAAGCTGTTTTACAGCAGATAATTCTAGATAGTGATGAGATACTGAAGAAGCCAGACTGATGGGGAGCGTCAAGAGTTGACACTTGCGTTTCTTTTCAAAGGAATGTCATGACCAAACATTCCAGCGATGTCAACTGTATCCGAGGTGTTTAAAATATTTTCTCTCCAAATGATTACAAGTGTGAAACATTTCCTCCTAAACAGTTTCTCTCAAAGAGAAATAGTAATTTATGGGTAATTTACTGTGTAATCGAAATAGTCGTGGTTGTTGATCGATGGAAATATCTAAGCTGAAATTGTAATTAGGTAAAAACGGTGCATAAGTTTGATCCCTTAAAATATTACAGTCTGTCGTTCCAGTAGATAGACAACTCATTAAAATTAATAATTTTTTGAAGTTGATAAATAATTCTTAAAGATGGAAAGTTGAAAAATTAAAGGTTATTTAGAGATTTATTTAATTATTTTCTGATTTAATAATTAAATACTAAGTTTATAATAAATAATAAATAAATTATTTATTTATTATTATTTATTAATTTAAATTTATTATTTATCTGTAATATAATACATTTATTATTTGGAAATTTATTAATTTAAATAAATAAATAAAAGCCACATACCAAGTTTCATCATCATATGTTGAGAAATAAGCGAGATATAGAACTTAAATTATTTGCCATAAAGTTAACATATACGGGACAATGTACTTTGTTTACTATCTTGGCAACCAATGGGCTAGAATAATGATAAAAAATACTAACTTGTTTGTTTTTCCAAGCTGAATTCTATGATGCAAACAGAAATTCGTTTTTTTATGTAATAAATTAAAAAACCTTTTAGGGGTGAACCCCCCCCCCCATTATTCCTCTTCCAGTAGACCAATATAGCTGATTTTGCCTCTTTTTCTAATAACTATCATTTAACTACTCGTTCGTGCCAAATTTGAATGTGATCCGATCATTTTTACGAGATTTCTTCAATAGTCAAATACATTATACTATACAATTTCTATTCGTATTTTATTAGGGGTTGTTTTTTCCCCTTTAAAAAGAAAGCAACCCTTAAAACCTATTTAACTTTGAAGTAGAGGCCAAGTAGAGCCAAAATCCAAATTTTTATATAAGTCCAAAAATCAATACTTTACAAGCAGAGACAGGGAAAAAATATTACCATGAAAGTGTATATTCTGGCGTTTTCATGCCCTTTTCCCTTTTCAACGCTGGGACACACTGCGGCTGGCTGGCCGTACCGCGCGGTGATGGCGGGGGACAGACAGCCCATTTTCCCATTAAAGGTGACCATTCACGAACGTGCTTTGCACGCCGTGCATTGCTCGCCGTGCAATACTACAACATTGCTCTTATGCGCCGTGCCGTACGTTTGTGGGCTTCGGCGTGCGCGCCGACCAATGTTGAGACGTAGCATGGCGTGCGGGGCACGTACGTGAATGACCACCTTTAAGACTTATTTTTCAAATATGTGTTTACCTTAATTGGTAAAAGTTAAGACATTTGTTTTGGTTTTACAATGAAAAACGCCGTTAGTCACATAGCCGTTCCTGCTTTTAAAAGAAGCAGGAAATATAAGCTTCCATTTATTATTACATTTTTTAATATTTATTCATAACGTCATCTACTAAAATAAGGTTCATATGGTATTAAAAGTTTGATAATTTAAATAACCTAAAATTCCTTATATTATAATTTAAATTCTATTCTAATGGCCATAAATGTTATTAATGTAAGCGAGATTTATATTTTTTCGTGAGTTTTCCTGCGTTTATTTTCCTTTTAAATTTCTTAAAACTGCATGAAATGGTATTAAAAGTTCAAGAATATAATAATGAATGTGAATTAAGTATTTATTTTGACATCCAAATTGTTTTTTAACTGCTAGCTAGATTATACTGAGCTCGTCTTAATCAAATTAGAATAAAGGGTGTCTCTGAACTCTCTTTACCGACCTTTACAGTATTTCTCTTGGACCATAGACAAGCGAAAATATCATATTCAAAATTTCGAAAACTCAAAAGTTACTCGTATAGCCGCCATATTGTTTTTATTACATAGGAAAGTTTAATTCGAGAACGGCTAGTTATAATTAAATTACAATTTGGTATTTAGCGTTATTACCTAAAGACCTAATTCCAGGAAAAAATATTTGCTGTTTTATTATTATTATTTTCAAACTGGCGGCTGCCTAAAAATTTTAAACGTAAATATCTTAAAAACCACTCATAATAAAAATTACATTTATTACGATTTATTTAGAGAATTTAATTGCAAATATAATGACACAAAATTTACGGAAATCGGTTCATAAATAACGTAGAAAATTAATTTTTAAGATATTGCACTCTTATCAATATCAACTGTTATCATGTGACATCACTGCTAATGAGCCATGTCGCGTCGCGGCGCGGCGTCGATCAGCTGTTTCAAAAATAATTCCACTAAACAGCTGATGATCAATATATTGTTAAATTATAACAGTTTCCTGTCACAATGTGTCTTTTTCCTGTATGTTGCTTATTGTTAATCGGTGTGTCGCTTTTCAATAGTAATCTGTGTTAACGTATTCAGTTTTCATATTTATTGATAAATGGCTAATTATTGTGTTGCAGAGTATTGCGATATGCATTTTTTTATGGAGCTGCATTTGAAAATGCAAATGAAGCGAGAAGGTTGTATGGCGACTATTTCCCCAACAGTGTCCTAGGGCCAAAAAGTTCACTGCTGTCCTCAACCGTCTCCACGCAACTGGTTTGTTTGATGAGAGAATGGCAGATACTGGTGCTGCGAAGTCGGTGCGTACAGTTGCATTTGAGGAGGAAGTCCTTCCTAAAATTTGAAGAAAACGCTCGAACAAGTACTCGAGCTGTGGGTAATGAGTTGGGGGCAGGCAAAGTCACTGTGTGGAGGGTACTCGGTGGACAAAATTTGTACCCATATCATCTCCAAAATGTTCATGCCCTTGAACCTCAAGACTATCCAGGTCGGGTAGATTGTTCCAGGTGGTTCCTGCACAAACTGGCGGACGATCCAGATTTCTTGAAATACTTTCTTTTTACAGACGGAGCCAGTTTTGACCAGGATGGTATTTTCAATTCCAGGAACATGCATGTTTGGGCTCTTGAAAATCCCCATGAAACTCACATTTCCAGCAAGCAACACCGTTTCTCAGTTAATTTTTGGGCTGGAGTTTTAGGGGATAATTTAATCGGCCCCTACATTCTCCCAAATAGGTTGAATTCCCCCACCTATCTTGCGTTCCTGAGAGACACACTCCCAGAACCTCTGGAGGACGTCCCTTGGCAGACCTACAGGACCTGTGGCTGCAACATGATATTGCTCATGCACACTTTGGTGAAATCGTAAGAGATTTCCTCAACCAAAATTACAATCAGCAGTGGGTCGGTCGCGGGGGGCCGGTGTCGTGGCCTCCACGATCACTGATCTTACTCCCCTAGATTTCTATGTTTGGGGGAGAATGAAGGAACTTGTTTATTCAACACCTGTGGAAAATGAACTGGACCTGATCGGTAGAATTGTTGAGGCGGACGCGGTCATACAAGAGAAAAGAATTTGAAGCTGTCCGGCAATCCATGACATCTAGGTTCACGACGTGCAATCGACTTGGCGGTGGGCATAATGAACGTCGTTTGTAAATAGAATTGTAGTCATATTTAAAGTAAAGAAATCCTCCAGGAAAGGCACGTCTCGTAGCAGGGATATTTCGGGAGCAACTGAAGAAGTGCAATCGTTCGGCAAATCACTATCATCACTATCACTAACATCCACGTCTTTACGCACAGAAAAATAATCTTCGTATAGTTTATAATCGTCGTCTGTGGTATTGTCGACCCCAATATCGTTCAAAAGTCTTAATACCCGATCCTCCATTATTTTTAAAACTAAAAAACGCGGCGCAAGTCTTATCACAACGATGCACTGATAAGAACTACCTGTTTTAAACAAGAGGTGGTCATTGGCCGAGTCCAGAAATGGGACCCCAAGTCGGGAAATAGCCGACAGTATTCTTTGTTCACCAGAAACTCTAAGTAGTTAGCGAAAATCACGGTAGAATGCAGAAAAATACAGATTTTTAGTTGAAATGTTTGATATTTTGAAATGTTTGGGACCTCAAGTGACTATGGCGAAATAACAGGGGCGACTTGAGGTCCCTTTCGAATACATGACATAGGTTACCTTCTAAATCAGCGATTATTTCATATTGATCGGCTTCTAATCGCTAAAATAACCGAATAAAACTGTAGAGGAAAGTTTGAAGAATCGTATTCAGACAAAACCCAAAAACTGATATTTTTGATCCGATTCGACTAAAATACCAGCGACTTGAGGCCCCTTTTCACTTTCCGCATCACAGAACCGATTTCCGTAAATTTGGTGTCATTAGATTTGCAATCAAATTCTCTAAATAAATCGCAATAAATGATTTTTTTTATTATGAGCGGTTTTTAATCAAGCTAAAGCTAAATGCTTTCTCAGTATCTCGGTAACCCTAGAGCAATGATTAAAAATAATACATTGGTTGTGTTTTTGAGCTGGACCCTCGGATGAAAAAATATATTTAATCTGAGGCTGGACTCAATACTGTAAACCAACATTCGATTAATTTCCTGTATAAAAATTTATAAAAAACATGTTTTGTGGTTTATTTTCTCTTACAGCCCTTCCTATGGACTGATCGAGCTGGTTTTCTAACTCATCCGAATAATTACCAATTTACGTATCTGTTACAAATTTCGTTAAGATTGGACCATTTTTATTGAGCCACGTGTCTCACAGACACGTAGATAAAAATATATACCGTACATTTTTAAACGAATGGTGATTTGGCGTCTGGCGACTCCAAAACGAAACTTATTACGATCTCGGGCTTAGGACAAACCATGAGACCCCCATTAAGGAGGCGGTCTACCTTGACAGAAAAATCTGCGTCACAGAGCAAAATAACATTGTAAAGATAGGGCTAAAGCGCGCTGAAGTACGCTTGCAGACGTTTCGTCTGGACGACAAAAGCTTTATTTTTTAAGATTTAATAAAAATGAGAGTGGGTTCACGTTCTTCAGAATATTTTATAGGGCTCTACATTTTTAATTTTTCAATAAAGCGTTTCTGTCGTTAGTTATGAGACGTTAAAATTTAACAAAAAACTACCTTTTTTTGAAAGATTTACACAATTCCTGTAAATGAACGGGGATAAAATCAAAAATTCTAGAAATTTAGCGACCTACAAAAACATATCCTTATTAAAATGACACCAAAATATTGGAAATCATATGAAAATCCAGCGATCAATGAATAAGATACAAAACCCTGTTTTAGCGCTTGGAACTTGAGGTAGACCGCCCCCTTTTCTTTCCCAGGGAAATATTGATAAACAATTTTATTTAGTTTTCTTTTACAGAAAAAGTATATTTTTGACCAAGGGGCGTGGCGCCGAATGTGATGTAAGCTCTTATTTGTGTAATGCGGATTGCCTAGCCAAATTATGCAGGCACCACGTTCAATACCTTGGTACAACTCCACATGAGGAAGTTTTATAAATTAAATTGTCATATTTTGGGAATAGTATAGGATTGACCGGCCTCAAAATTGACATAATTTTCGGAGCTGTAACATTTCAAAAGAAGCAGGAAAAAATATCCAAAAACATAAAATTAAATTTGATAAAAGTGTTAACTTTTATGTTAGGTTCTAGACTGTAATCATAAAACAGTCATACACATTCTTAAAAAACATAAAAATTCCGTAAAAATAGGCCCCCGATCAAGTTGTTCTCCCTGTGGAGTTGTACCAACAATGGCATTTTTGGCTCCATGGATTTGGCTCTTTGGGGTTTGCTGCCCATTGAGGGAAGATGTTGAGGAATGTGAAAATGAAAGAAATGCATTCGGTAAAAATATTAAGTACATTTCATCAGTTCTTACAAATAATTATGACATCTCTGGTTGGTCATTAAATGTACAGGTAGAGTTTGGTTGGTCAATAAATTAGTTAGATTTTTTAACGATAGAAGCGATCAGGATAAAGTGGAATATCTTAGACAATGAACTTCTTTTCTTTGACGTAAAATCATGTGTTTATGTTTATCTTGTAATGCCTTTGTTTACTGTCCAAATAAATATACAAATGAATAAAATGGCTTAGATTATTGTTTGTTTTGATAAACCAAACCTCAACAGTTGACAAGCAGAAACACGTGATTGTACGTCAAACAAAGAAGTTCATCGTCAAAGATATTCCACCTCGTATTGACCGCTTCTAGTTTAAAAAACTCTAACTATAAATCAAGTTTAAGTTATTTGTTGAGTTTTTGTAGATCTTTAAAATATTGAAAAAGACTATAGACATACAACTTTTACAATAATTATAGTTCTTTCATATTTTATTTGCTATTTTCATTTTTTAGCACTGATTAATATTTTACACGTTATAAAATTCAGTATAATCTGGATATTGTGAATTCCAATGAACAGTTTTATGATGAATAACAATTTAAAGATACCTCAATAGTTTTGATATAACAGACATTAAGAGGTGAAAAATTATTGCTAAACAATTAATAGTTCACAAAATATTTTCTACCATGGATTATAAATACCCCCGTTGTAGCAGACCTGCATACTCAGCGAATTTCAAATGCAAAAAAAATACTTCCATCCAATGTAGTGAGGTAATATGACATGTTTTCGTTATCCCCATGAGAATAACATGGGGAATGAGTATGCAGGTTTGCTGCTACAGGCATGTTAAAACTGGGTGTTTTTATTTCAATATTTAGTAGATATTATCTTAAAGAAGCCATTTACCAAGTTTTATCAAGATATGTTCAGAAATAATGAAGATATGGAATTTTTTATTGCCAATAAGGATAACATGGGGAATGAGTATGCAGGATTGCTGCCACAAAAATGGAAATTTCGGTGATTTTAGACTGAAATACATTAAAGCTCATCTAAATGAAGCCACAAACCAAGTTTTATTAAGATATGTTGAAAAATAAGCGAGATATAGAATTTTACTTATTTCCCATAAGGTTAACATTGGGACAACGTACTGTGTTTACCACTTTCAATATCTCGGTAACCAATAGACATAGAGAAATGATACAACATACTAAATTGTTTGTTTTTTCGAGCTGAATTCAATGGTGCTTACCAAAATTTGATTTTTTAAATTTCTCTATGTAAAAAACCCAAAAAACCCATTTTTGGAGGGGTTTATCCCCCTTTACCCCCCCTTCTAGTGGTCCGATCGGACTGGTTTTCGAACTCATCCGAATAATTACTACTTTACACATCTATGCCAAATTTCATTCCGATCGGATCATTTTTGCGAGCGCTATCGTGCTTACAGACACATATATAGATATATAAGCAGAGGAAAAAAACCTATATGGAAATAAGCAGAGGTCGCATTCATATGGTCGCTCTATATATATCTAGAAATTTGAACGAATGGTGTTTTTGCTTCTGGGGCCCCAAAATGAAAAGTTATCATGGTCTTGGGCTTAAGTCTTACCATGAGACCTACGGTAATAGCTTCTTCCCTATAGGGGAAATTCGCTAAACTATATGTATAACCCATTTTATTTTGAAAACAATTAAATTTGTCGAAACATTATTTGCTTTTTTTTCTACGGCGCTTGATCCCTCTGTACCATCACTAGCAGATTCATGACGCCACCTTCACTTCACCATGAATACTGGGGGACGGATCATTTTGGTGGTGTTCATTCGTGGCGGTAATAGGGGAAGGCGGGGCGGAATGGGGCACTTGAATAATACTATATTAAACAGAGAATTTAGGTATAAAGAACAATTTTTTTGTTAAAAAAACAATCTTTCACACTTATTTTACACAACACACTTTGGTAATACACCGCCTTCACAATAGAAAAAAATATATAATTTTTTGAAAATAAAATACTTACTACCCCATCTCACCCCACACCTGGGGCGAAACGGGGTTGGGCCTTAAACCATGAGGGAAGAAACGGGTAATCATTTCACTGTGTACTCAATTTCTTAACATAAACTTGACAAATGTTCAATCAGTGTCTTTATTCACTTTTCAATCGTTGTTTTGACAAAATTAACAGATGTGGACTACTTCATCGTCTTCACTATCAACCCCATTCCGCCTTCAATGTATACTTTCAAGTTATAAATTACCCACACTACTGGTTAACTAATTCAATATTTAAATACATTAAAATGTTCTTAAAGACATAAGCTACAATATTAAATACTAATAATATCGATTATTAATTAATTGTTTGATGTTATTTACGGGAGCTGTAATATCACAAAATGTTGTAAGGAGTCCATTCAAAACTGAAAAACTTGCATATTTATTTCACAAAACAGTGGGACAAAATGGCCGAAACCAGTTCTAGGCAGTTTGCACAAGAAAACTCAAATAGTTACACGATCACCTGCTAGGTTGCAGCACCTGTCAGTTGAAAAATAAGCATAATCCCGTTCCGCTCCACTACCCCGTTTCGTTCTGCCCCGCCTTCCTAGTTCGTTGGAATAAAATTCTATGTGTGTGAAAGCAACCGTTATTTGCATACTAACGGATCAAATTCGTCCGAATTTTCTCCGTCCGGACAAATTCGACGTATGTGAAATCAGCGTCAGGCAGACAGAAGGGGAGTGGACGAATGGATGTCGGTACCGGTCGTCCACTGTACTCCTCAGACTCGGAACAACATTCGATCCCGGCCGTGACGCGCCTGTATACAGGGTGTTTACGAAAAACCCTTACAGACTTCGGGATATGGTTCCTTACATCAAAAATAAGAAAAAAGTTCCGTAAACATGGGTCCTAAAATCCTCGGTTATCCGTCTGTCGGTCTGAATGTGTTTTGCATAACTTTGGAACTACTAAAGATATCAAGTTCAAACTTGGTAAGTACATGCTGACTAATGGGACCAATTTCGGTGCGGAGTATTAAGTATCTACTTTGTACCATTTCGAAATGGCAGCCATTTTTATATTTTAAAACTTCATATCTTAAAAACCGTAAATTTTACAGAAATCGTACAGGAAACAAAAAAGTTGCGTAATTTTATTTCCTTCAAAACCATGTAAAGATCATAAAGATCGAATCACAAATAACGGAGCTATTGCAATTTGTCTAACAAAACAATGCGAATATTTGCTATAACTGTCATAAATAAGCATGTATTCTGTTAGAAAAATTGTAATAACTCCGTTATTTGTGATTCGATCTTTATGATCTTAATATAATTTTGTAGAAAATAAAATTACGCAACTTTTTTGTTTCCTGTACAATCTTTGTAAAATTTACAGTTTTTAAGATATTAAGTTTTAAAATATAAAAATGGCTGCCATTTTGAAATGGTACAAAGTAGAAACTTGATACTCCACACCAAAATACATCCCATTAGTCAGCAAATACGTACCAAGTTTGAAGTTGATATCTTTAGTGGTTCCAAAGTTATGCAAAATCATGTTAGAAACACATACAGACCGACAGACGGATAACCGAGCATTTTAGGACCCATGTTTACAGGAACTTTTTTCTTATTTTTGATGTAAGTAACCATATCCCGAAGTCTGTAAGTGTTTTTCGTAAACACCCCGTAAACACTTGTACAGCCGCTCCCATTTGACTACACAAGGAGGACGCGTACACCTCAGAAGCGGATGAGCCTGATAACCCAGGGTTCCCAGATTTTAAAATCCCATTATCGTACACGCCAGCAGCTATAATTATCGTATTTACTGCAAAATTATCTAACAAAGGTAAAAATACGATCTAATTATGTAAAAGTTAACAATCCGTAAGGTACAGTGTAATATACAGGGTGTTTTTTTTTAAACGCAACCCATTTTTAAGATTGATTGATGCACACATAAATATGGATTGAGTGTTGTTTTATTGATCTTTACATTTTATACAACCTATTATTTAATTTTGATCACATTTAGTTAACATTATGTGCTCAAACAGTCCGCCTTTGGCATTTCTCTAAAGTTATGCTCTCTCCATCAAATTCCCAAACACGTGCTTCAAGGTACCTCTTTGAATTTCTTACATTTAATTTGTTACGTTTGTTTTGAGGTGTGAATCGTTTTCGTAGGATAATTACTACTTTACATATCTGTGGCAAATTTCATTCAGATCGGACTATTTTTACGCTAGTTATCGTGCTTAAAGACACACACATTAAAAACTCAACCCAAAAGGTTGTATAAAATGTAAAGATCCATAAAACAACACTCATTTCATATTTATGTGTGCATTATTCAATCTTAAAAATGGGTTGCGTTAAAAAAACACCTTGTATCAGCAATTTTCTGTTTTTATATGCATATGTATGAATTAAAAACTAAAATTACACACATTGGAATGAAAACAATAAAAATACAATTATTATTACTTACAAAGGAGAAAATTAGGATATTTATAGTTAAAACATTAAATTAACGTCCTATCTGATTTTCACAAATACTTAAGTAGCTGACTGTGTCACAATTTGAACGAAAGTAAACGTTTATCTATAATAATAATATTAATCTATGGTTTAACTCGGCATTATTTCTTCTTCAAATAAATGTCCTTTTCCTCTTATTCATACAGGTGGGTAGCCCTGTTAAAGATGAAGTTTAAGTTGTCTGAGCTTATTGTATTGAAAAAAATGAAAAACTTCTTATAAACCCAAATTACCATAAAATATATAAAACCTAATAAACACATAAACAAACACCACTCGCCCGCTCGCTGCATGAATATGACAATTAGTAACAGATAGCAGAAAATACGAGACGCCTATGGATGTCTTTGTTCAATCACAATGCAAAATAGCTGGCCTAACAAAATAAGCCTGGTTTCGAATTTAAATCTTATTTTATTTTAAGCAGTTTCACCTATCCAAAATTATCGTACATTTTCGCGTACGATAAGAAGTGTTATAGTTCATCGTACATTCCAGAGAAATAATCGCACAAACACGATAATTATTGTACATCTGGGAACCCTGGTATAACCTCAGCTTGAGGAGCTTCAGCCACTAGTGACCAGTGTCGTAGTGTCGATGTCCCCGTTCCCATCTCACTCTGGGTACCCTGGTATAACCTCAGCTTGAGGAGCTTCAGCCACTAGTGACCAGTGTCGTAGTGTCGATGTCCCCGATCCCATCTCACTCTGGGTACCCTGGTATAACCTCAGCTTGAGGAGCTTCAGCCACTAGTGACCAGTGTCGTAGTGTCGATGTCCCCGTTCCCATCTCACTCTGGGTACCCTGGTATAACCTCAGCTTGAGGAGCTTCAGCCACTAGTGACCAGTGTCGTAGTGTCGATGTCCCCGTTCCCATCTCACTCTGGGTACCCTGGTATAACCTCAGCTTGAGGAGCTTCAGCCATTAGTGACCAGTGTCGTAGTGTCGATGTCCCCGTTCCCATCTCACTCTGGGTACCCTGGTATAACCTCAGCTTGAGGAGCTTCAGCCACTAGTGACCAGTGTCGTAGTGTCGATGTCCCCGATCCCATCTCACTCTGGGTACCCTGGTATAACCTCAGCTTGAGGAGCTTCAGCCACTAGTGACCAGTGTCGTAGTGTCGATGTCCCCGTTCCCATCTCACTCTGGGTACCCTGGTATAACCTCAGCTTGAGGAGCTTCAGCCACTAGTGCCCAGTGTCGTAGTGTCGATGTCCCCGTTCCCATCTCACTCTGGGTACCCTGGTATAACCTCAGCTTGAGGAGCTTCAGCCACTAGTGACCAGTGTCGTAGTGTCGATGTCCCCGTTCCCATCTCACTCTGGGTACCCTGGTATAACCTCAGCTTGAGGAGCTTCAGCCACTAGTGACCAGTGTCGTAGTGTCGATGTCCCCGTTCCCATCTCACTCTGAGTACGGGTTAATCAATCTGCCTGTACAAAACAACGAACGTATATGAGGCCCTACTCCAGTAGGACCTATCAAAAATTCACCCCCACGAGATTCTCTCGTGAATTTGAGGTGCTGGCAGAATTAACGTACCTTTCAGACAACGTATTATAGCTGTTGGTACATAATATACACTTTAATTTTTAGACTATCGAGAGTTAATTTGATAGAATAACTAGCTAACGATCATCAGCTATTTCAGAAGGAAAATCCATGATAGATTGGGAAATAATTTTAAAATACCTATTATTTAAAAAGAAATCACAAAATAAAAATTATTTTTAATTTTTAATTACAGTTTTATTTGGTCATAAAAACGCTGCAACGCTGCTGGTGCTCTCTGTGGTCAGAACGTGGCACTAGTTAGGGCGTACTGCCTTACCGACCTTCAAGTTGTACAGCCGATCGCTTGTTCATAGCATCTATCTTTTTTATATCTTTTATCTCATGGAAAGGTGAGCTACTGGCATCAGTCGCACGGTGGCTCTGAGTATGGGACCATGATAATTTCTCGTTTCGGGGCCTCCAGATGCCAAAAACAACATCCGTTAAAAACGTTATGTTGCCACTATAAGTAGTCTTATAATTTATGTTCTTTTTTTATGTGGAAGAAACATTTCTTTCTTCGATACCTTGGACAAGTTCGGTGGGCAAAATTGGAGAACCCCTAACCCACTTTCGGGGAATAAAGGGGTTATACAAGCTACAAATGTCATTTTAATATACATATTTTACAAAGAAAATTCAAATACAAACATTTTAAGACTTTTCACAAAAGTTATAGCAACAAAAATGACCGATTTATGAATGGAAATGTGAGTTTACCAAACGCAGATCGTTGTCTGAAGGGTATTTTGCACTCCAGCGGCCGCAATTACTATCCAATTTTTTATTGTTTTTAGCCTTGTCGCCAGTTATAATTAATATTATTATAAAAATAAACCTGTGTTATAAGTTGCATGTAATGATTGCCTTTTTGCCTTAGATGTCACAATATCCAGTTTAATGTAGGACGCGTTTCAACCTATTACAGTATATCATCAGCTACCCTAAAACTATTTATATTTCCACTCATAAGTGGTAGTCATGTCTTACTGCATTCAAAGCACGATAAATAAATACTCGAAATTTAAAACACTTAAACATTTAACACAGATTTTACTCAAAAAAGACTTATTAATTAAAAAAAGAGAGATAAAATACAAAAAAAAGACTTGTTAATTCCGACACTGTCAGATGATATCGTTATGATAGTTGTAGGCCTACTCAAGTATCATGAAGTATCATACTTGAGTATCGTATCATCATAGGCCTACTGAATAGGCCTACAGTTTCAACATTTTAGGAAATGTCAAAATATGTTAAAAATTAAAAAGTCCTTATGTATTGACAACATAGGCGTCGCGCCGGAGGGCACGTGCCCTCCCCCAACATAAAAAAGTTTATTTTTATAGCCGCCGACCAACAATAACAATCCAAATAAAAATTATTCTCTACCATTTTCTAAAATAATTCCTCTGCTTACAAGTTTTTTTTTAACCAATTGTTTTTATGTAAGTTGTTTATTTTTACCATATTAATTATTTGTTAACATTCACTTTATTTTTGTATTTAATCATTATTACATTAATTTGATATGAGATGAATTATTCGGCTAAACAAAGAGGTCGGACGAAGTGTTATACATTTTTTTTGGTACTATCAGCCGATTGAGTATGCGGAATTTCTAGTTTGTTGTTTTTATCTTATTCTAATAGTTTTCTGATTGTCTGCTAGTTTATTGAGTTTAAGCTGCAAGATGCAGTCAAGAATGCCACGAGGATGACGCTTGCGGCAAAGAAACAGCCACGAAAGTATAGGGTTATTGTAAATAGCACAGTTAGTTGTTTTTCGACCGTCTATTTTTTAACAAATAAAACAATAACTGCTATAGTTTTGAGGTAAACATAGCAAGAAATTCTTCAATTGTCACGTGTTCAAAATCTAAATAGCATATAATTTACACTTGCAAATTCACCCTGAAAATCATAAATAAATTAAGCTTTTTAATACTGTACATTTCACATGTTTAAAGGCTTAACCCCCTTTTTTAAGTACGAAAAACCAACAATTTTCTGGGGGAGCGCCCCCGGTCCCCCCGCTAGTATGGGGGGTATTCCATACCGCCCCCCCGCGAGGTTGCGGCCCCCAAAATCTATGGTTCACGCGACGTATCTGATTGAGAAAGAATAAATGTTTAAAACAATGGATTATGGAATTGTAATTTGTGGTGATAAAAAAATGATAAAATGATGGGACACAATATCACCTTTATAATTTAAAAGATAAGTGTAGAACAGCATGGCCTATAATCAAGCCCAATAACAGTTTGCTTATACAAAACCAACCCTGAAATTTCCCCTCAAGAGTTCAATGATTATTTCACTCAATCAGTACAGAAGATCAAAATGCAGCTACTAGTTGAATTTGTTTGGAAACCAGTTACAAAGTCTGATGTGTTAAGAGCTGTTAAAAAGTCGAGAAATTCCACTATTGATGACTTTTACAGTATTCCCAATAATCTCCTAAAAAGTACTGCCATACGTATTTTACACTCACCCACAAAAATGTAAAAACAACAGTATGCAGAATGGTACTTCCTGGTAAATCATGGTGTGTTAAAAACACCGAGAATATGTCCCATCTGTAGGAGAGGCCCGGAGACATTCCTGACAGTCGCCGATCTTATCAATGTCTCAGTCATAAGTGGTTAAACCCCGGTATGTGAGCGAGTGAAAGATTCCTTTGAAAAAATAATAAAATAAGATTAAATTTATTTATTCCATGAACAAAAGTTACGTAAAAACGAGACCCAGTCGCTAATCAAATAAATAGATAAACGGTAATAAAGTAAAAAACACATTGGAATTTTAGTACCTAGGTATAAATCCTTTGAGTAGTTTCGAGGCACTAAAATCCAGTCTAGGTCAGAAATTGAGCTTTTTTTTATCGAGGGGAAATGCTATTAATGCACCGTCAAGGAAGATATCGAACATTCCTTGGTGTGTGGGACTCGCACCCAACTAAAACCCCCCGCCTCAGGCTGTCACCCACTTCGGAAAAACCTATCAAGGCATGAACTTCAAAGTGGAACCTCGTATGATAAGTCCAGTTGGACTAACGCTTCTTATTTTGCACCTGAGGATTGGCCCTGGATCTTAAGAGCCTTCTAATCTTTTTCTCCTGAGGATGTATTCTGCGAAACTTGAAATTCGCCTCCAGTTCTCAAGAGAAGTCAGCATAAGGGGAACTACAGTCTCTGGCGTAATAACCCCTACCTCCAGTTCTAGATTTCTTCTTTTGTCCGCCCAACGCTCACACTCAAAGAAGGTGTGAAGAGCATCGTCTTGCCCACAATCACCGTATTGACAAGCCGGGGTGTTAACTTTGCCCATCTTATGGAGGTAGGCCCGGAAATTACCATGCCCGGTAAGGAGCTGGGTGGTAAGGAAGTTTACCTCACCGAAGCCACGCTCGACCCACAAATTCAAGTCCGGTATAAGTCTTCGCGTCCAAGCCGCTCTTGACTCATCAGCCCATCTTTCTTGCCACTGCTGCATGGAGGCCTCCCTGGCCAGTCGCGTCGCTTCTCGTGTCCCGATTTCAGCCTTGGTATGAAAAATCTGTTTTCGTTCTTGAGCCAGGAGATCAATAGGAATAACTCCTGCTACTACCAAGGCGGCTGATTGTAATTGAGAAATTGAGCTTGGTAAAATATATAAATAAAATATCCCCGTTGCAGCAGACTTGCATACTGAGCGAATTTCAAAAGCAAAAGAACATAGTTCAATCCAACATAGCGAGATTTGACAGGTTTTTGTAAGCTTTATGGGAATAACATTGGGAACGAATATGCTGGTTTGCTGCAACAGGTATGATAAAACTGAGAAGTTTTAATTAAGTACTTTTATAGATCTGATATAGAATAAGCCATGTACGAAGTTTGATCAAAATATTTTAAGAAATAAGGAAAGTGTGGATTTTTTTTATTTCCCAAAAGGTTAACATTCGGACAATGCACTTTGTTTACAACTTTCAATATCTCAGTAACCAATGGACATAGAGCAGTGATTCAAAATACTAAATTGTTTGGTGTTTTAGCAGAATGCAATAGTGCCAACAAAAATTGGATAATTATTATTCTTCTATGTAAAAAAACTAAAAAAAACCCATTTTTGGGGGTGTATCGGTGTATCCCCCTTTACCCCCCCCCCCCTTCCGGTGGTCCGATCTTGCTGGTTTACGAACTCGTCAGAGTTATTACCACTTTACACGTCTGTACCAAATTTCAATAAGATCGGACCAAAACGAAAAGTTAACCTTTTAACGAAATGACAAGGTTAACGAAAAGTCGGACTAAAGACGAAAAGTCTCGGGCTTAGGTCTTACCATGAGACCCCCGGTAATAGCTTATTCCTTTAAGGAAATTCGCTGATGAAAAAATGTGTACTAGTAAGCAACGGTCCTTTGCATTCCAACGAATAAAATTCTATGGAATTTTTCTCCGTGCGAATAAATTCGATGTGTATGAAACCACGTTAGGAGACCGGTCGAGTTCTTGGAATAACAGGCACTTATCTCCCGAAACTGTTGACTCGCTGCTGAAAGTATACAATAATTGTTATTGTTAAATCGGCAAAACACTTTCCCTGGTCCAAGGCCAAGGCGTTCCAATTACACAATCGTTTTCCGTACTAGGTAAATGACTCAATTTAAATATTTCAAATATTGTGGTATGTGCTTTGGTTTTGAATAGGGTTTTTTTCGAGCCGAGTATGCACCACTCGACTCGGCTCGACTAATTATAAAGTACTCGAAAGTTCGAGTCGAACAGTTACTCCGCATGTACCGTTTATCCAAAATCGGTACATGCGAAAGAATATTACGGCCATTTTTCACAATGTCAATTCATCTTTAAAGAACATAACTGAAACCTCGTTTATTATACTTGAAGTGAAAATTTCTTTTGAGTTATTAAAGACATATTAATTCTTATATCACTCTATCTTTTCTATAGTTTGAGTTTATTTATTATTACATCTCTTACAAAAATTATTTTTGTTATATTTTAGAAACCATTCCAAATAAATAAAAACTTAATCTTTTGTTGAGAGTTACATGAATAGAAATATATACCTTTGAGAACAACTCAAAGGAAATATTTTAATCATGAATTGAGTCAGGTATTATAATCAGTTATTATAATCAGGCTTATAATCAGTGTTTTCATTTCAATTCAAAACCCAGGTAAGCCTTAAACACAAGGCAAGTGTTTAAGGCTTAAATCAAATCAAGAATTATTGTGAATTAAGGTAAAAAGGTTTTCTTCATTTTTTTTTGTATCATTTACTTGTATATCTGCTCTTAGTTCAGTAATTCTTTTAAGTTTATTTACCTCAAAATTTTAATTTGTATTTGAGTAATGATAATAATTTTTGACGATTATGTAGAAACATGATGACTATTATATTATAAACTTAAAAAAAAACTCCACACGAAAAAAGCTCAAAACTCGCGGGTATTTCCATAAACTCTACTCATCTCGACTTCAAAAATCACTACTCGCACACCCCTAGTTTTGAGAGAGTGGTTCGAAATAGTCGTTAGTTGATAATTTCTTTGTCATGTGTTGTTTTTTTTGTTATTAAGTTTTGTTATTTTTTGTTGATCTTTTGTTGTTGTAAGCTTTTTTCTTCTTTTTAGTGGTATTTTTTTCTTTTTACATGTTATAGTTAGCTCAGTAATAACCTTGATAGATTAGCCTTTAAACAAGTTTTTTGTTTTTAGTATTCTCTTTAAGTATTACTGTCTGACTCTGACTCTTTTTCGTCATTGTTAAATATGTACTATAGGTGAGGGAGGTCCCGCCTTGGAATTTTTCTATGGGACTCCTATTATTTCTCAACAATGTATATGAAGTTATTGATTTTGTAATTTCAGTTTTTTGCGTGTTTTTTCTGTTGTTTAAGTGTAATGATTGTGCTATATATTGTAAAACTTTGTATGGTTTTTATTGAGGAATAAACGATCTATTTATTTAAACAAGCTCTCTGAGGTTTTACGGAAAACTTTTAATGGGGAAACTACTACAATCTCAGACTAGAATAGACAATTTTTTAGATCACATAAAAAGATCATAAGGTTCGTATTTTAATTCCTTTTACCGTTCAAGTAAACGGCTTTTTAACAACAGAATTACGTCTGCTCCATGTTACATCCAAGAACAACTATCTTTAACGTTTAAAAATTCTCCAAAAAAATCCACAACTAAAGATCGTTCTAGACAAAATAAAAAGAAAAAAGAAAAGAATACCTCCCCGAAACATAAAACAAGAAAGTTTCAACACATTTGAAATTCGCTAAGCAGGTTTGTTACAATAGGGCTATTTAATACTAGAATGTACATATAAATGAATGACAAGTATTGAAATCTCGTAGATACGGAGGGGGAATCAGAGGTATTTATCCTCCATGTACCATATAATTTTTAAAATTAAAATTTGTAGAGTGCATCTTGCGAAAACTTCTGAATTAACTAAATATTTCGTAATTCGACGGGCAGCCTCGATTAGTTTGGTTTTAATGGAGTTTCACATTTTGTTTTTCTGCCTCAAAATTGTTAAAAAATGCAAGTTTACAGTCTTATTTTTTATTTCCCGGAGGAGTACCCCCAGACCCCCCCCCCTCCGCTGTGAAGAAAGCCCCCATCCAGAGGGTCTGAGACTCTCTGCCATCCCCGCCCTTGCCAAAGCTCTAGGTGTAACTACGCTAGTGAATCCGCCCTAATGGTCTTGTGATTTGAAATCATCCACTGAATTATGAACTATTATCTTATAGTTAAACTAACTTAACTTAAACTCACTGAACTTGAACTCACTGAATGGTTGTGGCCTGAATTATTAACTCATAGTTCATTGCTTTTAAACGACTTTTGTCTGTATATTAAGGTGAGACACGAATTTTGCTAAGGGGGGGGTGGGGGCCCCGGGGCCCCGTACAAACGTCAGCTGAGAGCCCCCAGAGCTACCAGACTGCCAGACTGATATTTTGAAACGGATTATTTTATTGTATACTGTTAAAATTAATAGGTATACATATAGTTATTTAGACATTTTCACAGAGAAGAATCAAACAGAGGTATCTTCTAACGTTTTTCGCTCAGCGGGTGAAGAGCGCTGGCCAGCGGGTGTCGAGGACTTAGTTCACCATTAACGCCGCGAGATAGCAGCACTGTCACTGCTCTCTCCTAATTTAACTTAACTATAACTAGTAACTGGATGTAACTAGTAACTAGTAACTTAACTTTAACTGTAACTAAGTACTTGGGCACAACGGAAGACCCATTTTAAAGTGACCTCTGTTTGATTCTTCTATGTGCATTTTTCATTTTAAAATTAACCAAGAGACATCACCATTGGAAAATTCTTAAAAATATATACATACAATATTGCCTGATATTTTTTTTTTAATTAACCAAGAGACATCACCATTGGAAAATTCTTAAAAAATATATACATACAATATTGCCTGATAATTTTTTTTACTCGTCTTTAAAATTTTTAGGATATGATTGACAGGACAAGGAAGATTTAACTTTCTTCAGAGTAAAGCAGCAGAAGAAGTAAATCTCAAAATGGGCCTTCAGGCTCGCTTTAATATTCTCCATCCTTTAGCACAATAATCACTCCCCTAGTCGGTTCGCTGATTTGTTTAATACAGAACTGTGATGAGATCACAAGGTCAGTGGAGAAATTTTGATTGCCACAGTATTGATAAGTCCTTTGACACGAAGTGTACATTCTTCTTTTTTAATCGCGATTGCATGAAAATGTTCTATTTCAATTTGTGCTGACCCTAATCTCCGTGATTTTATCCCTTTTTCAACTTTTTATTTCATATGACTAGGTGTGGTAAGAATGTTCCGGTATATTCTTATTTTAGATCTTTTGTCTAAAATTGTAGTAATCTACAATTTTTTTGTTTGAGTGGGTTTCAAACTCAATGCCTATATTTTCCGCCGACGCAGTAAACCTATGCGACTAGCGCCGAGCGCGAGCGGTTGAATCAGTATGGGGATTGTTGAAGCTGACGGCGCACGGCGCGTGACCGCCCAACAACAATTTCCATCTGGACTCAGCCACCGGCTGAAACCGTAGAGGCATTGTAAATACGTTTCCTAGTCTGGGTTTGTCATATTGTATTTAGATTGAAATTAGAAGGCCCCAGCAAATCTGGCGCATTATTTTTGAAACATTGAACAGGTCACTGGAAAGAAGGGATGAATAGGAATGGGCAGTAAAGGCAATCCTTGCGGGAAATGATTCTAACTTCAAACCTGTCGGGCCAACCCCGGGAACATACCAGGGGGAGGGGAGTTAGTGGAGAAGCATAATCCGTCTTCCACGAGTACAGGACCAGATTGGGTGTCCAAGTTCATAGGTGAATGCACCAAAAAGACAAGGAAGAACCAAGGTGCATGAGCTGTCCACAGTGGCTAGCCAAAGGACTTGCTAATATTGTGAGACCTTGTTGATCCCAATGACGACCTCTGCTCTGCAATAAACAAGCGAGAGAGCTAGGGCGTGGTCTGTGCTTGTCAATGGTTAAACCTAGAAAAGTTTTCGGGGGAAGGTGCAAAAGTCAAAAGTCCTAACCATAAAGTGTATTTACCCGTAGCTGAGGTGAATTTTGTTTTCCTAATCTAACTTTTTAGAAAATGTGAACAGGATGTGATTATTCATACTTTTCCTTAGCCCTGCACTAAAAGGTTTAAGAGTCCACCTTAAAAGAGAAAGCTTAGTACATTAAAATATCTTGGTTAAGGAGGTAATGGGGTGGAGATGAATTTAACTAAAAATAGGTACTGTACCTCAGGCGTCAAACAGTTCCAAAGTTTGGAACTTTGACTTTGGAACTGTTTGACGCCTGAGGTACAGTACCTATTTTTAGTCTACATAACAGTTCAGGGGCTACAACAATGGATTTTAATGAATTTAACAATAACTTAATGTGAGGCTTACAGTTTGAATAATTCTAGGATTCCTCAATTATTTCACCTTATCACACAACCGACATGACGTCTTTTCCTTTACCCCTCCCATCTCACCGTCCGGTATTTAAACCGAGCCTCAACGGCGGACTCGCATTTCGGTGGACTTTTTCACAGCTTGCAGATTGTTATCCTGGTCCGGCAGAGCTGACTCAGAAGCGAACTCAGGTAAGTGCTAAATCTATTCAAACATAATGAATTCCTTCTTAGCTACTTATGTGCTTGTATTTATTTTATTTTCCATATCATTTATTTACTTTTTATTGATATGGTATTAAAATTATTTTTTTAAATTTGGAATAAATACTGTCGAACTCTAAATAGTCCAGTCAAAATTTAAAAATAAAAAGGGTGAAAATGTTAAACAGTTTGGCAAGTCTAGATTTTGGAAACAGTGTTAGGACCAAAAAGAAGAGTAAAACACCAAGTTTGCAGAAAAGGGAACCTTTTGCAATCGGAGCTACAGCGAGAAAATGTAAAAGAATTGCTCTTGTTTATTTTTGCAAAATAACCACATGGCAAATATAGTTTTTTTCATAGTACACTGAGTTGGCTATCGGCATGGTAAATCAACATTAGCATGCTACTGTACGTTACATACGTAAATACGTCTGTTTCACCGTTAGTACGTAGGAAATACCATGATCGGCATGGTGTTTCACCATGCCATGGCAGTCTGTCCTCGTTTTAGCACCCTTTAAGTATGATTCATACGGCTTTTTCTCTCAGTGTATAGTACACTGAGTTGGCTAGTGGGGGCTCTTCCTGTTACCCCTGGCACCCGAGCAGCTGCGATGAAAGGGATGGACTCACAGTGGTGTAGTGGAGGGCGAACGCGAGGCAATGTCATCCCCCCACTAGTTTTTCCTACTGCAAAATTTCATTTTAGAAAATCATGAAAATATTGTTCCCCTTATAATTTGGAAAACATTTTTATTTAGAATTCCTCCTCTGGAAATGTAGCCACTGTAGATCCATCAGCTGCCTATAGGCAGTTTTACTGGGGTGCTAGAGGACTTGCTTTACCCCCAAATTTTTGGGATTTTCTATCTTTTATGATGTTAACATTAGTTTTGTTTGTACTGTTTATTTAGTAAAACATTTTACTGCGACCTTATTTTACTCCCTCAATTGAAATAAATTTTATAGGTACTGTACTGAATATTATAACTGTGATAATGAGTGAGGTATACCAACATTCCACTTGCTGAGTGACAAGGCGTTCGTTTTCAGACTTCCTTCCTCAATTGGGAAATCCCCAACTTGACCATAGATTTCGAATTTCTAATTTTTTGGTACAATAGATAATTTGTTAGTTGCAAAAACATTTTATGTAGAAAGGGCCTTCACCTTTGGGTTTTTGAAATTGATCTAGCCATATCTAAATATGTAGATCGAAATTGGATCGGCAATTTCGTTTATTAAAAAAATGATACTAACACGCATAAAAAAATCAGGGAATTTTTAGATCAGAAGTTCCTCGAAAAGGACATTTTAAATAGCGGTTTTCGAATTAGTTTTCGAAAATGTTTGGTGCTAATATCGTGTTCTTGTTATTCACAAGTTTATTAAGAGGAAGAAAAACTTATATGGTTTTTTTTGTTCGAAATTCATTGGTGATGGTGAGTTTATGTTTTGGTTTTTTTACATTTGCCATCACTGAGTAAAAACAAGTTTCATGACGTTTAGTGATCTGAAATCTCATTACGTCTGCAGGTGAGAAAGAACGTAGAAGATAACAAGACTAAGAGTAAACCTGAACAAAAAAGCTAAAAGAGGAACTCTATAAAAGCAGTGAAATCACAAAATGTTGAAATCAAGTTCAAAATACACACAACTGCAAATAAATTTCGATTTTTTATTCCTGTTACAGGGTAGTTATGTGTATTTGTTTTCAGCATTTCGTAATTTTGATGACCATCGTCTAAAATCCCAAATTTTTTAAGTTCCTAAGGCAGCAGCCCTTCAGTGTTAGTCCTATCAAATATAAATCAAATATAAATCCTGTAACTGCAAACCTTCATACTTCTTCCCATGCTATTCTTATGGAGATTATTTTTGCATGTTTACTTGATTTTACTTGATGTGAGGCCTTGTTTAAATTATTTGTTTAAGCTTTTGAAATTCGTCGAGTATACAGGACTGCTGCAATGAGGAGTCCTTACACTATACAACAAATACAGTGTGTGAAAAAGGTCCGCCCCCCCCCTCCTTAATTTTTTTGTTTGTTACAACAAACAATTAACCTTTGGGGAATGATACTAACTCAACCCAAATTATTTTTTGACGTTACCAAAAATTTTGAGTGTCCCCCAAAAATGGGGTATTTGGGGGCAACTCAAAATTTTCAAATGCAAACCCCTTTTGAGTGACCCCTCATTTTAAAGAGCTTTCAAAAAGTAGATGAATGGTGAAGATTGGAGGTCTCTAACGTGTTTCTAACAAAAATGACAGCTTGTCAAAATTTTGAATACAACACATCCTTGAAACCTGGCGTCTAGGACATTTGGAGTTTTAATTCTCCTTTGGTGACGTGAAAATGAAACGAGCCTAGGAAAAATGTTACTAAAAGAAAAATTAGTCTCTTTTGGTGATATTTCAAATTTTGAGTGTCCCCCAAAAATGGGGGATTTTGGGGGCAACTCAAAATTTTCAAATGCAAACCCCTTTCGAGTGACCCCTCATTTTGAAGAGCTTTCAAAAAGTAGATGAATGGTGAAAATTGGAGGTCTCTAACGTGTTCCTATCCAAATTGATAGCTTGTCAAAGTTTTTAGGAGTCTTATTCAAATCTTTGACAAGCTGCCAATTTTGATATAAACACGTTAGAGACCTCCAACCTCCACCAATCGCCAATTTTTTTAAAGCTTGTTAAAATGAGGGGTCACTCAAAAGGGGTTTGCATTTGAAAATTTTGAGTTGCCCCCAAAATCCCCCATTATTGGGGGACACTCAAAATTTTAAATATCACCAAAAGAGACTACTTTTTCATTTAATAACTTTTCTCCCAGGCTCTTTTCATTTTTACGTCACCAAAGGTGAATTAAAACTCCAAACGTCCTAGACGCCAGGTTTCAAGGATGCGTTGTATTCAAAACTTTGACAAGCTGTCAATTTGGATAGAAACATTAGAGACCTCTAAGTTTCACCATTCATCTACTTTTTGAAAGCTCTTTAAAATGAAGGGTCACTCAAAATGGGTTTGCATTTGAAAATTTTGAGTTGCCCCCAAAATCCCCCATTTTTGTGGGACTCTCAAACATTTTGGTAACGCCAAAAAATAATTTGGGTTGAGTTAGTGTCATTCCCCAAAGGTTAATTGTTTGTCTTAACAAACAAGAAAATTAAGGAGGGGGGGACGGACTTTTTTTACACACTGTATAATTCTACAAACGAAACTAAGTCTTTAATTAAATGATTTGGAAGACTTTTTAATTCTTTATTTTCATTTGCCTAATGACTATCCCAGTTTTTGGTACACCTGGGGTTACAGAGCGTGATCTCATACATCATATATTCCTTATTTTCAAATATTCTTTTGCCTTTTTTCCTTCCCTAAACCTAGGGTGTTCGTTTTTCATCACATCTTTTCATTTCTTCATAAATATATCTTATAAAGGGTGTTTTTTAATGCAATCCATTTTTAAGATTGAATAATGCACATAAAGATTAAATTATTATTGTTTTGGTTATCTTTGCATTTTATACAGTCAATTTTGATCACATTTAGCTTACATTATGTGTTCAAACAATCCGCCATTGACATTTATACAAAGTTGTGATCTCTCTATCAAATTCCTGAACACGTTTTGCAAAGTACCTCTTTGAATTCCTTGTATTAAATTTGCTATGGCTTAATATCCTGTGAATTATTTTCGTAGGCCTTACTTGTTATATATCCCAAAAGAAAATAATATAATGGGGTCAAATCCAGGGATCTTGGGAGTATTAATCATTCACTGATAAAATAAAGTTTTGGGTTGCGTTTAAAAAAAATCACCCTATTTCCCCCTTATTATCCCCTGTATTTCTTCCATAATATCCATTATTTATTGATCATATTACTTTTTTTTAACTGATAAATCGAATTATAATTTTGAAATCAATTATTTGGTGACTAGGTCGAGGTGAACTCAGCAACGATGCGATCCCTACCAGCCGCCGCCGTTCTTTTGGCTGCCGTTCTTGCGACTTGCATCCACATCAACTTTGCAAGGCCGTCTCTCGATGAAGTCCCTTCTCACCAAGATCCTGACTACGAACCCACGACCCCACCCAACTCGACAGAAGCTAATGTTACTGATGTATCAGTCGAGCAACAGCAGATCCCCAAACCTAAAAAGGCTCATGAAATTCGTAAGAGAAGTTAACGATAGATTTATTTATAGCTTCACTTAAAATAGGTGATATATCTCTGTAATAAGGCAACTTATAAAACAACTTTGAATTGGAATCAGTTAACTCAGGAACGTCCCTAAATTAGGTAACGCTGGCATCGGCCTTTTCAGACCCCCTCCCCCTTAATTATAACGGTAGTACTATCCCCCTTTAAACATTATGTACAGTAATGGTAAAGGAGTCCCTCCTCCAAAAATAGTAAGAAAAACACGTATATTTAAGCGAATTTTAAGTTGTTAAACAAATTTAAGCCATAAATAATTGGTTTTATAAATACGTAATGCTGTCTTGAGCCCACCCCCTCCAGCGTTACAGTGCATAACGCTGTCAAAAACCTCCCCCTCCCCTTGGGGACGTTATGTAATTTAGGGACGGTCTCTTACCATGTTCTATTAAAAAAAATAACACAGTAATTTACTATGCAATAATTACCATGTTCTATTTAAGAAAATAACACAGTGATTTACTATCCAATAATGATATATTGTCACAATTGCAAGTAAATAATAAATTTTACTTTCTTCAGTTAGAGTATAATAGCCCAGGTATCTTTTTGGTTTATTTTTGCTTGTTTTCAGTTCCAGAGGTGAGTTCTTGTTCTGTGGTTTACGTTCAAGTTACTATAAACTAACATATTTAAATTATTTTTTAATCATGATTGTATGAAAATTCTCTATTTGAATTTGTGCCGATCCTAATCTCCGTGATTTTATCCCTTTTTTCAACTTTTTATTTCATATGTCTAGGTGTGGTAAGCAAGGGGGGTAAGCAAGCCAATGGAGGGGGGTCAAAGGGTCAAAACCCCCCGAAAATTTTGGAATTGCGTTCAAATGAAAGGTTAGAAAGTTATTTTTTTTCACTTCCTGTAATTGTGGAGCTCAAACCCCCCCCCCCCCCCAAAAAAAAAAATCCTGGCTACGGCTTTGGTGATAAGAATGTTCCGCTAACATTCTTATGTTGAGTGGGAGTTACCTGAACAAATAGGAAGCTGCCGTGTTCAATTTCGATTTTAGCAACTTCTTAAAAATATTGTTTGATGTTTATTTCTTAATTTTGTTATTGAATGTCACAGCAAAAAATCATTTTTTAATTTCTTTTATGTCAAACCGTTTTCAATTTTGTTTTTAAACAGCTTCTTAAAAATATTTATTAATGTTTATTTTTTTAGATTTTGTTCTCCTTGAATTTCACTGCAAAAAAACATTTTTTTAATTTATTTGACGTTTAGCCGTTTTTAATTTAGTTTTTAGTAACTCTTTAAACATATTTTTAAAATTGTTTATTTTTTCAATTTTGATTTTGAATTTCACAGCAAATATTTTTTTATTTCTTTGATAATCAGCTTATGTTCTGTAGAATAAGCTACCCTGCCTGATGAACCAAAATGGGCATTTTTTCTTATCTCATCACTTTTAACTTTGACCCCATCATGGTTTCAATTTTTCACTGTATTCTTGAAAGGCCTGTTTTGATAACTTGACTATACTTTTATTTTAATTCAAAACTGCAGCAAGGGTAGAACTTTTTACGATAAATAATGCATAGACATTCCACTCCCTTCGTAAAGAATGTAGCTATTTTTGTCTGAGCCAGTACTGAAAGAGGATTTAGTTGAATTAAGTCAACAGTTGTACCGATGTCAACTACTTATGAAGCACTCAGAAGGAGGTAATATGATAATTAGAATCATATATAAGCAAACATTAGTTGGTTACTAATCCTTTTAATTTGGTGCAGATTATTTTGAAAAAACCTAATTAGTTAAAATGAGATGACTGGAGCAACCTCTACAATACTGGTAAACAGTCAACATGTGGACTTCAAATTCTGGCTCAGAAAAACCTAGCCAAGTAGGTGTATACAACTAGCCAAAGCTGGACATTTGGATAGGATTTCATCTCAGTATATTGAAAGTTAATTGTAAAAATATGAAAGAAAGAAGACAAAACTGTTTTTATTCCCAACCAAAACTTAAATAGCTGAGATTACAAACATTGTTTGGAAAAAAATGTCATCTTATCTGGTACTAATGGCAGTGTACCTGATAAGAAAATATACAATACAAATAAATATATAGATGTATATAAGGTGTTTAAAAATTAACCCTCAGGACTTCGGGATGTGGTTACTTACATCAAAACTAACAAAAAAGTTCCTAAAAACAAGGGTCCTAAAATTCTCAGTTATCCGTCTGTCGGTATGTTTTTTTAACATGATTTCCCATAACTTTGAAACCACTGAAGATATCAACTTCAAACTTGGTGCGTATATGTTGACTAATACGACTTTTTTTGTGCGGAGTATCAAGTAAAAATTGCAGCCATTTTTTCATTTTAAAACTTAATATCCTAAAAAACGTCAATTTTACAAACATTGTACAAGGGACAAATTTTGCGTAATTTTATTTCCTACAAAGTTATATAAAGATTATTAAGATTGATCCACAATTAACGGAGTTATTGCAATTATTCTAACAGAATACATGCTTGTATATGGCAGTTCTAGCAAATTTTCGCATAAAAATGCAAAATCATGTTGAAAACACATACATAACGACAGACTGATAACCGAGCATTTTAGGAGCATTTTATTTTACCATCTTACAGGAACTTTTGTCTTAGTTTCGATGTAAGTAATCAGGCCCTGAAGGGTTTTTAGTAAAGACCCTGTATATAATATTTATTATACGCCGTATGTATACAGGGTGTCCCAAAATTATGGTAAAATATTTTAGTATGTGATTGCTGAGGTAAAAATAAGAAAAAAAGTTCATATAAACATAGGGCCTAAAGTGCTTCGTTTTCCGTCTGTCCGTCAGTTTGTGTTTTTTACATGTTTAATTATATCTCACGAACCTCTTTACGTATAAACTTCGAACTTCATACATGGATGGTCATTATTAAGAACTATTTTTGCAAGAAGTATCAAATTTCTACTTTTTACCATTTCAAAATGGCGACTGTTTTTTGTTTTAAAAGCTAAATATCTTAAAAACCGTAAATTTTAGAAAAATTATACAAGTGACAGAAAAGTTGCGAAATTTAATCCCATTAACGCTGATATTAAGTTTATGATGATCGGACAACTAATAACGGAGAAATTTTAATTTTTCTGAATCAAAACATGGTCCTTTAGATCAAACTGTCAGAAATTTCCATGTATTTATTTGGAAAAAATCAAATTTCTCCGTTATTAGTAGCCCGATCATCGTAATCTTAATATCAGCGTTAATTGGATTAAATTTCACAACTTTTTAGTCTCTTGTATAAGTTTTCTAAAATTTACGGTTTTTAAGATATTTAGCTTTGAAAACAAAAATCAGTCACCATTTTGAAATGGTACAAAGTAGAAATTTGATACTTCTTACACAAATAGGTCTTGATAATGACCATCCATGTACGAAGTTTGAAGTTTATACGTCAAGAGGTTCGTGAGATATAATTAAACAAGTAAAAAACACAAACTGACGCACAGACGGAAAACGAAGCACTTTAGGCCCTATGTTTATATGAACAATTTTTCTTATTTTTACCTCAGCAATCACATACTAAAATATTTTACCATAATTTCGGGACATCCTGTATATTGTATTTTTTACTGTTCAATATAGATACAAAATATATGTACCTGATTTTGTAAAATACATTAAAACGGGTCACACAGTATTTGCTAATTAACTGTGTATGATTTCAGCTATCTGGGCCCAAATCTTGGGGGGTTTCGGAATCTTGAACTTCTCCTACTTCGTGTACGCGACGCTGTGCAAGCCCCGGCGGACGCGGCGCCGCGCCCTCGACCAGCGCCTGGAGAACCGCAGGAGGAGCCGCTGGGCCGCCAACGCCCCCGACATCTCCCAACCCTACTTCGACATCCCCTACTCGGGCCAGGACTTCCCCCTCACTCCTTTCTGCAACAGCGTCTCCCCCCAGGACGAGGCCGACGGCGACACGTCCAGGAACAGCCAGAGGAACCCCGCGAGGGCCGCTCTCACCGCCCCCGCCTTCATGGAGACCTCCCACTAGCCTCTCGTGGCAGGTCAGGTTAGGCGGAGTGTGTTGATGCAGATATTGTGTAGTGTAAAGTGAGTTTTGCACTGAAAGTTCAGATGGGAGTAAAGTAAAATTAATTTTAATGGAATTAAAATAAAGTAAATTAAAAAAATAAAATAAAACTAAAAAATAAAAAAATAAAATAAATTTAATAAATTGATTAATTAATAAAATTTAATTAATTAATTAAGTTAAATTAGTTAGTTAAATTAGTGTTATTAGTTAGTTAATTAGTTATTAGTTGTTAGTTTAGTTATTTAATTAATTTAGTTTATTAAATTAATAAATTCATTACTTATTTTGGCTAGGGGTGTGCGAGTACTCGAGCTTCGAGGTTTTTCGAGCCGAGTGTACACTACTCCACTCGAATCGAATGCAATTTTTTCCAAAAATGCTAAAAATTCGAGCCGAGTAGTTGCTCCCGCCGTTTACCTGAAATCGGCACGCGCGATTCGGTTTTTAGTTTTTCTCACCCCATCTTTGACTGGCATCGGTAAAAAATCCTTTATTTGAGTTTAATCACAGAGTTTTTGAAAAGTTACTCTCATCAATAAATGTATACCGTTTTATTCCTTTCTAGTATTTGAATTTATATCTTATTTCTTCCCTTTGATGTCAGTATAAGAAAATATGTAAGCATGCAAGCTGATATTTTAATCAATCATCGAGTTATTGGCTTTATGCAGGCATATATTAAGCAGATGACCTAAGTTTTAGTTATTTTATTTAAAAACAGGTAGGGCCTAAGTCAAATCATGTTCGAGAAATTTTAAGAAATAAGTTGTCTTAATTTAGTTGATATCGTTTGACATACATGTTCTTAACTCAGGAATACCTCTAAGTTCCTTAGAGAACTTACAGTAGAATTACAGTTTTAAATTTAATTTAATTTAATTCATTTTTTCACATGATGATTATAGGAAAACTACTATCTTGTTACTAAAAAAACTCAACTTGAAAAAAAGCTCGAAACTCAAGCGAGTATTTCAGAACTCGACTCTAATCGACTCAACTTAAAAAATCACTACTCGCACACCCCTATTGTAAGCCTACATATCCTTTGGGCTAGATTTTTAAACGACTAAGTTAGATTTTTAAACGACTAAGTTAGCTCTTTTACAATTTCTATATTTTGAGCCAAAACAGCTGTCCAGCAGCAATTGTGTTAAGCGATGACTCTGACATTGGCGACTTTGTTAGCAATGATAAGTCCAGTAGACCTCATAGTGCAGAAATCTATGGGAAATATTGTCTGCGAGTATTTCATTTGGGACCTGAAGAAGTTCTTATTGCTTCTTTCTGATTGTAACAATGGTCATAGTTTATAAACGTTTTTGCTAATTGTTTGAAGATTGAATTTGTTTGTATAAAAATTATGTTTGAAAAAAAGGTATTTTTGGCACACAAAATACAACAACAATAAATTCAGGTTTAGGCCATTTTTAATGATTTTTAACCTATATAATGTTAAAGAAATATCGTAGCATTTCAAATACTGTAATGAATTCAAATTATTGTTTTATTTCCTTCCTATATGTTAATTCAAAGAAATTATCCAGTATATAAAATGAATTGATTTTCTAGTCAGTTTACTTTTTGCTTTCCTCGGTTTCATTTTCTCAGTTTTGTACGTTATCAACTGTTTTAGAAAGTTTTATAAAATAATTTCAACACCATGACCAGGACCTTCAGTTTAATTACGGTATTAACAAAATATACATTTTATCAAACAAAGCTGCAGCCGTCACTACACTCATTTTACAATTGTGAGTTGTATTATTTCACTCTGCCTCTAGGCAACCCAATCCCGGGATTTCAAGTGATTTTAGGGTATATTCAATCCCGGGATTCTCACGCTCATTCCCGGGATTTTCGGGATTATCAAATTTACGTGCAAAATCATAACAAAGTTATAATTAAGAAAACCCCAGTTTGATGTCGTTGTTGACCACCCAGCGACCAGTCTCCCCAATCTCCTCATGGATTTCTCCATGGTTGTAATCATGGTGTGATGAGTTATTTTTCGTTTTACTTATCTGTATAAGTGATTCACAGTTAATATTTTCAAGCGTTTGAAAAAATTTGCAAATACACGTTTTTTTAATGGTATAATTGCTATTAAGTTTCATTGCGAAGCTCTTATGATTATTTTTATTAAAAATAATCATAAGAGCTTTTAACTTAAAAAATGATCATAAGAGCCTTTTAACTTAGTTCTAGTTTTTTACTGGCATCTTTTAGCGAGGATTTACTTCTAGTTCTCATATTTTTTGGTCAAGTAACTGTAACTAAATATATTCATATTATGTATAAGACTTTCTTTTACGTATGTTTACATATTTCTATTGTTCACATTTTACGGTTATTTAGGGCCTATATGATAAAGTGTTCAGTTTACACTCCGATGTTTATATATTGAGTGTTTCATGATAAAGCTGACCATGTCGATAATTTTTTAGAGTTGTAAGTTTTGATTGAAAAAATGAGTTTACAACTCAAAATTAAACTGAAAACTGCTTTATGTACTGCCCAATAGTTGCGATACCATATATATCTACGAAGGTATACTAAAACCTTCTCGTATTGGCAAATACCATATTGGGTCAATTCCGGGATCAGTCCCGGGATCCCAGGATAACATTTTTCTGTCCCGTAATTTTGGGACTGAAAATATCGTCCGGGATTGGATTCCTTATCTGCCTTCTAATGCCTCTCGATCATTGTACCCTTGATAAAAAGTATCGCTATAAATAATTCATATATCATAGCATTATAACAGATTTATTATTCTCAATTTTGGAAAACCCACTCATAAAAATGTATTTTTAATTGTATTTAAATATAAATCGCTCCAATAAAATATATAAAGCAAATTGTAAGCCTTATTTAAAGTCTCTTTCCAGTTTCCATTCTTGCTTCCACAAACCTAACCCATTCCACCTAAGTTCAGTGAGCAAACACACGCAGTATCCACCAATCCCTTTCAACCATTATTCATTTTAACATTATAAACCATATATAAACATATAACTGAGGACGCTATGTTATGTTAAATTACTATTTTAACTAGTGCACTTCAGCAAAATGACAGTTATCTGAGGGAAGTGAAAAACACCAATACCTACACCTACACCTATATAAAATACCTATTACATTGACGCTTATAGTAAAATATGTTATGGCCTTAATATAAAACATCAGCTTACTGTTGCAACTGTTTGGATGTGAATTTGGAACTAAGGAAACAATAATTGGAATTGCTATTAAAGATCTCAGATTTGTGGTTAGTATTTTTCCTCTATTTGCATATGTATTTATATCTGTAGATCAATTAATTGTTGTTCATATTCTTGGGAAAAACTAGTATTAAACTTTGAAACTTTTTTGGAAAACTAGGCTAAATAATGCAGAATTCAAAGAATTTCTAGAAACCGACTAACATTGGGCTGAACCCCCAGCATGGTTCATGATGGAAATAAGATGTTCTTACAGAGGAATGTCCATTTGGTTGTGCACCCAATAGCAGTTTTTGGGAAGGGGAATGGAGAAATTATAATTCTTAAAATTATAAGAAAATAAACTTGTTTAAAGGATCTGGACTGCAAATCTTGAAAGAGGCAAATTGTATTTATAATTACATTGGTAACTAGCAAATATCCACGACTTCGCCTACTGAAAAGATAACAGATATTTAGCCCTTTTCCCTAGCAGCACATAAATATTTTCAAAATGTTTATCAGACATTGACCAACATTAGTACATATATTTTTGGGATGTTACATTTTAAAAGTATGACAATAATGTTTTTTAAATAGTAAAAGGAACAGTTTTTACATTTTTAGATATTGTCATGATGGTAATATTTTTAGAAAAATATAGTTAAATATATTTACAATATTTTTTTATATTTAAGAACGATGTTAAAAATAAGTCAAAATAATGTTTTCTAAGCAATGGAAAAATGTTATCCACAATGTTATAATTAAAACATTTCTTCAATATATAAATTATTTCGGGTATTTAACTGTAGACAACAATTATTCCACCTATTTGACTATCTCTGGAATGTCGAGTTCTGGAATGTACATAATCAAACAAACTGAAGATAAGATACGTTCCAATTCCAGCGTTTACTGAGAATACTTTTAAGCGCAATGTGTTTCATAAGCAGTTTACAAAATGTTGTGATAAACACAGGTATCACATCACTTGACGTCAAACATGAGGCTTATCACTTGTGAATTGATGAAATAAGTGAAATTCTAGCCTTATGTGCACCTAATCAGCAATATTTACTTGGCCTTGGATAAGAGAAACAAGCTGCGTCTGATCCTGTGATGAGATCATTGAGATGACTTTCAAATTTAGTCATTTTAACCTATTCAAGTTTTTTAATATTTAAGATATTAAAATAACAACAAGAAGTAATTTTTTAAAGAAATTTTGTAATTTCTTGTATTTTTTTGCACTTAAAAATGTATTTTAAATTTTTAAATTTATTTTTAAATGAAAAGGAAAATTTTTATGCACTCAATGAGTCCGAATATGTGGTTTACAATGTGGTACAAAATTAACAAATAGGGACAATTTTTAATTTTATCACCTTTTGCACCCTGTCGTCACAAAAGTGGTGACTGCAGGGTACAGGGGGATACCGGGGCAGGTTTTCGCAAGGGGTACATTTTCGAATTGGTTTTAATTCTAAAGCCAGCCGATAGAGCATAGCAGCAGTCTGCGTCTATCACGCCTAGTGCACCCGTTGCAGTTATGTGAGTTGCACGTTGATGGATGATGCAACGACGCAACCACTGTCAAGCAAAGCTTTTTATGTAGATTTTGGTCAAACAACATGGCTGGACTTCTTGAGGTACCACGGGGTCCCCGGCACCCCCTGATTTTTGGTAAGGTTTTGGCAGGAAAGAAAAAAATGTTTTCTAACATAACTTATTCATTTTGTTCAAAGTAATTTAGATCAAATTTTAATCAGTTTTTGGTTTGATTTATTTGGTTTTCATCCTATTCCATTGTTTTTACTTGTTAAAGTTTGTACTAAAATCATACAAAATTTGTTAAGTCAATGGTACCTTAGTTCTTTTTTAACTAACTCAAAACAGTTGTAAGTTTTAATAGGCTTTCAAACTTTCTGCTTGTAAAGCAAAAATGATATATTATAGATTTTCGAAACATCATTCAAGCAACTTTGAAAATAGAAGGTCTATCGTTTCGTAATAAATGTCGTAAATGGAGTGGTTCTTTCCATTATTAGAATGAGATATAGATATAGATTATATGTAGTATAAAAAGGTATTAAGTGGTTGTTTTTGCTAAATGAAAGAAATAGCTTCTTAAATTAAGCTTTAAAGTAGGTGATTTATTAATATGGTTATTAGTTAGGTCAGCTGGCTCCCCTAAAGATTATTGCTTAAATCCGCCCATGTCAAACAAGTAACTTTTTATGTTTTATTTTGAGGTTAAAAACAATAAAGATCCTTTTGTTTTATAATATAGTTAGTGTTATATTTAGATTGATTATTTTCTGCTGAATATCCGATGGTAAAATGATCGTATTTGAGACAGAAATACCTCGATTACTTGCAGCCAAAAATTTTGGTTGCATTATAAAACAAAACAAATCTTTATAAGATTTGCAGCGATCGACAAATTTTTGCGTTATTTCGCGGCAATAAAATTTCACTAGGTCTGAAAATCTTGCCCCTCAATTAAAATGGTGAAATCAGTCCCATGATCAAGGTAGTCCACTGGATAGAAAACATCTTGTATAATTTTAAGTAATAGGTAAAAAAAACCTAAACAATAGAATAGTTTTTACAGAGAAGGCCCCTCCCAGCACAGTAAAAATGTAGATTAGAAGTAGATTGCGAAAAATAGTTAAGAATCCCATACTACAACTTTTGAAATTATTATCAATAACTTCTTTGTTAACATCGCCGATAGCCTAAAATGTATAAACCATATACAGGTGTATCTTTTAACTTGCTATAAGAAGCGAAAAGTAAAGTAAAAAAATTAAATAATGATAGAAATCCTTCGCGTTCATGAAATTTGAAAATGCAGGCAACATAGGTCTACCCTTTTAACATACAAAATTAAAGAGAAAAAAGAAAAGTTTTGTTGGGAGAAACATTAAAATAGCTTCAGCGTATTTTCACCATTGTAACCTTAGTTAGATCTTTATTTATTTAAAAAGTAAAAGAGATTTGATCCAGGTGTTTTAGGCATGAAAAACGAATCGGCCTAACAAATTCTGACTAAGTTGAAACTTCACAGAGATGTTAAGTAAACCTCCCCAATCAAAATCCCAAAAGTTCCAGGAAATCCCTGCAGTGCTACAGCCGCCCGGTCCATGTTTCTCTATACATTTGTCCAGTTAACACGAAAACGATAAGAGATACGAAAAAGGCGTAAAAGGTGTTTTTGTACATAATAATATTTTATATAAAATGAGTACTAACAAGTACACAGTTCTTTTAATTTACTGCTAATATTATTATTTTTCTAAAATGTTCTAATTTCAATATTTTCCCAAAATGAATACATGTCAAATTTCATGTGAAATAGGTTCCCAAAGGAACAAAGCCCTTTGATCATAATGAATAATAAATTATATTCTTAGAATTCTAATAAAATTTCCAGTTATTTGATATCTCATTGATCAAAATTGGTTCACAATAAAGGCGTGGGTGAGCTTACAAAAGGTATTCCTTAAGGAATTTGTAAAAATATTACCATGAGGAATTATTTTTGTGAGCTTACCCACGTCTTTATTGTGAACCAACTTTGATGATTGAGGTGTCAAATAAGGGGAATTTTCATTGGGATTCTAAGAATAATTTACTATTCATTAAGATCAAAGGGCTTCGCACCCTTGGCAATGTATTTCATATGTTTTACTTTTGGCAGGGGTATTAAAATTACATCATTTCAGAAAATTAATAATATCAGCAGTTAATTTTACATGTTTTTTTGTACATGTTTATTCTCATTTTATTTAAACGTTTATCCTATGCAAAACGCCATTTACACTTTTTCGTATCTCTTGTGGTTTTCGTGTTGATTTAAAAAATGTATAGAGAAACGCGGACCGGAAATGGTCTTTTCATGATGAGCACACAGCAAGGATTTCCGGGGAATTCTGGGATTTCCTCGAGGGAGGTTTACTTAATATATGTGCAAAGTTTCAACTTAGTTCGGATTTGTTAAGTCGATTTTCCTAAATTTCCTGGATTAATATACCGATTGAGGGGAGTATAAATTATCACCATAAGGGCAAATATTTTAATGATAAAACCAAGGCCGTAGTCAATGGGGGGGGTTGGCTATAATCCCCCCCCCCGAAATAGTATAAATAGAATTGAAAACGTAGTCAATGGGGGGTGAAACCCCCCCCCCCCCCGAAATAGTCGGAACCCCCCCCCCCCCAAAAAAAAGCCCCCGAGTAAACGGAGAGGGGCCCGAAAACAGTTGGAAAGGGTAAAAAATGACGATAATGAAACACCCCGAAACTGATCTTTCCACTTTTATTTTCTAGTCTGCACCCAACACGCTCACAGGATTTGATTGAAGTAACAAGTATGAAAACCATCACAATGTGTCAGCTTTAAATCATCATCATAAAGTTACCTACCTACTTAAACACCTCACTTACTTACTAAGGTGTATTTTCACAACAACGCAAAGACGTGACGGATATCGAAAACTATCGCCCGATCTCATTCCTTCCTTTTAGTTTCAAATTCTTCGAGTGAGCGGTGAGAGTTAGCAGCTGACTCATTACTTAGAGGAGAATTAACTCATATATGCAAAAAGCAATATGGGTTCATAAAAAACAAATCAAACAATTTGACACTTATCGATTTCGAAAATAAGGCGATGCAATGACAGCTGGAGAATCTATTATTATTAGCTATTTTGCAGATTTATCTAAACCTTTCGATTGCGTCGACCACCAGTTGCTCAGTAGTTGCTCAGGGCATAAGTTTGGGGGCCCCAGGGCAAAACTTGCGGGAGGAGCCCCATTAAATTTAAAAACAAGTTTCATTCATGCAGTAAGTAATCGATTTCTTTGAAGGATCTCGTTTAATTAACTCGTTTAATTTACATTTCCAACAAAACAAATCCAAATATTAACCGATCTGATGACTTACTTATATAATCATTGAAGTTTAACTACGTTAAGTAGAAGAAACTTTAATCAAAACAATAATAAAGTAATACTTTTAAAAAAAGTTGCTATTAAAATAATCACATAATTACAGATTATTTTAGCTTTTCTGACGAGTTTACACCTCGATTGGGGGCACCCTGGCCTCGGGGACCTGGGGCACCCCTCCTTTTGCTCCTGTGATATTTACGAAGATCGCATGTTTTAGAAGAGGGCCGCCACTTGCTTGTTAACATATCTTGAATGAACTTTTAACTTCATCTAGTTAAAATATATAATGGATTACTGTATAGCCTAAAATACACAATTTTTGCATTTCTGTGGCAACAAACCTGCATACTCACTTCCCATATCATTTATAAGGGAGAATTGTTGTGTATGCTTATTCCACTATCTAAATGTGGAAAAATCTGTTAGGTTAGGTAAGGTTAGGTCGGTTTAGTTTAGGTAACCTAACCTAACTGAACCTAAGGCCTGCGGCGCCTAGGGTGGGTAAGTTCCAGCTACTACAAGATATAGCGGTGATAACATAAACTAATAACATTCGACGACTGAACTCGACTTTCAATTTGCACAATGTGGATATTATCTATTCATCTACGACTCTCTCAATACCTAGGAACTCATTTGTAAACAATTTATTCGTGTAGGTAAATTTTAAATAGTGGCGGCCCTCTTCGCGGCGGCGCGCTTGACGGGCGCAGGGCGCAGCGCGGGGAGAGGGTGCGCAATGGGGTGTGACGCCGCGGTGACAACTAGTCGAGGAAGTCCCAATTTGTGACATAATTATCACCTAATTATCCGTCGCAGATGTTCGGTGACAAATGCGCTGTCGCCGCGGCGCGCACATCCATCGCGCGCTGCGGTTGCACGCTGTCAGCTCGTCGCGGCGACACTCGACGTCACCTTTTTCATTTTCGAATGACACGACTTTTGAGTGACAACCTTCTTCGGATACTAAGAATGATTTTGGACCTCGGCTGTTCGGCCTTCCTCCAGTGACGTGTGATGAATCCAGTTAAATCCGTGATGAAGCGATGTGACCGGTCCGGGTCTTCTGCCGATGAATTTGTAAACCGTTCGTTACTGATTAGTTTCTTCACTCATCGCCTCGGACTTCACGCGCCGTCGCGTTGGCGTCGGCGGTCGAAGCGCGAGTCTTCGGTAAGTATTGTTTACAAACAAAACCCGCTTTGGACCAAATTTTTTAACCAGATCCAAGATGGCCGCCGACAATTGTACAAAGTCAAGATAATAGGGGCTTATCTTAATGGTGTGCCGTTAAGATAAGCTCCTATTATCTGAATTATTTTAAATATTTATATTTTTTAATACATAAAAATTAAAAATTTGAGGTGCCATAACTTAGTCATTTATCTTATTTATCTTATCTTATTTTCTTTATTCATTTAAAGTGATGTGTCACAAGGAAGGGATTACTATTTGAAAATTTTGGGGGAAGGAGTAAAAATTTAATACACCGAAAACTTTCTCCTTTGGTCATGTAAACGTTGCCGTGAGCTGATCTTTTTAACCTCATTAATAACAAATTAATTGGAGGGATGGGACTTTTAAGACAACCGGTATAGTGAATTCCTTTTTCGTGCACACCTTTGGGATCTTGTAAACAATATGAGATAAAAAGAAGGTATGCCTAAAGAGAATTTGATGAGATCACTTTCGTTGGTACATGGTAGATTGGAATATGGAATAGTAAGTTGGGGAAGTACATATGTAAAAAATGTATAGGCAATACATACCATTCAAAAGCAATTCATTAGACTGGTAACAAAAAGTAATAAATTTGAAAGATTATTTCTAATTCGTTGTTTCTTGAAAGTACTTCAAAAACTATTCATATATAATATGTATAGAAGGTTCTTAAGATTTTTTATGTAAATAGTTGAAATTGCAGGGAAAATAAGGAATTCAAAGGTAATTAAACTAAGAAATTTCAGAAATGTGTTTGCACCAAAGCCAGCTAGTACGTATTTGACCAAGTCCTACAGTTTTCTAGCACCAGGACTATACAATAAATTACCTGTCCACATTAAAGAATGTTAATATATAAACATTTTTCTACAACTGCTGAGGATGTGGTTAATTACTGTATGGAACATTGAAGAACTGCCACTTCACATTGATGTCCGATACCTGATTGTTGCTGAAAATTTTGTTACTAATATTTACAAGGGTTTTGGTTTTTAACAGTTTTTTATTGATTGTTTTATTATTGTTCCTATACTTTTAACAATATTAATGTTTTTGTAGGGAAGAGTCGTATTATTGTAAAAAAGCTCTCAGGTTGTAAATATGATGGAATGTTTACTTTTTGCACCTTACTGCTATTACAATTTAGAAAGTTTGGAAGAGATGTGATTTAATTTGATGATTTATATTTAGTTAATTATGATTATTTTACTTAGTATACATTTATATTAATGATAAGCATTTTTTTCGTTTAACAGCTGCCATTTAGATTTTATTAGTTGTTAAGTGCCAATTAAGCCTCAAAACAGGCTAAATGCCTTGGAGGAATAATTATTTCTCTGTTACATTTCGAAAGGTCAGACGTGGCACCATCAAAATGAATTGAATTGCAATTGTACCATTTGTGCCTTTTGTATTTGTACTTATGAACAAAACTGTAATGAAATTAAATTAGAGAAATGAATTCTTCCTTTCTTTCTTACATTAGCAAAGTAATGCATAATAATAAGACAAAATAAAATAGTGGTGAGCAATTAAGAATATTTTACATAAGAATATTACCTTTACACTGTTAATCAGCTGTTTCTAGCCAATCAGCTGTTCCCCTTTTCTTTATTGTTATCTTAAATCCAATACATCATAATACATCAGGCATTTTAAATTAATTTTATATTTATGTTAATAACTTATTGTGTAAGATAATGGGTAATGATGCACTTAATCCACAAATTTCATAATGAAAATAGGGAAAAGGGGAACAGCTGGTATATAGTAAATAACAGACTAATTAGAAACTGCTGATTACCAGTGAAAGGTTTATTTACAAATAAACCAGCTGTTTTAAATGAAGGTGCGTATTTGTCCGTAAAACAGCTTTTCGCTGCCAATGACCTTTTTTCAGTCAATCATATGGTTAGTATGAATCCGTTGCTTTCCATATTTTTAAATGATAAGTCCAGTATATCATAACTCATTCGATTTATAAAAAATATACCGGGTGTCCAGCCTAAAGTTTTCCAATAGCTAACTTTTTTATTATAAATCTGACATAAAACGTCTTATGGGGGACTCCCCTTTAATTTTAATGCTGCTTTTTGGAGCCATTTCGAAATTTTAAAATATGGCCGTCATTTTCCAATATGGCGGATGACTTCGATTTTTCTTATGAACACACTATATTTTATGGTGTTTTTTTGATTCCACACTTAGTTTTAAGAACTTTTTATTCCACCTTATTTTTTCCTAACCTCAATGATTCAGGAGGTATGAGCAGTTACAGTTTGGTTTTCCCCATTTAAAATGCATTGGGAAATTGTTGGCAGTCTGTACATCGAAAACGGTTGGGTTTATAATAAAAAATAATACTAAGGATTAAAAGTGCTTGAAAATGTGAGTTCAGTAGATATTTGATCATAAAATAACTTCCACTCGAGATTCACTCCTGGAAATGTATTATTATAAATAAGCTTTTACTCCATGAGGAATACATATATATAGTATGTCAGTATATATAGTATGTCAGTATATATAGTATGTTAGTATATATAGTATGTCAGTATATATAGTATGTCAGTATATATAGTATGTCAGTATATATAGTATGTCAGTATATATAGTATGTCAGTATATTTTAGTTTTGTTCATTGACGCCATCTGTCCACTCTGTGGTCAACGATGAAGAAGGGGGAAAAAATACATGGGATGGCAGCGTTAAATGGACATAATGCATTTTAAATAGGAAAAAAAATCAAACTTTAACTGCTCATATTTCCTTTACCATTGGGTTTAGGAAAAAATGTCATATTGTAAAAGTTCTTAAAATTAAGCGTAGAATCCAAATATGGCAAAGAATATAGGGTGTTCCATAAGAAAAATCAAAGTTGTCAGCTATGTTAGAAAATGGCGGCCATATTTTTAAATTTCGAAGTGACCCCAAAAAGCAGCGTTAAAAATAAAGGGAAGTTCCCCATAAGAAGTTTTTTGTCAGATTTATGATAAAAAAGTTAGCTATTGGAAAACTTTAGGCTAGACACCCGTTATATTCTTTGATTGCACACGAATTTGACGAAGAAAATATCACATTTGTGTGGTATTTCTTTTAACAGGAAAAAGATATCTTTTACCAATGAAAAATACATTTTTTGGCATTTAAAATTATGGACTTGGGTATTATTCTCAAAAAACATAAATTTTATCGCATTTTTTACTAAATATTTATATTTTCATAATATTTATATTTTCATAATATTTCATGTTAATTTGACCCCACTTACAATCTCGTATCTTATAAAATAAACGAGTTAACGGGCAATAAGCTTCTTCCGCTAAAAATGGATTTTTTGAGCGTAGCGAACGAGTTTGGGCGGATATTTTTAATTGCTCACCACCATTTTACTTGTCCTACACATTAACTGCCCAATGAAATCTTCCTTGAATCCCTTATTTTTTTAGTAGATTCGCATGTGCACAAAAAATAAATATACTATATATTCAGTATACACATTTAACAAATAACTTATATGTTGGCATTTTAACAAGAGAGATAAAGAGAGGTAGGGAACCAACTCATGCCTTTAGGCTTGCATCCGTGATAATATTTCCAAGAAATCTGGCGATTGCGATAAAAAATGCTGGTCTGTTCGGTTACACAAGCATAGTCAGTAACAAGTCTACAAGGTCATGCCACAATCATCCTACACTCATATTTTACTCATATTTTGCCTTAAAATACCCCTAATGGTCTGCGTCTTTTATGATAATGCAATGTAATTATTTGGACGTTTCGGTCCCGTTGATAACCAAAAGAAAGCACAAATGCTTTATAACTTTAGTTTTGATTTTTAGCGAATTTCCTTAAAGGAATAAGCTATTACGGTAGTATTCATGGTAAGACCTAAGTCCGAGACCATGTTAACTTTTCATTTTGGGGTCCCCAGAAGCAAAAAACACCATTCGTTTGAATTTATATATATATGTCTGTTAACACGATAGCGGCCTTAAATATGGTCCGATCTTAATGAAATTTGGTACAGACATGTAAAGTGGTAATCACTCGGACGAGTTCGTGAACCAGCCCGATCGGACCACCGTAAGGAGGGGTAAAGGGGGGTAAACCCCCCCAAAAAATGGGTTTTTTGAGTTTTTCACATATAAAAATTAAATTTATCATTTATTATTTATTTATTTTTGTTGGCGTCATTGAATTCAGCTCAAAAAAACAAACAATTTAGTATTGTGAATCACTGCTCTATGTCCATTGGTTACCGAGATATTGAAAGTGGTAAACACAGTACGTTGTCTCAATGTTAACCTTATGGGAAATAAGTAAAATTCTATATCTCGCTTATTTCTCAACATATTTTGATAAAACTTGGTAAATGGCTTCTTCTAGTTCAGATCTACTAAATATTGAATTAAAACCAACCAGTTTAAACATCCCTGTAGCAGCAAACCTGCATACTCATTCCCCATGTTATTCTTATGGAACTTACAAAAAACATGTCAAATCTCGCTATGTTGGATTAACATATGTTGTTTTGCATTTGAAATTCGCTGAGTTTGCAGGTCTGCTGCAACGGAGGTATTTTTATTGTTAATGTTTTCTTATGATTGTATTTTTTATATTAAAGTGAATCTATTACCTGGCCACAGTTATGCGGCCTGCGTTACGGCGGCTACAGAGGTATAGCCACCGTGCGCACGCTTAGTAGGGGCATAATATGACATGCATAGCAAAAAGTCGTGTTTTTTTTTATCAGAAATCATGTGCAAAGTATCTTTACCTTTAATAAAGGGTAAAAATATTTTGAAAATAATTAAATTTAAAAGTTATTAAACCGGTCCGGGGCTGGGACACACGTACCAATGTTATATACAGTATAAAATTCTGCAAAAGCAAAGATTTTAAAAATTTTAAATTAGACAGTTTTACCACTTATATCAGAGAAACTCGGGAGGAATATCGAAAGATTAACGTGTTCTTTCATTTCAAATTACACTTAAAGATGTTAAAAGAATCAACATGTGTTAATCCATAAAAATGTTGTAATTTTGATACGTACATTTTAAAGCTTGAAATTTTAATGCACTTCGTTTTCAGGGGATTAGGAAATGAATAAATATCGCATATGAATTGTGTGATTATTCTTTTACTTAAGGAAACGGATGATTTTACTCTCTCATAACAAGGAGTAAAATGCGGCTAAACATAGCAGGTGGAAAAGGGGTGAAATAATTTGTTTTTTACTTTTAGTTTTTCAACTCTTCTACAAACTTTTATAACAGTCAGCGACGGATCAGTAGCCGCCTTACTGGTGCAGGGTTTTGGTTTTATTTACACCGTGTTGTTAATTTTTGTTGATTTAAGATATTCCATATCTTAAATCACATTTGTGAACTTATATCTCTTGACGAAATGATCTATTCGTAATGGTGTTGGCTACTCATCATTAAATTGCGAGTACTTATCAAAGTATGCTATTCTGATACCAGAATATTGCAATTCTGGACCAATAAAGTAACCAGACGTCCGGTTTTTAGCGATGTGTCCCGTTGTCCCGACGAACCCTCTTGGGACACCCTGTCCCGTTTTGGCGTTATTCGTAAAAAATAAACTTTAAAAATACATTTTAATTCCAACCACTCCAAAATAAAATTTTCTTAAGTACTTGCCTAAATTAATTTTTGTAATTTTATTATTTAAATTAATTGTTTGTTTAATTTTTCAAAATTATTTTGATGAGTAAAAGTATATAATTATACTGGAATTAATTTTACGATTACAGTATTATACTGGTTATGATTTATACTATAATATTTTTATAATTAGTGATGTAAGTAAGTATAAGCTCTAAAATTAGAACAAATTCTAACAAAAGGGTTCTCAACCGATTTTGGTGATAGTATTTCCAACAGTGATCATTGGAATATAGGACTACCAGAAGTTGTTTTTTTTCATGATGTCCGCAGCAAAATCACAAAAATACCATTATGATATAGGAAGGTAATGCCATAGGTGATACAGTATTGCTCCATTTTAAATTACCGTAGTATTATCACTAAATGTTGTACTGATGACACTATTCAAAGTATTTAATTTATATGCATGACATGAATAAAGTGATTTGGGTTTTTATTGAATTGAATTGTTGACAATTGATGCGTGATAAGAACTCCATTTTGACTGTGGATAGTCTTTTTTACCCGCCATCTTGGATCCACCATACTGGATATAATAAAATTTTCAAATGTAAACATGTTGTTGAGTCGTCAATACAAACTATAGATTTTCATGCTGATTGTAATTACGTAAAAAACTTGATTCATTTTCAAGGTATACCCAAGCGAAGATTTTTCTCTACACAATCTTTATGTTTCGAGTTTTGAATATTTTACAAAAACCTAAATTTTCTCATATAAAGACATGTTAAACGTGCTGTAAGCAATTAAATGGATACAAATTTAAGGCATTGAGGACTGCACATTTAACATGGGCTTTATATGGAGAAATGGAGTTTTTTTCACGATTACGAAACCACCAAAGGTAGGAGGTACCTGAAAAGTTCCTAGTCTTTACAAGACCTGTAAAATGATGAGCTACTTAACATATATTGCCATTCAAAGATTTTTATTTTTAGGCCATGAACATTGGAAGAAATCAAATGTTTGTCAAAACGTTTATTTCATTTCCTAAATGTTGGAATGTTGTACATAAAATTATAGCTGAGTTTACAAGGATTGGTAATTTTTAAACAGAACAAAACCAATGTCCAGTGGTTCTCGAGATACAGAGTATTCATTTAATACCAAAACATATATCACGAAAATGGCAACCATTTTGAAATCAATAAGGATAAGTGAATTCTGTTTTCCCCAAATCGGTCGTCTTGTTTAGTGCTTTAAAATGATGCATGACATTTTTTACCTTTAAAAATTCTTAGATTCGAACCTATGACATTTTTGCCATTTGTCATTGGGCTATGAATTAATGATATCTAACAAAATGTCGCCGTTAGATAGTAACAAGACCCGGGTTTGGACCTGTCCTGATCAAAACGTTAAAAAAGTTCCATTGGCGAAAAGAATTCCTCCAAATTTTGGAATACCCTGTATATTTTAAAAAGTTTCAGAATATTTTTACGTTGTTCCTTGGGTATAAGTTAGTACAGAAAAATTGGTTTCGTCCTTGAATGCCAAACCATTCGTCTACAATATGTTGTGGACGGCTTAGAAGACTGACCCTGTATGTTATGATGTTTGTAGGGGGTATTCTTGGAGGTCAGCGACCCTCACAAGAGGAGAAAGAAGATCCTCACAAGGTCTGATATACAGAAACATACTTTCACGTTGGTTTATTACGAAAATCCTCACAAAGCCTCATATACATGTATACTTTCACAATGGTTTATTAAGAAGATTGACAAAGACCTGATATACAGTAGCATATATACATTCACAGTGGTTTATTAAGAAGATTGACAAAGACCTGATATACAGTAACATATATACTTTCACAATGGTTTATTAAGAAGATTGACAAAGACCTGATATACAGTAGCATATATACTTTCACAATGGTTTATTAAGAAGATTGACAAAGACCTGATATACAGTATCATATATACTTTCACAATGGTTTATTAAGAAGATCCTCTTAAGGCCTGATATACATATATACTTTCACAATGATTTATTAAGAAGATTGTCACAAGGCCTGATATAATATACAGCAACATACTTTCACGTTGGTTTATTAAGAAGACCCTCACAAGGCGGGATATACATACATAATTTCACAAAGGTTTATTAAGAAGATTGTCACAAGGACTGATATACATGTATACTTTCACATCGGTCTATTAAGAAGATTCTCTCACAAGGCCTGATATACAGTAACATACATAGTTTCACAATAGTTTATTAAGAGGATCCTCACAAGGCCTGATATACATATATATTTTCACAATGGTTTATTAAGAAGAATCTCACGAGGCCTGATATGCAGTAACATACTTTCACATTGGCTTATTAATATCACGATGATTATCAAGATAATGCTACATTTTACGGTGATTTTATCTAGTACTGCCGAGTCTAAGGCTACTTGTACTCATGTGTCAATTAATAAAATTTGACAATCTGATGGAGGAATTCAGAATCAGAAATTACATTCGACAACATGTTGCAATATTATTGCTTGCATTTTATTCATGATTTCCACACTGCAAATTTATCTCCTAACAAAGTTTGGTTTTTGTTAATTTTATTATCAAATACGTGTCAAGAATTAATCCGGATGAACCTCATAGACAATTTACTCAAATAATTTTCTAGAATTAGAATATATCTAAATATCAGTTGTTATTTAATTAAAATTGGAATAAATTATCCAATAGTAAACATCCAGTTTATAAACCCTTTGAAGATTATTACATAAGATACAATCTTATGTTCAATAAAAGTTAAAAGGACTTATGCAATCTAATAAGCGGGATCTACCGATAGAGTGGTAGAAATGTGCAGGGGTCACGCTCTCAGTCACCTAGATACATTTAAAACAAAGTTCTTTAACCTTTCCTTTCATCGCAAATATCCATATGTCGTAACCACTTTCTGTAATTGGGCACTTCGTGAAGTTCCCAGCGCTACCGGGCACTTCCTGAAGTACCCAGCTCGCCTAGGCACATAGTGCAATTGAACCGTTTCATTAAAGATTAAAATATGAGGCCAAGAAAACTGGGCACTTCATGAAGTGGCCAAGAAAACTGGGAACTTCATGAAGTGGCCAACGCTCGGTTACTGCGTTGTAATTGCAGCGGCTGTAATTACTGCTTTTACACCGTGTATCCAACTGCGGTTTACGTCGCTATATGTAGTATCCGATTTATTCATACAAAATAAGGACATTTTAAAAGAATGTTATATATAGGCTAGAACATTGAAAATAAGATTATCAACCACTAAACCAGTCCATTTAAATTTTATGCTTTAATAACTGAAAGAAGTAAATCATTTTACCCAACACATTTATATGTAACATCAACATTAACATTTTAATTTTTAATATTTTAACTGATTACAATATTGATTTTAAAACTTGAAACTGATCATAATAATTTTGTAATATTTTATCCTAGAATAAGTGGTTACTATTTTATCGTGCTTTGAAAAATAACTACGTTATTGTTTTGTTGAATGTTTATTTAAACCAAAACTAAACTTATAAAACACAAAGTTCACTATCCAAATACTAGGTAATGTAGAGTAATTATATTTTCAAAAGGTGTAAGTATATAAAATAAACATTAACACATTTTTGGATTCAAAAAATATTTAAAAGGTTTAATTTAACTTTTACAAAGATTTTATAGCGACTGCCCAACATGCCCCAGTAGTTACAGCATGTCCAATAAGGGTTGGGCACTTCATGAAGTGTCCAGTTTCGTTGGGCACATGCTTTAATTTTGATTGAAATAATCGAGTTGCACAATTTTTCCAATTACAGCAATTGGCTACAACATATTATAATTATGGCATTAATAATGAACAATGAATGATTACAACTCAATTTCTCACAAGGGATGTCCTTTTTGTAATAGGCGTGTGAAAGATCGAAAAATTTGTTTCGAAGAAAGATGGGTTGGCAGTAGATGTAGGTTCTTTTGGAATACGGTTATTTTGTTGAGACCAAAGGTACCAAACGTTTCTTATGAATCATGACAAAACGATCGATGAGTTATAAACTTTTATAGAGTTTTAATAAAGGTTTTTAATGCAGAAACCTCAGAAGTGAAGTTTTATTTTCTTATTTTTTATGGTTACCTCGCACAGTGCTGTAAATACTGTAAATGTGGTTCATATCTCATTAGTTGTAAGAGAGTTGAATTAATTGCAGCGGAGAAGCATATATGACAAAGCAGTACCTGGTGGACCGAGCCTTTCTCGGTGCTATTTCATGTTTACCAGTTCAACCGGTTACTATAAAGTATTTCAATGTCATAAAATTGATAAATAGAAACCTTTTTTATTGCTCCATGAACTCTTCATCCCATTTGCTGTTTTTTCCCTTGATGGCTGTAGATTCCAAATAGCTGTTATGATTACTTCATTTGTTTACACTTTCCTTGTTTATTTTCGTTGCTATCACGGCAACCCATAAGGCCAATGTTAAAATTTTACAACTTTAAAATTCGATTTATTACGTTATTCGATTTTCTCTGGCCAAGTAATCTGCGTAAAAGACGTTTTTGAGTCATAATTTTCTTATTTCCAGACTTTGAAGGAAATCCTCGGAGCCGTTTTCGAGATAAATGTGCAAGCAAGCATACAAGCATACATACAAGACCAATAACATTGCTCATATAAGAGTATAGGATAGGACAGTTTTTTATTTTCCGATAGTTTATTAATCGTCAGTTTAGGGATTCTGCAGGGCCGAAACTGGGAACTAGGAGATTTTTCAATAGAGGGGGCGAAGCCGAATTTACAGACAGCCGGATTTTTTTCGGTACAGCCCCCAGATCCCGTATATTAAAAAAAAAAACATTCTTAGTCCTTGTGGATAGTGATATGATGTCATTAAAATAATCCACAACTTAAAACTTATGTGTAAAGGAAACTTTTCAGGAAACTACCTGTATTCACTTTTTATGATAACTAATCAGACTCAAAATTCTAACGACCACGTAAGACTGGTCTTAGGCGCTCGTTGCCAGATTCACTAAATGCTTTTCACTTAGCGGAACATTCAAGAAAAAGTTATTAAGTTTAAGCTTACATAAATGTTTAGTCTTGTTTCTCTTTTATTTTTCATAGAAGGTAAAACCCGATTTTGTGATTTTTATACGTATTTTCAAGTAGAATAAATACATGAATATACATCCCCGTTACTCGCAAAATGTAATTTAATATTTTTTAAGAGTATCTTGAAGCATAATCCTGTAATCAATGACCGACTAAGCTAAAAGTTGACTCAATACCAATAATTTCGAGGTTAGAACACTAAATAAAAATGAAAGAAGGTTGTATTTTGTTGACTTCAAAATGCAATTTAGAGTGTTTTGATTAACAACTGACACATTACGTTATTTGGTAGAAAGCCTGAAATTAGGCCTATGCAATTTGAACCGTTATTTGAGGCACAAGATACTTATTCTTTTTAGGAAATTATCTAAAACTTGGTGAATAGCTTAAGTAGCTCAAGTATCCTATAAGGGAGATGGATTGTGTAAGCACGCATTGTATCCTTGAACTATAAGGCTGCTATTTTTTGTAATTTTCCACCCCATCAGCCCACCTGGACCAAAAATAATAAAACTTTATAAAATAGTAAAAAATATTAAACACTTTAAGTTCTTCAATAACAATTGCACTATTTTTTTCTTATTTTTTTGCCAACTCCCAAAATCTGTCGCTCGGGGTATGTGCCCCCACTGCCCCCTTTATTTCCAAGGGGACTAAGTGGACCAAGCGATTCAAATGTTTTCTAAAACAAACGTTTTCTTATGTATGTCAGTGGCATTGTACTCTCATCTCGCCAGATCTGATCATCGCTGACAATGAGCCAAGCAATTTTCTGTTTTCTGCCGCTGTTCAGGGGGGTTTAAAACCCACACGCGGCTTTCTTAAAGACGGTGACACAATATCACACATTCCATCACACAAGACACCACACCGCGCATCGTCGTGAGCGCTCTGAAGGCGGATTTTATGGCGAAAGATCAAAGAAAAGTCTTGTGCGGCCTTGTATGATGTGTGATTGTGTGTCAGGGCCTATTTCGCCCCGAACTTGCTCCGCACGCCGCGCGTCATCAGGAGCGCCGCCCCGCGCGACATTTAATATTGCGATACGCCTTATCAATTTAACTAACAATTAATATTCCAGAAATCGGGTGTCTATGCTATGAGGTTGTATGGTGTAATTTTTGGATTAGTTGGGTTAAAGTTAATATTATTTTACGAGTTTTGAGTACTTATAATTATTTTGATATAGATATAAATGCAGTGTGTAAATTAAGTATGGAAACAAATCAGTATTTTTTAAACCGAAATAGAGAGAAATATTTTGTTTGTGGCATTGATTGTTGACAAAGGTTCCGGAACTTTTGCCATCAAAAATTTTGTTTCACCCCCCCCCCCCCCAAATAGGGTGGGGGGTAGGGGGTAACTTAATTTGTTCAAATGCCAACCCATATTGAGTGACCCCTCATTTTGAAGGGTTTGTCAAAAGAATCACAATGGGGCAAACCTGAGGTCGATATCTTCCCCCAAACAAGAATGGCAGCCATTTTAAATTTTGAAAGGGTCTCACAAGATTGTGTATGGATATCACAACTTACCTTTAAAACGGGTTTAATTGGTTAAGCTAAATTCTGTATACCGTTATTAGATTGAAAAGTGGACATTTTTGTCAAATTCCCAATTTAGCCCCTGGCCTCCAAAATAGATGTTTCGGGGGCAACCCCAAAATTTAAAATGCAAACTCCTATTGAGTGACCCCTCATATTGAAGGGTTTGTCAAAACAAAAGCAATGGTGCAAACCTGAAGTCGATATGTCACCTCAAGCGAATATTATAAAAAAATGTCAGGACAAGCTTCTAGGTTATCATTGTTTACGATGTGTAAAACTACCTGTAAACTATTTATATTTGGTATTTTAGTGATTCTGAGATTCAGACCTTTAATTTGATACCATGTTTGTAATTTTTTACGTAGTTTGTTTTTTCCATGCACAAGGACTGAAAGCAAATTAAGGCTTCAAGTCGCGGTTCGTGTGCTCCGTCTATTTGTACTATGTGGTCGCTGCTTTTACAGCACTCGATGAAATTCGTGCGATTCGATGTCTTGATCGGGGAAATGTGTGGAGTGAACTTTTGCTGCTACGGTGTGATGTCTTGTGCGATGTCTTGCGTGATGTCTTGTGTGATGCAGTGTGATGCCTTGTGTGATGGAACGTCTGATAGTGTCACCGCGTTTGTCCCGTGCAGGTATAACGTACTCATTATTAGGTGCACGCTATATGGTGACCTAGTTAATGCGTATCATAAGCGTGCGGGTATTAACATCATTAAGTCTTTATTATCTTTGAGATAGCCCTTAAGCTTTAAAAATTAAATTAAGATTAAGTTGCTTAAATATTTACTACATCGGCTCATTTTTAATTATACATTTCATGCAGTGATTATTAATTACTGAAATCATTAATTCAGTAGTAATTATAAATTTTGATTATGAGCCGTCTTCAGCTTTGTTCCTCGTAAATTTTAATACGAACCCGATATCCAAGACAATAATTTTCTCACTTTGTAAATACAATCTTATCTAGGTTTTATCTTATCTTCATCGTCTTGTGGATGGGGAACAGATATTTTATATTTATTTTACTACAGTCATAACGAGGGAATTAAAAATGGAGTGTGAGTTTAGTTGCTGTTTATCATTTATCGTGTTATTAGGTGTACATGGATCATTGTTTTTAAATTTAACTAAATATACATTGGTAAATTCAAAATTATCAATGAAAAATGTTTTTACCTTAATCTTGAATACAAATTATGTAGGCTATATAGGTCCATAGTGCAAGTATATACTTCCATAATGTATTAACAATTTTAAATTATTCCAGTACTTTATACCACCGTGTGTTCCCATTCAAGGGAACTGCTGGAATGATTCGAAGTAGCTGTAATTTTACATACGAATGCTCCCCTCTCTAAACAAAAGACGTCCCCGGGGGGGGAGGGGGGGGAGGGGCGCAAGAGGGGCGATTGGACGACATTACAATATTATATCTCCAAAAATTCCATCCCAAATTTGAAAATTTCAAGTTTGTTATTATCCGTATTATGTTTAGGGCCTAACATATGTTTAATAACCAATATTTATCAAATTTACGTTTTCATCCGTTTTTTCAAGTTTCTTTAGGTATATCCCGCAAAACATTTATTCACACAATGTACAATTGATAAATTGGAATTTTAATTCACCTTGGCAGATATATTCGCCGGTCTTTTGTCTGTAACAAACCTCCACATAGTCCATTCTACACCCAACTTTCATTCCTATTCGCCTTAAACATCTCCCGTTCTGGTGGTCGGCGTTTTTTCAATAATTAATATGTGATAATATGATGAAGATTTATTAAATCTCCTCATGGGCTTGGGCTCGCGCATAAAGCGTTCTTCCTATAAAATAAACGGTATCAGGAAACGGACACATATACTCTCTGCTCCCTTAAAGTAATTTGAAGGTTTTTAAAAAAGTTGAAGTTTTTGGTTAAAAAATTATATAAATAAGAAATAAAACAAATTAACAACAATTGATTATCTCACAAATACATATCAAATTTTATCAAAATCGGTTAGTAATTAACGGAGATATCGGGTTTTAAATATTTGTTAAAAATACAACATTATAGACAACATACTGCGTTTACCGCCAAACTAAAATATCTATTATCTCCGCAACCAGTTGACGTAATTCAAAATACTGGATTATTTATTTTTACAAGCCAAATTTAATGGTTGCAAGAATATTTTCTTTAGAAGTTACAAGATTTTATGAAATTTGAAAAATATCAATTTTTGAACACTTAAATCCCCATAACTTCTGGACCTGAATTATCACAGAAATGTGAGTGTTTGTCATCTTGTCATTTTCTTTATCTTAAGCCCTAAAAACCATGAATTTTATCAAAATTATTATAGAGCCGTTTTTGAGTAATTTGGGTGTTTGTAGTTTTTTGGGAGTTTATGGAGTAAATACCCTTAAAAATAAAACTCCTGGAGATATCGTGGTTTCATACCTACATGCCAAATTTCATGAAATCGGACTACTGGTGACGCATCTAGCTTTATTTGCATCCACACACACACGCGGACAGACAGACACCACTCCGATAACCCCTTTTTTTGATTCAGGGAGGATTTAAAACGAATATATCAATTAAGAACTTAAATTCGAAAATTTTGACGAAAACAATAGGCTACTTTCTCAATATACTATGTATAGGGGGAGAAAGTAAAAAAATGTACACAGACCCTAAAAGTTATCAAACTTACAAACAAATCTTTGAAACAACTATAATCCCGAATCACTTTCAACTACTTGAAAACATGACAAATTTGTGACGCAAACAAAATATCTATGAAAAATAAAAATAGGCTACCAAAAAATTGTTCACTTTAGTAAAAATTATTACAATTGGATATCTGAATGTAACGTTTAAAAACACTAAAAAATGATTTAGGCCAATTAGGTCTACAATACAAGACGGTAAATATACTCAAATGGTGGAAAATGGCGATCGCGATTTCGATCAAAACCATCATCACAATCAGGCCCAACGAGAGGCTCTATTCGACTCTAGAGACGAGGAATATTCTATGTTCCTAGCTTCTTATGGCTGAATACTCTGTGCTATAACCAGATATAATACCACAGATAGACAAATGTATTCGTTTATTTGCGATGAAACTGTTAAATCTCGTATGTTGTTAGTTTAACATTTATATTTTGTGTACCATGCACTATCTTGACATATTATTTTGTCTTTGCCTATAAAAATTAAGCCTACGGTGGATAACAATATGAATTAATAAAGGTATGAAATATGAATTAAGAATTAACAGTGGACTGATTAATTATACACTATATAGTAAAGTCATATTATAGTCGGTTTAATCTAAATTAATTGGTATAATGGGTTAGTGAAAGCAAATATAGAGCTAATTACAAATTGTCTGTATTGTTTTAAAATTATTAGACTGTTTACAGGACCTAAGTTATACACATAGCGGTCTGTCTATTCGCGCAGCTTACACTAGCTCTGTTCATATCAATAGCATATAGCATTGAAAATGACCGAGGGCGGTGTTTTTTATTACAATAAACAAAATGTAAGGTCAGTTCTAAAATGAAATAAAACACTTTAATTAAAAATGAATTATAAATTGTATAGCTTCTTTGAGTAGACATATCGTCCCAATTATTTAACATTTGCAGGATTAGCTCTATAACTAGTAACAGTTTATAATATGCGTCTTAATTCCAAAGCAATTTAGTTCGTTGCCGGTGCTTGGTGATAGCTTAGTTTTTTAGGAAATTACATTATCAAGGGGTTTCTCACAAAAAAAATTGTCAAAGATCACGGTTTCACACTGAAAACCTCATCTTCACATTTCAGAAAAAAATTTCAACAATATCTGCTCGATTCTACTGTAATAACTTCTTAAGTCTTAAGTCTTGATAAATGGTACTTTAAACTCGTTATGTCTTTGTATTTATTTGTTAACCCTCATCATTTTAGATGATCGAGATATACATTTATTATATAGTTTATTAATGAAATACATGAGTTCGAGTTCGATATAAATTTTGCTGGTTACCGAACCACCAGGAAAAAACTAACTACATATGAAACTTACGTCTGTCGACAGAACTCTAAAATTAAAGTAGGCCTACTCAGCGAGTGTAGTTTTTAATAATACCGCTAAGTTACTATAATAAATCAATAGAGTACAATATAAAATCACGGCTAGACCGATAGCGCGGAATCACAGTAATTATAGACAGCGGTTATACAGACAGCATGAGCGCGTATCGGACTGACGTAGTGGCGTAATCCAGAGCCGTCCGGACCGGGCCGGGCTCGCGGGCGAAATGTCGATGCCGGCAAGGCGTATAATAACATCTGACGAGCGACGCAGGGGAATATGCACCGTGCGACACGGCCGCTGCGATCGATTCCGGTCGAGAGTCGCTTCCGACGGCGCCGTACTCGATATTTACCCCCTCCCCGCGAGAAAGGGGAGAGATACGACAAGGGGGTCGTCGATTCGTCGTCATGGCCACGGGGCGGGCCTGCGCGGGCGAGCGGGCGCGCGATTGGCCGGCGCGGCGCATGCGCGGGGGCGTGTCGGCGCGCGGGCCGCCGGGCCGCCGCGGCGTCAGTTCGAGTGGGCTATCGCGCTGTGCGGACTGTCGGACCGTGTGACGGATATGACCCTGTAGTGTCGGTCCCGGTGCAGTGGCCAGTGTCGTCGGAACCCGTGAACCCTCGCCGCCACCACGACGCCGATCAAGCAAGACCTACACCAGGCACCGCCCCCGTATGGTAGGCGCCGAGGAGGCAAACCGTCGACGCTCGCATCCACGTTCGGACTGCAATACTTCCAGGAGGACGGGGGCTCCGGGTCAGGGGCTCTGCTCGGGACCCCGGGGCCGCGCCCCCGCGCTCCCCTGCTGGCGCCGTGCTGCGTGCCCCTGCCCGTCACCCAGAGTCACAACATAGGTACCGGAACTCCTTCTGCTCTATCGTGCCCGTATCATGCTATCGGAGAACGGGCTCGGTCCACATGTGTTTGTATACAACCTCTAGGGACAAACACTGTAGGCCGGCGGTATTGCCCACCCTCCATGTCGTCATGTCGTCGGTCGGCCTACCAACGCCGTAGGATCACCTACCACGCTGGGACCGTAAACCGTATACAGTAACGAGCAAGACCCGTTTTAAAATTTCAACGGAGACGTTAAAATATACTTACTGACCTACTCTGTTCGAGTGGTGTTGTTTCATCTTCATGAAGTTTCAATTTGTTTGCTCAGTCGACAAATGATAAAGACAGTCTGTATTTTAAAACCTTTACCTGACAACATTTTCGGTGGATCGGTATTGAATCAAGCAAAATCACATCAAAGTAAATAAACACTTATTCGGTCGAATCGGGCACTCAGGTTTTGAAACATTATTATCATTGGAAAAAGCGTAACAGTATAACATTAGACGTAATAACAATAAATTATGAACCTTAGAAATTTAACAGTGTCTTTAAAATCTAAAATTTAGTATAATGAGGTTTAAATATAATGCCTACCCGTGAATGGATTTATTGTTTTAACTGTATGTTTGGTTTAACCTAATAAATCCTTGCGAAAATATACATAGCAAGCACTAAAACCTATATCGATTATTGCATTACGCATTAAAACCATTTGCAAATAAAGAATGATATATGGAAACTCTATAGACACATTATAAAGCTTGATTATTTTCGTTGATGTGACAAATAATGTCTTAGGAAACATGAAATTAATTTTTGGATTATATGCAAATTCCTCTTTTTTGTTGTGAACGTTTGGACCATGCAATTTTGGTCCTTTCTTATGTTAGCTTCTGTGCTTAAATGCTAGAAAATATACTTTTGTTTAAAATAAATTAAACAAAACATCTTCTCGTGAGAGAGTATAGGCTAATTAGAAATCATAATAAAGTTAAATAATACAAGAAAATCTCTGATAGGAGTAAAAATAAAAAATAAAAATTACTACTTAAAAATATGGTAATATGGTAATAAAAACCAATCGAAACAAGTTAACAAAAACAACAATATATAACTTTTTTTTAACAATTGAAAGGCTGTGCCTCAAATTGAATAAAATCTAATTAAAATAAAATAAATTTTAAGTTATTGTGGGCAATAGGTAAGAAGTTTGAATTAAACTTAAACATGTTTATCCGAAGGCATATGTATGTATTAATCTACGAACTAACTATACATTTAATTAAAGGATCAACATATTCCTTATTAAAATCCTAAAATTAAATTGAATTTAATGTCTTTACCTAATTATTAACATCAACAAGACGATTAACCGGGTATGTTCAAGCCTAATTAAGATTAACCCACATATATTTTAGATTTCATCATCTTGTAGTAAATTAAATAATAGATTTATTTCCTCCAAACATATAAATGGAATACCAAGCACGAAAACTGCTTAAAAATTAACTGGCCACGTTATAAATTAGGCCTACTGTATTTGTGGAGAGTCAACAAATAGCGTAACATATAAAGTATCTCGAGCACATACACACATATTTATTCTGTAAATACAGCGTGTCGCAAAAAACTTATTGTAGGCTTTACACAAATCGTGGAAGATAATAGGCCTTCTTTGCTACAATTATGTTCGGTAACAGAAAGGATTAGACCCGATACGGGGAATAAATGCGTATAGTTAGTAATTTATTTATTATAAACTTATACGTAGTGCTACGAAAGTGTATACAACATTTTCTCAGTAGCAAATAATAGTTTAGAGTAGCCTAGCGGCTAGCGGCCGGTGATAGATAGGCTGGCCGGTCGTCCATGTCAGTTCGCGGCGGCGGCCGTGCCCGGCGGAGTCCCCGATAATTGGGGTACGATGTTGATTATAGCCTACCCGACACTGTCACCACCCTTGCCCCCGACCCTCTGCAATTTTGGCCATCCCATAATCAGGTTTTTAAACACATTCAGACCTCCTATAGCCTGACAAACAGTCGAAAAGTCTTGTGTCTAAACTAGTTTAATGTATTTATTTTTGGCGGCCTTTAAAAACCAACAAATAACAGAATATTATCGAATTTAATTAAAATATAATCGTTTCAGACACCAGGATAACAAAATTTCCTAAATTGACGACCCCCCATGGTCTAATGAACAGTCGAAAATCTTGTGTTTACACGAGTATATAGTATTTATTTATGGCGGCCTTTAAATCCAACATATAATAGAATATTATCGAATTAAATTAAAATCTAATCGTTTAATACAATAGCATGGCAAAATGTCCTGAATTGACGGACCTCCCATAGTCTAATAAACAGTCGAAAAGTCTTGTGTTCAACTGAGTTTCTTGTATTTATTTTTGGTGGCTTTTAAAACCAACACTTATAATAGAGTATTATAGATTTAAATAAAATCGAATCAATTTAGTTTTATACAATCGCATGACAAAATATCCTGAATTGACGCATATTATACACGCTAAGTAGGCTAAGGAATAAAGTGTGTAGTTAGTTCTATTACTATAGGCATAACTGTACCTAAATATATCCTATATACTGGTTGAAAATAGTTTTCATAACGTAGGGGGTTTTGATCTTAATTTAATGGGATTAATAATTGTGACTTTCGAATACTATAATAATAGAAAATATATATTACAGATATATATATCGCTGTGAATAAACATTCCCTATGATTACCATAAATGTTTCCCAAAAATATTAACACATTTTAAGGAACGTAATTTATTTCCGATTATAATTTGTGTTGCTGACTTTTTATTTAAAAAACTTCTATAATTTATCATAGGTATATTTGTTAATCCTTAAACATTACTTTCTTGATATAAATTCACTCTATGAAGGGTAAATACAATATTATAATTAATCGATACAACAAAAGCGATTTAACTATTGAATGTTCGAATTTTTCTAACAGTTACAAATTTGTTAGTGTTAATCTCTTTGGGGTAAAATTTTAATTAAAATCTTTTGTGAATGTTGCATATATCCGAATTGAAAACCTTTTTTAAAAAAATACAATTCGGATTATTATAAAACTGTATAGATATAGTTTTTGTTTTGGTATGGGTATAGGTTTTACAAATTGACGATCCTAAAATATCAGTAACGTAAAATATAATCACATTATATAAAAACACTTACGAAGCCGGATTATAAAATGACAAATTAAAAAAAAATCTTAAGCCTATTGAAAAAGTCTAAATTTTACTATTTCTATAATTAAAGTATTATAAAAGCAAATATTGATAAAAATAACAGACATAAAATATTTTATATTTTTCCTGGCGATGGATACAAGTTTTGAGAACTTAAGAAGTTAGGGTATAGGCCCTAGTGGTCCTTCAGATCGCCCAAGTCCTCCTTTTGAAAAAAGGTCCTCCAAAGTTCTCATTTTCACCTGTATCTCCTCCAATTTTTCAAATTTACCTTTAAAATATTTGAGTTTTTTTAATATTTGTTGGGATGTTAAAAATTTGCCACCGTAAAACACGAATTTTGGTGCCATTATATGCTGTTAACTTTACTATTTTTCAAAAAATCTTAAGAAATATTTATTGGTGAATCAGATTATCAATTGAGCTTATTTATTTTACATAGTTGAGTTTGATATTATTTTTTATCGATTTACAATGGTAGACATAAACATGATTTATTTGCTCATAACATTTTTTACATGTGAGAACACACAGACCAGGTGCATCGTCAGTTATATTAAACTAAAAAAAATCAAATCCAACTGGAAAATAATACAGAAATTATCTTACAAACTAAGCTATTGTGAAGCAGGGGTGATTACAAAATCGCTCAAAATCGTAGAAAGCATTGATAAGGAGAATATTTTTCAAAGTATCTTTTAATTGGTTATTGCTCATGTATTTTAAAAGTTCATTGTACTTGTTCAGACGACATCATAAAGGACTTTTTAATAAAGCGTTAAGCGGTGCTTGGGGAGACAAAAAATTATTTCATTCCTTGTACTTTAACTAAAATTAAATTGAAACGAATATTTTTTTATATTGCGAATGTAGTTAAAAATTCACATATATAAACCTGTAACGTTGATATTTTTATAATTTCAAATTATTTTTACAAGGGTGGGAATTAGTTATGATACGAATTATCCTTTTTTGAAGCTTCAAACCCGATTTTACACCTGATGTTTGTCCCCATAAACCAGACCATATCTCAAGATAGACCAACATAGGCGTGATATAGTGATATACTGTTTTCATCGTATCAAAAGGAACACAATACCCAAATGTAAAAATACAAAAGATGAAAGTCCTAGTTCAATTTTCTAAATAAAATCTAAATGGAAATTCCAGATTATGGTTTTGTCATATATACACTTAATTTGTGAGATTCAACAAAATTCAAAAACATATTTTCAACATGATTTTTCTCATTGAAAATTTAATTAATTATGTTTTATCAACATTGAGTTGTAACCCATTTTCCTGAAACCACTTGTCCATGACCTGCATTACATCAGAAAGAAAAATAATCAGTTTTCAGTGTTTTATTTTAATAATATAGCTGTGGTGTCATCAGCTATTTATATATTTCATAAACATCACGCCAAGAAATGTCACCGAGTCCTCAAAAATTGTATAAGATCCTCCAAAAGTCCTCCTTTTTACTACTTTTGACGTAGTAGACAACCTGAGTTAATTTTAAAGATTCAAATTGATAAATTTAACTTGTTCTTTTATGAGCTTAACAACAATTAACTATGAATACGGTATAAACTTTTCAAATCAAACAAAGATTAGTAAATCTTAAATATTTGGATGAGCAGAGAAAGAAAATATTCCCTTCGATTTAGAATCATCATTTCAAAACGGAAAATAGTTCATGAATGATAAATATCAGAACTTATTATATAACTATAAAACTTAAAATTAAACTCGAGAAAATCAACTCTCATTGTAAGTATATTTGTAAACGTGAGCAATACCTATTACGATAAAAAATAATTTAAATCTTGACATAGTCTTATGCACGTTATTTACCTTTTGTCTTAGTCAGAAAAAATGTAAACAATATATTGTCTTTTAATCTGCAGCGTTGTATTCTGAGGTATTCTTAAGGTTTGGGTAGTTGTCAGACATTTTGCACTTAGATACACTAAGATATCTTTGTTTAAATTGTTTAAATATAAAATCTAGGTTACAAATCAAATATTTACAACGTGATTTATGCCGGCATTTTATTGAAAAGTAAAAACTAAATTTAATATATCTACGAAAGGCACAATTAGAAATGTAGCCTAGTGTGCATATTTTAAAAGCAAAATAAGTGGTAAGTACAAAAAACTGCGTATAACAGGATATACTTTATCCTAAAAAATAATTATTTTATCAGCGTTTCTAGAGGGTTAGTACCTGTACGGTTATTTTTAAGAAGATTCCTAGGTTGCGTTCGAGCCAGGGTCTACTGATACTGGAAATACTTGAAATACTGGAATTATACTGGGATTTTGTTTTTATACTTGAAATACTGGAATTTCAAATTATGTACTTGAATTTTATGAATTGAGTTAGTTCGTAAAATACAGTTTGTCAGTGATTCAATACAAAGAGATATACAAAAATTTGATTAGTTTTTTTAATATTAGAAAACCAAATACCCCCGTTGCAGCAGACCTGCTTACTCAGCTAATTTCACATGCAGAAGAGAACATGAGAGAATTTTACATGCAAATTTCAATCCAACATAGTAAGATTTGAGATGTTTTTGTAAGCTCCATAAGAATAACATGGGGAATGAGTATGTAGGTTTGCTGCAACAGGTACGTTAACACTGGGTGGTTTTAATTCAATATTTAGTAGATCTGAACTAGGAGAAGCCATATACCAAGTTTTAATGAGATATATGTTGAAAAATAAGCGAGATATAGAATTTTACTTATTTCCCATAAGGATAACATTGGGACAACGTACTGTGTTTACCACTAGCTATATCTCGGTAACGTATGGTCATAAAGCAACAATTCAAGATACTAAATTATTTTTTTTTAGCTGAATTCAATAGTGTAAACCAAAATTACATTATTTTAATTTTTCTATATAAAAAGTCCAAAACCCCCACTTTTGGAGGGGTTTACCCCCCCTTACCCCCCCCCCCCCTTCCAATAGTCCGATCAGGGTGGTTTTCGAACTCGTCCGAATAATTACTACTTTACATGTCTCTGCCAAATTTAATTCAGATTGGACCATTTTTTACGCAGGTTACCGTACTTAAAGACACATAGATAATATATAGATATATGTATGAAAATGAACGAATGGTGTTCATGGCATCTAGGGGCCTAAAAACGCAAAACTATGATGGTCTCAGGCTTAGGTCTTATACCATGAGACATACGGTAACAGCTTCTTCCTTATAAGGGAAATTCGCTAAAACCAAAATTATACTCCTACTCAGTTATTTAGTTATTAAAAAGCATAAGGATAAATTTAAAAATAAAGAAAAAGATCAATTTAGCAGAACAAAAAATGTTAATTTTTTGGAGAGGAAAAAGTTTAAAACATTGTAGGTTCTAAATGCCGACAGTGGCTTAAAACAAGCATCCAACTTTTTCATATCTTGTGTACTGCGGTTTTTTTAGCATTGATCTAAATTATTAATAGGGCTAATATTTTTTTTATCAACACAACTATTATTAATTTGAGTTTGCCAAAAGAATTTGAAGGAAAAGTGTGCTATTAGGCGAGTTAGTGCGGGACAGCGTCAAGATCTCATAAATTAATAAAAATAATATAAATCGTATAGTAGGCTATTATTATTGTTGAAAAGTACATTTAAGAGTGTTGTAAAGAATAGTTTCATCTTTGTAATAAAAGTTACTACATGATTTACATGATTAAAACTAACAAGTTTCATCACAGGTAATGTTTATTATGCACATACGAATATGCATGTCTACGACGACTTTTATAGCATTATGCATACTATTAGAAATGTGTCGGGTGAATCGACGAGGTTTATCGAGCCCCCAGCGACTGGCTTTGCTTCAGCCTCTGTGTTCACACCTTCACTCAATATCTTCCCCAGACGCTGCGATTTCGATGTATTTCGACGATGTACTTTATAATATTCTTTATGTCACTTTTTAGAAAACCTTACGTTACAGCTTTTATTATGAAAAATAGACACATACTACCATATTAATCTTAGCTAGTATACCTACTTGGCATGTTATTGGTTTTCCGTTTTTATAATACGATCATAACTCGAAAAATAACATTTTGAAAAACTTTCCTCTCGTAAGAACAAGTAAAATCTAAGCTGCTCAGTTGTCCCAGGTTTTTTTGTATAGTGTTCGGTTAAGGAGTAACGGATATATATACTCGTATTAGGGATCGGGATTTCCACATTTTCACATAAAAGGAATATTCTAAAATGTTTAACTATAGGCGATTCAATAAAGATACAGTTACAATCCACAGTTGAAAACAACTAATACACTGAAAGAGCTAAACACGATGAAAAAAGTATAGATCAATAGCCGATATTAATGAAAGTATGCAAAACAAAACAAAAAATACAAAAACTTGTTCCTTTTTTGATTTTACTTAGAGTTAATTGAATTCAATAATGCTGGTCTAAAAATGTTTCGTAATATTACAATTTTGAATTGGTCACTAATATTTTTCGGAAAGAAATGTTTGTTTTATTATCATTTCTGATTCTCTTTAGAGTCTGCCGAATTACGTTGTGTGTTTTGCCTCGAGAACATAGCACAAAATGCTGAATCCTTCGTATTACTCTTTGTTCGGTTTGGAACAAATATCTTCGTTGTCATTGTAGATAATTATTGTATTTTGGTAAAAATTTCTTTTCACACTTCATGTAATTAGTTTTGCTGAAACTGATAGGCCTATTCAATTTTTTTCTGTTGTCGATATTTCATGTTCCTGTGTAAAAACTTTGCGGCTTCGCAGGCTACCGAAGGCAAGTGCGCATTCCTTAGTGTTCTTGAGCCTCCAGTTCAAGGTCTTTTTTGCCGCGTTTGCTCCTTCAAAGTTATTAAAAATATCAATTAAATTCCACCATTACCTTATTTTTTTCTTTTCGTAGCCGACAACCTATTTTTTACCAGCCACTTTCAAATGAAACTAGCTAATCTAATAGGTTGGCTAGGTTTTCCTTACTAGCCTACTTTATAAACCTTCCAACATGATTTGTACTTGTTATTATCTCCAAAAATTGTTATATTGATTTCATCTTCACTATTTATATGTATATATAACCTCTCGAACGAATTTCACATTTAAATTTTGTCATTTGCGGCCTATATTCAATTTAGTATTTATGACAATGGAACACTAAAGTATTTCCTTCCGCAAAAAAATTGTATCCGTTTTATTTTCTATGTTTGATTTGAGTAAGAGGTATCTAGAGTAATATCAATAATTCAAGAGTTTAGTCCTGTACTTATTTAATTGGAGTGGTTGTCGACATAATGATTCGATGTTCGCGTACGAAGCAATGTTCATTTTTCGTTAGATTTGACCCGTTACTAGGCCTAATCTACAAGCCTTCGTGTATTAAACTAAAACATCAAAGTACAAATAAAGTCTGTTATTATTTTCCTGTGTAATCTACAATATGTTTGAATAAATAATATTTTGCGCTTGGTTTATTGTTTCGTTAAATAAATAGTTAATCGATTGAAAGTGTGTTTTAGAGTCGCATCCTTTTAATTTGTTACTGTGTTGATAAAAACACCAATTAAAAAGAGAGATTGTTGTTAAAACATAAAGGTATCACTTTTGAGTTGTGCATATATTTAATATTTGAGCACAACATGAAATCAATCATAATTGAATGTTTAAAATACCAAACTATTCTCTAAAGTTTAAGGTCGCTTGTACCCAAGTTAATATGTTTTGCTTTGTATTCTTCAACATTAAACATTTTCAGTCATTATAAACTATAAATAATAAATAACTTAGCTGTCTTATGTGAGAAGGAGAAAATAAGAAACTTGCAAAATATAAATTATAGTATTAATATCTTTTAAGAGAGTGGATTACTGTTCCAATGTCTAACGTGATTTCAATTCAAGTTTAATAATGACCTTTTTTCATTCAGCTCAAAAATCTTAG